>OZ023169.1:14468394-15190894 GCA_963678695.2 Diplodus puntazzo
ATAGAAACTGATTAAAAGAAAGTGAGCTTGTTCTCGCACTTTGAAAACACATCAGTACACTGCTGATGTACTCTGTCTTCCCAGGGCACTCTGGCTGTGTTTGCGTCGTTGCTTCCCCCCCCACACACACACACAAAAAAACCTTAATAAGTTTATGACATGAAAATGATTCGAGGGATAAAAGAGAATTTTTTAAGATGCCGAAACTCAATTTTTTTTCTCTTAATGGTCAATTTAAGTGGTGCTTAAAACTGTACTGCTTTGAAGTCTTTGAAATTTTAATGACGACCTTGATTCTTGTGCGAATCAAATGCTTCAGCGGGGAGGGGAGCGCACATCAATGTTTTCTCGCTCACGTTTAAAGGCTCCATGCACATGAACGAAAAGTTGGGTTGTCCGACATCATCTTCAAGGACACCGGTGGGTGGTGGATGTGGTAATTAATTACTCAGTGAAGATGTAAACATTCCTTTTAGAAGTCGCGTTTTAAGCAAACTGGTTTGTTAGTGCCTTGGCAGTTAAAGCTTATCTGGAATGCGTGACCTCTGATTTCAAAGGTAACGTCAAATGCATTTCAGAAAAAGAAAATATGTGTAATATATGTTGGCAAGAACTCTTCATTGTTTTATTTGTTGCGGAATGGTGTGTAGGTCTGTTTATATGTCTTCTATTTTATACCTAATTCAATGCAGTGGTGTGTTAAATCTTCAGACTACGCTTTCATCTCCCTCTCTCGCTCAAAGGGTCTATTGATCACGCAGCACCGTGGTCAATGTTACAACCAGCCCCCCCACGTTCTCTGCTTAATGTAGTCAATAATCGTAATGGTGTGATCAGTGCGGCCCCCCGTGAAATGGCTGCACAGCTGCGGCTGCATCATTCGACTGGTGGGAGAGCTGGAGGGGGGGGGAGGCAGAGGAAAAGATGAGAGATTCTGAGTGGGACCACAGTGAAATTGGATTAAGTGATGGATGGATGGATGGATGGATGGATGGATGGATGGATGGATGGATGGATGGATGGATGGATGGATGGATGGATGGATGGATAGATGGATGGATGGATGAGTAAGTGATGAAGTGGGTGAATTGCATGATCGGAGGCTTGAGATTTCATTTAGAAAAGTGTGGAGGAAAAAAAAAAGTGTGGTTTACAGCGTAACAGATGGAAGGATTGATGGAATGATGGGAGAACGGAGGCGATGAGGATAGAAAGGAGGGGATGGAGGACTCTTAAAGCATAGTGGCATCCAGGCGTCCCAGAGGAAGGAGATTAATGGCGTGTGCCTCTCCGTCACAGTGGCACTTTGTGCCAGGCGCCCCCTCGTAAAGCACACCCCACACATCTGGCACAAGAGCGGGGCAGGGGCACCAATCCTTCGCTCTGTCTCTCTTTCACTGTGACTCTGGAAGTGGGAAGATCCTCTTGGCACAGCTATACTGTGTGTTTACAGAAACATAATCCTGCTGGAGAATGTGTCATTCTGACTAATGACTAGTTTACAGTCTTATCTGTGCCTCCGAGATGACCATGTGATACGCCATTATGAGGACAGAATTTTTTATCAAGTTCCTTTGTGTTCACCAGATGTATATCTGTCAATTAAAGTACTTAGTCACCAACCTATTGGGAATGGCATTCCATGTTACCCTCGTGTAGACGGTAATGCAATTACCTCGTTAGTCAGTGATAGGATTACTCTCATATTGAATGCAAATTAATACGAACAAGTATATGGTTCTGGTTGGTGTGCGTGGCTCAGGCTATTGTCACCGAATCCATTCAACCATATCTCAGAAGAGACAGAAAATAGAAATGTCAGCTGTTTATTTTATATAGTTTGTAGTCTGTTATTGAAGGAAGCAGACAGAAGCAGATCCATCCAGACAGGTAGTCAGACAAAGGACATCACTGGGTGTTGGATGTGCTAATTGATTACACAGTGAATTAATTAGAGCATCCGGTGAACTTTCAAAATAAAACACCCTGTGTAGAGTAAAACCAGCACAACAAAGTTGGAATTACTGACAATAAACACACCTCAAACAAATGAAGGTAGAAACTATTTAACGAGAAGCCCACTCATCCGTGGTAGAAGCACAGAAGCTAAGTAAAAGTGGCAAAAATAACAGGCTGGCAGGCGTGATGCTCTGTTTCTGAAACACTCCCAAACGGGAATGAAGCCAAATGGCGGATAGAACAAAACTGCGTCGCACAGGTGAAGTCACAGTGACGTGACCGGTGGAATCGAGGCATCAGGCCTAATTCCAGTTTGCGAGATGGTTTTGCATTGTGCATCCCATGCTTAGGTTAGGTTGACGCTACACGTGGTTAGCATCAGTGAAAGATTGTGGTTTTTGGTTGAATCTTCAAATTCAATGAAAAACTTTCCATGCTTAAAGTCACTGTTAGATGTCATAGATGTTCAGAATTTAAGTTTGCCTGACCTTTAAAAAGTCATGTGAGTTGTCTTGGACTTGGAATGACTATGCTTCAGTTTCAGGACTGGATGTGTAGGGAAAACAAATTCATTATGTAGAGAGAAATCGTCTGTTGCAAATAACCATGTACAAATTTCTTCTCACCATTACAGTGCCTTAAACTGTGCTGGACCCTTCTCAGTAAAGATGTTCGGTGTTGTCGGTGCTGCTCTGGTGGCTTCCAGCTAAAGCCAGCCAAACCGAAAGATCCCAGCACAGTGAAAGCTGTTGACACTGTCCGAATGGCAACTCGTCATATAGAGATTTGAATTAAATGCTGTTTGAGAGGTGTTGAGGTGTGTGTGTTTAGTGGAGAGAGGTGAGAAAAGGGTTGTGTGTACTGTATCAGTGCTTGTGTGTGTGTGTGTGTGTGTGTGTGTGTGTGTGTGTGTGTGTGAGATGGGTTTGAGGTTCACTGAAACCATTAAAGAGACTGTAGCAGGATATGTGCATGCACGTTTCTGAACACCGAGTGTGTGTGCGTGTGTGTGTGTGTGTGTGTGTGTGTGTGTGTGTGTGTGTGTGTGTGTGTGTGTGTGTGTGTGTGTGTGTGTCTGTGCCCTCGCGGCCATGTGTGGATAACCTATCCGAGGGTTGGAGGCGATCAGTCTCTGGTGGATTACTGTCGGCGCCGGAGAGCGGGAGCGTTTGACGGATCGGCCTCCCCCACACTCGGGACGCTACGTTCCTACACAGATGGCGTAATTAACGGGAGGCGAGCCAGGGAGGGAAATTTATCTTTGATCAGCACCTTCGCGCCAGATTGTCATCTATGTTAATATGATGATAGCATCAGTGCGCACGCGTGTACACACACTCACATGCACACACACGGCAAGAGATGGATGGTGATAGAATAGAGGCTAGGCAGCAGTCAGCCCTGAGGATATAGGGTTATGTGTGCAGTCACACGCGTACACACACACACACACACACACACATACACACACACACACAGAGTCTCCTCCTAATCCTTTGTTCACGGCATGGCGCTGAACTCCCCTGCTGCGAGGAGAGCTGGGATGATCTTTGGAGGGTGCCTCAGACAGAATCATACACATGCACACACACACACACACTCACACACACACACACACACACGAACACATACATGACTGTTTGTTGTAGTATGTATGCAAGGATCAAGAAAAAGCCACTTCAGAGTTGAATAACCACAGTTTTCTGCTCTGGAGTCAAAGATAAAGATACTACTTTAATACAGACTGCTCACATGATCAGCAGACGGAACATGAATTCGAAAGAACTTAAAAAGCAACCACGAGCGTAGCGTCAAAAAAGACATTGTGTGTATGCATGTGCATGTGTGCACAATTGTTCCTGGGTTTCTGTGTGTCTGTGTGTGTTACAGTTTGTCACAGATGAGCTCCGCCACCCCAGTGAGATATTATGAGTAATGGCGTGTACGTGTAATGGCATGTGCCATAACATCTGGGCTACGGGCGGCCAGAGGAGAGAGGATGAGAGAGGGGAGGCTGAGAGAATAGACAGAGGTGGGGAGAGGTAGGTGGTCCACAAAGTCTCCGGAGACCGCGTGTGCCGTGGAGGTAGCAGGAAGAGCTGATAGCGGGAGCTGATGTTGACGTAAGAAGGTAGAAAAAATGAGAGAAGGGAACGGAACAGAAAAATCCACAAGAGGTTGCTTGGAGGTCAAAGTGACACAGAGAGGAGAAAGTAGAAGTGATGAGGAGATTAAAGGGAAGAGGCTGAGGTGAGCTGGTAAGTTTGGGAGGAAGGGGGAGCGCATCGGAGAGCTTCAAAAAACACTTTCTGAACAAGCCGACGGGCCGGCAGGCAGGCAGGCAGACAGACAGAAAGGTAGGCAGACATGCAGACAGACAAAAAACACAGGCAGACAGACAGCAGGGAGAACAAAGGCTGTGTTCCTCCGCCTCGCTCTGCTGCTCCCCAGTCCATCTGCTGCTTCTGCACACAGCCTCCGATCTGTTTCACACTCATTTTCAGCTATCACGCTCCTCCATCCTATCCTCCATTTCCCCCTCTCTCTTTATCTCCCCGAACTCTTCTCCCCTGGCGTTCACACACACGTTACATTTTTTGCTCATTTTCATCCTCAACTTGTTCCATCCGTCCTCCCCACATGTACCAACCAGACCTCCATGGGTAATCTTCCTCTTGATTTCTATCTGCTACTTAGTTTGACTTATGAAACAAGCAGCATCTTCAGGAGACGATGGCAACCATTGACCATACATACAGCGAATCATAAATACTGTCAAAATAATGTAGATATTACAGTATAGGAGGAGGTACTCTGTTGCTTAACTAATATTAGACATCATCGCCATGAATAAAAGTGACGAGTAAACAGGGTGAGGATTCTGCATTATTGCTTTACGGCACGAAACCTGAAAATGGCACAGCAGAACACTTCTTAACAGGGGCAACGCACAGAGAAAATGTATACCATAACAACCGTAGATAAAATAAATAAAGGGACATACTGGATTTAAGCAAATTGCAGTTTTCAGAAAATTGGATGTCAAAAGAGTTCAAAATGCTAAAATTATACTGTTCAAGCCAAATCTTTTCCAACCAGGGAACAAAGCCTGAGATGAGAGAACGTGTAGACTTTACAGATGTTTTTCCTTCTGTTGAAAGGGAGGTCATGCATGTTTTGAATTCTGCAGTGGTTAACCTAGCGGCTAATGTTCTTATTATATTTGAGTATACAACAGTGGGGATTCTCATGGGCCTAAAGTTTTTTTTTTGTCACACAGTGAGAAGACTGTGAAATAATCATTACATTTCAGTACCCTAGCTATTTGATACCTAACAAAGGGTTATAGACACAGTGAGCAGGGTCGTGTGTATTCTGATTTATGCCACTTTTGGGGGCAAACACCAGTGTCAAGACCGCATTTGCATGAAATTATGTCTACCTAACCTTGGGCCTTGGGCTCCTATGTTGCATAAGTTACAACACACACGCATACATCCTATAAGTGCCTCTACTCTCCGCCCACAGTTGTCCGCCTGAAGCAAACAATAGCCAAGAAAACATCAGCTTGCTTGACTGATGCACTTACATCATCACTTGACGTGGACCACAAAAGGGTGATTTTGTTTCTTCCTCTGTGGTGCTGTGAGTGGTGCAGGTAGAGAGGGTAGGGCGCAATGGGGGGGCGAAGGGGGGGAGGTGTGGTCGACAAGCCTTTTGGTTTTGGTCTAATGTGCTGGTGCTGAACTGCCAAAACCACTGTCGCTCAATTTGACTTTCAGCGGGACCACTCAGAATCTCAAGATGTCAGGATGTGCAAAAATAAACACTATATTTTGCTAAAAAGCTAGAAGATCGTGTTCACAAGTTTTCCCACCAAGCCATTTTCTCTCCTGCAATATGTTCTGATGTAACCACAAGATCCGGCTCTCTTGTTCTCTGTGGAGATTTTTTTTCTGTGTTCGCTGCATAGCTCCAGCCATGTGTTTGCAGTGAACGTGAAACGACGCCAAAGCACCCGAGAAATATTTCATTGTCATTCTATCAATATTGATAATATCATACTCCTTATTTTTTAAGCCTTACCAAGTGGAAAATAGAACGCGGATAAAGTCATTGGTCAAAGACAAAAAAAAAGAGAGGAACAACTGGTTCCTGCCAACTAAAACAGGCACAGCTGTGCACTAGTGCCCTAAAAAAGAAAAATCCTTCTGTTAAACACCTGAAACTCATTTTGCCTGAGCTGGTGGAGATGTTTGGGGTTCAGAGTATTTTTAGAGATGCTTAAAATGAGGAAAATGAGAAGGTCGAGGTGGTGTGTGTGTGTGTGTGGGGGGGGGGGGGGGGGGGGGGGGGCTCATTAAATAAATTAATTATTACAGTTTATTTTCAATTATAAAACACAAAAGGAAAACAGAAACAAACGAGATCAGACCTTGCAAACTTTTGACACAATTTCAGTCATACAGTCTCCTTCTGTGTGATGAGCTTCCATTAGTTTAAAGTGTTCCTGTGTATGCGTGGAGAACAGGAAGCTGTATGCATAAACATAGATGACTGCCATACATAATTACTGGTCAGAGTTATTCAGTCTACCACGCCTGTGCATCTGTGTCTGAATGTACATGCACACACGCTCCTCATCTGGGTATTTACATGCTTTTGCATGCACATGACCTCTCGCATCATTTAGTTGCTGGTGGCTCTCCAAACAGGGCCGCCCCTGCGACAGCCCATAATACAGTGTATAATAATGGGAGATTTGCTTTCATGAGCTAAGCTCCGGGAATGTTTGGACCTCCCATTTAGACTCAACAGGAGCTTGGCACCGACTCCGCACAGGTGCAGAGGAGAGAGAGAGAGAGAGAGAGAGAGAGAGAGAGAGAGAGAGAGAGAGAGAGAGAGAGAGAGAGAGAGAGAGAGAGAGAGAGAGAGAGAGAGAGAGAGAGAGAGAGAGAGAGAGAGAGAGAGAGAGAGAGAGAGAGAGAGAGAGAGAGAGAGACGGGTCCTGCGAACAACATTCAACATCTGTGTCGATGGCTGTTGCACAAATTTTCACCAATAAAACAGAGAGCATGGGGAAAGGGGCAAGTCAAACAGAGAGAGAGGGATAAGGAGCAGAGCGGGGATTCAACATCTGTCAGTGTCTGTTATGCTTTCTACTAAATTGAGAGAGAAACAGAGAGGAAAAAAGGGGCTAGGAGCTTAAAATAGCAGAGAGAGAAAGTTGGTGGCTAGCCAAGCCTGGATGAAGCAATTCACTTCCAGCTGTTGTACTGTTTGTGTATCAGAGAGAGGACAGGAGGAGGAGGCAGGGAGGAACGGGAAGGTAAGAAGCTCCTGAAGGTGGGGAAGCACAGAGGGATGCAGGGAGAGGACGGTTAAAAAGGAATGTGGCGTGTAAGCAGGAGGAAGTGAGGACACGGTGGTTGCACATGCTGGAGCAACACTGGAAGTAGGAAATACACCGCTGACTGCAGGGTGAGCTACAGTGTTTCTGTGTGCACCTATTCCTTCCTCTGTCTCTTACCTGGAATGTAACACTCAAACTCCAGCTTCCACTGTTCTACTTTTTTCCTTCATACATATGTCCAAAAATACACCCAATTATCCCATGTAAGAGCCTATCCCAGCATGCTTTTAACATTAGTTAAATGCTCGCATCCCAATGAATATTAGTTATTTGGCTATTTTCTGTTTCTAAGTTGTTTCGCTCAGTCACGCTTAAAAAATGTTGAAAAGCAGTCTTGAACTGTGGTCGCTGGCTTGGCGGCTTTGTCAACCTAACTCCCCCAAAGAAGTCAGGTCATAGCCATGTAACGTACAACACGTAGTGCAGAAATGTAAACATGGTAAGTAGCCTGCTGTAAGACAAACGTGAACATATCAGTGGTTTGCAGCGACATTAAATTCTTCTGGCAACTGGGCTGATCCAGGACAGGTCAGCAGTCTACCACAGGTCTGTACTTAACTTGAACCCAGGAGCATCTTACTGTGATACTGTTAGCATTCGTCACAAAGAGCGAAATAAAAAAAACAAATGCATGTAGTTCTGTTTTTGTTAGATTTCATACAAAAAGGAGGATAACATCTGCAGGATTTTAGTTTCTGTACGGAGAGCACTAAAAGTCGAGTAAATGACGATGAGAATAGGTTTGTGTGGAGGCGCTGTGTGTCCTTGAGCAATAACACGACCAGATTAATTCATCTGTGGATACTGAATTTGAGTCTTTTTTTTTTCGTCTGGTGGCAAACAACATTAATATTTACAAAACAAACCACCTCCTATTTTTTGTTTTGTTATTTTGCCATTTTTAAAATGAAAAGGAGAAACAGTCCATTTCGCATCACAAGAAAAAGAGAGAAAGATTTCTCTTTCATAGCGGCACCATTTAAGCCTCCACTGATTCCACCTCTTTCATCTTTTATAATAAGCTCTGAAAAACATTTTTCCCGCTCGGAAAGCACGCAGGACGCGCCAAATTGAAAATATTGCCTTGACTTAAAAAAAGAGAAGCAGCCGGTTGATAAAAAAGTGGCTTCAATATATATGAGGGACATCTTTTGACATCATGTCCTCATTCGGATTTTAACACCCTCTGTCAGTTGTGACTGGTTCTTTTATTCGAGTGATGATCAGTGGCTCCTGTGAGTGAATGTAAATCTTCTTGCATGTTTTTTCCTGTCTTTTTTTTTCTACCACTCTCTAGACCTTGATACATAAGTGGCAAATGCTGTGGGAAATGTTGTTTATGATTAAATCAACAGGCTTTTGAAATTTGCCAAACTGACAGGCTTGAATGGGGGACTGAACAGGTGGAAAGCAGCGCATTTGCACTTGCGATTGATTGCACATGTCAGAATTAAAACCAGGCTTTTTTTTTGCCATAAAGAGGTCATTCATTTGAGATATTTCATTTTGGTTCCAAAAGGGCTAAAAATGATGCAATTTAAAGCGGAGGAGACTGGGGGCGGGAACGAACAGGGCAGCCGCTGCAAATAAACACATCTGTCCTAAAAGCACAAGTAATGAAATAATTCATGTAAGAAAGTACTTGCACGTTTTTATTTGCATCGTTTGTTGCTTGAGTCTAAGTATTCTTGTCTACAACTTCAAAAGTTACCTGGACTCGAGACATCCAGCTAGAGGTTTTTTTTTTTCTCTGAACGATTTCCTCTCCTTTGAGTACCGCACATCGACAATGCCTGTAAAGATTGCTTCCTGGCTGTTACCCATGCATAGAAAATGCTGCCACAATGTCGTGGATTGCACCCAATGCATAGAAAGCAGATATGACTGTCGTTTTTTATTTATTTATTTATTTTTTTGTGAACGTGTTTCAGGAGTCTGTCAATACTGATAATGATGACGGTCTTTTGTAGTCAGAGAAAAGGTGTGCGTTTGTTCACTTTGATTTCCTCCCAGTCTCCGGCAGACTAATATTTCTCCTCTTTTTGTGCAGTTTATGTTTTCACTCACATTTAAAGAACAACAAAACTGCAAGGATGGAGGAATTATTTTTTTTCTTTTTCTTTTTTTTTTATCCTCTTCTAATGTGAGGAACAAAATTGTATTTTTTTTAAAACCCCGACAAGATGAGAGGCAAATAGATCGATATGAGGCTGTGGAGTTGTGTGTGAGCGGCCAACTGGAGCTTGGATGAAAGTGTGAGTAAGTGATGTGTGTTGGAAAGAAAGCAGGTCCACTCAATCCACCCAGACAGATAAAGTTAAGTAAGTGGGATATTTTTTCAGGATTTAGTTTGTAAGTGCAGTAGTGGAAATCTAATATCAACTTTGAAGGGGACAACAACATGGAATTTTCTCACAGCAGTCCCCTGAGGGGGGGACACCAAAAATAGTGCCATAACTCTGCTAACAAACACCCTGTCACCATGCTGGCTGAGGAACGCTACATTGCTAGATTTGCTACTGCAACCACTGGCGAATGTTACCGTGGCCTGATGGCAAACTAACCATAAAGAGTGAGCTGCGATTTAGTGCAGGGAAGACGAAGACTGGTGATGACTATAAATGGGTTTGTATTGTGCTGTGGGTTTGTAAGTGGGAGAGTTAAAAATGTCAAACAATGTCAATCTATTGGGTCCTAAGTCAAAAATGGTTAGGGGGCCCCTCCAACCAGTGTTCAAAATGTACCAAATCCAAACATTGTGTTTTTATTTCCAACGTTCACATTAGTAGAATTAAAAAAAAACAGAGCAATTGTAATATCTAACAACAACAACACTGTCAGATTTTAAATAACCCTCATTATAAGGCCAGTGATGATCAACACATAGAGAAATTGATTTTTGTGGCAAGGGAGTTTATTGTTGTCATTGCAAAATGGGGCCCCTTCTCCCAAAACTCTTTTCAGTTCACCACTCACCATTTTCCTAATGGTGTGCCTCTTTTTGCTTCACTACTTATTTATGTCCTCAATGCTCGTGTTCATGTGTAGAGACCCTGGTGATACTACGAGCAAAGTTTCATGATGCGTCGAGCCTTCTTGGTGTTTTAAAAATAGCGATTTTGATGCTATCGCTAATTTGCCCATAGCACTCCCATTGAAAATGGAAAAGTTTGACCTGAAAACAAAAATACAGTAAATTTTAAAAGTGCCTCTTTCATCGTAATTAGGCTTTTAAACGAATGTTTGACTCATATACATTCACAAAACAAAAAGCTTACGTTGCATTTTGGTGAGAGTTTCACTTTAAATAGGGAAAATGAGGAGGGTTTGTTGCATAATAAAGTGAAGAATGTTATGCAGTCTCTTCTTCCACAATGGTGATTATAATAAATACCTACTTTCTCTCTCACATGCTACTGTACAGCACTTTCCTGTATTTACCACTCTTTATACTTTACCTTCACCTCTTCAGTTCTTGTTCTTTGCTGTGTGTCTGTTTCTGTGTTGTACACTGACGACAATGTTAACTGGAGTCAAATTCCTTGCATACGAACACATACTTGGCAAAATAATGCCGACACACACACACACATAAACACACACACACACACACACTTTCTCCGGTCTTTTGGGCAGGCTATTAACCTGTCTGCTTTCTGCAGAATCTCTATAATTTGGACGTCAATTATTTGAATTCAACCTGCCGGCACGTGGCAAGAGAAATGGTCCCTGGCACTCATTCCGGACCCCAAAAGGACTGACTGCTAACACACGCGGGCTAATGTGAGCGTGACGTCCTGGGTACTGCAGATTTGACACTGGGCCCAGCACACTGAGTGGATAATTGTATATGCGATGAGAAGGGTGGGTGAAAAGGAAGGGCTGGCGTTTGATTAACAGTACGAATGTTATAATAAATTGGCCATCAGTTGTGTTACTGTAAATGGGGACAGAGTGACATTTCATGTACTATGTGTATCTTACAGTAACAAAGCCTTGGACAGTCATAATACCTGTTATTTGAATAACCTCATCTTTTCTTGGTAGTCCTGTGGATTAGTGTGACATCCTCCTTCTATGCTCACTGGAAATCTGTCTACAGCCACACCAAATTGGTTAAAACTGTTGTGAATCTCAACTGTGCGTCACAACAAAACAATCAGATGATATGTTACCTGGTTCAGCTTTGACAAAGCCGACAAGTGGCTTTTGCGGGAAGAGGCTAGATATGTGTCTTAAAACTGCAATTCTATTCAAGTACTTAATGGTTTGTCTTGTTTCTTTAAATGTATCAGGCGATGACTGTTTTCCACAGCCGGTTAAACCATTAATCGGCTTGGTCATTGGCCAGGTTCGCCACTTTGTGAAACACATTGTTGTTGTGAGAAATACTACTTCATGGAAGACTTTGTCCGAAATTAAAATGTTCAAACTGGTTTGATACGAGACTTAATACCAGACTTGAACAATACCACCAAATTTCACCACAAGCTTTAGCACCTGACTCAGTTGCTCCCAAGAGGAACATAATGAAAGCTCTTGAGTGACAACCGCAGTACAGTCCATCATGTCTACTGTGAACAGGTTAGCTTTTCTGATTTTTAAAGTTCAACATCAAAATAATGAATAAGATAGGACTTCAGTTAAGTGAAACTGGAGAAAAGATGTCATGCGGTGAGCACAGGAGCCACAGTTCCCCCGAATGTCAATATTTTTTGGATCTCTCTTTATGTTTACACTTTTGTGCCAGCAGCAGCATTTTAATTTTTTGTATATTAAGTAAAATCTTACTTCACTTAAAGTATTGATCATGTTTATGCAGAGTGAATGGCAAACAGAAGTTGCGTATGTATGTACAATAAAAGGTTTGAGAAAAAGCTATATGCAGAAGAAACCCTTTTATTTTTTCATCTTTTTATATTTTTGAGTGTTTAATGGCTGACTTTATTGTGTTTGCATGTTTGCAAGATCAAGCCAAAGAATAAAAACAATACACAGATCCATGTTGAAAAAGGATGAAAATTTCACCCTTTCCTCCCGGGCTAATACGAACCATACACGCCGCTGTGAAAGGCTTGCCAAGAACAAAATGGTAATGGTGGAATGTTCAGGGGGTGCGCTTGATTATTTATTTGTGCTTCAACAGGGGGAAACCGGAGCTCCGTCACCACTATGAAGCTATGAGTCATAAAAGCCTGTTTATTTAGAAACCAGAACTTGCTGCTCGACAGGCCGTTACATCTGGTGGCAATTATATCATTCAGCTCTCCATCCCACATGCTGAATTCAACTCATATGTGGGAGTTGCATCACAACAGTGTGTGCATCTGTGTGTGTGTGTTCTACATGCCTTGCTACATGGTTCTACTTGTGATCTGAAAGCAAAAACACACGTCAGTCCGAAGGCTTTTTTGATTTGTTACCTTGGAGGGGATTTCAAATGCAAAACAGCATATTTTGACGTTTCCGTCCCTGACAGATGAGCTTTTGCCCTTTGACGTTCATCTGACTGAGAATGTCTACGTCAGTAATTTTTTCCATCAGCTTTTATCCCTAAACTGAATGAGCGGTGGGTTTCAGAGGAATGGCGTTGGTTTCTATTGTGGCTTCTCTTCTTCTGGGGCTTCGGTTCAACAGCTGCTTCCCGCCTTCGCTAAAACAGAGCTTGGCCGTTGAGGGAAAACATCTTGTTTCATTTTAGCCGCTCTGTTGTTAAAGGACTTGGAGCGCTCGCTCTCCCATCTCTTCAACGCTTGCTCACTCGACCAGTCCTCCTCCATCTCCATCCTCCCTTTCCCTTCTCCTCACCTCAGGTCCTGTCAAACCTCTCACCAGGGGAGAAATGGAAGGTGTGTGGCTCCTTGGTGAGCTCTGCGCTCGTATGTGTGTTTCAGCTTTCATGCATGTTGAGCTTGTTCTATTCTATTCGTGTGTTCATGTGTTTCCGTGTGACTCAGTGTGTGCTCTGTTTAAACCCACTGTCTCCAGAGCCTTACAAGGCTCCCTGTGTATAATTGGTGACCTATTACTTTCTGCCCATTGAATTTGACAGATATGAATTGGAGACTGCCAAGCGGACATGCTGATTAATGACAACCACAATTGGTACCTTTTAATTGCCAGGGATGAGAAGCCAGGCACTGCGGAGAGAATGAATAACACTCACACACTTTTTGCACACGTCTGTGATTACAGGGTTGGAGTTTGATTGCGTGTCATCTCCGTCTCTGCTCTTTCGAGCCATTTTCTGACACTGGGGTGGAGTCATTCTAATCAACCAATGGTATATCCAGTTGTTCTCCAATGATGCTACGTTCTCTGTGTGCGTTTTCATGTATATGAGCCCATGGGGGATGGGGATTTGGGCCTGCAGGGGAATGGCATTCGTAATGTGTGTGATTTAGCACACATCTGGTCATATACGCTCCTTGAGGGAGAGAAGAGTTATATTAGCACACAGCACACACACTCCAACAGATCCACACAGCGCTAATTAACCTGGTGCTTCTCACAGCTGCTGGCCCCGACTTTGCTCCTGCCAAGACGGACGTGGGTGGCTCTTCAACCTAAATCAATCGGCACTAATTGCCGGTCTACGCTCCCCTGCGTCTTTACCTTGCTGCCTGTCAGCATCCTATCTACCTGTCTGATTTGACGAGTAACTCCCACATCTTTCGAGCTACAGTGATCGCTCAGGCAGTGTTTTTATTTTGCCACAGTGTCAAGACATCTTGCAGTTGTCAAGTGTCTGAACGAGGTAATGTGTGGATAAATTCATGTGTGTGAAATAGCTTAGTATTTTACTGCAGTTTATATCCTTACTCACTGGTGGACTCGGGGAGGGGTCCAGGGGGGCTGATGTGCTCCCAAGAATTCCCACATAAGTGCCCTCTTGCATGCCCCTTTGGTAGACGAAACACAATAAAGTGCCCTTTTGGATTCCCCTTTCAGTAGACAGGCGGTGAAGTGCCCTCTGTTCATGACTTTCTGTTCGCTGGCCACCCACCGCGTACATATGGTGCCTTTTTTTATTTTTTCTGCCCCTGCCCCTCAAACATCCTGAGTTCGCCACTGCCCTTACTGTGCAGGAGTTCACGTTGAGGCTGCCGAAATTATTCATCATATTAGTGCTGAGTGCATAATGGCTCAGTTATCCAGGGGCGAAGCTGCTCACTTTAGATTTAGAGTTGAGGTTTGGAAAAGAGCTAGGATCCGGATGGATGTTTAGACGAGTCTCCCCTCACAGTTTTCTGCCTCTTTTACAGCCTCTCTGGCTCGCTAACCTATTCTTGTTGCAGATGCCTCAGATCAATTACACTCGCTCCATCCACAGCTCGCAAGCCAACAAAGGATGGTCTTGTCATCAATAAGCATGTTGCCAGGAACCACGGCTTGAGAGCAGGACCAAGAATGGAGGTGGAGCCGAGGGGATTTATATGCAGGAAAGCTCCTCGCAGCCAACAGTGCCTTAAAAGGGGATAGGTATGAGGAGAAAGTAGCTGTTCTGTGTCATTTCCACAAAAGCAGACATCTGTCTTCTTTTGGCATCTTTCTGCACGCTGACAGAGGTCATGAGTTTGTGTTGTTAAAGCATGAGCGTAACAGCGATTCAGTCAAGCTCAATGGAATGATACGAATGCGAAAAGAAAGGCAAAGATCTCGTAGACACAACAACAGAAACATGAAGGAAGCGCCAGCAGAAGTCATTAAATTTTGAGGCATGTTGTCCACAGAAGGCTATTAATTTCGCCTCAGACAATGTAACTCAGAAATGCATGAACATCAGTGTTTCTCACACATGGCGAACCATTTGAGCATTTTATAGGCCACTTTTATTTTTTAAATCCAACATTGTGATCAATTAACAAGGTGACAATCTGCAACAGCCGTTTAGCATGCTAATAGCTAGCTTTGGCCACTCCTATCATGTAGTACCACTTTGAACTGCAAGAGGTGATAGTCCAATAGCCTCTGTAGTTTCACCCAGGGGAAGTGACTGCTAAGTCTTATAAGTAAACAAAATGTCACTGGTCTTTTTCGCTTCTCTGCTGCCCAGAGTCATACTTCTGATTGGAGTCGCTGTAAATCACCTCCATACTGTCATCAAACTGGCATCTGACAGTCTCAGAGGCTGTGTTCAGTCCCAGTCTGGTGTCCAGGGAGGCTGTTTGACTGAGCTTGTTGCCTGTCATGATTGCCCCAATCATCTGAAGTTGTGATGCGACAGACTTACTTCAGCTAATAGGGCCACCTAGCTCCAGCTAGCTGAGCTTCTTGGTCAGGGCACCTAGTCCCTTCAGCCAAAGATAAGTAAAGCAAAGAGTCCACTTTTAGTGAGCAGGAGTACGAGGCTATGCTGCCTCCTATAGTTTGGAGCTACCTTTGAATTCTGTCTGTTCTATCTTACAAATTACACCTTTAACTATGTGAGCTTGTTTCACTATTGTTTCCCCTCGTTAGCTATTAGCATACATATTAGCCAAGGCTTCAGGTAAAGACATTTGGCAAAGGGGAGGAGGGATTATTTGCATGTGTGCGGCATGAGAATTTGGAGAGAGTAAATGGGCCCCCATGGCTCCCTCCTCCACCCCTTCCCTCAGATGGAGCTCTACTTTAAACAGCTGGAGGAGGGTCGCAGAGAGGCTACCAGGAGGGGGGGCACCAAAGAAAAGGCGGGGGCGTTGCGGGTCCTTTCACTGGAGCGGTTGTGTGGAACCGTAAATCCATCAGCTATATTTCAGCGCGGATGGCAGAGCTAATAGACGCATGTAGTTAATATTTTATTAAGAGCATGATGTGTGTGTGAGCTCAGGGGAAGGAGACAAGGGGTAGTGTGATGGTGACACACCAGACAGTAAAATGTGGTGGCAGTTATGAGAGAAAGTGTCAGTGAGTGCAGGGAGGAAGACATACTGTGACTCCACCCCATAATTCCTGTTTTGTGTGTGCTGCTGTAAAACGAGCCAGAATGCAGGAATTGTGAGGAAAGATGTGACAAAGTGTAGCTTGTGTGATTACAAGAGAATGATTCATTAAGGCTGGATGCTATGACCATAAAACAATATTGAAATATTTTAGACTACATCATGATATACTATCTATCTAGATGTTTTGAAATGTTCTCAAAAGCACTAAACGTATAAATGCTAGGTCCATTTATAGGACCAAGCAACACTATCAACAACAGACCCGTGCTAAATAAATTATTACATGCCAAACTCGCAGCTAGCCCTTAATTATATAAATGTGTGACATGGTGACGTAGTGTGAAGTCACAAAGTCACAGAATTACAGGCGGGACTTCTGACAAGGTGTTCAGGAGCAGTGTTTTCTGTGGGAGAGAGGAGCTTCTGTTGGTGCAGGCTTTGACCTTTTTAACTTTCAGGATCTTTCACATGCACAAGAACATAGATAAAACACTGAAGGAAGGAAAAAATGAGAAAGCATAATGAGTCTCCTTCAACACAATTTGGATAAATAAACATCAGCAATGTTTCCTTTTTAGTTGTGCGATTTCGTAAACGTTCGAGATAGTGATTGGTGACTGGATATGATGAAGATGACAGGAATGAATGTAGTGTAGAGGCTGAGACGTGTGTGTATAATGAGCATGCACGAGTGTGTGTTTGAGTGTGTGTGTTTGTGTGTGTGTGTATGTGTGTGTAGCCCTCCAGAGTGTCTGCTTCCCACGTGGAAAACATTGCCATTCTGGGCTTTTTTTCTGCCTCATAGACTCACAGCTGCTTTCCCCCATTTGAGGAGATTTGTCAAAACCGATCCGGTGCAATCAAATCCATTTTAATGTTAACGCATGCTCCATAGGAATGAGAGAGAGCCGGACAAAACAGGCACATAAGCACACACCTTTACTCGTACGTGAAAACAATCAGATTCAGATGTATTGTTAAATCCTCTGCACGAGTGCCATTACATATCGGAGTAGCTCTGTCTTACATAGGAGATTTGCTTTTATTTGGGCCATCATGTGGAATAAAATAATAATAAACCACAGTAAAGTAAATAAATGCATTCTGGAGGTGTTTCCTTCTCCACATCACTGCTTTTTTTTGGCCATTAGCAGCCTTATAAAATGAAGCACTGACCAGCATGGAGTCAGGTCATGCTCTATCTAACCACCCTCCTCGAGGCTTTTACAGTCCCAGAAAACCCTCCTAAGTCAAGGGGACCGGGAGCAACACACGCCGGGGCGGTCATGGACGGCTGTACACCGACTCCAGAGGATGACTGGAAGGCAGAGAGAGACAGACTTCAAACCCAGATGGGCTTTGATACGGACTCTGAACTGGTCCCTTGTCATCTAATGGATGGTGGCAAGAGAGAAATGGAGAAGGGGGGGGGTGAAGGAGAGGGAGAGGGAGAGGGGAAGGCGAGAAAAAGGCCTTGGGAGTTTTTGAAGTGAATATACTCGTATCATGATCAAAGAAAAGCCGAGAGAAAAGACAGGAAAGAGAGGGACTGAGGAACTGTGTGCCCTTCAGACTTTTTTTCAGCCGGAGACAAAGTTAAGTTAAACTTTACTAAACACTTAGTTCCAAAAGATGTTTTATTCTTTATTTTCAAGAAACAAATAGAAGGAGGAGCTGCAACATTTTTGTGCCACAAACCCTGAAGTGAGCAGTTGAATGTACTGTTAAACCACTACTTATTACAGTGACCTTACTCTAATATTCAAACGTCTTTAAAATATACAGGCTTTATGATCAAGTTGATGTGTTGATGCATGTTCAACACATTTACTGTACATCAAATATCCCCAAAGTAGGTAGCTCATGTAGCTGTGAGGTCAAATTGCGTGTTTGTGTGTGTGTGTGTGTGTGTGGGAGGGAGGGGGTTTATGGTCTGTGTTCTGACATCTGTTTTGGGTGAGAGGGCTAAATGGGTCTTGGGCGGGCTCAATGACCAACTGTCTGTCCCAGAGCGCAAAAGCTTGACTCTGTGACCGCTAAATCAGCCCAGCTGAAAAGCTGCCATCCACGCTGGACTGTCTGTGTGCCTGTGTCTGTGTGTGTTTGTGTGTGTGTGCGTTTGTATATACTGTGTATTTTATGATGCTGTGGGGACAAAAATCTGTTCACATCATTATTAGCGAGTGACTAACCTCCCATGTGGGGAACAGTATCTGGACATTTACGTTAATGGCGCGGGGTTGTGTTGGAGATGGAGCGGTTTAGGTTTAATGAATGTTATTAGCAGCGCTGGGTCACCTTACTATTGAAAGCAACTTGTCACAGTACAAGATTACTGCCACTAATAATGAACTTGTTACGCTACAGGGTTACCTAATGTGAAAAGGTAACTCCGGCTTAGACCTTTTGCATTTCCAATAATGAAAACCCCTTGTTGCTGCTCACATTGTCCAAGGGCAGAGCTTTTTCCTTTCAGTGTATTGACTATATACTGACAGTTAAAAGCATATCCACAACCCAAAATCTGCAACTCTGTAGGCTTATAAGAACAGGAAGGACTGACACAATGACAGCTTTTTAATATTCCTTTATATTTGATTACAAAACATCAAATCGAGTGGGTTCAGGGGTACATATAACTTCACAAATTCATAAAACAAATAATCTTCTTTTGCAATGAAAACATTGATCACAATGTTAACTTGGCTACGAAATACAGCTTAAGCAGCTGACTCTATAAAAACAAGAAAGCACATGCTCATATCGCCTCCTTAAATCATGTGTCAACATGGGACCAATCAACTGGAGGCTGCCCTTTCTGCTCTGACCATCTTTCTTGCGTTGCCTTGCCTTGCTTTGTGTTGCGTTACACATAATAACAATAAATCTGAATATTCGAAAGCAATGCTTTGTTTTGTTTGGCAGCACAAGTGTTTAAAACTAGATTTGATTAGATTAAACTCTTTTGTCATTGCACAGTATATTAGTACTGAGGAAATGAAAGGCAGTTTAAAGGTGCACTTTGCAGTTTTGGAAAGTGATCCAAACTCTGAAAGTTAATAATAACAATATTTCAAAGGAAATAATACAATCAGAAATATTATTTGATATATTTCAATGTAAACAAGCTTTTCCTAGATGGGAATAAGGTCCCAAGAACACGGTTTGAAGCTAGAAAAGTAGCTAGTTACAAGGTTCAGCAAATGTAAACATAGTAAAACGGTATGAAATTGTGCTTCTGTTTGAGGAAAGTTTGTTTCTTCAGTGAGTTCTGTAATTAAAATCATTTTTTCCTCAGCAATGCCTCTTTTCTTCTCAAAAGCTATATGGTGAACCTTTGACATCTAACCAGAAGTGCAAAAAGCAGTAGTGCAGTGTGTAAACAAATGTCTCAGGTTTAACGTCTAGAAGAAACAGAAAGGGGTAATTAAGAATAAGACGCGTATTGTTTGACCTTGATCCTGTAATACAAATATGCTAACAGACAGGCTCAATCCCAACAAAATGCATCAAAATGCAGGACTGTCATCCAATAATAATAATAGTCTTTATAATACAATAACAATAATGTTAGCTACTGAGACATTAGCAAAGTAGCAGCGATTGTGATATGCTTTTCATACAGAAAAGGACCATAATACATTGGAATGACAGTTTTCATAGCCCGCTTGGCTCAGTAAAGAGGGCCCTGTCACCTGAACACTTCCCCCTGACCCTCTATTGCAACAAAAATCTGTGTAAATATTAGGGATGATTGGGTCTAAATGGACCCTGTTGTGTGACTGTTGCTTCCAAGGTAAACAACGCTGGACCTCAGGGTTTACACCAACATGGACAAGAAATAGTGAAAAGTGATGATAAAGATGATCACTATTGTCTATATTTTACAGTTTGAAGGATTTGATGGTACTGTATCATGGTAAAGATTTGAAGCTGACAATATGGTAGCCCCAATTTGCCCATACAATGTTTATGCTATGGCGAAAGAAATGTGCAGGCCACAAATTGTTCGCATGGTTATATGACACCATAAAGAAGGGAAATATGAAAGGAAGAACGTGGAGAAAACATGGGTTTATGTGTAAAAAGTGGTCTTTGGAGGCATACTTGTTATCTCGCTGCCTGAGCAGCACTCACTCCTCTCTTGCTCCCTCTCTTATTTCCTCTCCTCTCCGCTCATTTTGCAGTGGGAGCAGAGGTGGTGGGAGAAAATGTGAGCTCCAGATGTCAAGCCTTCACTGCAGATGTGCTCACTTAGAGGCCAAGAAACACTAATCTGCCTCACTGCGCGCACACACACACTCACACACACACACACACACACACACACACACACACACACACACATGCATAAGCATGAAAGTGAACACACACATGTACATCAGCCTGTATTTGAAAAAGAGGAACCGCGGGGCTGATCACGACTTTAAAAACCACAGAAACACAAAAAATGCATCAGGCCTACTTAAATCTCTGGAGCAGCCTGCCTTCAGCGAGCATCAAGGATTTGGGTTGAAAAGTGTCTCTGCTGCTTTTTATTTACTTAACAGTCACTAACCTCTGACTGCAGAATAAAACACACACACACACACACACACACACACACACACACACACACACACACACACACACACACACACACACACACAGAGAGAAGCCTAATGGTTTTCAAAATGGTTTCAAATATTAATGTTTCCTCTGTTCGCTACTTACATGCCTCGTAGCCCATTATTGTAGAAACAAGCTGCGTTCGAGAGACCTCGGCTAGCCTGGTCCAAGGACTTGATGCTAATGAAATGAGCGAGGAACTGCAGCATTGAACCACTTGCATTAAGGCCATTACAGAGAAATAAAATATGGGAACAACCAGGCACAGGAATCCAATTCCCACTTATGTTTTGTGAAGCATTTTCATTGTAACAGGCATTGGACTTGTTCTGGTGAAGATGACAGCTTGACAGGAGTAAATGCTGTAGCAGAAAAGGCTTAGAAACAGGCTTTTTTCATCCATATTTTTAACATCTTACGATGGCTCTAATGTGATAGAAACACCTTTGTGTACTTCATGTTGCTTTTAAGGGATGTAAGCAGAAAAAGTGCCATAGAATTTGGGCTATCTTGGGCTATGGGATGTCTTCAAGTGACTTGCATTGTATAACAAACTGCAGATAGTCTCTCTATACTTTAATGAAACAGGAGGAATTGCAGCAAATCATCGCATTTGAGAAGCTTATCCAAGGAATTGTTTGGCATTTGGCAACACTTCAATTATCAAAAACATTGCCAAGTAACTTTTTAGTCAATTGATTAATCAACAAAATAAAATAAATGCATTTTCAGTTAATGAACCTGTTTCCTCATGCTGCAGTTGATGTGTTTGCTGTTTCTGCACAGCCTCATTGTGTAGGTACGGGTGAATAGGTGGCGCTACAGAGCCACTTTGGAATATTTCGTAGAGAAGCACATTGACATCAAGGTGAAAAAACTGATACTGTGTGTGTGTGTGTGTGTGTCCTGGGCCTGTTGCTCATTATTCATCCTTGTGTTCTCCTGGCCAATGATTATTGATCGGGCCACGTTAAGTATGGAGAGGGCACCTTATGGTGACAGCTTGACTGGTGCTGCAGCGCCTTGATCTTCTCTGAAGCGAGGCAGAGAGAGACGAAGGGAGGGGTGGGTACACTCTCGTGTGAAGGTGGAGGAAGATGTTCGGGAGTTTCACGTGCCTAAAAAGTGTTCCTGCGAGCGGGGATGAGGGCTTTTGGAGAACTTACCTGCATGTGTTAGTCTCATAACTAGACTTCCTGCAGGTTGCGTGCGTGTGCGTTGCTGTAACAGAGGACTCATCAGAGGACACAGTCACTTCTGCACACATTGTACTGAGCATGCTCTCCTTCACTCAGCGGGGCTGAAGTGCAAAATGGTGAGTGAGCTTGGTTTATGAATGACAAGGGAATGGTATAAATGATAATAATAACGATAAGAAGAAGTTCCAAACAGGATACAAACGCAAGTACTCTGAGTGAAAGTCCCTTACTTAAACCCCTCTCAGCCAAATCTGCTTCATCCAGATGTGGTTTTCGGTGCTGTGTGGTAAACCGTGATGATTCTCCAGGAACAACACCAGCAAGATTTGAAAATCTATGACCTCCCAACAGTGTGATAAGCCTTTGTTAACATGTTTTCAGGAACTAAAAAACTATAACTATAGTCATGTCACACCTACAGAGGGACTTGGTCTCGGGGCGTATTTTCAGTAGCACAGATGCTCTCTAGCAAAAGAGGATGTTATTAAATAGTTGGATTAATTGATGATCAAGCTATTAACATTTTCTAAAGATCATAGACTCCCTTTTTTATTTGTTTTATTAATTTATTTATTCATTTATTACTCATTCATTTTTGTGTCCACATATTACTGTATGTTTCAGCATGTATGCACAGCAAGCTGTCTGAATCTGGATCTGGATTTTGAAATGTTACAGGAATATTATAGCCTGTTACAGGAATACTGCAGGATATGATCCTCTCTTATAAATAGTTTCATAGAACCCCTTTAACCTGTGACATCTGTAATTCTGCATTCCCAGTCTATCAAGTTATCTACCTCCCTGCTGCACAGGAATATAAAAGGAGTACTACAGGCAGCATCGTGTCTCTATGATCCTACTTCTCACTTTGATCAAGATGTCACTACTCTACTATATATATATATATATATATATATATATATATATATATATATATATATATATATATATATATATATATATATATATATATATATATATATACATATGTGTGTGTGTGTGTGTGTGTGTCTGTGTGTGTGTGTGTGTGTGTGTGTGTGTGTATGTATATATATATATAAACAGTTAGGAAAATATAGTTCCAAGATAAAGTAGACATAAGGGGCACGACTGAGAGAAAAAGGCACAATTACAAATCCTTCTGTGACTTCAGCACCACAGACAGCACCATCAATAAACAGAGCAGTTGGAGTACTGTTGTTTCAGAGCCATGGTCGGGGCTATAGATTCTCACTCGCACAAACTCCAGTCAGTGAAAGGATCAATGAGCCGGGCAGAGTAGACTGACAAAAGCTCTGCCCCCAAAACTCCCTCTGCCACTCAGGGACGGGGAGGTTAACAAGGAAGACGCCGACTTCAAATGGCTTCCCTCCTCGTCCCCCTCTCATAAAATTGCCCACCGAGAGCAACTGTTGTCTTTCCCCGAGCTGCAGCTCACACTGTACATGCAGGGTTTTTAATTTAAAGCAATTTCCTCATCCCTCTTGTCGAGTGTTTTTTTAACCTAATCATCGATGCTTGAAAAACCTGAGTCAGATCTGCGATGAATTTCGTCTGAGAAAAGGCTGAATCTACTTATTGCGTCTATTGAATCTGCTTGTTTCCCTCAGTGGAGTCTGATTGCCACGGATAAGAGCCCCACTATTCATTCTGTTGGATTCGGAATGCCGCCCGTTGGCTTGCATCAGTGCCCTCCTGTTTGTTTTCTCCACGCGAGGACATGAGTCAACTGATTGGCAGTCAGACGGCACACTACATGATAGCACTAAACCTTGGCCCGGGCGAAGCTGTTCAATTATTCACAGAAAGGGCAAGAAAGAGAGGGAAAGAAAAGAGGGGAGTGTGGGTGTCTGTGTGAGCGTGAGACAGAGAGGAAAAATGAATGAGAGAGCAGGAGAGAGGGAGGGAGGGAGACGCGAAGAAAGACGAACGAGGCCGATCCAAACGCCGAACATCACCTATTATTACCGGATGAAAAAGACCTGCTTCTTATTATCACCCACCTTCATTGGTTGCGAGCGCTGCCTAATGCCTTAATCTAGCTGCTAGTCACCGCCACCCACCACAGTGTGAGACGCACAAACACAATAAGGCAGCACCACCTCTGCCAGCGCTGCAAACAACATGCACCAACACACACTCCAAGCTACTCCAGCATATGGGTCAGATCTAATCGCAATAATTTCATTCCCCCCCCCTCATCAGCTCCTAGCCAGATAGACTAAGTCCCATTTGTAACCACTGCAGCGCTACTGGAAGGAAATATGACAGATAAGAGGACTCTTGTAATAAGGCTGTGTGGCTGTGTGGATCTGATAAATGAAGAGAGCTTTTTGCCAGTTAGCTGGAGAAATGTATATTGTGGAACGGTGGAAGAAAGAAAAAAAACCCGAGCGTGGTTGGTAGCTTTAGGATTTTGAAAAAATAAATAAATGGGGAAACAAATTAACTTTGTTGATTAGCAGCAAGATGGAGGAAGCCGCTTGGAAATGACTCGACGCCGCTTGGGAAATCTTTGCGAGCGCGAGGCGGCGTTCTGATATCAAGGAGGGAAAGAAAAAACACCAGAGATGTTGTAAGATACAGTGAATCCTAGTAGGCATCTTTTCGCCGACAGACTCACTCCTCTCTCTTTCAATAACGAATCACTTTATCTCTCTCACACACACACACACACACTTTCCGTTCAAGAAAATGCAGCCTTTTCAGCTGTTCCCGGTTAAAAGACAGATGTGCAGCGCTGCTCGTGACGGAAAGTGTAATATCTGTTTAGAGAATAGGCCCCGCATCATGGCCATATGGTTTTCGGTGGGAGAGGTGGAGCCGCTCAAGTGGAATTCGAAACGTAAATAGAACAAAGGATTGTGGGAGGTGGTTAATTTCAGCTGTTTCCATGGCAGGTAAGCTCCGTCGGCAGGGCTGTGATCCGCACAGCATGTGAAAGTGTGTTTGACACGCTTTGCATAGTTCTAGAAACATGCACGAGAAAAGGTTAAAAAAAAAGCTTTAAAAAAGAGTTGCACCACAAAAATCACAGTGACCATTCTGCTCATTTTCGAGTTCATATTTTTTTTTTCGGTTACTACTAGAAAAGGTTCACATGCTTGAATGCTCAAAAAATGTCTTAGACGTTCGGTTTTAGCTCCTGTCTCTTTAAGGCCCCCCATCCCGAATACCCTGCCTGCTCTGATTGGTCCCCTCACACATGCCTGAGCCAGCGCGACTCCATCATGTTTTCAGCCTCCAGTTAGCTTCACTTCTACCTTGTATACACACGTTATACATTGTGCAAATGTGTGACATAGTGTGATGTCACAGAAGCAGTCGTGGAATTAACGGCAGGACGACTGACGAGGCGTTTCAGCAGCAGTGTTTTGTTTTTTGTTTTTTAACTTACTGGGCCTTTTACGTGCTCAAGAAAATATCCAAAACACCGGCGAACAACAAGAGCATAATAGGTTTCCTTGAAGAGCACGGCTGCAGGAAACAGGGGAAGAAGTGGGCTGAAATGAGGTCTGAAGAGTCTCTGAAGGGGCTGTTTGTCTTTCATGAGGGAGAGTTCCTAGATATTTTCTCCAAAGCATATTCCAATGAAAACAGGTCAAAGGGAAATTCAAGGAAGTTCAGCTTTCTCTCTCGCTCTCTCTGGAGGAAATGCTTCAGTGCATCTCAGAGAACCATCCATGCGTGATCCAACACATAAACAGTCACCTCGTCAGTCACCTTGTCAATCAGTTAGTCAGTCAGTCAGCAAGCCAAGCACGCCAGTCCACTATCCAGCAAACCACCCGGTCGTCCACCTATCCGGCGAGCCATTCCCCTCTCGCGCCAACCGACCCGGTGTCTCCTCCACTTACTGATGCCTGGCAGAGTCTGCGGGTCTGGACCTTGTCACCACCCATGCGAAGTTCGTAGCTCTGCGAACTTCATCACTGCGTGTCCCTCTCCATGAAAGCCACACTAATTTCACAGGAAAGATCTAAGTGTTGCAGCCGAGACTCCATTAAACTAAATCCGATGAGGATGAAAGGAAAAAGTATTTATAAGGTGTTGAATATTTCAGGCACTCATTTAGCGCGACTTGACGTGGAAATGATCAAATTGCTCATGAAATAAGGATGTTTCGAAAACTTAATGATTCAAAAGCTCCGTCATCTGGGGGCATTATTATTTTTCCGATGCATGTTGACAGACACGTCGGCGTCTAGATTCTAATCACTGAAGCGTCAAAGCATCTTTATTCAACAGGAGAGCTTAAAGGTGCATTACGCAGTTTTGGGGAAGAAAGTTTAATCAGAAGAGAAAAAGTCTTCATGCTTGAACAAACTGAGTAAACTCTGTTCGTTTTCATGACTGAATAAACAAACTGACTTTGGAGGACAACACATTTCATATTGTTTTACCACTGCCACATGTTCTAGCTTCAAACAGTGTTCAGGGGACCTTGCTTTTCCTCTGAGTTTGAGTTTCTTCTCAAAAATTAGGTAGTGCCCCTATAACATTTTAAGTTTCAACACCTATCCATCACCATCAGCGCCAGTGTAACACCAGACGCATTTTTATACACAAATCTAAGGATATGTGTATTGTTTTAGCCACTTCCACTCTCTGCATATAGATTCAGAATCAAAGAGAGAAAAAAAGGAGAAATTGTTTCTGTCTTATTTCTGCTCTTTAGAAGAAAAAAAAAAGAAGGAAAAAAATGAGTGTGCTTGTGACGCCACTGAATTGGCATAATTACATGGGTTTAAATGCAAATTTACAATGTGCTTATTAATTCTATTCTGCTCATTTCAAATGACTGACTGCACTTAATTAAATCAGATTGATTAGACCTTTTCTCAACTTTCCCTTTACAACCACATAATTATGACAAATAGAGCCACTTGACACCCAATCTACAGCCGAGGACCGAGCTTTCTTTCCTCTGCCATTCAGGGTCTTTCAAGTCCCGCGTGTGGGATCTACAGGCGGGTCACAATAACGTCGAAATGGGCCACCGCATTATCCTGTAAGAACACTGTTTATTTCCAGAGGGATTAAGGCCACTGACCTGTTGTTCATGTTCGAACGAACCACACAAATCTTACATCAGCCATCTTCTCCACCCACACACAGCAACCCCCCCATTCCAGTCTCCAGTTGTCGGAAGGATTGTTCTTGTTCCATTTCGTGACGTTCCTCATCAGCACGCCCACATGTTTTGGAGGAATGGGTGACCACACTGGTTAGTGGACACTGCTGGTTACACGATGTTGAGTCATGCCAAGCTCCTCAACTAAAGCCAGTATAAATAAATAGGGACAGCCAATCACCAGAGTAGCTGCTAACTGTTTGTACATCCATGACTGCAGATGCTGTTAGCTTGTAAGCTCAGTTAGCCTTGCAGGTAGCCAGATTTTTTCAGGCCCCGGTTGCTAGCTGGTTAGCATCTTCAGTAGATATATATCTGCAACACAATAAATAACTATCTTTGACATAACTTCAACTTAACGGTTATTTTTTCACAATCTGCTGGTAATTTTTGTTAATTTGTAAACGTTTCAAGCTAAAAATTTTACATACTGGCCCTTTAATTTGATTGTATTTCTTGGTTTACACTCCTTTAAGGTGCGTCCTTAATAGCATTAGCTGTCTGTGCTGGCTGTATTTCCAACAGTCTAATGAGCACGCATCATTTCCGTGTTCACCACAGTGTCCTTCTCAGCGCGAGACAGCACCAGACAAAAAAACGCCCAAGCTAGCAGCTCTCTCATGATCCTTTGTCTAATACAGTCGAGCGAGGTCATGCGAGTCTATACAAAGGAACTGGAGGGGGAAAAAAAAGAGCCACTAAGTGCATAAACTTTTTAATATTCTTTTGTCGACGCAGTTACTCCGCTTGAATATTAATCATTTCCAAACAGTGCTAATGGCGAGCCGAAGACAAAGAGAAACACGAATGATAATTATGTAGAAGGAGAAAAAAAAACAATGTTCAAAAAACACATTGAAAAGAAATGTAATGTTTAAAAAGCAGCGCCCCGGGACCTGGCGAGTTAATGGCTGAAAGGGCTCCTGCTCCTCAAGTGTTTTTCTGAGCTTTGATTGCAATTTGGAGGAGGAATTATCTCATCGGGGTGCGTGGGTGGAGGGAGGTCGGATCTGGCTGTGAAGTGCTTGTCATTACCAAGATCTCTCCCTTTCTGTTTTCCCCTGTTCCCTTTGTCTAACTCTTTTGCCCTCTACCCTTTGTCTCGCTCCTCCAGTTGTGGGTGTTCTGCAACTGCAGCTCGACAGTGTCAAAATATTAGTGAGCGCGTAACCCGACACACACACATACACACACACACAGTCTTCTGCACTCTGCATTTATATATCGAATGTTACGCTAAAAGACGTGTTGGATGTTCATTTGCAGGGAAATCTGATGGTCTATGATTCTCGGGTTGAACAAAAGTGATAACACAACTCCACATAACTACACCCACATACCTGAAGTGCGTGTATTGTCACGGTCGCACACATGCCAACGTGCACATTCACACTCTTTATTCACCGATGCACCCCATCAAGACAGGTTCATTTTCCACATCCCCCCACCTCCCTCTCCTCCATTGATTTGACAATCACTGTGTAATCTCGGGCTTAAACGACTCTTTTTCAAATGCCGTGGGCACTAGGGTCATGATATTTCTCCTTAATTACTGTGCCACATTATCACCATAAAGCGCTCTCCACCTCTCTCCCACATCTAATTACATTGTTCCGATTGCCGTGACACATCCTTGCATTCGCCCGATGCACTTCGCATCCGAATGTGTGCACATGAGCAACAAACGGAGAAGAGAGAGCAAAAGATTTTGAAAAGAGACAGCACCACTCAACTGCCTCTGCGAATTAAAGCGACGTGTCCTTATTTAAGAATTGCCTATCATGTCCACACTCACTGAACACTTGTGAACTAAAATCTTAACAGTGAGCTGAAAATACTGTGACATGTAAATGGCATATTTCAAGCGATGACATTTTCACAAGGTGAGTTTCGGATGTGATGGGAATTGTTTTTCGGCCGTAGATCAGAATTTGCGCGCGTGGAGCATGGCACGTCAGAACCACACGAAAATCTGTTTCTCCTCATGGGATTTTGACATTTTCACACATGTTTGCACATGACAAAAACACGTGAAAAAAATGTATAATGGCACTTGTAACCTGGGAATTTTTCACAGGTGATTGGCTTTTTTTCACATAAGAGTCAAAATGACACACATTCACATATAATGGGCTTGTTTTGCATGCCGTTTAAAGGAAAACAAGGCACGGGAAATCACATTAGATTTGTTTCTTCAAAATGAAAGTAGAATAATGTGTACAGGATGTAAAGTATATATGTGGCCCGGGCATGTACACAAGTGATTGGGTTTTTTTCATATGTGAAAATTTCCACATAAGACATTTAAATTCTCACATGTGAATAACATACACTCTGAAGAAATGTGCTATATTTCAAATGCAGATACAAGCCCAGACAGTTGACAAGTAACTATTTATATGAATCATCTGAGCTTACCACAACAGAAAACACTGGAGCATTTCCTCTGCTCTCAGTTTGAAACATGAAGATGCTTTTTTTTTTTCATACAATAGATTTTTTTGGATGCTACAGCGCGAGTGTTGCGAGCCAAACAACAAACAAGACATGCCGTTAAAGGCTAAATTACTAATAAAGAAAATAAACGGCTACGCTGAGAACACTGTAACTTTAAACCTGCATCGCTGGTACCAGTCCGGAGCTTACTTCTGTTCGCACTCGCAATGAATCCTTCTAGTAATTGCACACAGAGAGGGGGGTTTCTGCTTGATATAAATGGGTTAGACGAAATAATAGAACAAACTGTCAGCGTAACTCAACATGGTTCACAAACTGCAGCTTCTAAATGACTACACAACCGAATCATCAATTACAACAAAAACTGATCATTATAAACATTCATGAGGCTGTGATTTGTTGTGTTAGACTGCATTAGTTTTTGGCTAGGTGCTAGTCAACTTTCTGATCAAATGGAGTATTTCAACAGTCAGGACATTGTTCAATAGGTTTGATCAGACGCTGGTTGTTTTAATCATATATGGTTACCGCCTTAAGCTATTCATTTTGACATCCATGTTCACCTGCTTTCAATCTGGTGTTCGGATGTTCCAGCAGACTCAGGCTGGTGGGAGGAATGTTTTGTGCAACTGGCTCATTAGAGCAGGCAATTTAGCGGTGTGTCTAAACAAAGATAAGATGATTTTTTAGAAAAACTGTTGTGTCAATTTATTTATTTATTTTCTTTTTTCAAATTAGCAGATTCAAACCCCTGGTAACTGTGGCACACATAGCCTCGGATCAATAAGCAAACACTGTGTTAATTCACCTACATTTGTGTTTTAGGTCAATCAAAACAAGTTAAAGTCACCAGGAACAAATACTGCAGAGAAAAGACATTCAAACGTCATGTTCTTTTCTAAAAGAGTCACTACATTTCCTGTTATACTCAAATCAACTGGAATTGTTATTAAGATTATCATCGTTCATTGTCTACACCGGTGACATTACTGCACTCTGCCTGCCGTTTAGTTTAAGGTGAGACGTTGGAATTCATGAAGACAATTTTTTAAAAATGTGAACTCATGGCTTTCCCATGTTAACCACCCCAGCTCCCTCCACCAACGCATTCAAGTTGTCACAGCGTTCACAAAACCATTATGAGGTCTTTCCAGTGGTTTCAGTGTGGGACGGGGGGCTCGGGGGCCTGTGGTTCCACCAGGTGGGCTTTTTGCTAAATGGCCGTTGTTCGCTTAATGTGCCCATTAAAGTCAGTGAAGTGGCGATATTGTTGGACATCCCTTTCCTGTGCGTGCACTGTATGAACCCTGGTGCATGGTGTCCATTTCTTTTTACTCCGCTGCTCTCTCTGTACGTCTATCTCCTCAAACCAAAGCCATTACGCTACAGCAGTAGGAGTCCTGTTATGTGGTATATAACTCTTCAACACTTTGCATTTCCCCAGCGTGTCGAAACGGCCATTACGAAGCAAAGTGTGGTGGGTTTATGTAGTGGGGTACAGAGAAGAGTAAGACATTTAAGATCATCTATTTAATGAAAAAAAAAAGTAAAACACTTCAGGGGCCGTGCTTTTTTAATACGGAGTACACGCACTATGTCTGTGTGTGTGTGTGTGTGTGTGTCTGTGTGTGTGTGTGTGTGTGTGTGTGTGTGTGTGTGTGTGTGTGTGTGTGTGTTAAAGGAGGAGGGCATTTAAAAAAATTAAATGGAGGTTTGAGTGCTTTGTATTGAGCTAGAAGTCAGGAGGAGTGCAAAATAAGCCGATCGAAGAAGGATTTGTGTTCAGAGTTGAAGGTCAGCGCATCAGAGCCATTAGAGTCGCGCTTTAACATAATGTAAGCTAAATATTTAGTAATGCCCCTCAAGTAAAAGTTACTTATGGTTACATGAAACATGTCACTGCATGAGTCTACATCTATTTATTCGAATAAATAGTCAAAATACGGTAGCGTGTTATACTCTATGTCTCCTAACTGTAAGATGAGATAGGCTGGGCAGGATCTTGGCACATGCCCAGGACTTTATTGCCACTGGGGCGCCCAGACAGCGACGAAAAGAACTGCCTATTTGAAATTATGTTTAACACAAAATTGAAAATATTTTTTAAATATAAAAATCGAATAAAATCTGCAGTACACAACTTTATTTAAATGTTAACATATTTATTTATTGTTGACTGTTAGCTATGCTTTTCTTCACCTAATTACACGACTGACCAGTTGCAGATTAGTACAGAAATATCAACAGGTAAACTAAAATCTAACTAAATTAATGAGGATTATAATAATAATTTATGTGGCATTTCAATAATTGTGTTTGTTTGTCAAATATAAAAATGTATGTTTAGGAGGCACCAAAGACATACAATAGAGTCTGCCTCGAGTAATCTGTCCGTTTAATCCTGGATTTAGGCTGCATGTACTAGCTTTCCAAGCTTTTACTCATAAGCGTGTTTATGCAGTTTATGATTTTATGTCAGCTTAAAACATTTCATAACAAAGTCTTGAAAAATTATAAAAAATTCAAAGTTAATCTTTACAATATTAACCCCAGAGGGCAATAAGCTAAGACAGCTAACTGGGCTAGAAAAGCAGCTACTGAGAAGGGACCAGGGAACATAAACTGTGTTTTTAGGTGCATCCAGTGGTGGAAGTCAATCAGTGAACATTTTTTCTCGTCTCTCTTTCTCTTTAAATGTATTTATTAGAATAAAATTCTCACTTGTACAATATTATTATTATTATCAATTGCATTTGTGTTTGCATCTGTGTGTGACTTTAAATCACGAAAGCTACTTTGGTTTATCCGTATGAAATTAAAATTAAAATCAGTGCTTTGGTAAATGCTTTTAGAAAGATACCGTCTTCGCTAGAGATGCTGGGCAGAATAATTTTGCACACCCAACATATGGGCTGAGAGGGCAGTATAACACTGGATGCCACAGTCAAGTAAAGTGAGGCAGTCATCAGTCTGTTTTGGCTAATGTGCCTCAGGTCAAACACAATTAACCCAAATATGGAGTCCATCCTGTGTGTTTCAGTCAATCATTCTGACCCTTAGATATACAGATTAAATGCCTCCAAAGTAGCTCATTATCTTTGCGCTGGGCTATTTGTTTTACAGCCATCACACAATCAATCACAATGACTTTTAAACTGAATTCTGAACATCTTCCAACATAAAATAAATCCAACTGCTTCTTTTATTTTCCCTACAGGAGTTAGGAAAAGATCTTTAGGGCAAAACAACAACATACAACAGGTATTTTTCTTTATTCATAGATCTGAGGGTATCCTATATCCTCATCTGTTGAATAATCGGCATTCATGCTGTCCCATTACTGACACGCTATTGCCATATGCTATTATTCCCCATTGAGATGGAAAATAAAGCTATATGGCTCCTCCATGTGTTACTATAGCTACCATATTGCAGCTAACCATCCACACTAACATGTTGTATGCGTTACATATATCACCATGCCATAGGTACTGTCCAAGGTCACATCTTTGCACAATACTCTGCTAATAGAATACATAAGACTTCACTCACCCTGATGACTTTGTCAGTGGCTGCGATGATGTGTGGGGAGATGGATTGCTCGAAAGAGATGAGAAATAAATATGTTGGGTGCGATGGCAGGGTGTGTCCATTTGTCAGTGTGTGTGATTGCATCGGCGTGTGGGCACATTTGTGTGTTTAAGTGTGAGCATTTGGCACGTTGGAGGCATCAAAAACGGGTTAAAATTAATCGAGGTGTGTGCGTGTGGGTGCCGTGTGCGTGCCTGCGCCCATGTGTGAGTGTGACTTGGTTGTGCGTTGCTCGCAGCCTTTGATGACCTTTGCGTGTTGCCGCTGTGAGCAGAGTGACCCGGCTGTACTCATTAAAACCAATGGAACGGATCGTTCCCCGCTAATTGTTTTCCTCTGACAAATGGCTCCTCTGACTCCTGAAGACTGCTGCAGGGGCCCTGCCCGCCTCGAGCACACTGACTTCACTAATGAGAACTGCCGCTCTGTGAGTGTGTGTGCGAGAGCGTGTATTTGTGTATACTGTATTTGTGCTGCCAGCCTCCCTCGCTGTGCACCGGCATGTGGAAAGTCGGATACACTGCTACATTAGGCTCAACATAAGCCATTAAGACATTTTTCTCTTGTCAATCACCCTAACACCGAGATATTGTTAACACATTAAGTATTGTATCTAGCTGCTTAAAAAGTCATTATTTACAGCCGAACACGTTCCATGCAATGTGGAGACGGCAATTATTCCACTGAGCTAAAGGTAATTTTGTCCTCATTTAGGCTGCAGGTAAATATTTTTACTGTGTCAGCTCTAGCATTTTTGTCCTCATTAAATCAGGTGTCTGCATTCACATCCAATCTTTTTCTTTCAGTCGCGTCAACACACACAGCGTAACCTTTCGTCCAACACAGCCTCCGAATTAATGCTCCCCAGAATGACACCGATAAGCCTGTTCTGATCTGATGCCCCAAAAGTAAAACTCTTTTTCTGGCCTAATTTTTTGGTTAGGTTTCAACGACTCGGTTTGGGAACAATCAGTATTGTCGTTAAAAGACGCAGGTCTCACATGTCAAAAACACCAGGTCCTCTAAATTAAACTACAACAGTTAAAAAGGACAACATACAGGCACATTATCTGATCTAAGTTGCTGTTCAACCACTGTCTCAGCATTGTGGTACTAAGATACACATATCTTACAAATAAGTCGTAAAACACGTTGGCTATCAAATATCGCCTTATCGTAAGAGCCAACCTTCGGTCCAATCATTATAAAACTTGGTAGATATCTTCAGGCCGTGTTGGGAATATGTAAAGTTAAGCATTTTGAGCCATGGAGGACGTCAAAAAAATACCAAAAATGTGTACCTCAGCAAGTGATGGACAGAAATTCATACAAATTTCGTTCTAACCTGCACATTACAGCTTGTGACGTGAGGTTCGACCATTTGAGCTGCTGATAATAGTGAAACTGGCTAATAATATCGGCATGCAGTTATTTTGCTTTTTTTGCGAGAAGTTGGAGTTTTAAAAGGTTAGTTTGGACCCAAAGTAATGTGTTGCCCCCCATCCACAGTGGTACATTGCTTAGCTTTGGAGGTGGGACCACTCCAGTCTGCTTCTCCAAACCCTTTATGGTTTGGTTAGATTTGGACACAAACATGACTTGGTTAGGTTTAGGGAAACATCGTAGATTGGCTCAAAATAAGGTCTTTGTTAAGGTTAGGGACACATTGAGCTCTTGGTTAAAATGACTACTTCATCAAGGTTACTGTATCTTCATCGTCCATCAAGGTTCCGCCATTTTCTCCTCTTTACCTTTCAGCCACCTCTTTAATTTGCGCTCCATCTCCCTGTGCTGCATCCTACCACACACAGCCCTCTTTCTCTTTCCGTTGTCCCTCTCTCTGCTTCCACCTGTTCCATGGTCCACTGGACAACCGTGAATCCTATTAGGGGACAACCCCCAGCCCCTCCCCTGCCACACTACCTGGCACTAATCCATCAGAGGGGCAGTCAGGCTGTGCACCACCCCACCACCCACCCATCCCTGATACCCGCCAGTGCCCAGTGCTGCAGCAGAGGCCCCAGCTGGGGGACCGCCAAAGCTCGGTCGTTATCAGATGACGGATAGCTTCATATCAGGTGTGCAAAGCGGGCAAGCATCGGCGACGGCCATCTGGCCGATGATTTCGGGGAAGTTGGGAAGTCAGGTCCGCGAGCGAGGTATGGTAAGGCTGGTGATGATGATGGATGGGGCCAGGGGCATCGCAGCCAATCACAGCCACCTTTGACAGCTGTTATACGTACATGTGTAGAAAACTGTTTCACAGCAACCACAGAAGTATGCAGGCACGGTTAGACACCTGCTGTGGTATGACTATTTATTTCTCACGCGCACACAATCTCACGCACGCCGCCACTCTCTCTCATCTCCTCACAGTAATCTTTCTGCCTCCTATATTTCCTGTTACACGCTCTTCCTTCTCCTGTCTGCGCGGTGCATTTGCTGCTCTCGACCCAAGTAAAGAAGGTCCAAAATCTCATTCCAACATGCCGTGGCATCATTGTAAATTCAGCACCTAAGGTATGAGTACTGCCTTGGTACCTTTACATGAGGTGCAGTGAATGTAGCAGGCTCCCTCAGAGGAAGTTTTGTTTGGTTAGGTGGTGTGAGGATATAGCAACATCAGGACACCAATTCCACGACAGAGTGAGACTACAGTTCGCATTTGCATACACTTTTTGGAACCTGTGGAAGCATGTTAATCTACTGAATCTTTAGTATAACGCAGCAATCCCAGTATTACCAGACATAGAGTGGAGAAATGAATCCACCATAAAAGAAAAACCTTGTTATGTCGCCATCGTGTATACGTTTCGCCAATGTGCCCTTGTGTGATGAGGAATAAACAGTGAAAGTGTGCTCTAGAACACTAGTGTTCCGCGAGACAAAGGAGTAATGTTAGGTGTTTAATTACTTTCCGAGCTGACGAGTAGTCTCGTCAATTGAATTCTACCGTACATTTGTTTCGCCAACATCAAGTAGCTCAGAGGATGACTCATCAAGCGGGTGACATTATAACAAAGGGATTAGCACAGCTGTCGAACAGGAAGCTACGAGGGTAGAAATTACAAAGGGCAACACCTTCGCATGGCAGGGAGGGAGATGCCTATATTGCATTTTCGTAACTGAGTTTCCTCTTATTGCATGAAAACTGGAGCTCCTGTGCAGTTTATGTGTATGAGCAGTTAATTTTACATGCCTTTTTTTGTGTTCGGGTTGCACATATAAAACCCTGAGGAAACATAAAGCATACCTGGCTTCCTAATTTGCCTATGCAACTGGAGAACCCTCCGGAGATTCTCGCAAAGGTCTCATTGACTGAGTACACTTCCAGTTGTTAAAACATGGCCCCGTCTTGGCAAATTAATTCACTTCATATCATCCCCCGGTGTGAAATCAGAACTCAACTTTCAGAGGATCTGCTCGCTTCCAGAAGGGAGGACTTTCTTCCCGATCGACTGATGAGGAAAGCACGAGAACATTTCTCATATCTTGCCTGTCAGGTTTTTTTTTTCTTCTCAGGACCAGAGGGAACACAGGAGTGATGGGAAGAGGAGGAGAGAGAGAGAGAGAGAGAGAGAGAGAGAGAGAGAGAGAGACGGGCGTCGTGGTGCGCGAGCGAGCAGGGAGATGTGTTTTTCACGCGTTCAAATCAAATGCACAGAGAAAACGATAGCACCTCAAAGGATTGTGGGATACCCTCCAGGCCCCGGCACAGAAGCGATGACAGATGTATGTATATCTGATATTTTGGGATTTGATGTACGTGAGGACAATTGGGGTTGTTTTGATTTCTCTTCTCTTTTTCTCTACTGTCACAAAGAGAAACATCTCCTAAATGACAACCCCTTTGTTTGCTCATCAGACGTGGAGTTTATCATGTAATACACTATGACATAATAAGACATCCTTATCAGCAGTCTGATTTGAGAGTCATTGTCTTACATGCTTGCATGCTGTCAGGATATTTAGCCAGTCTTCCTCAGAAGTTGGAGGGACTCATTTACATTCCGGTGGAAGGAGGCAAGGTTGTCAGTTTTCGCCCACTTAGTTCTTCTCCTCTGCTACACGAGCCAGACGGTGGGTTGAATTCCATAATACCCCAGTGTGTGAGCGTGATCCCTCTCCAGACACTGTACCTGCATAAGATGCTGCACTGCAGCTGCTATCCCATCATGCAGCTCTGTCTCTATTCCTCCCTCCCACAATCCCTTTCCATCTCCGTCAAAGGACTGTGAGGAATTCTATTTGAATTGTTGAATTTAATGTACTGCTTTTCCGACTTTCTCCGGGACTTGTAGAATAATGTGTGTGGCACAGAAAATGTAAATATTCTAATGTTTTGATGATGATGTAATCAGAGAGTTGAGTCAAGTTGAATGAATTAGAGCCTGACTGATATTCTTCAGTTTGACTGATATCGCGACGTAGCGTCAGATGGTTGTCTTGCAATCTGTCGATTGTTGGAGAATCAGTGCATCGTGACACCGTCATTATTGTGGCCATGATGTCGTTAATTGCTCTGTGATACCCACCCCGAATGTCGGTAGAGCAAGACGATCATGTAGACACATTTTTGACCACAGTATTCCAATGAAATTATAGTTGGGTGAAGGAAAATAACTACAACACAGAGTTGTAGAAATAGAAATGTCAGTTACGGTTAAGGTATAATGCAACAGTGTTCTTTAGGAGATGTTTATGGACTTGTCTGTGTGCTGATCAAAACCTAATACATCACAGATTATACTGTATACACAGTGTTATGTTGGACTTCAGCTTCGACTTAGTGCAGTGCAACAGGAAATCAGAGGCTGTGCCCACACCTTGACCAGTGATGTGCCCACATGTTTACAGAGCGCCGTCTCCACCACAACATCCTGGATCCTGCTGTTGCACTCGACGGACAAACTGCGCTTCAAGCCGATAGCGTGCAGCACTACAGAGGTAGGAGGAGAGATGGACCCTGTGTTTGTATTATTGATGCTCGGTGCTCAAACGCAATCAAAGCGAGTGGCCGATGTTTCCCTGATGTTGAGCCTTTAATGGTCAAGGTGTTGCCTATGGCTGTTTACATTCACCCGAGAGAGAAGATTGGCCTTTTTTTTTTATTTACTCTAGTTTTTCTGAATGCTAGTCATCAGGGTGGAGAAGTCATGTAATCACATCTGGTGGTGTTGCACAGCTCGAGAACAAAAGTTTATTTTGTCTCACACCATAGACAGCAGCCGCCAGAATCAACAAAAGTGAGTGTTTGATATGAAAAAGAAACAAAACTTTTTGGACCCGAAAGCAAGACTCGCGAGTTAAAAGTTCACTTTCAACAGCAAAAGTCAATATGAGACGGGCAAAGGATGGTGAGGCAAACTCTCAGCAAAGCAGACAGAGACAGAGGCGGGAATGATAAGCTGGTAGCGCACTGGAGGATCGGGATGAGAATGAATGGGAACAGGACTGCATATAAACCGTAAGGCTAAAAAGGTGGTGGGTCAGGTGGGGCAAACAAAGTGGTTCGACCGGGACTGTTGAAGTGTTTATCTTAATGCCCCTCGCTGATATGAATACAGCAGTGAGTTACTCTAGCTGTCTGTCGTCTCCTCCTGTTGCTCTGGATGATGTTAGGCTGCTTCAGGCAATGCTGATCTGCTGATCTAATGCCAGATAATTATGGGGGTTCGAATGGCACTTGTTTACTGTCAACTCCCAGCTTATATTTGTCTCATTCAGGCTTTGTCTCCATGAATGTAATATGAGTGTGCATGTGTGTGTGTGTTGGTGTGTGTGTGTGTGTGTGAGACTGTTACAGGTGGCCGCCCAGTAGGTGGGAAAATGCAGGAAGTCTGCTTGTCTGTGTCCACATGTATCAGACGCAGCATGTTTTTCCCTTTCAGAGGCGAGGTATCCTGTGTGTGTGTGTGTGTGTGTGTGTGTGTGTGTGTGTGTGTGTGTGTGAGAGTCCTCACATGCGTGTGTGTGTGTGTGTGTGTGTGTATGTATGTCGCCAATCACACTGGGCGGCTGACTTCCAGGAACCCCTGCAGCAAAAACAGGCACTGTGTGTTTCCTGCTCTCACGCACCGTTATCACAGGACACACACACACACACACACCCACACACACACACGGATCATTGCCCTATTCTCTTTTCCCCTTGCAGGTTTCCTCAACGCCTATCCTTGTGCCTCCGGCCGTCAAGATGTTTCGCTGTGATTGTCATGAGAGAACTCGCTCTCCGGGAACAAACCAGAGGACACAAATAGGCGAGGAGTGACGGCATCCTCGCGGCCCCTGCTCGCCGCTCCGACCACGTTAGTCAGAGTGGGCACCTCACCTCTCTCCTGCTCTGACCACTCTCATGTCCGAGTCTGAATTAAGTCACATTTTTCTTTTTCTTATCGTTCAAAATCCCCTCCCTCCCCTCTCCATCCCTCACATTCTCCACGTACAGTGTATCTATTCACACATCCTGTGTAGCGCCACTGCCTTTGTCTGAGATTGACAAAAGGACCCAGACTGTAAAAAATGGAAGTGGAGCACCGAGTCCTTGCTCTGTGCTTGTGAGAGTGCCAGAGACTGTATCAATCCATATTCCCTTTGAGAGCACAATGCAACCCACCGCTGAAGCACTCCAGATAGGGGGAGCTGGTGGGAGGGGGGGATGGGGGTGGGGGTGGGGAGAGAGAGAGAGAGAGAGAGAGATGAAGTGAAGGAGAGAAATTCACAATGGCACTGTTGCAAACAATTGCGATTAATGGCATCATCTTTTCCCCACAGAGATTGCATTGAGGGAACAATGAGCTCCGCGCTGATGGTACGCTAACAACCCGCTGGATGTTTTACATACAGTAGACGACGCACATGAGCAGAAGATGTGGCTGTGGTTGTGACAGCCGACCCATTTCCATAGTAAAAACTTGCAGAATGACTTGCTTGCTTCTCAGGTGTCTCCTTTGTGTTGACCGGAGATGAACAGAAGTGAAGTCACTGTTGCAAAAACAAAACCCACCCAAATGTTATTTCGTTTTCAACCAAATTGCCGAAAAAGTACGGTCGCACTGCTGAACAGGATCGAAATATTCTAATTTATGAGATGGTATGAACGGGCTATGGTGCATGACTTGTTCAACCATGCACTTGAAAAGGGCCGGTTGTTATCACCGAGTTGTAAACGTAGCTTCTGCTCTGTGCTTTCACTGGCTCTGCGGGCGAGATGACTTCCAGATGGTCCGGGGAAAGTGTTTGCCTTGGGTTACTGCAGGCCAGCCTGTCTGTGCCTTTTTCAGCTGAGGGGAAAGATAGAGTCGGTGTGTGTGTGTGTGTGTGTGTGTGTGTGTGTGTGTGTGTGTGTGTGTGTGTGTGTGTGTGTGTGTGTGTGTGCGTGTGTGTGTGTGTGTGTGCATCGCGCAGTCCTGCTTTTTACGCACTCGCACACCAGCTCCTCAAGCAGTCAGCTGGCTGGTTCTCATACACAACACTCCACTGCAGTCTGTGAGAGCGGTTCTCAAAGTGTGGTGCAAGGACCATAAGGTGCACATGAGGACGCTCCAAGGGTCCCAAGCACAAATGAATAACTAAACCGATTCACTTGAAGTATTTTGATCGCTGGTGTCAACAACTTTGAGCTCCCTACATGAAGCCAACAGAGATTTAAAGGAAAGGTTCGCATTTTTCAAGACTGTCTATGTCCATGAGTGTGGCAGGGTCCGCCAAGGTTCCGTGTGATGCAAATATTTCAGTCAGAGGGTGTGTGTGTAGACTCTCTGGGGCACCTGCTGACCTTATATTTGATGTGACTGTCTGAGTGACTTCTTCACCTCAAGAGGGTGCAAGGGACAAGTACGCAGACTCCTGTCCATAATGGCTATAAAGACAGCCCCCTTATAATTACCTCTGCCAAGAAGGTTTTCACTCACATTTGTTGGTCCGTTGGTTTGTCAGCAGGAATACACAAAAACTAGCGAATAGATTTCTACAAAACTTAGATGGAGGATGGGTCTCAGCCCAGAATAGCGCCCATTAAGTTTTGGGGCAGATCCTGATAAAGGGACATATCCAGGAAGTTTACTTATTAATAATTTAACTCAAGAATGCGTCATGATAAAATAATTCACTGTCTTCCCAGAAATAGGACTCAAGTGGCATTCGCCCAAAGTTAAGTTAGTAATTTTTTCCATTTCCATTTCCATTTATCAGAAATCTTACTCGACTTTCCAGAAAGTCAGCGAAAGAAATTGCGAATTACACAAATTCAAATCAGAAGATAATCAGCTTGGTGGAGCTCATTCTTGAGTTGGGTACCGTGAAGCCCATCGCAGCAGAAGAGGCCATGATGTGAAGAGCGCCAGTCAAACATGAAACTATTGAAAAGAAGACACGGTGTCGATGTGAGTTTCATGTATTAATTTGCAAAAAGTCACAGTCCCCTGGTTGCTTTACAGGGGTTGGATGTTTTCGTCTCTTCGGGGGACATTAAAACTTAGCAAATGCAAACTAACCTTCGAAGTTGGAATGCTGAAGCTGCACTTCCAATTTGGCTGAACTGCGGGATGTGTTTCTGGGCTGAATGAGGAGAGTGGATTTAGTCCTCTACTTAGGAATTAAATTGGGAAGAGATTTCAGGAGAAGTCACCTTGACCAGTGATGCATTTAATGTAGGCTACATATTGGCATCTGAGACTGAACAAAAAAATATAAACCCACCCCTTTAATTCTTCACTGATATGTGATGAAACACACTCTCTGGATGAGAAACCTCAGAGGCAGCTAATCTCTCCCCTGTGAGCCCCTGTGACTTGAAAACGCTTCGGTAACCGGTGGCACGGTAGAAAAACACTTCGACTTGACCTGACCCTGCGTTTTCCAACCTGTTTTAGGGCACATACAGATGCTGGCTGCTGCCCAGTCGCCTCCTCCTCCTCCTCCTCCTCCTCCTCAGCAGCGCCTCAGTCCCGCCCACCGCCACCTGGCTCTGCTGCGCACCGCCGACTGGAGGCAAAGCGCCGCTACTCCTCTTCCCCACGCCAACGGAGAAGCAGAAAAACAAGGAGCACCGTGACCGAGGGAGTGTGTGTGTGTGCGCGCGCGTGAATTCTCACATTTTAAGAAGCGACCGCTACAACGCAGAGCGACTTCCACGTTTTAAAGGGATTTGTTTTGTTTGGAGGAGGAAAAGAGCGACGGACGGACGGACGGACAGAGAACCAGACGGCTGCCCCGCGCACTGCTGCAGCCTCCTTCCCTCTCCATCTCTGCCTCCTCTCTCCTCCTGCTCTGCCTCTGCGCTTTTTTCCCCTTTTTTCCCCCCACCCCCCCTCCAGTGACTTACCACTTTACTGACCCCTTCTTTTTTTGTCGGAGTTTGAACCACGTTTTCCGAGCCGCTGGAAGTACACCGCCAGAGCCCCTGAGAGCTGGCCGGACTCTTGTAGCTTTCGTCCTCCCGACACGAGCGGATCACCGAGGGGACCTTGCGCGGAGTCAAAAGGGACTGGAAATTATTTAGCCCTCTCACATCAACGTACCGCATGGTGGGAATTTCTGCCTCTTTTCAGTGTAAGTGGCCTCTCTCCTCTCCTCTTTATTTTTATCCACAATTACGCATTGGCTTGGAGTGTTTTTGTGTGTTTGTCCTTATATAGACATGTGTGCGCCAAATGAAGTGGGAAAATATCACGAAAAAAGGGGCTGCCGAGCGTTAGAGAATTTGACATTCATGGTTTGTCTTTTTTTGTATTTACGCAGAAAAGAAAATAGACGTGGGGCGATCTATGGAGAAAAAAAACAAACAGAGCACGCACGGAAAATTTCTTTTTTTGTTGTTGTTGTTTAATTTCTCACTGTTTGACGAGGCAAACGTGTCAGACGAGCGAAGCGATGCGTGCACGGCGCGTGTGCGCTTGTGCGTATTAGCCAATGTTGTGGTTCCAAACACGTTTCATTCCTAATGGATCTGAGGCTGAGCAGTGCAAATTGATTTTTTTCCCCTTTTTTTAAATTTTTTTTTTTAAAAATTTTGCATTAATGAATTTACAATTATTGGAGAAAGGGAGTAGAGTTTGAGTTCGAGTATAGATCCAAGAAACCCAAATTAAGTGCGTTTAAAAAGCCCAAATCCGCATGTGGGTCTTGAGTAATTGACTCATTTCTGTGTTATCAGAGGGACAATGAGCTGTCCAGAAATAAATGAAATTGTTTAAATGGTGAAGTCGCAGCAAAAAAAAAAAAAAAGCAGAAATCTTTTTAAGAGCGTGAGTCCAGGATGCTGAGTAGTTTTCGGGCAACAGGCAACTTCAGTTAACGTATCAAGTTCTCCCTCCCGATCTGTCGAAAGACGCTCAGATTTAGTTTATGTCGAGGAGAGATGCAATGAGTCACAGAGGGCTGAGAGCATGCTGTTTTTGAATAAAAACAAAACAAAAAAAAATTCATATAACACCAAGTCAGTGAAGTCCATTCGCATCACTCCTGAAAATGTCAAATATAGTCTCATATCTCAGCCTGCTCTGGGAGTCTTGATGATTGTCGATGTTCACAGTTCTGCTGGAAAGATTTTATTTAATTACTATAATTATTATTATTATTTTGGATGCAGCGTCTTTGCCATCCCTCAGTGCTCAGTGCACAGCCTCTCCTCCATCTCTCCTCTCTCCTCTCTTTGCATTTCCACAGTTCGCATTTGAAAAAAAAACAACCAAAAACCTATCCTCCGGAGCTATGTCACAACTGTCAAACGCATCTTCCCAAATCCATGTGAAGTTTTGCATCTCTTCCACCCGCTGCGACTTTGTCACCGAAAAGCGCAAAAAGAAAAAGAAATAAAAAAAAATTCTTCTTTTCATTTCTTTTTTCTTTTCTTTTTTTAATTGAGTGGCGTAAGGTTGAAATTAAAGGCTTTGGGGCTATATTTTACTCCGGTATGGGATCTTTTTTGCTCCGACTGGGGAAAAAAGGCGCAGACGTGCGGGTTGCATCGGAGGGAGGCTGCTGGGGCCACAACCTTCTGTTGACGCTGCCCCGACTGTTCTCACGGCTCGGATTAGAGAGGGAGGAAAATATCTCCTGGAAACCCGCAGAGGCTTTGGACATTTTTTTACGCATGCCGAATGGTCCCATGCGAAGCTTTGTCGGCGTCCTGAGAGGGCGATTGTTAACTCCTTCTCAAAAAGGCTTGGATGTAGGGAGGAGGGGGGGGAAAAGGAGGGTTGTTTATGGACATTTTTGCATTGATGTGTGGTGTAAATGTCAAGAAGTAGAGCAGAGAACATCAGCGTTTTAGCTGCTCCTCCTGCTGGGATTTTATTTTGAAGTTATCATATTTACAGCAGTGGTCATCCTGTCTAAATTGGTTACAGGGCTGTGGTTTATTGTGTCATCCACTGTTGTTGTTTTGCCCCCCGCCCCATTCCTGAACCACTGGGACTTCCATTAAAGTAGTGACTTGACTGAAAAGACCATTACCTGGAGTGTGTGTGTTTGCAGAGATAAAGGGAGGGGAGACAGAGAGGAGGGAGGCAGAGGAGGAGTAAATGAAAGGTAAACAAAGCCAGTGATGAAGGGAGAGTAAATGATAAGTGCTGTTTGCAGGTTATCACTGCATTTGTGTGTGTGTGTGTGTGTGTGTGTGTGTGTGTGTGTGTGTGTGTGTGTCCACGCACGCTGTACAAACAGGCGTGTATTAGCTGCTTTGCTCTCTGCGGTCCGGGCCCTGCTGCAGCATCGGCTAGCTCTCCTCGGGGCCATCTGCCCAGCCACCAGCCTGCCTCACACCTGTTCTCCCTCTCCCTCCGTCCCTCCGTCCCTCCGTCCCTCCATCCCTCCCCCTTCCTCCCTATCTCCCCCCACCACCCGGCTCTCAGGCTATAGGGTCAAATGCATCAGACCGCTGCTCCCAGACACGGACGTGGCCTTGCAAAAAAAAAAAAAAAAAATGATGGCAACCATTTTATTCTCGCCTTCACACACACACACACATACACACACACACACACACACACATACAGAGACACCCACACATGCCTGGCTGGCAGGTTGAGAAAGTGATGCCAACGGTGTGGCATGCCGACAACACACTCTCTCACACGCTCTTGCCGTTCGACTGATCATTTGCATTTAGTCTCTGGCCGCAGATGATGGCTTTTCTTGTGGTTTACATCCAAACACAGCTTTCAGATCACAGCCTCGGTCCAACAATGAATTACTGTTATTTCAATGGAGGGGGGGGCACACTGATTCCTCCCTCAGCACAGCGTCACGTCGAGGCTCCAGCGCTGTGATGTAATTACAAAGCGCTCCTTTTAAGTGTGACACACAGACGTTGGACGCCGTCCAAGTTTGCTATACGGTGAATAAGTGATGATGACTCAACAGAGTTAATACGCCGCCTACATCATGAAGCCCCCCCCCTTGTGTATTTCCGTCTCAGCTGTTTTCGGCTTGACTTTCTCAGAGCTGCACGTCGATATGAATACTCTCTGACCGAAGGAAGCAGTCGGTAATGGATGATGCAGCAGTAAGATTTTCTGCTGCACCACCTGTGTTTGCTCAGGTCAGTTAGATCTTCTGTCGTTTAGATTCTAGTCTGCAGAACGCTCGCAGTCGGAGAGTTTTGGGTGTGTTTGTTTGCTGTATTATTCAGATCTTGTCTTGGAGTTTGGTCGTCTATCACTGAAGGAAAATCAAGAAAAAAGCTACAATAATCGTTGTTCCTCGGATTTTGTTTAAAGACACAGCAACCTCCAGAGCTGGAATGACGATCGCAAGAAATGAAAAGTCGACTTTTTTGGTTAATCGATGCATCACTTTAGTCATTTTTCAAGCAAAAAAGCTAAACATTTGCTAGTTCCAGGTTAATCAATGTGAGGACTGTTGGTTGGACAAAAGGTATCGCTTGAAGTCGTCATTCCGGGCTCTGGGAAATTGTGATGAGCATACTTGCAAGTGTTCCATGATTTTTTTCTAGGCTAAACGATTCATTGATTAATCAATAATCAACCCCTCCGTTTCAGTTGCTTAAATGAGAACAAAGATGAGGACGCTGGAGGGGTGCTTTCTGAAGTAGGCACAGGTTGTATTTGACGCCGTGCAATCAGGGGGCAAATGTCAGCGGCGGAATTGGATACTAAAACCACTGATCCGTGCACTCCTTCAAGATGTATAGATCTGTCCTGATTATTCAGAGCTGTCTCTTACCAAGTCCCAGAGTGAATTATAGATAGGATCTGTGTGTGTGTGTGTGTGTGTGAAGGCACCTCCACACACATACGCACACATGCTTGCCCTTGTAGATCGATAGGCCCATTGATGGTTATCAGCGAGAGGGCAGTTCTCTTCACTGCTTATTGAATTTCATCACCCGTGAAAGAGCAGCAGCAGCATAAAGGGAGTTGCGTGTATGTGTGCGCGCGCGTGCAGGGTGGCCTATGCGAGCGCGAGCGTGCTCTCGCAGAAGCGAGAGGTCTTTGTTTTATTGTAGCCGTGAGTTGGCCTTTACGCGGTGCTTATTTAATGTCAAAGTCAACAGTGAGCGCTACAAACTGATTTTATTGGCCTTGTTTGGTGTTTTTTTTTTTACGCCAGATAACGTGAGACTAACAGGGCGAGTGAAGGACAGGCCAACAGGGCCGAGTGTAACGGTTGATTCTTCAGAGGGTTTTACACTTGGAGACATTTAGGCGATATTAACAATAGATTGGGTCTTCTTCTTCTTTTTCTTCTTCTTCTTCTTCCTTTTCTCAACTGATGCAAAATAGCAGTTAGACACAGACAGCTGGAAAATGTAGTTTTTAGACAGCTCACTGTATCTACATCATAGTCCCTGGACTAAAACACACTGAGAGACATGTGCAAGACAACATAAACAAACACATACACTCCCTGTCTTTCTCTTTCTCTCTCTCTCTCACACACACACACACACACACACACACACACACACACACACACACACACACACACAAACACAGTCGTCTGTATATAGACTGGGATTGAGTTGCTAATTAACTTCACTTTCTCGAACTGTATCGCACACCGGCAGGCCGCCACACACACACACACGCAGAATCTCTCTCTTAGGCTCATTCTCATGATGTCTTTCCCCTTCTCTCTCTCTCTCTCTCTCTCTCTCTCTCTCCCACTGTTTATTTTCCTGCCTCCATCTGGAGTCGCCTGATATTGTAATCGCCCTAATGCACATTGCCTTCCCTTCACACACACACACACACACACACACACACACACACACACACACACACACACACACACACACACACACACTCACAAACGCACATTCGTACAATGTGCCATCCTGACAAGTCCCCTTTTCTTATTCCAAAAGATAAGCCACTGGGTGTGATTCTGCGACTGTGTGTGTGTGTGTGTGTGTGTGTGTGTGTGTGTGTGTGTGTGTGTGTGTGTGTGCGAGTGCAGCGAGTGCACACATAGGTGTCTATGCAGGATGTCTGAGGAAAATACAAAAGGACATGCACAAAAAGTGTGTGCGCATCTCCCTGCGCTCCGCCAAAGGCAGCGGTATTGAATAGGCACTTCTTAGCGATGCGGCGCGGCGATAAAGTGGCCGAGTGAAGATGTTACCCCTTATCATCACCTCCGCGATATTCACCTGTCAGCCAATTTACATTTTAAAAAAATTAGACAGCGGAAGGGGAAGTGGTGATAGAGGAAGCGTGTGTGTGTGTTTGTGTGTTTGTTGTGTGTGTGTTTGTATTTGCTTTTTCATGTCTTTTTGTGACATGAAAAGGGAGACGTGTGTGGGCACATGTGGAAGGAGATCACCGCGCTGCCATCTCTAATAGCTTTTGTTTTGCGATTCAGGAGAGGTTTGGGATGTTGGCAGGGTGCACGCACACACACACACACACACACACACACACACACACAGGCTCTCACACTGCAGACAGGTTTGATTGATGGTGAGTATGAGCTGTGAAACTGTGCGATTAGGAGCCCCTTTTATTTTTTTCCCCTCCCCAGTTCACGAGAGGACGATTGTTGAAGAATAGACCAGCTTGCCTCGCTACCAGTCCATAAAACCTGGCCATAAAATTCGTTTTGTTGTCCTCGCGTATGTGTGTGTGTGTGTGTGTGTGTGTGTGTGTGTGCGTGTGTGTGTGTGTGTGGCAGAGAGAGCGAGAGAGAGGGTTGGAGGGGTGGGCGCAGACAGACAGCTCTTAAAACAAACAAACAGGCAGGCAGAAAATCAGACAAATTGACAAAGAAAGAGACAAAGAGAGAGGAACCAGAAAGAGGGAGAGCGAGGGGTGGGGAGGAACCTCACCTCAGCCCCGTCATGCTTTGGCGGTTTTAATCACCCAAAAATCGAGGTCGCTTCCTCCATTAAAAACCCGACGTGGTTAACGTTAGACCTGCATGAGCGTGTGAAAATAATTCTCCTTCCTCCCTTTTGATACTTTTCTTTTTCTTTTTTTTGGAAAACGGGACATAATTTACGACCGCCATCCCCTGCTTATCAGCTCGGATAGCCCCGATGTTTGATTTACAGCTCGGCTCTCTCTCATTAATTTTGATGTATGGATTTGGACGGTACACTTTATGAAAAGGGCAGCCGCTGGAGTGGAGCCCCGGCTAGCCTGGTAAAAAAAAAAAAAAAGAAAGAAAAGGAGTGTAATTAAGATCAGCAGACAGGGCGAGAGAGAGAGAGAGAGAGAGAGAGAGAGAGAGAGAGAGGAGAGCCGATCAATACATGCAGACAGTGGACCCTCTGTTTTTTTTTCCTCCTCTGAGTATTGACGTGTTCAGTCAATTACAGCCAGAGAGAGAAGAAGAAGAAGAAGAAGAAGAAGAAGAAGAAGAAGAAGAAGAAGAAGAAGAAGAAGAGGAGAGTGTGTGTGTGTGTGTGTGTTCAGACATGTGTGTCAGAACACGGGTGTAAGTGTGAGTGGGTGCAAACAGCCATCACACATCTGCGTTTCTTTAATATTCATAATGAAATACAGTCGACAACTGCAAGGCGGACACATACACCGTCGTTTTTCAGGACTTCCAGTCGCCCGGGCCTTTTTATCTGCCATCGGCAGACATGACTAAATCATTGTTTCCTCCCTTTTGCTGGTTAAAAATCACGCCACTGCAGCCAAATAATGAGGCCCGTTTTCTTTTGTGGGGCTTGAATTTGACTTGCATGATGGGTATTGTAGGAAGCGAGGGCTTCCAGCTGTTGTCAGTTAGTGTCACGGACAAACAGGGAGGTGGGACAATGGGACGACGGCCGCTCGCCTCCGCCCGATTGTCTTGTTGTCAAACCGACAGCAGGTGCCTCGGATGATAAACGCAGAGTGTCAATTATTTTTCAAGGAAGGGCCATTTTGGAAATTGGTGCAAAGAGAGAGCAGGAGAGGAGACGGTGGGGGTTACATAAAGAAGTGGAAGGAGCTGGTTCATTTTCCCCCCCTCGAAAATGGGGCCCGAGTAAAAGCCTCATTTTGTTTAACTTGCGGTGCGTCGTGTCCACAAGTGCATTTCCCTCCCCGCCTCCCCAACCCTCAAATCGCCAGGATTGTGGCTAGCCACCCCGCTAAGTGTTTGAATGCCCGCAGTCCGTACAGTCTTCACTTGGGGGGGGGGGAAATTACACTCCATTTTATCTTGACAAAAGTGATATTTGATGGCATTTCTCACCCCCCCCCCCCCAAAAAAGAAAAAAGATTATGTTCAGAATAATCACACTGAGTGGGGTTTTTTTTCTTTCTTACAGGGGGGATAAAAAGTCTTGGTTTTCTGGCTTGAAAATGGTGGTTAAGTAAAGAAGAAAAAAGAAAAAAGAAAGAGGTGGGTTGAGAGAGGATTAGGTGTGAGGCTGTGTGACGATGAATAGAGAGAGATCTCAAGAGCTGCCTGTCCTCAGGTAGTAACAGATAGAAAACCCTAGAACGTGGAGAGACTATCTATCTATCTATCTATCTATCTATCTATCTATCTATCTATCTATCTATCTATCTATCTATCTATCTATCTATCTATCTATCTATCTGTCTATCTATCTATCTATCTATCTTAAAAACAACACATCTAGGTGTCTGTCTGCGTCTGTACTGTCATCTGATATACATTCATGACCCCAGCTGCTCTTATGGATTTGCGATTGACAGCCCTTTCATCAAAGCATCTGTTCTTCCCCTCTGTCGTACTCTCACCATATGGACATGTCATCCTCAGCTGCGCGTTTCATGGTAGCTTAGATGATGTGTCTCCATGGCAACCAAACTCCACTTTTAGAAATGTGATACGAGTTTATGTTATTTTGCCCCCCGCGCGTGCGCGGACGTCTACACACGCGCACGCCGGCATCTGCATTTGCAACGTACCTTGACATTTATAGTGTTTCATATCGAGTCAGTTGGCGCGATGGCGGACCTGCGTGGACTCGATAGCGCGGGGGCCGCCCCTCTGAAGTTTTATGGCTCTTGCGGTGTGCGGACGTGTTTGTCTTCCCTACACGATAAAGCCATTTGTGGAGGAATCTGACCGTCTTCCAGGATTTAAGCAGCTCCAGATTGCCGGCGAAACTCTTTAGTCCTGGTAAAACTGCGAGGCGGCTCAGAGCGCAGGAGGGAGAAGGGCTCTCACGGAGCAATAAAAATCCAGGAGAGAGCATAAATCCATCTACCCTTGTAAGGTCCGAAATTTTTTTGCAGATGTTTCAAGATGTTTGGCCCTAGTGACGGTAATTTCTTGCCCATCTGTCTTTCTCTCCTCCCCCTATGTCTCTTTATCAACATCTGGTTTTCGGTGCGGCAAGGAAACAAGTATCCTTTATAAGCCAAGGGTTCCCAGTTCCCTCTCTGCTTGTGCTATTAACTTAGCCTCAACTACTGCTCTCTCTCTGCGCACACATATTCACATGTGCTAACCATTAGAAAGTCATACCATTCAGAAAATGTAATAACTTTCAGTTAGAGGGGGAGATAAAGTATTTTGGCCTTTTTCTTTTTTCGTTCTCTCTTCACTTTTTCCATAACGGCAAAGAATTTGTAGTTCTGTTTTTTTATGCCTCCCCTGCGAGAGGACAAATTACTGCCTGGTTGTTAGTCTGAGGATGCTTTAGCGAGAGCATTTGAGTGAGACCCTTGGGTCCCTGTCTGCACCTCCACTACCCATTTAGGAGTGAAGAGCGTAAAGCTGCTACTCGAAGCCTTTCGGAGGATGCATCGTGTCGTTTCGTTCGTAGGAAGAAGGCGTGTTTATTTGGGAGCGATTGCACCGAAACATTCGGCTGCACACTGTAGCGGCGCAGCGAAACTACGATCTTAATTTGCCGTTTCCTCTTTGGCAATATTAAATTGTCCACGTAATAATTCACAGCTGCGCGGGGATCGTGTATTGTGGCGCAGCTGCAACTTTATGTTTGCGAATTTAACCGTTTCACACACACACAAACACACACACAGAGCTGAACTACACATCCATAAACAGACACACAGGTGTGCACTCGCCGGATCGCTCTCTCTCACAGGCAGTAAGAAGTTGAACGTGGCGACAAAGACACGCGGCTCAGCACCATATGGCGGGGTTGTCAATCCGAAGTGAAGGCACGCCGAGCTTTTTGCCACGTCCGGCGGTGCACAATGGTTCCTGATGAGTTTTTTGATACACACCAAGCTCCCAAATACTCATTCTCGCTTCCGTTCCTTCTACGCACGAGCACAACGTCCGCCCGCCCATTCCATCACAGGCCCTTGTCCTGCTTTTTCCTCATCTCGCCGCTAAACAAGAGCATGCTGAGCTCACTGTTGCCGCCGTTTGCGCTCTATTAAACCGATGCTGTTCCTGCAGCACAACACAGCCTCGTAGAATATTTGTGAACATTAACAGTAAAGTGCAGCGTGAGAACACTTTTTTTTTCCACCAGTTCGTCAGAGTGAATGGTTTCTCTAAGCATCAACTTCAAAGGTGCACTATGTAGTTTTTGGAAGAAGACATTTTAATTAGAAGAGAAAAGTCTTTTTATTTATGTCCCAACAAACTAAATGAACAAACTCTCTTCAATTTCATGACTGAATAAACCGAATAAACAAACTGACCTTAAAGGACCACGCAATTTCACACTGTTTTACTTTGTTTATATTTGGCGGACCCTGCCACCTTCTCCAGCTTCAAACAGTGTTCTGGGGACCTTATTGTCCTCTGAGAACAGCTTCTTGATAAGATAAATGTGTGTAGGTTTGCATTACTACCTCATTATTATTTCTTCTCTAAAACCACACACTGAATAGAGCTTCGGTTTTTGCAACAAAAAAAAAAACATGTCAGACACTCAAAGACTGGGCAGCGATGAAAAGGCTCTTTTCTTGTCGCTGTAGCAAAACACTTTGCGGAAAATGTTTGCTGGCAAAAACCTCCATCGGTTCTTAAGCTGCATCACACGCACCGGCTCTCTGTTTGGATGTAACAAGTCTTTGGTTTTGCCACTTTGCCCGAGGCTACAAGACACAATCACACAAACACATGTACCGACACACGACAGATGCCCCTAACTGCCAAAGACACTAATGCATTAGTCGTGCACTGCCCGGGGCTTTTGGCTGGTGGGACAATAACAAGACTAAGTCACCAGCTGATCAAGGATGGAGGACACGCACACACACATACACGAACACACACACTGGTGCAAGCATATGTGTGTGTTTATCCTGATCCCATGTTTGTTTACCATTACCATATAACAGGGATTACACTAGCTGAATCGTGATTACTTGTTTTTGTAGCAATTAAACGCCCTGCCGCACAGTTACCTGCTTTTACACGACCCGTCTTTTTTTGATCTGAAGCGTGTGTCGGTAGTTGAAGTGGTTTTGGTGCAACAAATATCATCTCCGTGCAGTAAATAGCGAGTCGAGATGAGGGGTTGGGTCGGGTTGTTGTGCTGCTTTTGTGTCTCTGGGACCTCTGTTTGCTCGCTGTGTGCGTGAGCATGTCGAGGGCGGGCGGCGTCTTCATGCGGAATTGATTGCAGAGGATTAGATTGTGATTACAGGAGGGGGCGAGGAGCAGAAAGTAGAGACCGGTGATGCAGGAAGGCGATCGGTGTGTGTGCGTGTGTGTGTGTGGGGGGGGGGGGGGGGGGGGGGGGGGTAGAGGCGAGAAAGGGGCAGCGAGGTGAAAGCGAGGTGACGAAATGAGAAGGAGATGAGGATTTGTTTCAGAATATGATATCCATCACGCAGAGGGTGCCGCTCAAATGAAATCTGGATACAAACACTTGCAAATATTGATCGAATTAAGGGCACAGGCGCTCAAGCTCAGACCGGTGGGAACAATTCAGAACGGGACTTTTGGAATGAAAGCCAGGTTATTAGGCAGGGCGAGTGAGGTCTGTGTGTCTGATGTAAGCCTGGGCGCCTGTGCCAGCTGGAGAACAAGGCCCTGAGAGTGGGGGAAACGGAGAGACAAAAGCGAGCGGCGCACATCTGCGAGTGACTCTTCAAAACCGCTGCAGACTGCCGCCAGAAGCCACAACAGAGCAACAGACGGAGACGGAGGTAGAGGCTGACAACAGAGAGAGAGATAGAGACACAAGACGTTAAACAACATTCATGAGTTTCCCAAATTGCCCGAGCTTCAGCTTTCAGACCTCTAATGTGTTTTTCGAGCTCCTCCGTCTCTCTTTTTCAACAGCCGCTAATGTTAAACTGCCTCCGCGCTGGAGGCTTTTCAGCATCTGAGGAGAAATAACATATGAAATCAGTCAACCTATATTTAACTAGTCCATGTCAAGGAGTTCACACAACAAGCCTTAACCACAGCTACATGCAAGCCGCAGTATATCTATATATAGCCGCTGTACTGTAATAGAAAATTATAGTGCAACTGGGAATTAAGAGGTTGGGGAAAATGCTGTATTCACAGTATATGGAAGAGAGCTTGTAAAAATGTGACACGGCCTGCAGCTAAAAGAAGTCCTTGCTTTTCAGATGATTGCCGATGTGAGGCTGTCGTATTAGACAGAGAGGCTGACACTTTATATATATATATATATATATATATATATATATATATATATATATATATATATATATATATATATATATATATATATATATATATATACGGGAGCAAAGACAAAACAGCTCCTGCGTTTTGGGGGGGGGGGTCGATTTTAAATGGATCGCTTCGTCCTCATTGGAAACAAGCGCCGGTGTTTTCATTCCCGCCCTGCAAATTAAATAGGGATCTCTGGAATATTGATGTGACGGTGTGAGAAAATGAAATTGGGGGAACTCGCAGAACAGCATCTTACTGTAGATCTTTAGAAGCGACACTGTAGTAACACAAGTAATGCCTCCCCTGCGGGCACATTTGTAAGCGCAGATGGATGTACAACTGCAAATTCATTCACATCCACACCCTGACATCCCTGTTGAGTGCTAGGAAAGGTTGAACAGAGCCTCTCTCTAGTGTCTGTGAGCCGCAGTAATGGCGCACTCAGTCTGGTTCAGTGCAAGACAAGGAGATCTGCAACAGTTAGTCAACCAATTAGTTAAAGAAAAATCACCTTTTTGTTCTTTTTCTTTGTGTTTTATAGGTTCACTGTTCATGAAAAAAGATCTTGCAAGTTAAAAAGGTCAATGTCCGCATCAACAGAAGCTCCACTCTCCCACAGAACACACCGCTCCTGAAACCTCATCAGTAGTCCCGCCTTTTTAACTCTGTGACTTGGTGACATCACACTACGTCGCCATGTCATGCATTTGCACAACGATTTGCTTGTGGCTAGTTTGGCACCTAAGAATTGATTTAGCACAGCTGCTCTGTTGTTGTTAGCAGTGCTGGCTCAGGCGTGTGTGAGCTGACCAATCAGAGCAGACTGGGTATTCAGGAGGCGGGGCCCAAAAGAGACAGGAGCTCAAACAGAGTGTTTCGGACAGAGGGAATACAGTGCTGCAGCAATTATGAACCTGAACATGCACGTAATATGTCTCCTTTAGTTTGTCATGCAAAGATGGCAGAGGATGCTGTTTTCAGCCTTTCAAGGATGGAGATTTCCTGACATTTAAAGACATCAGCTGGGATTTTTCACAATTTTCTGACGTTCTATAGACTAAACGATTCATTGACAAATCTAGGAAATAATTGGCAGAGTAAACAATAGTGAAATAATTGTTAGTGACATCCCGAAGACAGGTGAAAACCATTTGTTAATGTGAAAATAGAAGCTGTCCTTGGTACTCTTAATACGTTAGATTAAAGAGTTATCGGACACTGAAACTGGCAAGAAAACAGTTCCTTCCTTGAACCACTGCAGTCATTCTGTCCAATAACTCTCCTGTTTCCTTGGCATTTTATCTTTCTTTCCTTTCCGCTGTAATTGTCTCTCTTTCTGTCACTCTCTGTTCCTCTCTCCGTCATTTCAGCGAAGACAGCAGCCGAAAAAGTGCCAAAAACCAGCCCCGTCACACTCTCTTATCGCTGCCCTGTGTGTGTGTATGTGTACAATTTGAACGTGCATATGTGTGCACTTACGCATGTTCATATGCACTTTGACAGTTAAGAGAGCATATCTGCTCCCTCTGTTGTCATGGAAACAGTGGGCACCGTGTATGTGTTTCCCTAGAGACCCGGGTGCAGGTCCGGTCAGGAGGACCTGGGTCACGTTTAGACCTCTTTCTAGCTTATTTCACTTTTACCACTTTGTTATGTTTGTCTCAGTTGTAGTTCACCCAAGGCGGGAGACAGGACGGTAGGGTCATGGGCTCCAGCACCACTTCCCTGCTCACCCCTCCCTCATCCATCAATTACTCTCCATCTGCCTTTTATCCCACAGTCACTGCTCTAACTTTAATTACCCGAAAACAAGCAAAAACATCCTGGTGGTATAACGTGTTTGCACGCTTGTGATAGTTTCATGGGAACAAGAACAGTGCAGAATGATCTGTCACACACACACACACAATCACTGTCCCCCTCGCACACATCCTGACCCCGACCAGCCAACCATCCCCACCCTTCTCCTCTCCCTTGCTCCGTGGGTTTGCATCCTCTGCTCCGGCTCCCATCCTCTCCCCCCCCTCCCAGATTCCTTCTGGTTCCCTTTCTGGTTCCTGACCAACGGGGCTATCTCTGGATGGCCGGCGGTTCCTCTCATTCTGCCGGCCCATTGTGTGGTGACTTGGGCTGGGCCCTGGGCCCCGGGGGCCGGGAGTGGAGCCAGGAATGGTCTGGTTCCTGTTGCTGTGTGAGTTGAAGGAATTGTGGCACCGTTTCCATTAGTGCGTCGCAACTGCTGTGAAACTGATTTTTTAGGGCTATTTTTGTGGAAACAGTGACGCCCGCGGAGGTCACTCGTGTTTTGGAGAACCGTAGCTTTGACAAGGAGAATTGGATGGTTTAATTGGATGGCTTGCGTGTTAAAATGAACGTAATAATAATGCAATTTGTTCCGCAGCTTTTGTGGGACAAATCTGTGTTTTTAAGTGTAAAAAGTGCAGCCTAGAAACAAATGGTTTCCTAAAATAGACAGGAGGTAGCAGGGAAGAGAGCGACTGACTGAAGCACTTACTGTTACGTATGAGTCTTATGGAAGGGCATCAGAGCCACTGAAAACTTTTGACTTTTTTCGTCAGAATTCCAACTTTAACCTAGAGAAACATAACATAAAGTAAAAAAAAATCTGAATTCTAAGAAAATAGTCAGAACTCTCCTCTTTTCTTACCGTGGTCCTAATCCTCTTCCGTAGAATCTCCCAAAGACAGACAAGATAATGCCATTGTCAAAAACAAAGATACTGCTGCACAGGAAGTCATCCATAATGCTTTCTGAACACATTTCAACTCTTTAAAAAATGACTCCTCTTCTTACAAAATTTGGACAGCAGTACTTTTTTGGGGGGTTGGTCATTTGGTACCATATATCCCAACGCTGACTTTATCGGCAGCCGAGCAGCAACACCCGTCCTACTTTTAAGAATGGCATGTACAGTAGAGCACCCTCATTATCTTTGTCATTGAGCTGACAATTAGGTGACAGCACACTACATGTCTGCTCATATGTACACATGATTCGTCGCACTCTCAGAGCTGCGACCCTCATACTTTGTGGCAGCTCGGTGCAGCTCGATCCTCACGAGCTTCGCCGCCCCAGTCTCGCTCCCTGTGCTGTGTTGCACGGAGCGCTACACTAGCTAGTGCACTCGGTTAATTATGACCGCCAAGCCAGGCTGTCACTGTGATTCACTATGGAAAGAGAGGGAGGGAGAGAGAGAGGAAGAGAGGGGAAGGAGAGGGAGTTGGCAGGTGTACAGATGTATCATTAGCGCCACCCAGTGATGCAGGGAGCAGAGAGTCGCAACTCCTCCTCGAGAAAGACTCAAAGGAGAGTTTATTGTGACAAACTGTAAGTCATTCTGTCGGTATCGCGGCCCATTTTTTCTTTTGTCGCTTCTCCCCTTTGTTTTCTTTTTCTTTTTTTGCTCTCCTCAAACCTCTCCTCTCTTTCCTCGCGCTTCAATCTCTCAACACATTGGCGCTCCCCCCCCTTTTTTTTTTCTCGCCTACTTGCTCTTCTATTCCCCCCCCCCCCGTCGCCACTTCTCTCGGCCGTTGTCAGTTGTGCCGTCTCGCGCGCCGCTGCGACAAATCAAGTGCCCCATTCATCTCGTGTCATCTCCGTTACACAGAGCTGGAAGACGTGCACTCTCTCCTCTCCTCTCCTCTCCTCTCCTCTCGTCTCCTCTGTCTTCGCTGACAGCCACCTCTCCACTCCATCATCGGACGAGCAGATCAGATCGGAACTGGGCCAAGTAACTCAGTGGCGGATGAATGGAAGGTGGCCATGGGTGCAGGATTTATAGGGCTGGCTGAAAAAAGAAACAGGGGTAATGCCCTATTGTGATCATATGGTTTATTTGCTGGAGCCCCTCGAGGCACAGTGAGACGCGCGTCGAAATTACAGCTCCCCAGAGTCCACGTGGAAAAATAAAAGAGGGTTACTGGATGCGTTGGGGAGCTGTAGCACAAAGACATCACATCATGTGACCGCAATCTGCAGCTATTTTGTGCCTTCAGGTGAGAGGAGGAAAAAAAAACAAAAATGGCTTCTGCTCAACCATTAACAACTCTTACAGCAGTTAAGCGAGCGGCTGAGATTGGGAGAATTCAGCAACCCATCCACCCACACACGCGCACACACACACGCACACACTAACACACTAGCACACACTCCCGTGCGCAGGGCCGCCCGCACACATGCATGCACCCACAGCAAAAAAGTCATTTGTTCTACCTCATTAGCATGTATTGTGGCGAGCGGGCGTAACACACTGAAAGGTGAAATGGGTCCGCCATGAATAGCGCACCAGTCGGCAGAGGAGAGGAGAGGAAAAGGAGGAGGGAGGAGAGCGGGGGGGGGCAGGGGAGGGAATGGGAGGGAGGGGAGGGGAGGGGAGGGAGGAGAGTGTCCAGATGGCTGGGGACCTGCCGCACACACAGGGAGTCTCTCGCTCGCTTTTTTACTCCGCTGATTGCACCGTTTCGACTACACTCGCTTTCGCTTGCTCTCCTTCTGCAACTCCCCCCCTTTTCTCCTTTTTTTTTCTCACACTCCCATCAACACACACACAGACACACACACACACAAAGGCCGAGCCCATATGTAACCTCCCTTCCTCCAGAGTTGTTGTTCACATGCAGCCATCGTGCACACACACACACACACACACACACACACACACACACACACAGACAAACACACACACACACACACGCTCTCTCAAAGGCAATATGTGACCAGGAGGCAGAGTGCAGTTGAGTGCAGCCCAGTGGAGCGCCTGTTTTGGCCCATTGCGCTCCTTTCCTCCTCTCCTCCTTCACGTCTCTTTTAACCTCCACCTCCCTTTTTTCCTTTAATCCGTCCTTCGACCCTCCTCCTCTTATAGGTGTCTCCTTTTTCCTCTCTTGTTTTCTCTCCACTCCATCTTCGCCATAAATTATGCATTTTTACTGAAGGGGGGATACGAGGTTGTTAACACACCCCTTAATTAACGACTCGCTCGGCCCGGAGTTTGTTAGATGCACTCATTGTCCGGCGTAAAAGTCGGACCCGTTTTTTGGACAGGTTTCACAAAGAGACCTCCTTCGGGTTTGATGACTGGGGTACGGCGGCGTTTGATATGCAGCATTGAGACTGTGTTTCTGGCGGGTTACATCACATTGCACTAAAGCTGAGGCCATCTTCGGTCGATCCTTTGACTGCAAAAGAGGAGAGAGGAAGAGTACTGACGCTCGCCCTGATGTTCCCCCTTCCTTTTCTCTCTGCATTGTGTAGCCCTGCCAGAATATCCGTTCATTTATCTTCCCATCTGTGTGTGTCTGTATATCAGTCTGCCAGTCTGTCATCGACTCTCCCTCTCTCTCTTCCTCTCATCCTTCTTCTTTTGATTCTGTCCCCCCTCCTCCACCCACCTCATCCTCCTCTACACTTTTGCCTCTTTTTCCCGTGTCTCTCTCAGACCGTCTCTTCCCTGAGTGTCTGGTGGAGAATTGCTAATGGTCTCCACTGGGGTGTAAACTGTGTGGGGGTCTGTGCACACACACATACACACACATACCTACACATCAATTTTCAACAGCGCACGAGCAAGGCTTATTGGGCAGAGAGGACAGGGAGAGGGGAAAGAGGCAGACATGTCTTGGTTGTGTGGTGATGTGGCGTCCAAACACCACCCTGTATTTACATCCGTTTGCATATAGCTCGCCTCCCTTCCCTCTGTGCCACTTAGCCTGCACATGCCGAGCGGCCAGAGGCTGTCTCGTGGGACTTCAGTGTGTGTGTGTCTCACTCCATCACCCCCACTATTCAAGTCCACCTCATTGACTCATCATTGAGTGGGCCCTCCAAAGCTCTATTGAGTTTATCAAGTCTTCCACAAAAAAGTCACTCCCATTCTTTCTTATTGAAGCCAGTTAACCCCCCCCCCCCCCCCCTCTTTATACACACACACACACACACATACACACATTGGCTGGCACACACAGGACGGCTCCGTCCCACACAAAACAGCCTCGGCGCTCCATTGAAATCCCCTTAGCAAAACGTTTTCTCCTCATCAGCATTGTGCGGCTATTCAGTTTGTTAATGCGCCTGTGTGAAGAGAGCCTTTTAGTTGCCTGTTTTGAATTTAAGCACATATATTAACCCATATGTGGAGAATGACTCTTTAACAGTCTGAAAAGGGGATGCTGGTGGTGCTGGTGGTGCTGGTGGTGGTAGAGGGAGGAGGGGTGTTAGAAGGCAGGCAGGAGAGAGGAGATGAGGATGCAGTGTGCTTACTTAAAGCCGGAGCTCTGCTGCCGCTTTCCTGACAAGTCGACTTGTTTAATACTTGAATAAAGTAAGCCCTTGATGCTCATTCGCAGACACGCTCGCGCTCGGAGAGAGTCATTTAACACAGCACGCCTCATATCCCATACAATTCTAAACGTGGCATTTGGCGACGCGAGTGCCTCCGTATGTATTTGTCCCTTTTTAACAAAAGTGTTCAAATGGCAGGGAACGCCATTATAACAAACAGGTGGAATTACAGGCATTACAAAAAAAAAAAAAAAAAAAACGCAGCCCGATGCAAACAATCATCGCTATTTGGACGCTGAGTTTTGCTAAGCTTTTGTTGCCGTCAGTTGGATTATGTGTTTGAGGCGAGCCTCTCGCTGAAGTATTTGTTTGGCTGCCTGCGTCTGTCTCCCTGTTATTACATGTTTTGTTTTGTTTTTCTGTCGCGGACGAGATGGTGAAAGTGGGACTGAGTGAGAACAATTCACTTGAAGAGGAGGCTTCAGCGGCATCCTGCAGCACCGCACGCTTCCGCACAAAGATGATTCCACCGGTGCCGCGAGCCAATGAATCCTTATCAGGTGCAAAAAAAACTGACTGAGCACCTAGTTCGACTGGCCCCGGTGCTGGTTAGCAATGGTGGGCCTTCCTGGCACGGGGGGCTGAAAAAGTGGTCGATAGCAGATCTCTGATTACGATAACTGGAAGATATGAAGTTAAGCTCCCAACTGCTGCTTATTGAATAAACCAAATCCTTCGTATCAATGTCTGTTTATGAAAGGGAATATGAGCTTAAAGAGAGAGTGCACGCGTGTGTGAATGGGAGTAATTTTCAGGGGCCACGAGTCTCGAGGGAGCTGGTGGGAGCTATCGCTGTTGTTTATGAGCGTGCGCACAAACACACACACACACGCATATTTTCACTCTCATCCGTCTCTCTCCGTGTCTTATTATATTACTTTATCCCTTTCTCTCTCTCCTCCATTACTGGCATTTTAAGCAGCTCACTAGGGAGCGTGAGGCTTGTTGGCAATAATGTTAAGATGCTTTGTCTCTCATCCTCACTGTGGCGGGCGCACGCACACACACGCGATCGCACGCAAAACACACACGCGTACACACAAAAAAAGGAAGGTAAACGCAGTTAAAAGGAGGTTCAGGGGAAATTTTCCTCAGCGCCTTTTTGTTTTTTTCGTCTTCCACCTTCCCACGACATGAGACGCGGTGCATGAGACCGTGCGAAAAATGCTGTGTGTGGGTGCGTGCGCGCATGTGTGTATGTGTGTGCAGATGCCTGCAAGCTGACAGGGAGTGAAAGCCCAGACATATGTTAATCAGATGTTGTGATGATGGCAGAGCAGAAGGAGAGAGCGAGGGAGGGAAAGAGAGAACGAGAGAGCACTGGAGGGAGGAACGAGGGGTGAGGAGAAATGAAGAAGAGCTTTTAGAAGACAGAGCGGGGGGGCGGGGGGGAGCTGCAGCGGCAGACGAGGAGAGGGATGTGGAGATGGGGGGGCGACGAGGAGGAGAAAAGAGAAAATGACAGGAAGCGGTGCAGTGATTCATTTCCTAACTGCAAGAACCGCTGCTGAGAATCGATCCAATCCATTAGTTTAACTGAACGGACCTACACTTTAAGTTTTAGGTCACTAAACAAAAAAAAAAAAAGAGAAATGTCTCCATCAGGGACTGGATACATGATCCATTTTCAGATTGTAGCGCGGCTTCAGTGTCGCTGCCCTGTTTTAGCCTCGTAGCAACATCTGATTTCTGTATCACATAAACGAAACAAGTGCAGTGCTGTGGGAAATAATTTGATATTAAAGCTGCTACGATCGTTATCCTTGTTTTATATCAGGACAACTTGTAATGTGAACGGGGACGCCTGTGGAGAATTGTGACCAGTTCTCCCTTTAGCACGACAGAGCTTGTTCTTTTTAGCATCTTTCAGCACATTGTTATGCTTTTATGGTCTCAACTTTACAATTCTGGTCCACTCTCACTGCTCTCATCAATGCTGTTTCCAGCTGCAGCTGCTTTTAGAGAAAAGGGAACTGAATACACTGAATACACTGAACACTTACAGCCCAGACCCACAGGTCAGACGGGCAGTGTTAGCGGCTATTTAGCTGCTAAATAGTAGCCAGAAGTATAGAAACAGAGCTCAAACCATAGCAAATATTGGACCTGCATTCATCAACACGACTCTTAACAAATGCTAATGTAGCCGCTAGCCACCGCCCTTCCTCCCTTATAATACCACTCTGAGCTGTACGGCTAAATCAATTAACTAACTAACTGTTTCCAGGAGTTAGCAGTTACTCTTGTGATCTGCTGCCCCCTCTTATATCAAAATATTAAGTAATAAAATTATATCGATACTAAGACCGAACATGAAGGTCGCGCAACGACAAGGGAGGAAGTGGCTCGAGAAACAGATAAGACAGTAAAAGAGAAACAGAGAAGAAATAATTAGAAAGAAGGGAAATCCAAGAGGGAACGAGGAGCAGGAGAGCGCTGGAAAGAGGAAGAGATGTGGGGCACTTCTTCTCTGGAGAGTTCGGAGGGGGGCAGAGAGGCAGCAGACGGCTGCTCCAAATGGATTTTCCTTGTTTGTAATGAGGCTACTTCTCCTGCCGCTGCCAGAGCATGTGGTGTTTTTTCGGGGGGGGGGGGGGGGCTTGGACAGAGAGAAGAACGGAAGAGGCACGACGAGGACGAGTGGCAAAAATGGGTAGAAGTGGTAAAGAGGGAGCGGGACGCAGTTGCTGGAAGGGAGGCGGGGGGTTGATGGTGAGAGAAACAATCAGTTATTGCAAGGTAGCGGTGGCCGGCGACAGGGGGGGGGAGGAATAAATGGAGCGAGGAACGGGGAGGAGAGGGGAGATTTGTGATTGAAAATATTACAGCCGTTGTGTTGCAGGAAGGGGGAGGAAAGCGAATAAGCTCGGCGGCGTTCCAAAACTCGAGCTGTTAAACTGCGATGCCGGGATACAAATATTAAGATGAATTGGACTGCATCTGGAAAAAAGTAACATTTTTCTCCGGTGAGCCAAATAGCATGTGAACACACACACACAAAAAAAAAGGACATGGTGTATAGCACTTGTGTCTTTCCTTGGCCCTCATTTCAAACGGTGGTTCGGCTGGGTTTTTAAATGAGAAACATGTGAGGGAGAGCTTCACCCAAGGCGAAACTCTGGTAAAGACAGTGACCTGTTTTAGCTGCTCTTTGATGTGAATTCCACGGTTCTGAACTCATATTACCTTCCCACTTCTCTCCTCCTCCTCCTCCTCCTCCTCCTCCTCTTTATTTTCCTCTCTCCACTCTCCTCTCGTTTAAACCGCTGTTGTCACTCCATCGCTGCCTCTCTCTGTATTGGTTTTTCGCTCTTTTGTTCTCGCTCTTGTCTGAAGAGAAAGGCTGTGTAAGACGGAGGGACATTTTTTCCTTCCGTTCCATCTAGCTTACATGCAGTCCTTACGCGACGTTGTTAGTCGCCTGTCCCTCTGGTTTCTTCCTCAATCGTGATAGATCTCCAAGGTGTCCACAAGGTGAACGGCAGAGATTGTGTCATTTAATGTCCCCTTTACTTGTTCCCAAACTTCACAGAACGTCACTGACTATCAGTGGGGCGATGTGGCGAACTCGACCCGTGCTGAGTGGACGAATAACTTCATGACAACGTGACTTTTAGCTGTAGGCATGGTGGACAAGAAGCTTATGCCAAGAACGAAATATATTTGATGCAGTATTGTGTTTTAAAGGTGCAATATGCGAGCACCGACTGTCGAATTCTTGAGAGTAACCGCCAACTGCTGCCATTCGCCAGTGAGCTAAGCTAACCATGCAGCCAAATCTGCCTGGACTGGGAGCTCAGATGTCATTGTTTGCCATCAGACAGCTAACTTCAATAAATATTTCAGCAACACGATACATATGCGTCTTAAAAATGTTCGCACTGTTTTTATTTTTGCTCATTTATGAATGCTTTACAAAAAAAAAAAAAACTCTTACGTTTTTGCGGCTTTAATGATACAAATGGAGAAATATGGGGGCTGTTCCGAGTCTGGCTGTCGTCTACATGGCATTTGAAAATCTGGGAGAAAGATTCCAATAGGATTAGGATTGTCGATCATGATTGCGTTGAAATAACTCTCTCGTCTGAGTTTGTATACTGCCATGGCTGTACTGCATACACATGTGTATTTCAATCTAGTCATCCACCTGAGGACACTTCTTATTGTCTTTCATCCAGTCGGTGCCTCTGACAGGAAAGACAGCAAGAGGAGGATAAGAGGGTTCAGACGAGAGCCTCTGTGGACTCTTTCCATCTCATTCGCTCCCAGGTAATCTGAAAAAGGGCCTGTCAAGCAGTGACACAATCGTATACGCCACGTTCTAAGAAAATACAATGCAAGTGTCAACACACAGGTGGTCGTGACATAACGCGGGAGTCTGCGGAAATCAAGCCGACGAGAACGAGAGAATGTGAGGAAGGGAGGAGAGGGACAGAGAGTTTGTGAAAGCAAAAACAAGGGCAGAGAACGAAGCAGAGGGAGAAGTCAGAGGCAGCGCACAGATGGCGAGCTGTCAGCGGCCGGCTGTGAATGCGCGCGCGTGTGTGTGTGTGTGTGTGTGTGCTCATACCATGCATACGTGCGCATGCTGCATGTATGTGGAGTGCATCTCTTGCCCTTGCTTTCTTGTGTGCATCCATGCATGTGTGCGCGTGTGTCTGTGCCCTCTGAGCTGAGGAGAGGTACTGTATGTGCGTGGAGCTGTTCTTCCCAGATGGCACTGGCAAACAGACACTGCAAGGCTGGCAGAGTTGGCACGACTACCCAGTGCACAGTTGGCACTGCCAGCCACCATGCTCTCCCCTATGTACCGGGGCGAGGGTACCTGCTGCCAGCCGCCTAAGCTCATTGACTGACTGGCGGGCTGTCGACCAACTGACTCACTCAGTCGTCAAAGTTTCTCCGGCTTTGTTTGATCCCGAGAGAGCGCCCCTCTCGCCCCAAATGCACATGAAACCTCCCGCCGATGACAGAACGAGTCAAAGCGTGAGGCAGCATCAGATCGCCTGTCACACCCTGAGCATTGATACGGTTTCAGCTGTACACAGCTGCATTGTGATTGCATTCTGTTGGTTCAGTTGTTCCAGCAAGAGCTTTCATGTCTTAATTTCATTGTCAAATCATTAAACAGTGATGTGTCTTAACACACTCCTATGATCATGCTGATCTATAGGCCTCCGCTGGCAGGCTGCCAGCACTGGAGGCTTTCCAACTGAGTGCCTTGATGTTTTCTCTCTGTGTGTCAAGAAAACAAGCAGATACATACTAGGTTGAATAGCTACTGAGGATAAAGCGCTGTATTAGAGAGTGTGTGTGTGTGTGTGTGTGTGGATGTCTGTGTGGCAGATGCACAGGAATGCGTATGTCTGTGTCTGTGTGGTAGTGGTGGCAGCGTGTGTGAGTGTGTGTGGACTTTATGCTTCCCATGACTGAAACAGGAAGTGTAAACTAAGCACAGATGTGTGTGTGTGTGTGTGCACCTGTGTGTGCACGTGTGTGTGCATGTGTGACTGCAATCCTCCGTTGTGTGTGTGTGAGCGAGTCTATAAGTGTGTGCGCCTCTGAGGAAGCAGCTGTGCAAGCGGCAGCGTGTGCCAGGTCGGGAACACTTAAGCAGAACTGAGACACTGAGTGCGTGTGTGTGTGTGTGTGTGTGTGTGTGTCCACATGTGTGTGTCCGTTCTGAAGCATATGTGTGTGCGCGCATGTGTCTGTTTTCTGGTGTGTTGGTGTGAATGCAGGAGGTGGCGGCGGCGGTGGTGGTGTTGGAGGAGGCGGGGGGGGAGTATTTTGGCCACCCATCTGCGCTAGGCTATTTCGCTACTGTTTCTGCAGGCACACACACACGCAGTCACACACACACGCAGAGCGCTGTGCCAGGCAAGCTGTTCACTAGCTGGCGCTGGCAACGCTCCAGAGAGAGTGGTGGCATCCATCTGTAGCACTGGAGAGTGGTTAGGCTGTGTGTCTGAGCCTGTGTGTGAGTGTGTGTGTGTGAGTGTGTGTGTGTGTGTGTGTGTGTGTGTGTGCGTGTTTGTGTTTACGCCACAGAAAAACAAAACAATGGGATTGTCGTGATGATGCTATTAGCAGTATCGGCGGCGGTGGCGGGTGTGCGGACGCAGTTCAGAGTTTTGCTGGTTAAGAAGCTGCAGCCGTTTGACGGGCAGTGGGAGGTGGATGTGGAAAGGATAGTGATCCGACGCGCCTCCTGCAGAACAAAGGCGGCAACATGTGTCCCACAGGGAGGAGGCAGCTTTCATGAAGTCTGAGCAAAGTTTTACTGAGGATTCTGGTTAGCTGAGACTCACAGCAGGCGAAGAAAACCGAACTGAGAGCAGCCCACACATTTCAGATACATTCTCACTGATGCAAAGAACAAACGTAATTGTAAGTTTTTAAAAGGCAAAGTTGTTGTTTAGCTGGATTTAAGATTCAAATTGAGATTTCGTGTTCCAGTACTTTCTTAAAGAAGATGAATTGCATTGTTTAACAGTATTTGGGGTCCTGTCGCAGTAGCAATGCCTCAAAAAGTGGTCCATCTAAGAGAGAAATGAAAGGCAAACTCTACCAGTTTACACATTTAAGTGTGTTTACGGGTCTTGGGGAATATGACTACACGTGTGAAAGAAAGTAGTATGAAGTGCTTTGTGGCTCGAGAAGAAGCTGCATGTAATCTTTTGAAAAGGAAGAAGAATACGTGGACACAAAAACTTGATATTTCTGATTCTGCTGTAGCGATTTTGATTGTTTTGAGCAGTTTCATAGGCGTGCGAGGCCCGAAAACCTGGCATCTACATTACCCAAAATGCAACTGCCATCGAGTGACATCAATCAGTCGCACTCCCCGAGACCTTTAAACACACTTGGTGGAGTTACCTGTTTAGATAAGTATTAAGAGAAATTTTGACTGAGCTGCTGATTGAGTAAATAAACCCATTATAGGAAGAATCAAATCCAATCTAATAAGACCAATGCACAGTAAATCATATATACTTCAGAATGCAGGGCATTCAAATCCAGGCAGCGACTCTGCTCGGCTCGATGTTTCACGGGTCGGCGCATGTCAAAGCTTTGCTGTAAAATGGTATTCTTGCCCATTTTGAGATCCTCTCTCCTTATTTGTCAGAGGACTCAGATGGCCGTGGGGTGACAGAGAGGCGAGACAGTGAAAGGAGAAACGATGGGGATGAAGAGCCGAGGAGAAAGTAGGTAATGGTTAGATGAAAGGAGACAAAGACACGTCGCTGACCTGGAATGGTCGTAGCTGTAGTACTGCATCTGTGCGTGTGTGTGCGCAGAGGCCATCCCTGTGCCGCCTTCGCCTCCAGCCATACTCCACTCTCAGCCACTCAGAGCCATTAGCAAACCATGGTCAAAACCATACAAACACACACACACACACACACCACGGAAGCCTGGAAATGCCCTCATGCGAGGTCACACCGACGACCACTCTCCGGCTCCCCGGTCACCAGATGTGACTAAGACCCCGTGTTTTAAACATCTTCTACTGCAAGGGAGAGGAGGGAGGGGTGGAGGAGAGCGTAAAAAAAAAAAGAAAAGAGAGTAGCGGTTTCCAGCGAGGGGCGGCGAGGGGTAAAGTTTTTTGTTTTTTTTTTCTGTTTTGCAAATCTGGTTCTACTTAGCGGAGCCCTGGAACACATTTCAGAAATTGCAGACATATTTTTTTGGAGCGGTTTTTGGGGAAGATAGTTAACCGGCAGTAATTTCCAACACATGGCAGCCGTCATGTGATATTTTGAAAACACCAGGCGGACGGGATCGTTCCCTCCCCCCCTCCACCCTCCCTTACTGTTAGCCTCTGCCCTCTTTTCTTTCTGCGCTCGTCCTCTGCCGCTCGCGTTTGATTTCCCCATCTGTCTCTTACAGGGGCCTAATGTTATCTCTCGCTTTTCAGTCTTCAGCATCCTCACCTCCTACTGTAGATCTCCACATCTGTTTTACCCTTTCATCCCTGTTTGTTTTCCTACCCATCAGGCACAGCGACCGCACTCTCCCTTAGCCCGCGTTGCGTATCACTCCATCTATCCATCCTCCTTTGGTGCCTCTGTCTCTCTCCACATAGTAAAAGATAACTGTCATGTAAAACACGAGGGCCTTTACTGTCTGTTGAAAATTGATTTCACTCCCGAAGACAGTTATATGATTCCCTCAAGCATGGCCACATTGATATAAACTGGCTGAGAGAGAGGGTCTCATCTAGCCTAAGGAAACACAACAGGGAAAAGATGCAAATGCAACACTTGGGCGTGTGTGTTTGTGCCGGTCTGTATCAGCGTGTTTGTGTTTAAAGATGGATTGGCTGCATCGGTGATTTTAAATTGTGCTTACGCACCATGGGTTCAGCAGAAGGTTTGTGTATGTGTGTGTAGCATATATGTTTGTTATCTATAGACCCACAAGTGCAAAAAGTAAACAGCCTGCAATGAGATTCACAAAGTGAGGTTGTTGTTGTTTACTAGAGTAGTCTTAAAGGAGACCCAAAATGCTTTTTCTCACCCCCCTTTCCTTCAGTGTTTTATATATGTCCTTGTGCATGTAAAATATCTTAAAGGTCCACACCTACAGATGCTCCTTTCTCCCACAGAAAACACTGCTCATGAAACGCCTCTTCAGTAGTCCGGCCTATAATTCCATGTCTTTGTGACATCACGCTACCTCACCATGTCACACATTCATAGAATTAATGTGTATAACGGCTAGTTTGACAATTAATTGAACACAGCTGCCCTGTTGTTTGTTAGGGGTGCTGGCTCAGGCGCGTGTGAGTTGACCAATCAGATGAGACTGAGCATTCAGGAGGAGGGGCCTTAAAGAGACAGGGGCTAAAACAGAGTGTTTAAGACATAGGGGGAATACAGTGCTGTAGCACTGGACACTATGAGAAAACTGAAGTATTTTTTGACCATCAAAGCATGAAAACCGATTGTAACAACCCAAATCAAAATTATGAACCTGAAAATGAGCAGAATATGTGTCTTTTAAATGTCCTGCTACACTACTAATCCACAATCACACAACAGATACAGAGAGTAGAGCCATGTGCTGTCAGCATTAGGATGTGTGTCAAGTGTTTTGTATGAGTCCATCTCCGCTGGCGTGGAGTCTTGCCTGGGAAAACACCCAGATCCAGTTGGGTTCACTTGGCTCTGTGTCAGCATGGCATCAGAAATGAACCAAACTGTATACAGAAGGAGCTTTTGAATAGTCTGGCTTCTATCACATGGCCAAAACATGGCTCACATCTAATTTGTATTGCCCCATTTCTTAAAGAAAAAATCAACATTTCTATCATTATTTTGACATCATAATGGTAACGACAGACCATCTTTATATAAATAAACAATGCTTTTGATGGAGTTTTGTAAATATGTTGAGCCCTGCTGTGGAAAAATCATGAGGACGGCAAATGTGTTTCTAGTTCAGCTCTCCCTCTTGCTGTCACACCGTACATATCCTCATGTTTTCTTTACCTTTACCTCCCCCTGACCCACTTCTCTCCTTCCTCCACCCTCTCTCTGTGTGTTTTTTTATTTTTTTTTCCACCACCCATTCCCGCAGCCTGTCTTTATTTTACAAGACCCCGTAGTTCAATTTTGCCTGGCAACAAGATGTGGCAGGAATTGGTTCGATTTGAGAGGACGCGTAACGGGCACTGTGAATCATTTTTATTGTTCCTTAACACTTGCTTCCTCTTTCTCTCTCCTTCTCTGCAAGAAAGACTTTATTTCAACAGATGGGTAAAACAGACATTACTATAAATCTATTTCTTGAAAAAGAGTAGAGGAATCCTAATGTTGTACGCCACATATGTTTTATTGTCCAGTGTGTGTGTGTGTGTGTGTGTGTGTATTTTGTGTGTTCATGTCGTCTGAGGTGTTTAGCAGGATTTGTGTGTTTAGTTTATGTACTTTTGTGTTCTTGCGCATACGTGCATGCGTGCGCACACGACTGTTTGTGTGACAGAACAGATGGTGTTCAGACCTTTATGTGCGATTGAGAAATCTCCTTATGTCTTTGCTGGCTTGACAAAGTGTAAACACACGATGTTACACTGAGAGGAAAATAGAGATATGGTGAGGGACTGTCAACACTGCTCAGGAGCAGATCTGTTTTGCGAAGGCTCTAGTGCTGTACCATCGCTCGTTCACTCTAACAGTCTCATATTTATGCCATCAGGGAAAGACTGTGTCCTAATTAGTTGAAATGGAGACAAAGTACACTTGAAACTGAAAACATTAAGCAGTAATGATAAAGGAAAACATTCATTCTGATACTGAAGTTTCTCTGAATATACGTCTGCATTGTTGTGAGTTGTATTATTGTATTGTTAATTGTTATTGGGTGTTTTTAATCTAAAAAGTGATAACTCTTATCATGTACTTAAGGTAAATATACTCACATGCGGGGACCATTAACCCCAACATTCCTCCAGTATTAAGGAGAAACTCACCTTTTTAGTGATCCATTATTCAAATTGCCAGATGGAGCATATTTCTACTCTATAACTGGTGGATCACGAGGAAAAATGGTGCATGATATTTAGTGAGTGGATCCCATTAAACTATATAACAGCTCCACCAGCTCCACCAGTTGTCAGGACAACATTAGGTCGTAAAAAGTACACCATTTTTTTCCCCTAACTAATGCAAAGCCCATTTAAAACATGCTCTTCAGCACAGGTTATCTGCTAATGTGCACCTGAACCGCTCACAGAATCATCGGAGCCACTCCAATAATGTTAAACATGTTTGATATCAAGGACTTAGATGATTACGTTGCCACTCTCCGAGCAGCCAATGCGAGACGCATCCCGGAGCACTATATATTCTCGTCTTTGACACTGATGTTAGCTAGCATACTACTGTTGACAGGAACTTAAAATCTAACCTCCAGTTCCTGCTGAAGAATAGAAAACGTGTGCTGACAGTGTCTCCCCACTCGCCCTGACTCGTTCAACCTTCTGCTTTTGCTTTTTTTCTAATTGCAACATGTTACTATAGCAAATTGAAAAACAATTACTCTTACTATAGCCTCCTGATTAGTTTGAAGTACTTTTTCTTGTTAAAAATTTTTTTTTAGACAGAAGATATCGCTAGAGGAACCTCTGACTCTAGCCGCCATTAGCTGGTTAGCTCAGTTAGCTGTGCAGCTAGCAGTCCAAAATAGAAGCACAGAGAACTGGGCGACTGTCTGCGTTTACACCACTAGCACACAGGAGCTTTAGACAGGGATGGGTTGGGGCTAGTTGGTTAGCACGCTAATTTCAGCATTTATCTTTGCAAACACAATACATTCATTCAACACATTCTGTTGATCATTTCATTGAAGTTTTGAATGTTTTCCAATAAAATGTACCTTTAATTGAATAGACCAAGTGTATTCTAAAAATCTAAATACACATAGGAGCGAGGAGGTGATCAAATAGTGTAATGTGTGAAAGGAATTACATTAGTATTACATTTATGATGAGCAATAGCTAATATGCTGATTTCCTGAAAAAAAAACAAGGCGCGCACTGGCATGTTGAGACTGCATCACACTGTGCCCAAAGTCCTGCATCATTTACTGTAATGCTGCTGTGAGATGAGATGAAGCAGCAACCGAGCAGACGACAGGAAGCTTCAGTGTTTCAACGTATGTTCACCAGTGAGTGTTCACAGCGGGGGAAGAGGGAAGACAGGAGGAGGGGAAAAGAGGGTTGTGAGAAAACAGAGGAGAGATGAAGAGGGAAAAGAAGTGAGGGGGAAAAAAAAAGTCCAAAGGGACACATAGATGGTGGCGCTGCTCTCCTCCGCATCCTGCATCTGCTGGGGAGGGAGATAAATAAGATGATGGAAATTAGATCTGTGTGTGTGTGTTTGTGTGTGTGTGAGAGAGAGAGAGAGAGAGAGAGAGAGAGAGAGAGAGAGAGAGAGCGAGAGAGTTGTGTTGTTTTGTTTGGCAATTTGTGCATGCATCCTTGCAGCTGTGTATGCACTGGTGTGTGTATGTATTTGTGTGTGTTTGTGGTAGGGCGTTGCATCCATACATCTTCTTGACAAGCGGGTGGAGTTTGATGGGACATGCTCGGCATACTGCTCCATCTGGCTGCCGATGACTCTGTGTGTGTGTGTGTGTGTGTGTGTATGTGCGCGCGCGTGCGTGCGTGCGTGTGAGCATTGTCTAGAGGAGAGGGATGATGGGAAGAGAAGAGGGGTGACTAAACTTGCATACCGATAGATTTCTCTCGTTTCTCCACCGTGTGCTCGCGGTCTGGATCTCAATCGCCTCACCTGTCCCTCAACTCTGTTCTTTAACACATCTGTCCTCCCTCGTTCTCTCCATTCAACTCTCCCACTCGTGTCCCTCTCTCCCCACATCTGCACGCGGCACACAGAGCAATCACCGCAAGCCACTATCACACCATCGCTGTATCGCTTCATCTATTCTATTACCTTTCTGTCCCGCTCCCTCTCTTCACACATTATTCTGTACTCTGTGTGTGTGTGTGTGTGTGTGTGTGTGTGTGCGTGTGCGTGGGGGTATAACACACCCAGAGGCACCATTTTGCACAGACATCGGCATGTTGTGGACATTAGTGCTCAATTCACAGGCTTCCCGCGGCGCCACTGCATCGCGGTTCTCACTTCAACACCTGCATATCAATGTGAGCGCCGGCGGTATTATGTGCGCCGAGATGATGTGTTCTTCGCCTGCGTGCGCGCCGTCCGTAAGCGGGTCAGCCTATATGCATTTTTCCATTTAACTCCATAATGATGATATCTTATGTCTGACTAATGCAATCTTGCGCTCACACGGGCGACGCTGGCGCACCGTAAATTGTTTATGTCACAGCCGCCAACTCTGGAAAATTCGCCCAGCGTGATTGAAATCCATTGTCGTTTTGAAGAATGGGATTTGCCGGTGTGAAGTACTCTCGAGTGGCATATTACTGCCACTGTTATCGCATCATTTTCTGGGTCTCCAACTGCACGATCGCGGAGCACGCATACACCGGTGCAAACACACACACGGCGGCAGTTCTAGCTTATGAAGTGTGTAATTGAGATTGCTTGACTCTATCTCCTGATGATAGACTTTGGAGTCATTGTAGCCTCCATGAATAATCTAAAATATCAAGGTTGGGCAACGCTGTCCCCCATTTCGCAAGGTGATTTCAACACGAGAACGACCTCATGGCCGCGTGTGTGATGATGAAATGTATACGCTGCTGGTACAACATTGTGTTTTTTCGCCCCGCAGTTGTGGGTTAGCAAAGTCCTCCCTGTAACATATTGAGCTGTTTCTCAGGGACCGCGTTCCTTCTAGATATCATTCATTGCAACAACCTTGTTTTAGGCGAGTGATGTAACCCTCATGTAAGGCGTGTATCAAAAGTCAGCGGGGGGATAAAAATCTCCTTTCTTTGAGCTCGGCTGGAAGAGAAGTGCGAGCAAGAGGGGGGGGAGAAAAAAAGGCGAAGAAAGAAAGAGAGTTTTTTTTGCAAACATCGGGGATCACGTAATCACGGACGAGGCAAACGGGTGATGTAAGCGTGAAGACATCCCTGTGAGTGGCAGGTAGCAGTCCCGGGGTACTGCCTCATTTCTAGGATCGGCCTGTGAGTCAGAGAGAGGGATTGTAACGGAGATTAAAGAAGCAACAAATAAGAGCAGATCAACTTTTACGCCTTATTATTTATTTTTTTTAACACTGAGCCTTTGAGAGCGCGTTTGGGGAGATGTGAGGGTGGTTAGTGTATTCAAATCCTGACAAAGGGTGTGGTAAAGACTAAAATATGGTGGTTTATGTGGACTACCAGTGATTTGAAAGATAAGAACAAAGAAAAAACACTTCGCTTGCCACCTTTCTTGCTTCAAACCGTGTTCTTGGGACCTTCTCTTCCTCACAGCTTCCTTATTCAGTTGTGGAAATGATACATATTTCTGAGGGTGTATTGTTACCACATTGATAAAATGTACAATTTACAATTGTTTGAATATTTTCTCCAAATCTACATAGTCCCCCCCTTTAAGACTGTTGAAATAAAACAAGGGAATGTCACTCGTTCAGCTCATTCCAACCTGTCATCTCGGCTGTTAAGCGCCACAAGCCGAAACTGTTGTGGACAAGTGGTTTGTGCCAAAGGATTTCTCACTGCAACAGTGCTGCAGCAGCGCTTCCACTCTAAACGTAATCCCAACTTTGTGTAGACAAAGCGAACGCAACCTCGCCCCTCCTGGGAGCTCATAATTCAGTCGGATATCAGTGTAATTACCTTTGACATGTACAATATGATAGCAGAGTAGCAATATACCAACTACATTTAATGAGGCATCACTGCAGCCCTGATACTCTCCTGGGTTCGACTCTCACTCAGGCCACTCAGACTACAAATATTTGCGCTAAGAGCTCCTTCACGATGCTTCAGATAAAACCGCACGGCGAGTGGCTGCTGTGGGGCATTAATCACTGTCATCCACAGGCATGAACGTCGATAGGTTTGGCACCTCCGCCTGCGTAGAGTGCGCTGGCGAGTCAACACGCGTTTGAAAAGGCCTCTCCTCTGTTCCTTTATGGCTAATTGCAGCCTCTTCAGCAACCGTCCTCATCCTCTTCGATCCATTAATTCCTGGACAACAGCACTTCTGAGAACTCATAAAAGCGAGTTAGGCAAAGTCAAAGCACTCATCGCCCTCTTTCCATTAAAGCTCCGCACATCAATACCTGTCCGGTCGTGGAACACCATCCGCCGCGCGGCCGCAGATCTGCAGCCTCGCCTCAACTACGTAACTGTAACGGGGCTAATAAATGGACAATAGACGTGCATTAAGTTAAGCCATTAACTTTTAACAGATGTATTAGACCGGAGGAGACGCCCGACTTTGTTTTCAAGGTTGTTTAAGGTTGCGTGTGTAGGTGGTGTTTTTTTAAATGAATTATGCATGAGGCGGCGAGCACTTGCTCTTGTTCTGTCTTGCACTGTTGCTGCAGTGAAACCAGGGCGCGTCTGACTGTCATCCGCACATACAGTACAGTCTTGTGTTTTTAAAATATGCATGCTATATTAGCTTGTGAAGATTGAGAGCACACACCAGGAGCTGTTTTCCGTAATGTGCTCCAGTCGTATTTTTTATTCTTCCCGGAGACTGGGTAAATTACGTTGCAGAGCGAATATTGCTATTGATTCAAGTGGTATAGTGACTGCTGGGTTAGAGTGGTCGGATGCGGCCCTCGTTGGTTAGTATGTAGCCATCGATTTTGATTCTGCTTATATGCTTTGCGGCGCTCTCAATCATATCAGAAACCAAGAAGATGCTGCTTATGAATCACAGAGGCGTGAGCAAGCGTGTGCGTGTCGTTTCCCGGGTGCGCGTACGTGCATTTCACATTCGTCCATTCTTTATCCGACATCTCCTTCCCTTTAGGGGACTGTGGAGTTTCACATGCTTGCAGGATTTATGCTTCTCCCATCTCCACACGATGATTTGCCATCCAATCACAGCGCTGACCCCGAGTGTTAATCCTCAATTACAAGCCCGTAACCAAACCCATCTCTTCATGCTGCCGCGGGGCTTGCAGCGCCTCTCAGGAGTTCAGGTGCATCTCGGGGCCGGACCTTTGTGCTTTTTTTAAGTATTTCAACATCATACTTAAATTGACTTTTAAAGTCAACAAATGTTGAATTTTAGTAAAAGCATTTTTACACTCCGAGGAACGATGCCCTTAGAGCACCCGGCACTGCTGCTTTGAACTGATTCATTTTTAAAAGGGATTGTGTTGTATGCTGTGCACTATGGGTACAGCTGGAGGTCAGCATCTGATTTCAAATTCTATTGTGAGTCATTCACACTCTGCTATCTTGTCACAAAGATTAAGGTAATTACGAGATGATTTGGCTCCTAATGTGACACTAGATCACGTGCACCCGGCCAAAAATCACCGCTCAATTAGAAAAGCCAAATATACAAAACGAGCGAGAGCACGAGCTCAAAGGTCCAGTGAGGCGGGATAAGTGGAACCATGTGCGATACGGTAACTTCTCTCTATTTAACTTGGGCTCGTTAAGTATATACATGCGGGGTCTTTTTTTGGTTTGACTGGAAGATGATGAATTGCCTCGGGCCCTGTCACCCGCTTGTCTTTTTTAATGACCTTGTATTTTGGTAGATCATATTTTAGGCAGGCGCACAGGAGATGATAGCTGGCAGCCAGAGGTAAGAGTATATGTTTCCACAAACTACTCCGCTATATCCAGAGTTTGTAAAATAAATAGTCGTGTCCAGACTTTTTTTTTTTTTTTTTTCTGTGGTGAAATAAGAGGAGTAAACCTTTTCTCAGTCTGGCCAGGTCGGTAGGAATCGATGGAAAGGTGTGTGTGTGTGTGTGTGTGTGTGTGTGTGTGTGACAGAGAGAGAGGAGGATATTCGCTCTGTTCTCTCCATCGTCTCTTCACATTGACTCCTCTTTCAACTCCAGTCGTCTGTTCTCTGCTTCCCTAATCACTCTGCTCCTTTTTTTCCCCTGCTAATCTCTGTTCACACTGCCCTCTGCAATACATCCCTCTGGGATTCGGCCCGAGGTGGACCCAATCCCAGTGACTGTGAAAGGTTAAGGCATTAGGTCTGTTTCTCTGTCCACTGGGAGCCCCATGAATCCAAACTTCCCAGTGACTTTATCAGGCGGGGCCCCTCCCAGGACGGCTCCTGAGAGTGTGTGGTTACTGAGGGACGGTCAGCTGTGGTTGGTAAGGGAGATAATTGGTCCTCTGATAGTGTCACACTGTAATGGGGTGGGTTCTGTTTGCCTTTAGGATCTTTGGAAGCTTCTGCAAACATAGTGTGTATGTCAGAGTAAGTGTGGCAGTGCCAGTCACTGATATGGACACACCAATTCAGCCAGGCCACCGGCCTTTGGAACCGATGTTCAGCATTTTTCTGATTATTGGTATTTGTGAGGGTTTTTTTTTGTCTTTTTCATAATAAAATGAAATGATTTAAGAAAGCCCTACTGTTGCTGTGATGCAGCTGCCTCACACTCTCTCACACCTGATTCAAACGAATGGGTCGCAGTTAGGCTTCAGCAGAGCTTGATGACAAGCTGATCGGTCAATTCATGTGTGCTGGAGCAGGGACGCATCTCAAACACTCCGGGCTCCAGGGATATCTGTCCAACTTAAGAATACGAAAATACTTCTGAAAAGACAAACTGAAGGAATTCCGTATCTATTCAACACATCTGGGTGTGAGTTTAACAGAATGTGACGTCAAAAAATGGGATGAAGTCCGAGTTTAGTACCTCTTCAAAGCACTCACTCATCATTTCAATGTAAAAAAGCCATTGACGGTTAAAAACGCTGACAACCACGGCAATTTCTCTCCAACCTGAGTGTAAGTTAAAAGAAGTTTACACTACAAGGAGTTGTGAGAGGTTAAAAGCTAAAGATATCAGATAGATGAAGTGGAGTAAAAAGTCAAATATTTGCCTCTAAAATGTAGTGTAGTGGAAGTGTAAAGTACAAGTACCTCAAATATTTGAATACTAGGTATTCTAAATGTTGGTGCTAAGACTCCCATTTTTACTGGAAATATATATATATATATATCGGTCCAGATATCAATTATAAGTCGACCTGATTACTAATAATCAGTGTCAGCCATGAACAGCCACATTGGTTAATCTGGGTCAGGGAGTTATTTCTAATAATCTCAGTGTGGTGTGAGCTTGTGCAGCTTTTAGGCTCGTTAAAAGAAATTAATCTTCCCATTTTATGTATGTCACAGTTCCTTGTCGCATATCCTTTCACTTGTTCCTCAATAAAAACCGACCTGAACGTCGAGCCCTGGGAACAGAGCTGTTTAGAGCACTCTGCGCTCAGACTTCCACTGACGTCTTCATCTCTCGCTCGCCCTGCCTGCTAAAAGCCGAGCTGGCATGACTAAAATACTTAGTCACAGTGCACCTCGGCGGCGGCATCAGCCAGCCGGAGTGCTACTGAGAGAGTTCGGGGGGCTAGCTAACAGGCTTAGGCCCTCCTGTCTCTCTCACTTCAGTACTTCTCTTTCATTTCACCTCAACTTAACACTATGGAGCCAGGCGGAGGTGACGGTGTAGACACTTGGAAACACGAACAATGACAGAAAGTACGCAAAATATAAGCTGAGATAATAGGGTGCATTTCCATCGTCTCTAGGCTCATGAGAAAATGGTGTGACACCTCTTTTTCTGGAACGTGCACCCTGATTACAGCGGTGTGTGTTTGAGTCAAAGCACATGCCCGCTCCATGATTACAGCTGTATGTTCCCAGTGTCGCAGATAATGCATTTGTTTCTCTTGCAGCTCCTCCCTTCCCCTCCTCTCTTCTGTCGTTTCCTTTCATTTCTCTCCCCCTCCCTCTCTCTTCCCCCCTTCTGGCCGCAAACATCGCTCGATAGCGGTCCGTTAACTCTGCGATAGGCCCGTCGCCGCTATCGCTGAGGGAAGTTGTGTATCTCATCCTGCAGCCCTCGCACCAGTGAAAGGCTCTGATAGCGTCTCGTTGTCGCTCTCGTGCATTTGACGGGCAGGTTGTCAGAGAATGTGTCTGCTTTTTAATTAATATTTCATCTCTGAAATAAGTATCATGTGAAATCAGAGGTGGAGGACAAGTTAGCAGTTAGTTGTGTGTGTTTTTGTTTTTAAATTACTTCATTGAGTAGTTGCTTTTCAGCCCCTGAACAGATGTGATATAGTATCCAGAGATACAAGCATTGGGGCAGTGTGTGTGTGTGTTTGTGTGTGTGTGTGTGCGTGTGTGTGTGTAATGAACACTGCAGTCGTTAGCAGCGGGGGGTGGGAGGGTGGGTTGCCGTGTCGCCGCTCTGTACAGCGGGCATGCAGGACTGCACAGATGGCGGTGGAATGAGAGGCGTACTCGCTGCAGATTTACGCTCCTCTCTCGGGCGTCTGTCGGCGTGTCTGTGAGTCGCTCTCGCGCCTCGTTTGACAGTCTGAGCATATGCATCAGTGTCGCCGTGGCACGCCGCGCAGACGTATGACGAGGCGGGTCCATCTATTTCCAGAGCCGGTCTGTCTGGTGCACCTCACAGGTGCTTTGTTATGGCATTGAATCCTGCTGCTGTTCGAGTGCAGATTATGATATATTCTAATTCACACAGATGTGGAGTGCATGTTGTGTTTCTGCGTAAAATCCTAAGAACCTTTTTGCTCCTCTTCCCTGCAGATCGCACTGGGAAGCACTCCACCATGCCCGACTCACCTGCGGACGTCAAGACACAGTCCAGGTTGACCCCCCCTACTATGCCGCCCCCACCCAGCACGCAAGGAGCACCACGCAACAGCTCCTACACCCCCACCACATGTGAGTACGGCTATGGGCAAATGTTGTGTTACATTTACATAAAATTAGGAGTGCACCGTTTCAGTGCAGATTCTGACTTCATGAAGCCGATCAGGTATCGGCATTTAAAACAGTTTCTTTGTAAATGTCATCATCAAGTTCACTGTTTCAGTTACACTCATGGAGACACGGCATTTTCATGGGCCACAACACCTCTGGCCTCTGGTGTCAAGAGTTCACAGTAGTGTGGTGTGCAGAATACAATAGTTGTCATATCAACAAACACAGTGTGATTCTCAACTGAAGATCAACTCCAATTCCACCCTCAGGCGCCCATGAAAAAAGAGCAGACGTAAATTAATTCACACATTGGAAAACAGCAGGGTCGGGTGGATGCAGTAGGCCCTCCGGCATTTCAGTGGACACAAAACCTTTATGTCTTAACAATGCTTTTACAGTGAAACATTTGCAGGAAGGTGTTCTGGAAGAGTCATCTCTGTCATGTGTTCCCCAGTTTCACTCGGCTATAGTCTTATTTCATTTATTATTTTAGTCGTAAACTTCAAAAGAAGAAAAAGTTTAGCTGAATGATGAGAAATGAAAAAAAAAACGAGATGTGTCACAGTTGATGATGGACTGTAGTGCTGCTACTCTCTCATTATGTTCCTTTTTGGAGCGGCTGTGTCACATGCGACAGCTAGGGGTGAAATTCAGTTCAACCTGTCCGGTCCTGTATTAACCCTCACATCTAACCAGTTGGATTTTTTTATTTTTTTATTTAACTGACCCAGCTCTAAAAGACAGTCTTGATATATCTGGGTGAAATCCAAAAATAAACTACGGACGATCTTGTGAGGTAATCATCACACTCTTTAAACTTGGCCTCAACTACACAATAAACTTTTGTGACAGTACCTTGCATTGCTGAGACGCTATCACACTGACAAAAAGATGCCCACAGACAGACAGACGTACAAACGCCTGGCAAAATGCTCAAAGCCGCTTCAGTAGCGGTCCTTGCCACAAACTCCAAGGCCACATTTTGCCACGATGACACAGAGACTCACAAGGTGAGCCAGCTGACACTGTCACAGCTGATAGAAATGAATCAACATCACAACACCGTCTTAACAAGTTGTATTGAGCCTTTTCCAAATAGCAGTCATTCCAAACAACTCACCCAACAAGTTCATTAACGCCCACGCTCGCAAACCGTTGGAGCTCTGCCATGACGTGCCCATAGCCTGTGACAAGCAAATTACACCCTGGTATTCACTTAGAAGTGCATACTTAACCACTTGCGTGAAGAGCACTAGAATCAAAGAATCGAAGGGCCTGCGGTTCAAAATGCTCACAGCACTCAAGTCTGCATTAGCAGCGCTGGTTCTCTGCAACAGAGGCAATATTTTGTTCTCCTTCAATCACTTCTCAACTCCTATTCTCCATCTCCAGTATTTACTTTCTCCTTCTCGTTGTATCGGTCTGTCTCGCTCTCTGTCTGTTGCGCACCACAATTAACATCAGGGCTTCCGTGCGATGAGAGAGGAAAGGCCCGGCTCTCTCATTACGCACGCCGAAGGTTTTAACAAAGCAGTATGCTTTGATTTCCAGCCGACGTAATTGTTGCCAGATGCAGTTTGAGTATCTCGTCTCTCTCCTCACTTTACAGTGGCGGCTTTGGACGGCGGCCAGAGGGGGAGTGAGTGGATCACTAGTCAAAACCTAATCTCATTAGAGAGAAAGCTTTATGCCGCCCCGTGTCTCTTTGTACACCAACTCCCCCAACACACACACACAGAAAACACACGCTGCTCCCGTGCCCCTGTGCAACGGGTGGCGGGGTGGAAGCGGGGAGGAGGGTTACACTGTCCCCGCTTGTTTAGACTGCACGGAAGGAGGGAAAGGGAGAGGGGGGTGCAGGGAACATGTCTCAGAAATATGTTTTTTTATGAGAGGATGCCACAAAGGATCAAACGAGCCTTGATGATTGGAAACAAATGTCGAGGATTGTGAATGTTTTCAGGGGAACGTAAATCATTTCAAATCGGCGGTTAGCTCTCAATAAAGCTGACGTCTGTCGTTTCCTTTGTGGGCTGTTCATTTTAGATATTTTTTTTTTTTGTGAATAGTAAGAGTGAGTTCAATGTTACTTTTGCACAAAAAAGAAAAAGACTCATTGTGCTCTCTTTTGTCTTAACGTCATGTCCCGTGTCCTTGTCTCACGCAGTAACCAATGGCAGCAGCCATTCTCCTACGGCGCTTAACGGCGCTCCATCTCCCCCAAACGGCTACAGCAACGGCCCCAGCTCCTCCTCCTCCTCCTCGCTGGCCAACCAGCAGCTGCCGCCGGCCTGTGGCGCGCGGCAGCTCAGCAAGCTCAAGCGCTTCCTCACGACCCTACAGCAGTTTGGCAACGACATCTCACCGGAAATCGGCGAGCGGGTCCGCACGTTAGTGCTCGGACTAGTGGTGAGTGGCTACTGTGGATGTGAGCTTCAGTTCAAAGGGCTCACGAAGGGAAAGTTGACACCAGGCCTCGAGTTGGCGGGAATAAGTGAATCCATTCATGGTCTGCTTGAGAGTAATTCTGAGCATTCGCTCAGCAGATGGAAGGGGTTTAGTGAATTAAAAAGTTTAACTAGTGTCAGGTTGGTTGTCAGTCGCAGAGATGAATGCTTCAAATACTTTGAAAAACTTGTGGCTGATTATGAAAACCAACCTCAGGGGTTTTTTGCGCATGTGTCAGAAAGCTCACCCATCTGCTCTTTCAGGCGTAAGCGCAAAATAAACACTTGCAGATCTCTGCCTCCAGGACTGACATCCATCAGCACAAGATTCAGTGAAACACAATACCTCGCAAAACAAAGGCGGTCCTCCGGGACACAGACTAACATCAAACCAGGAGACTAACGTCATTATGCACCTGATCCACTTTGAATCTAATTGCATTACTTTTATTTAAGTACAAATACAACACGCGACAACACGGAACACCAGAGGCAGCGCGGGGAGACAATGATTGCTTGATGCTTCTTTATTCTAACATCAAACTCTCTAAGATGGTGCTCGTGTCTGACAACCTCAGATGCACTCCTTCTTCTTCTGCTTCTTCTTGAGTTTGTAAATGCTGCTTAGAAGTTAAAACAACGTGGCCTCTATTTATTGGCTAGGATATCACTGATAAATAGGCGATAACATAAATTGGCAGTCCAATCTATGCACTGCGTCCCCGCTTCATTTAGCTCATCATTACACATTATTGCGGAATAAATGATGATTTAAGAGGGAATCGCTAATCAGAGCACTACCAACAATCACACTTCTTATCCAGCAAAAATTAAGCGAATATGAACAGGGCGTCAAATTGCAGACCAAGAAAAGAACGCGCCCGTGTTTCTTAATAATACAGTACGTAAACAACAAGTGTGCAAAGTGTAAGAAAAGCAAAGCTGAAGAAATGTGTTCTCCTCACTGGAGACGTACGTACAAATCAAGCCTGCAAACATCAAAATACATTTTTTAACCCAACAGAGACTTTATTAGACAGATGCGTTGTGTTTATTTGACACGGTTACCCTGTGAAGGCTGTGTAAAAAAAAGAAATAAAAAATACACGTGCAAAGCTAAAGATTTACCCCACGTCTGCGTGATCTGAGAGAATGCGAGCATGTTGAGCGCGGGGAATACAGAAATAGTGATTGAACGTTGTGCGGAATGGGGGGGGGATTTTTTTTTAATTAGCCACACAGAGCATAGCCTCCTTTTGGCTTCACCATGTTTATTTTTCTCACCGTCTGCATATGCACATGCCTCTCCTGTGTCGTTTTGGCTCGCCTCCCCCCTCCCCGACTCTCCCTCTTTCTCTCTCTTCCCCTCTCCCTATCTCGCTCGGTGTCTCTCTCTTTTCCTTCCCCCTGCCTTATTGAAAAAGAGTGACACCGTTAATTAGCTAGTTGTGTGCTGGGGAGAGGGAAAGAGAGGGGAGACTCGGGAGGTTTCACTAGCTGTCAAGAAAACAGCCCCTACGCAATCTGGGCGAACAGATGTAAGGCTGAATGTAACAAAATTCAGGTCTGGGAAATAACGCCGAGAGTGCGGGGAGGAAAAATAATATCTGCTTCGCTCTTTTTTTATGTTCCGTCTCGCTTGATTTTTTTGTATTTTTTGCTTGTTATGGAGCAGATTTTCTCCCATGTGCACGCTCACCTTTCTCTCCTCCTTCCTCCCCTCTTTTCCGCTCTGCGACGCGGGAACGGCTCGTGCTGGAAATTAAAAATAGTGTCGCCGCTGTCTTGTCAGCCGCGGAGATGAGTTGCAGGCGAAGGAGACAGGAGTTTGTCTGGGGGTGGAGTGTTTGACAAACTGATACGTATAACCCAGTTTTGACCCCCCCCCCACCACCACCACCACGAACACACACTCTCGCACACTCCTCCTCTTGCAGTTATGCTAAATGTACCCCTATAAACTGGGTTGGATGGTGTACTGTAAAGGCATGGGTGTGTGCATGTACACGCAAACAAAGGAAAAGCAGAAAGAAGAAAAACATCCAGAGTGAAGAAATATTTTATGCTATTGGACATAATCTATGAAAGCGCTCCGAAATGACTGTCTTTAAAATATAATATGTGCCCTGTGCCCATGTTCATAAAGGGCATATATGGAGGAGTTAATGAATTTCTCCCCCATGCAGGATACTGTGTGTTTTGACGATGTGTGTATTTGCTTTGTTAATTTAGGATGTGTGTCTTTGTGTTCCTGTGGCTCTTTCTCGCTGCGGCTTGCCCCCATATGCTTCACATTACGAAACCCCAAAACATTCACTCCAGGCCAGGATATAGCTTAGCTTCCAATAAGTAATATTATCACTTAATGCCTTCCACATGGATTCATGTGTTTTCTCTCCGTCCCCCCCCTCTCCTCCAGAATTCCACGCTAACCATCGAAGAATTTCACTCCAAGCTCCAAGAAGCCACCAACTTCCCCCTGCGACCTTTCGTCATACCCTTTCTGAAGGTAGGTATTTAAATATACGTTTGCTGCAAGAGTGTATTTTTTTCGCTCGCTTGCCTGATCGGCCGAGTCTGGAAAGCATTTAGCCAGCCCGGATCCAGATGTGCATCCTTATGTTCGGGGTTTTTCTCCCTATTTTTGGAGTCTCTCTCCTCTTCACGTCTTAGCCTCTCTTTCTCACATCCATCCCTGACCTGCCTCTCTCCCTCCCTCCCTCTTGCTCTCTCAACAAGAAACTGTTGCTCTCATTCTGTCTCTTGTGTCGTCTCTCTCTTCCTATTTGCTCATTCTGTCTGTTTCTCTCCCCTCCAAGTTAAACAGCGCATAAGTCGTTTCGATGCCGAGACTCATCTCGCTCTTTTAGGTTCGCCCTGTGGAAACCCAAAGCTGGCCACGGAGTTGTCATTTTTCCCGTATGATATTTGAAGTGGAAACAGGGGCACAGAAACTTAAAGCAACATATCGCCCCAAAATCGTCTGTAGAGACGTCTGCCTAGTTTCCTCGATGGCAGCAACAACAGAAAAAAAAACATCTGAAAAACTAAACAGCAGTTTCTCTTTCCAGAAATCATCAAGAGGCTGTCTAACACCACCTAATGACTATGCACACTTTCTGTTGGTGGTAGCATTATCGCCGTTTGCGTCAGACCGGGCGCATATTCTGAAGGCGCGCACGATCTGAGGAGCTGAAGCTGGTCCGAGATTTGTTTCCGAAGATGACAGACGGGACTGGGGTGTATATTGAGGGATGCACTGTAGCGCGGCAGCAGTTCAGATCATGTTATCGCGTGTAGCTGAGATCAATATCAGTGCGGTGCTGAGAGATGGAGAGCAGGGGGGACGGGCGTAACGCTTACCACAGGGCTCATTTGTTTCTATTACACGCCTCCGAGAAAGGCTCTGTTTTGTTTTCTCGCTTTCTTTTCACTCCATCCCCCCATCAATCCTTCTCTCACTCTCTGTCTACCTCCTCTTCATCTCCTCCCTGTCTCTCATCTCTCCCGGCTCTATCTGCGTGTCAGTGACAGGCACGAGGCAAATGTTACTTACGGAAACAAAGACAGCCGCTCTTCCCTGAGCACAGTATCATCTCACTTTGTTCTTACTGTCTGTGTGCGCGTGCCCATTTGCAGATGCGTGCGCATGTGGGCTGACATTCACAAGCCTTTATTATCCACCGAGGTGCAGCGTGGATGTGGGCAGCAGAAATGGCTCCCACTAGAACCCCCGGCAGTGAACGGCACAAAGCAGGGACTTTGCACGTCCTCCCTCGTCTCCTTCCTCACGCCACGCTCTTATTTTGAAGTTTCCCCTCATCCTTTTTCTTCCTTCCTTGACTCACCTTCTCATTTCTTCTCCTTCCATATCTTCATCCCCTTTCCTGTCTCTGTTTACTGTTCCCCATCTATCCATCCTCCAGTTCCCTCCTTCCCCTCTCCTCTCCTCGCCAGATGGTTAGTGTATCACTGGGATGGCTGCGGAATCAAAGATGCAACTCCTTTTCTTTTTTTTCCCTCCTCCATCACTCCTTCTCTGCCTCTCTCTCTCTCTCTCTCTCTCTCCCCAGTCTAATTTTAGTGTCTTCCCACTGCGGGGCTTTTAATGCCAGCTACCATATGGTAGCAGAGAGCAGTTGGAGGTGTAGGGGAGCTTTTATAGGTGCGTCTAAGCACAGCTGCAACAATGCACGTCAGGCCTCAGAGTTTTTCATTACGCTAATGTTAGACCGAGCCGAGCCCTCCTCTTCCACCCAGGCCCACTCAACTCCTTTCCCCTTCTCTTAATACCAAACCACAAATTGGTTGGGAGTCTTTTACTGGAAGGAGGCAATCATAAACCACACAGCGCCAGTGACGTGATGTGTTGGCGGGACGCCTGCCACACAAGACAACAGACTTCCAGAGTAACAATGTTTCTCTGTTTTTTCAAGCTAAAGCCGTGCTTTTTTTTTTTTCAAGTTTGCTCTCGTCTGAGCTGTCAAGTGTTTTGTTTTTTATTCTTGCTGAAATGAGAGGAGCGCCGTGAGACGAGGGAGTAAACAAATTTAGCTTTAGAGAGAGAGAGAGAGAGTCGTGACAGGAAATAATTGAAATAGGACGATATAGACGCGCAACGACTAAGTCACCTAGATTCTCCTCCAACAGCAAATGACACAGAAACAGAAAAGTTGATGAAGTGCAGCACGTCCTTAACGTGGGTTATTCTGAATTGTTTTTTTTGGCACCGTTTGACAAAAACTACAGATCCAGTATTTTCACGATAAATCATCCCTGGGCGGATTTTTAGCTGCGGCTGCTGAACACTACTTGAGATTTTTATTTTTTTGTTCCCTTTTTATGCGAGTGCAGATGTTGGTTACCATAAGTGCACGGAAGCAAAGCGCCGCACTTTATCAAATGAAAGATGAGCCCGGTCTCGTCAGCGCTCCGCATTTCTTGATTCAGTCTTTTTTTTTTTTTTCTTAATGCATCCCACATCTCGCTGGCAATTAGGATGACCTCTAATTAATGAAAGATGAGTTCGGCGGGGTCAAAGTAATCTATTTCATGCTCTCTTTTTTTCTTTCAGAGGGTAATTACGATCATAAACTATTAACGGACCATTAACTCAGGCAGGTAAAGCGAAGGCCAGCGCTTGGCATTTCTTTGTAACCACAGCCGATTACTGGAGAGGGATTATTTTTTTTTGTATTATTATAAAACATACTGTAAATACCGCAAAAAAATAATATCTGGGTTGTGTTTTGCGATTGCTATTTCTGTAAACATTCGTCAAGGATGCGATGGGACGGTTAAAGCATCTACGCCAGCGGGATAAAGAGAGGCTGAATAAAAGCTTATAGAGAAAAAAATTGAAAAAAAAATATGGTAGGGAAAGAAAAAAAAAACAAGAGTCTTAGAGATAGATTATCTTCTTGAGGACAAAACAAAGCTTAACAGACCTGAAACTTACAAAGATGGCCCCTCCAAAGGCTCCTGTGATGTGCCTCGCCAAAATAGCCCCGGCTCTCATACCGAAAAACCTGCCTGACGCAACGCTTTCATCTTCTTGCTTCAAAACGCACCCCATCAGATGTCTTTGAAGCCGAAGCGTGCATACCTGCGTGACCCTGTAACGCCACACAAGAAAGCAGACCTCCTTGTTATGTCAAAGAGTTTTAAAATAGCTGCCATTTCTTTATATAAAATGGACATTTTTTTTTGGGGGGGGGGGTGTTAATGCGGTCTGGGTCACGGGGACGCGCTGGCGGTTCGGTGGTAACGAGTGAACAGGTGTTAGAAGATGTGGAAGAAATGGATTTTGTTACCTAAAATTGGTGTTTTTGGAATGAAAAGAGTGAGGGAAAAAGCTCTTGCTCGAACAATACTTATCCATATTGTTTTTCAGGTTTGAATGTAAGATAACACAGTTCCTTTTGTTGTTTTTCCTCTGAAAGCAAGCCGAGCGTCTAATACGCGGTGTAGAGCTTTACGTTTTGTCTCCGATCAAAGAGACGCATCAGTCTGGTTGAAGGTTTTTTTTTTTTTGGTGGAGTATGAATCATCAGCAGCGCATTACATTTTGCACAAGGTCACCAGCAGAGCTTGTATATTCCGACTGCATATTTTGCCTTTTAAGAGCTTGGGTTGACTTTGAATACTGAGACATACTATTCTCCTTTTCAGATTCATAATTTTATTTTTTACTTTTTTTTTTCTATAATCCTAAAAAAAAAACTCATACTGTCCAGAGCATAGTGTTTCTATCTGCTGTCTCTTTAAGGCCCCTCTTCTATTAATTCATATTTTTTGCCAGTGTTGTCTACAACATACTGAACAGTCGTTCACTCTCCCCTGGCTGTGTTCTCTTGCAGGCTAACCTGCCACTCCTTCAGAGAGAGCTGCTGCACTGTGCCAGGCTGGCCAAGCAGAACCCCGCTCAGTACCTGGCCCAGCACGAGCAGCTGCTCCTGGACACCAGCACCACCTCCCCGGTGGACTCCTCCGAGCTCCTGCTGGACGTCAACGAGAACGGCAAGAGAAGGACGCCGGACAGGTGGGCGAATCAGAGAGTCAGAACACTATTTTGCCAGCACGGGAATGATAATGCAACAGCCCCAAACACCGAAGCGGCTCCTCTTTTATTTGATCTCATGCATAAGTCCCTTTGAGTCTGCCTGCATGGCCCGTGAACCCAAATGTTACTCCGCAGACGTGAGCTGAGCCAATGCGAGGCAATAGTGTGATGTGTTAATGTATGTATGGGAAGTGTCTGTCAGTGCGCCACCGGGCCTCATGACGTGCTCCGTTGGACATCTCAGCTCCCGGCTCCTGCTCTTAATGGGCCAGAACTGAGGAGAGGAAGAGACGGGAGAAGTAGACCTACATACACACACGCAGAGGAACACACTACTTGAGGACAGAAAAAAAAAAAAAACAAGGGAGACAACTGTGCCTTCGTGGGGAGTGTGAACATGTCGATGAATGTGTATGAATACCCTGTGTATGTTTTTGAAACCTATGCATGCTTGAGCGTATGTCTAAATACACAGTGTGTGTGTGTCTCTCTCTGCATCCGTTCAACCCCCGCTGCATAGTGTACCCCCAGCCAAATCATTACATCCATTTGTTGTCACGGACTTTGGTAATGACTCAATGTTCCCCGCTCTAATGGACAAGCATTGAGACGTGACATCCAGGAACACACAAGCGCTGTAAAAAACCTATAGTCCTCTCTCCAACAGTCTCCCCTCAGACCAGGAAACAAGCACAAGAAATCCATCCAGACCAACGGCGAGCGTGTGCGATCATAAAGATGATTTAATGCGGAAGAGCTGCGATGCAACTAAAAGTTAACGTCACAGTCTACACAGAGATTTCAATTCATTATTTCTACGAAGGGATTTTACTAATCAGAGTGAAAAGTTCAGTTACAGATGCATGCAAACAAAGCATTTTCCAGTTCTTGGACGGAAGTTTTGTAGGCATTTGTGTTTGTGCCTGCACAATGTGTGCATGGTCTTTTGAAAATTTCAATACAGGTAGGGGAGAGGAAAATGTGCTTTTTTATATTTGCTGAGGGACAAAAAATGCCAAACGCGATATTAATAATTCTCACCTCTCTTTTCCCCAACAGTCGGATCGGCAGACTTTTTCTGTAATACCTGCATATTTGCAGGCCGTCTGGTGCATGGGGGAGGGAGCTCAGGGGAAGAGGTGTGCGCGTAAATGTGTGTGAGGGAGAGAATATGTGGAAAAGTAAGTAGGCATCTGTATTCAGTGGGAAAAAAAATGGTGTGACTGTTTGCGTGTGTGTGTGTGTCTATTCAGTGTGAAAAGCGCGAGTATGTACGTGCACCTCTGTACATGTTGGGGGGTGTGTGTGCGTGTGTGTGTGTGTGTGTGTGTGCCTGCCTAGGGAGATGGGGCTGATAACACATACAGATGAGGCTCCAGCACCAATATGGCTGGCTAAGCACCTCTGTTTTTTTTTTTTTTTGCTTACCTCCGCTCTGTATTCCCTATTATTGGAGCCCCTTGCATCGGAATATTGGAATTTGAATGGGAATCCTTAATTACAGACAACAATGCACCATCAATGCATCCTGATTAATACCATGGACTGCACTAACCAGTACTAGGAATATATGAATGTGAGAATAAACATACCGTACGTATACACAGTATAATGTAATGTATATAGCACACATTCTCCAACAAAAGCATATATTTGAATAATAGCTGGGAGTGCAAAATTACCAGTACCTGTACTCTAATGGCTTGCATGGCAAATTAAGTATAATTCAGCAGATTTTCACACCATGAATTCCATCAATGGCATACAACACATCTAAACCAGACTCAACTTAACTTTGAAGCTGCTGTAGACATCATTTTCTTATTAAAATAAGTGCTATATTCCAACAGTAATCACTGTTACAGAGTGTTTGGTCAGTAACCCATGTCCTCGCCCTGCACACTCCATAAAAGAGAGAATACGTTTTCTGGTATCCCTGCCAACTTCATCCAATCAGAACATAGAACGTCTACTCAGGTAAGATGCAGAAAATAGCATACCTTCTGTTCTTGTACCGACACCAGTAATGGTGTAACTGGGTAAGCTATCAAATACAGTAGTCCCAGCGACTACTTATACTACCAAACACGGCAAGTGAATATAAGCGCTCGAAGAAGGAGGCAAAAAGGAAACAATAGGTGCAAGTACAGTGACATAGAGCGGAGGGAGCTGAACGCTCTGAGTTTGTCTTTTACTATCTGCTAACTCTTATTGATCGCCTCTGATTTGTTTTCCTGTTGTCGATGAAACGCTTCTTGCAGGTATTTCACAGTTAAAGTCTTCCAGGCAAGGGCGACCTAAAGAACTCGAAGGTTTAAAACATTAGAACCGTTGAACGAAGGGGAACAGATGGAAGAACAGGGAGGATTTTTTACTAAAATATAACCAAATATACTTAAACATAGGGAGTTTGGAAACAGTTTAGTTTTTCTAAGCTAACGTCTGCTACTGTTGCTCCCTGTTAGCTGAGTGGAGAGTTGCACTGAGACGAGGCACTCGAGAACGTGCATGAAGCCAGTCCTATGGAAAATTCGGAGAGATCCACAGTCCAGCAGTATTAAACAATTCATTGCAGGCGCTTCACGATAAAAGTCTTGCAGGAAAGAGAAAGCTGAAATGCTGAAAGGTTTTTAATGTGAAATAGGGGAACGGTTGAAAAACAACAAAGGAGAATAAAATAAAATTTGCACACATGTTTTCCAATATGAGATGTTTTTTTTATCCTTTCTGAAATCTTAAATCTTGCAATTGGCACATAAATTTGCACAGCACGTATCTACAGTAGCTGTATTATGTGTGGTGCATTGTATAGGTGACTATGAACGTGTGTGTGTGTGTGCGCGCGCTCAGGTGCCTGTAGATACAAACATTGTTGCAGCAGGAAGGCTGGGGAGATAAGAGTGGTTGGAGGGGGGGTGTGTGGTGGATGGATGAGTCGAGGGAGGCAGCCAGAGACGGACGGATGGAGGGAAAGAGCATATGGAGAGCTGTGGATGAGCATTAGGAGCCCATAAAAACAGCTCATTAAGAAGTTCAATCTGTTCATTGGAGAGAGAGAGAGAGAGAGAGAGAGCTGGGGAGGAAGAGGAGAGAGGAAGAGGAAAGTGGAGGATTGCAGATGGGGGGGGGTTGGCAAGATTTAACTGTGAACTGACAAAGCTGAGAACACACACACACACACACACACACACACACACACAGACAGACACACATGTGCAAGCGTGCACGCACACACAATCACACCTGGGCGCATTAATCTTCGGAAGCAGGCGAACAAAAATCCACCTGATCCCCTGGACGCTACTTGAGAGAGTATGTACAGTGTGTATGTGTGTGTGTGTGTGTGTGTGTGTGTGTGTGTGTGTGTGTGTGTGTGTGTGTGTGTGTGTCGTGCTTCAGTTGTGTATGTGTGTGTTGGTGTGTGTGTGGAGGTTTTCAGTAAATTCCGGGATGATTCCTGGAAAAACAGCCTTTCATTGCAGTTCTTTAGTCTGTTAGCAGGTCAACTCCAGCCTTTACTGCAGCACAAAGAGGAGGAGCACTTATCCTCATGACATGTTTCGAGTTTGTAACAACTGTAAAAACACATTTTGAATCAGACGTTCTTACAAAGATGGTGTGATATCAGCATCACACTGATTTGCGCCTGTGTTCTCTCCCTCGCTCTTATTTTCATTTTTCCACTGATCCACTGCGCCTCAAGAGATCTTTTGTCATATGCCAGGCTTTCACTGCGACAAGAATGTGTTGAAGTCTGGTAACAACGGCAAACATCACAGCCGTATTTGGTCTCGTATTCAGCCTTTTTTAACTTGGAACTAGTTAAGAGTGAACAAATGAAATTGTCTGACGAACGAGGCAAACTCAGAGTACATCTCTTTCTCCCTCTCTCCACCCAGAACCAAAGAGAACGGCTTCGAGCGAGATGGCGTCCTGCATCCCGATGTGCACCCTAACAAGCGGCCCTGCACCATAAGCCCCGCCCAGCGCTTCAGCCCATCCAATGGGCTCTCCTACCAACCCAACGGCCTGCCCCACCCGGGCCCGATCCCCCCGCAGCACTACAGGCTGGACGACATGGCCATCGCCCATCACTACCGTGACACCTACAGACACCCCGCCTCCAATCATCGGGAGATCCGGGAGAGAGCCAGACCTATCGGTGAGGACGTGGCGGAGGATGGAGGGTGTATTTAAGTGTGTGTGCATGCATGGGCAATACTTCCTCAAGGTTTTTGTTTTTTTGTTTTTTTTACGAAAGAGTTAATGTTCTTATTTGGAGATGGACAAACACTATTCAAATTAATTGTGATATTTAAAAACTCTACTTTGAGGTTTATTGGCAAACAACTGGTTTTCATTGTGGGTTCGAGTAAGCCCCCAGGAAGAGCGCCAGGCTTTGAAACCAACTTTTGTAGTGACCAAACCATATAATCACAACGTCTGGCGATGGTGTAAAACGGCGGATACTTTCTTTTTAGCCCCACAACCGCCCGCCATTGGGTCCAATGAAATTTGTAAAGACGACAAGGGTCGCGAGATTAAAACAATTAATCTCTATTGAAGTTAGCTTGGTGATAAACCGAAAGATAGCCGGCTTGGTCGGCGGAACACGGTAATTTTATATGCAGAACTTGAGTTTTTTTGGCTTCATGCGCCACTGAGCAGCTTTCATTGGAATGAACGGGGCACCATCCCCAATGCTGTATCCACATTTTAAGTGTTATATCGCCTGTTTCAGGACGTTTACTTTGTCTACTCTTTTTTACAGTCATGCGTAACGTAGCCTATATCGCCATCTTCTGATGAGACCATGCTCAGTGCGTAGCCTAGTTTTTTGCTCCAAACCCGTTCATGGAATCGAAACACGGCTAGTGTGTCCATACATTAGGATTTTGAGACACAAGCCAAAAGTCCCAAAGCACAGTACCGAGAGAAACCTAAGGAGGATTTTATATACAAAGGTAACAGTTTCAAGAGTTACATCATTTTTACATCATTGCTAAGGCCTCTCAGCTCTTTATGTACCACTGAGATCCATCGTCTGAATAATAATGATACTCAGTCAGTGTCCACTTCAGCCCAGTGGAGGCTTGTTGGTACAGCAGACTGACAAACAGCTTCTCAGAACGCAAGGCCATCCAGCTGAGGCCACCACAACCTGACGGCTGGCTGAAGGAACGCACTGCAGCGCGTATGAGCGCACAACAGAAGCACACTTAGACACAGCGTTCTTCATTTTAGAGAAATCATCCGGCACAGACCGAGCTTTGATGGAGCTGTAATGACGACTTCGGCTCAGTTCTAAAAATAGGGGAGACATTTACCACGTCTCGCCCTGTGATGGATGTTTATTGGACTGGAAGCTCAGTCATTTGAGTCCTGCCCTCGGGGTGGGGAGAGAGATACAGAGACGGCGAAGAAAAGAGGGAAAGCAATGGACGGAGGGAGAGTTTCAGCCAGGGACCAAATAAAAGAGAGATCAAAGTGAATGTAAGGGAGTGATGGAGTGTCGTTACATTGATCCCCTCCGTCATACTAACCTTCCCTTTATTTATCTTTCTGCCTTTCCGTCCAATCCGTCTTCCTTTCTTACAGGCATGCATACAGGGACCAGGCAGGAGGAGGTGATCGACCACAGGCTGACAGACAGAGAGTGGGCAGAGGAGTGGAAGCACCTTGACCATGTAAGAAAAGTAATAACATTTTTTTATTACTATACTTTACAGTTCTGTCTCTCTGTAAGTAACAGGGATTAGCCTTCTACCTTATTTCAGTCCTATTAAATTATCATAGACTAATAGTGAGGCTTTTTTTCTTTTTATGTATGTGTGTGTGTTTGATTGTAAATATGATTGCTCGCAATGTAACAAACTGATAAATTGCTGTTTGTATGTTCACTTACAGCTCCTTTAAAACTTTCTACGTATTCAAACCTAATATACGACAGTACATCTAGTGTCGTACAGTGAAAGATTAATCAACCAATCACGTAATGGGAGCACAAATGTAGTATTGACTGAAGTAATTAAGTGAGCATCAACCGGGGAGGTCTGACCTGACAACCCTGGTCGATATTTCAGGGGTGAAAATGTTCCGCCTTGTTTTTCACTCCCAAACCTTACAACGACGACGAACTAACTAAAAATAACATGACAGACGTCGCCTTTAATTTAGAAATCCCCACCCCTCCGTCACTACACCACTGCTGAATTTAAATCAATCCCTCCGTGTCAATGTGTAAACTCAGCGCCTTTGCACGCTCCCTCTCACCCCCAGCTGCTCAACTGTATCATGGACATGGTGGAGAAGACAAGGCGCTCGCTGACTGTACTGCGGCGGTGCCAGGAGGCCGACCGCGAGGAGCTCAACTACTGGATCCGGCGGTACAGCGACGCAGAGGAGCTGAAGAAGGGAGCCGCTAGTGGGCAGTCGAGGCAGCAGAGCCCGGCAGCACAGGAGAACGCGCCATCAGGTGGGGGGATCACACATACTGTTCATGTATTAGAGGTATTAAAGGATAATAGTGGCGGAGCAATTAGTATATGTGCATTTACAAGGCTGCTGAAAGCCATGTTCCAGTGAGTTTGCCACCAGCCTATACGTCCTACGTTATACCTGAGCCAGTTTACATCTCGTACTTAGTGAATAGTAAACTGATGCAGCATATCACCAGAGTAAGAGGTTTTTCAGGGCTGGGGCTAGATGGTTAGCGTGCTAACTGCAGTAGATGTATCTTTAACGTGACTTCAAAACACATTTTTGAATGTTTTAAACTAAAATTCTCACGTATTGCCCCTTTAAACCTCTTGGCGGGGAAAAATATAGCACGAAACAGTTTCCAACAAAATGCTGGTTTGATCACGAGCAAAACATTGGCGGTTTTTTGATTACCGGGGCTGTTTGTTTGTGCCTCCCCAGAAATTCACAGGGAGCTGCTGCACCGGCCTGTGTCTGGCTACGTCCCTGAAGAAATCTGGAAGAAAGCTGGTGAGCCTACTCTCATCACACAGACGCACATACTGCCTCTCGCTTTCTCTTTATCGCGCTGCGGGTTTTTTGAAGACACTTTGCTCTGCAGGAATCAAGGCCAGATGAGTCAGGGCTGGAAGTGGATGAGAGGCGCCCCTTTAAACCCCATTCTTCCCTCTCGTCCCGATGTAGGCTGCTGTCTGCAACTTCCCATCCCGATAGACTTGAATTAATGTGTCAAACTGCGCTTAGAAAATCATTTATACTTGATACAGTAGGAAGTTAAAATAATAAGTGTCTCGCCACCGCACACTCGACGCGCTCCAAATATGATGTCAGGTCGTAAAACAATTTTACTGCTCCAGTCAAATAAGGGACATAAGTAGCTTTTGCAGCTGGTCCAGTGGTTCTGCTGTTAAAAAGCACAGTAGCAAGACTTGGTATCTTTTTTGCTCTCGGCGCTTTGGTAATCCCCTCAGCGACGGACATTGCAGCTATTCTATTTAACGAAAGCGTTGTAAAAAATGCTGATTGACGTTTGTGGAGTCAGTGAAGATCAAGTATTGAAACAAACTTGTGGCTTTAATGGCTTTCATTAGTTGCTGTTAAATTTTTAAGAGTACACAAACAGCATTCTTTCAAGTCATGAGCGCAGCTGCAATCATCATCACCGCTGTCCCGAGAAGACTGAAAGAATTTTCCGCCGAGGGGTTCAGCGCTCGAGGAATCCATTTTGTATTCCCCGTCAGTGATACAGTGTAACTGCTTTTTAAGCCCCTCGGAGAAAAGAAATTGTCCCCTTGCTTGACCAAGCATGATGCGTGAGATACTCAGAACAAGTAATATGCATTTAAATTGAATTGAGTATCACCACTGGGACTCGGGCCTGCTCTGCGGTACTCTCCTCCCCTCACCAGCTTTGATCGATCTTCCATCTAAAGCATTTGGTGTGTAATCGCAATTCCATGCACAAGGCGTATATATCACATGGCACCGGAGCAATTTCCATGACTTCAGGCAGCACGGTGGGTTAAAGGCAAAACCACCCTGGTTTTAAAAATGTCGCTCAATCGGGATGGGGAGAAAATGTCTCTGTCTTTATAAACGCACAGAGACTGATATTGAAAACAGATTTCACATTTGTTGCACAAGTGTATAAAGGAAGTGTAGTAAAGTAAAGCATAAAGCTGTATCTATCTTTTGTCTGTTGGATAAATGGTGCCAACGATTTTATTCTCTCCGCATTCCTCTCAGCATTTCTGGCAGCCGTGCACAGTCGTATATATATTCCGGCTGAGGAGCGGCTGATCTGAATGTGACCCAGGGAGGATTGCAAAATAGGATTTTTAACACAATGGAGTGCAGCAGTGAATACATCGGTTTGAAATGGGCAAAATGTTTACAGTTGGTGATAAATATTCAAGCACCTTGCACGGTGTCCTACCGGTTTCCCACTTCCCCTCACCACATGGGCCGCTGGGATCACAATGGAAATGCATAATTTAAATATAAATTGCCTGATTTGCATACACAATTAGTCAAGTTTCAGGCTTGACGGGAGCAAACAAAAAAAAAGCCCTCCTTTTGCTTTGACGTTTAGTCGGAATTCCACCGCTTAACACCCGCGCGGCGAGGTTATTCACTCCACAAAACAAGTATAAAATAACACATTGCTCCAGCTAAAGCAGGTTTTCTGAGTGATTACCTGGGATTACTTGGCTCTCGCTGCTGTCTCGAGGATGTTTTTTGCATTAAAAAAAGAAAAGATGTGTTTGGTTTGCCGGCCTTCAGATGAGATCATTTCAACTCTTTAAATGAAAACATCTTAAATTGATGCATTAGAGGAGCCACTGTAACTGATAAAAGGCGCCCGCAGTCCCACAAGAATGTAGTAATTAGATAAGGATATGCAAAAGAAATATTGGTGAATATTACTTCCGTAATGCCTTAATAATCAAATGAAGGCAACCAATGCGGCGTGAGGTAATGTGCCTCACTCTCCTATATTCATCACATTTAAACATCACTTCTGTGTATGCAGCCGATGTTGGAATAACAAAAGCTAATAACGGTAAAAGCTGAAAGTGAATTTAGTCTGCCACGGGAGTCGATTCTCATCTTCTGCAGAGCAGCCAAAAAAAATTGCTTCTCTCCGATTTTGTCCTCACATGCAGTATGTGAATGAGAGAAATCAGTTGGATGGTACCAGTTTCTGTCTGCAGATGTGTAGATGCAGATTTTGCTGCTGAAACAGCCATTGGAAAAAAAACAAACAATTAAATTCTCGAAAAAATTACTCCCCTGATATGAATAACGTATATATCTGCAACCACAATGTCTATATGAAAAATAAAGGTCCCACTGGGTTGGAACATTGATATAAATGTGATGCTAAATTCCCGCCTTACAAAATGTTGCAGTTGTGGAGTTAAAAATCCTCTTGGAACGATGCAGTTGCAGCCTAAAACCTCTAGGAAACCACAGCACAACATCTGGACGTCCCTTCTGTCAGGGCTGATGGTCATAAAGTGTAGCAGAGACAACAAAAACGTTTTGGAGATTAAGACTCGTGTTCCAGCCAATACATTCTTTTTTACATTTTACCGTAGGCATTCGACTGTTTTTGTTGCTTTTGCTTGGTTTTGTGTTCAAGTAAAAATGGCAATGATGTGCTTTTAGCTAAGCTTCTGCTGCATGTTGCTACATGACAAGCATGCCCTTTTACAGTGTGTTGTGTAATATGACCCCATGCACAGGGGCCGCTAGCTTTTTTCAGAAAAAAAAACATCTATAATCGCAGACACAGCAGTCTGGAATGCATGTCAAAGAATCCTTACTCCATGTAAATACAAAAGGGAATCACCGCTGTACATAAAAGATAATGATTTTTCTTCTATGCTGAGTTCCTTCCCTTTTTGTGCAAGATGTTCATATTCAGAAATGGTGACTGTTTGTCTGTGCGGTATACTCTGTGAATAAACTTTCAACGACACGGTGATATAACACACATTGTATTGCAGGTGCGGGAGGCTTGACTTCCTCTGTCTCCACACTCTTTCCAGAGGAGGCCGTGAATGAGGTGAAGCGACAGGCCATGTCGGAGCTGCAGAAGGCCGTGTCGGAGGCCGAGCGCAAGGCTCACGAGATGATCAGCAGCGAGCGCGCCAAGATGGAGCGCACGGTGGCCGAGGCCAAGCGGCAGGCGGCCGAGGACGCTCTCTCCATTATCAACCAGCAGGAGGACTCCAGCGAGGTATGCACAGACGATTCAGGAACTTCAAGAGCGGTGCCCTCAATCTGTCAAGATCACGGGAAAAAAAGATATCACCACCCTCTTGTTTGATAGTCTTCCTTTGTTGTCACTATGTCTAAGCTTTTGTTGCCAGCTGTTCTAGTCACTCCCAAATGGCTCAGGTGATAAGATCTGTTGTATTTTATTAGCGTATTAGTAAAAAGCAAAGCATCGCAAGTAATCTTAAAGATATCAAAGAGGTTGCTTTAAAAGTGTTCCTGCAAATGGAAGTCATCTTATGGTCAGGAGATAGTGGGAAATCCAAGGTCCATCAAGCTCTCCTCCTTCCTATTTGTTTTCCATTTCGAAAGGTGCTTCCCCATTCAGCTCACAGGAAATAAGTGACTGGGCTTTCATTCGCTAATCACCATTGGAGGCCCGCGATGTTTAATCAGTTAAGTGTGAGGGAAATATGGCTCACATCTGGCATTAATTGCAGGAGTGATGTTTATGAGAGCGAAGGCGCCCCAGAGGAGAACTTTCAGAAACAGTTTGTAACCTTGTTCTCCTGTTTCCTGTGGATACACAGCCGCCCGGACACGCTCTCCCTTTGGTTTCTGATACAGATAAGAGGCCCTGTGTGTAATCGTAGATGGGCTTTTGATCCATCTGCGGTTTGTTTTAAGCTCAAGTGTTGTGAAAGCAGACACTAGTTCTGTTAATGTGCAGACTGGTTCGCTGATATCTGTTGCCAGGCTTCATGTCTTGTTCAGCAGTTCTTTGTTTCATGTGGCGTGATGATGTCATAAACACGTCTTGTGTGAGCAGAGCCATAAAATAAAGAAAGCAAGGGGTCCTTATTATCATTTTGGTAACACTTTATATATGTTCGCACAACTTCTTATATTAGTGGCATTTAAGTGGCATTTTTTTCATTTTAAAGCATGTATAAACAAAGCCAGTATGCTACTAATACCCATTCTAATAAGCAGCTAGTCAGTAGTTGATTGCCTTGTTTGTAAATCCTTCTGCTGAATCATTTTGTGTGAGTTGATTGTTTTCGCTCTCTGTCCGTCAGAGCTGCTGGAACTGTGGCCGCAAAGCCAGTGAGACGTGCAGCGGCTGCAACACGGCGCGCTACTGCGGCTCCTTCTGCCAGCACAAGGACTGGGAGAAGCACCATCATGTGTGCGGTCAAACCCTCCAGGCCCAGCAGCAGCAGCAAGCCAGCCAGCAGCAGGGAAGCGTCCCCGGGTCAGAGACCCCTGCCCCCATCAGCTCCTCCGCCTGCACCCCGAGCAGCGGAACCGGGAGCCCGGCTGCCACCCCGCCTGCTGCAACCCCTCGCTCCTCCACCCCCAGCACCCCGTCCTCCTCTGCCCTGGATGGCACACCGCGCTAAGAGACTCGAACGGAGGATGGAGGCAACAAAAATGCCTCCGGGGCCTAACAGCCAGCCCCCCCCCCCAAGCCCCCACAAACAGCATGACTGTCTACATTGCCTTGCAAAGATACTAAGCTAACGTGGCTAACAGGAAAAGATGGCAATGCTTCTGTCTATCTTGCAGCGTAGTCATAGAAGGAGGAGGCGAAGGTCCATAATCAGGTCATATTGACTTGCCATGACTTTAAAGAAACACAAAGATATTCTTTGTTTTGAATGAATGAATTTAAATATTGACATCCTTTTATCGTTACACTTGCTATTCTTGTTGTCCGTTTGTCGTACGTGCGTGTTGTTGTTAACGTTGTCGTCATTGTAGCTGATCTTATTTTCTCCTGTAAATACTAAGAGACTGAGCAGAGATAGCCGTGAACTCGAGACAAGTATATCTGACCTCCCCCTTTTTATTGAGTGTTTTTGTTTTCCATCCTTGAATTTATGCTTCTATCCTTCCTGCACCTGGGACATGAGACTAGTCAACCTCATTTACCAAACAGCATACCAAGGGAACATATCCTAGCTAGCAGAACGACAGACGTCATCAATACTCTGTGTAAAGAATGACATTAGATTTAAATACCCTGAGAGACACACTAACGGATGGATAGATAAGCAAGTTTGCTGCCTGGAGAGAGGAGAGATGGACTGAGTCTCTGGCCCACAGACCCCCATGAAATGGGCAGATGTGCAGCAGATTGCAAGCGGAGCCAGCTGTTCAACCAATGTTATTTCCCTCTCACTTGTAATAATATCCAGGTCAGTGGGCTGGGAAATACAAATCCGTCTCCCCGAAGAACGTAAAAGGCAGAAATTCTTGGACAAGATACAAAACTTTGCCCACTGCACATGTGGAGGATGTACTGACTTGCAATCCGCACGTCCATGCTCGGTGGGCTATGGGAGCTCTCAAACAGGAAGATAAAGTCGTCGTCCCGCCAGTGAGACTGTCAAATCACCACGACAGCGGCACTCAGAGCCGAAAAAAACCTACAGAACTCAGCAGGAAGCTCATTCTGCGCCCCAGATGCTCCCCTCCTGTCTCAACTCTGACAAACATTTTCATCTTTCTTCATGTTCCAATTCTTTTTCTGTAGCTGTCATGGTGTTTAAGACTTATGTCCTGTGGTGTCACCGATGGTTATTTATTGTATATGTGTTGGACAATTGTGACAATGCATAGTACTCCAACTGGTCACAACTCTTACGTCCTTCATAACTCTCTCTCTCTCTCTCTCTCTCTCTCTCTCCCTCTCTCTAGCTGGTGCAAAAAGAGATGAAAAAAAAAAAGAAGTGTTATCTTTTCCAAGCTGCTTTTCTATTCTGTGTGTAGGTGGTAGAATCCCTCGTAGTTCTATGAGTTTTGCTCCTCTTCGTCCTCAAGAAAAGACACAAGCTATATCTCAGAGCTGCTACTTGAGTCCGACCCAGATCTTTTCTGAGAACTAGCATGTTGCGCGGAATGCTAATTGTTTTGTACAAGGGACATACATAAATGTATTTGCACTGTCACAGAGGTTATTTCGGCATGCTTCTTTTCAGCATACTTGTGTTGTCGGTATAGAGCCATAACCCATCAACCATTTTGTATGTAGTGATAGCATTACCTGTTTTCACATTCTTTGGGATGGGAGGGGGGGGGCGGGGGAGGGGCAGTCGGAAAAATGTAAAATCACCAAAACCCACTTTTTTTTTTCTTGTCGTCTCAACATGTTAACGAAAGCGGCCATAACACTTCTTTTTGAATAGTTACAGACAGTGCATGCACATTACTGAACGTTTGTTAAATATTTGTTATTTTTTAGAAAAAAACTTGGGGGGGGAAAAAAACGACCAAAAAAAGTACAAAAAAAACCACACAAAAAAAATATTCTAACAAACTAACTTTCCAAATGCAGAGGTGTAGACTCCGATTGACAGCTTTAACATTGCAAAGCACCAGGTAACACACAGTATTAACACAAGAGATAAACACAAAAAAAAAAATACAAACAAACACCAAAAACAGCCAAAGACTGACACCAAGGACCAAAACCCTGATTTAAATGATTTTTCAAAAGAGGTTTGTTCACACGGAATATTTGGTTATTTATTTTCTGCGGTTTTCGTTTTCACAAAAAAAACTACTTCTGTGGCATAAAAATCCCTTTTTTTTTTTCTTTTCTTAATCCTTTCTGGAAACCAACGGCGCTCGTCTTACATTGTGAAATGAGAAGGTGCGAATGAAACATAACGGACGTTTCGCAGCCGTGTTACATTCTAACTGGAGCAATAATAACTTATGTGACATGAACACTGATGACTTCTTTTCGGAAGACAACGTTTTTGAGGTTACTTTTTGATCCCGTTCGTACATTTTTCTCATGACGCAGATGTGGGATTAAGTGCCCGTTTCAGCTTTAAGCAGTTGCGTTCTTTATTCCCTAAAGAGGTGAATATGAGACGGGGCTTTCGCGGCGGTAACACTTTGCGGTCGCTTTTTAATTATTTATGTCAGATTACTTTGCTGTCGGGATGGAGAATCAGTCGCAGCTTTGTTGTAAACCTTCGATGTAAATCAAACAAACCTCTCGTTTGCAGTAAGAGAGCACTTAACCCCGACGCACACGAAAAGGCTCTTCACCCCCAGACACCTTGGTGCTACACAGAAGCGCGTTACAAATTCTGACCTCAAGGAACAGGCAGAGGCCCCGCAAAGGTTTCCCCCGGGGGCCGTTTGCTCCCTCTGTACTTCCTCATCGCTCCCTACTCGTCTAAATAGAAAAACACACACCTGCATTTTTTTCTTGACTCTAAAGGGTTAAACAAATCCAAAAAGGTGTCTGACACCCAACTAGCGACTCCTCAGAAGCTGTGAAGAAACAGCCAAGCCTGTTTTAACACTAGTGTATTTGAAAAGTATACAACAAATAACGTGTGTTCATCGTTATCAGGGCAAAACCTGGGTTTGAAAAAAAAGGAGAAAAAAAAAGTGTTAAAAAATACGATTATTACTCAATGATTCTTTGAGAAGCTCTATTTTTTTTTCTTTCTTCCCTCCTCTACGTGTGTTTTGCTACAAATTCCTCGGTGGCAAACAAGTCTCACTCTACCTCTTACAGCACGATAAGAGCATCAGTTGCGGCGCTGATACTGGTCTAGTCTAAACCAAATGGGCACAAGAGAACAGGAAAAATAAAAAAAAACCCAAAGTCGAAGCTCATACAGCTGCAAAACCATATCACTACTTGGTAACAATGCAGACCTCATAAATAAATGAAACATAAATGAATAGAAACAAGAAAAAAAAAAGAAAAAAAAACTTTTGTTATGTTCCTTTATGCCTGTGGTGTTTCTAGAGTACATCAAGAGTTTGAATTGTTTGAACAGATTTTAAAAGGAAAACTTGTGCTGATTTTAAAAAAGGGAGGCGTCGTCGTATTTCGACGGCGCAAGCTAAAGGTCGCGAATAAGAAGGTGTCGTTTCTCTCTCGCTCTTTTTTTCTCTCCTGTTTCCCCTCCACCCTTTTCTCTCCTCTTCTCTCCTCTGTTGTGGAGACACGCTCAAAGTGCTTGTCGACTTGTCAGCGGAGGGTAAATTCAAAAAAGGGGGCGTATACAAAAAGCTTGTAAAATCTCAAATTAAAAAAAATAAACAAAATAAGGCTATCGATTTAGGCATGCCTGTTTTTTCACGATACGGAGGAAATTTCCTACTTATTAAGAAACATCGGGGGTGGGGGGGTGGGGTGAATGTGCGAGGCCGACAGTGAACAGCGAAGGCTGAAGCATTAATCCGGGGGAGTGAGTTGGACTTCAGGGGTGGGAGGGGTTGTTTTTTTTTTTTTGTTTTTTTTGCGTTCTCTTAAGAAAAAAAATATTGTGGAAAAAAAAAAAGAGCTCAAAATGATTTGAAGTTGTTGTGCAATACTTAATTGAGACATGAAAACCACAGGTTAGTGGTAGGCTGACGCTGGGCGGTCTCTCCATCGCCTGGGGTCAGTGTCCTCTAGAGAGCTTTCCGGTCTACTATGTCAGAACTGTGGTTTCTTGTTGATTTTTTTCTTTTCTTTTTTTTTTTTTTCTCTTTTTGTTTTTCATTTTCTTTGAAATTCTTTTTGGGCTGTAAACTATGGTCTGTCAGTCTGTGAAACTTTGCAGTATAATTCTGGTATTGTTGTTCTCTTAACGGTGTAATAAATATGTTAATACCTGCCTCTGAGACTTCTGGGCTTGTGTTCTTTCATTACAGCGGATGAACGGCGGAAATTAAAGGGACATTCAGTTGTGTATCCCAAGTGCTACTATCCAGCCTGAGAAACCAGTTTCATGACGGGATGCATGATATTTGATTTTCTACAATATTCGTTCTGCCTATATTTTCCAAATTATTCTGTCCGACTTCTGATGCCAATAACTGTGCAGACGTCTCTTCTTCAGTGGAATTATCACATTATTGTGCTCACTCTCTCGTCTCCTCAACAATAAACGAAGACTACTAATTCAGTGGATTGCCATAAGTGTCATCTTATCGGCCTGTAATATCAAAAGAAACGTTCAATTCAGGCCAGTGCTGATATTTCATTTTTAAGCCTTAATCGGCTGATACTGTTGACATGTCAATATTATGGTGTAGCTCTAGTTGCCTGTCTTCTGTTGGTTTAGATGGAGCCTTTAATAGTCCTTGCTTTTCAAATTAAGTTAATGAAGCATTTTTTTTTTTTAACCCCATGGCTGATAAATACATTTATTGAAAATGTGCTACTTTCGCTCTGATGCAGCATGCGGTCTGCAACGTAACTAATAACAAAAGTTAGCAAATAAATGTAGTGGGGGAAAAAGTACAATACTCGCCTCCAGGATGTAGTGGAGTACAAGTACAAAGTAGCAGAAAGTAACGTACAAGTACTTCAAAATTGCACCACATTAACAGGTAGGATGTCCTTAAGGCGTAAGCTAGACACTGTATATACCTGAGGTCAGAGAAGGCATCATCCACCTTGGTGAAAACAGCAAGTTGTCGGCTATAAGCTTCAGTAAAGAGCTGAAGACGGTCTGAAAAGAAAACGACCGCAGCACAGACTGAATAGAAAACAGTTTCAGACAGTGCAGCACATGAACAGATCCAAACAGTCCACCGTTGTGTACCAGTAACGAGATTAACCAGCCCTGCTATATAATAAGTGATATCTTGTTGTAGTTTGAAATATATTCAGCCGTTTGTGCTGTCTGACAGGACATCCAGACGGTAAGAAGTGGAAAATCTGTTAATGGTCCAGAAGGCTGAATATCTGAAACCCAAAGTAAGACTGCTAAGCACAAACACAGCCTCGTCGTTTTTTTCCACGCTGCTGGTTATTTTTCCTGTTTCCATACCTTGAAGCTCAACGTCTTTTATCAAGAAGCATTTCCCTACTATTGCAGTGTTTTCTAACGGCCTGTTCATCCTTCACCTCAAGACACACCTGATCCTCTATTGTGATAACGCCACAAATATTTGGAATACATAGACGATAAATTCTGTAAAAGGATCGCAGTGAGTTTCTATTTGTGAGAGAATACGTGTTAAAACCTTCTAATTTCAAGCTGGAGGTCATTCTGGGGACATCCAGACGTTACTGAAGAGCTTTTACAGTAATAATTGATACTGTAACAGAATAATCGTGGATTTGAAATGCTCTCTCTCTCTTTCTCTCCCATAACTGCTTAATTTCCTGTGACTGACTGCCTGTTTCTCCCATCTTCTCCCATTTCCTGCAGTGCGTTTGTCGCAGCAGATACAGTCTGAACTCAGATCCAGAAAGAAATTATATCTCATATTATCTATAAGATGAGATCTAGTTTGGGAAATGAATGTACTCTTAACAAACACATGTATAAATACTGAATGAGAAGAGGGGAGGACCTGTAGTTATTATTATGTGTGTCTCTTTTTCCTTCTTGTAAATATATCAGACAGGTGTTTTGATCATTTGTGGTGTGGAAGGTAGCGATGGAAAGATTGCCATAATTTCATTTGGGTGTTTAAGTGGTCAGACAACTCGAGTTTGCACATAACTGCAAAAATGGCACATACAGGAGCAGCATATCCATGACATTTAGATTAATTTGTCTTAAATGTTGGACTCTAACTGTCCTGGCTGGACTCCCAGCCTCTGCGACTAAACCGCTGCAGCATATCTAGAACGCTTCGTTTACAATCTACCCAAATTCTCCCATATGACCCCCCTCCTCTGTGACCTCCACTGGCTTCCTGTTGCGGCCCGCATCCGATTCAAGGTGATGGTGCTGGCCTTCAAGGCGGTCAACAGAGCTGTACCCATCTACCTCGAAACGGTGGTCGGACCACAAGCCCCAGCGAGAGCACTTCGCTCCACCACATCAGCTGGCCGGCTGGTACCCCCATCGCTGAGAGCAAACAAAGCCCGCTCAGCGAAGTCGCGACTCTTCTCTGTTTTGGCACGTCAGTGGTGGAATGAACTCCTGACCAATGTCAGGACAGCGGAATCACTCTCCATCTTCCGCAAAAGACTCAAGACTCATTTGTTTAGACTTCACCTCAACCCTGCATTGTATGACTCCCTGTAAGTTGCTTTGGACAAAAGCACCATATTTGTTTGCGTTTTCAGCAAATACAGAATACAACAATGCATTTTCAACCATTTCCATATCGTTGAAGGGGGATTCTAGTGGCAGGACTTTTCTTTGAACAAACCTTTTGTTTTTGGTTATAAAAAAGGATCTTTCAATTTAACAAAAGGTGTAATTCTACAGGAATTGTTCCCGCTATGCTGTCAAACTTAGAACAACATTATTCTGTCAGCAGCCAAAAGAAGCATGTCACATGGACGTGACTTCGAGGGTTGCAGTTGCCCCAAAAGGATCACATTGCAGCCACTGCCGCCGTGTCGTGATCGAGTAGGCTGATTGCAAAATGTTTAAAAAGCATGAATCATTTACACACCAAAACATGAAAAATATAGGCAAAAATTGTAATTTATTGGAGCAGTTAGACAAATCCGATTTCACCTGATAGCTTGAAAGCGTTACTGTGAAATGGTCAGCAAATTCTTCTGAAATACCACAGTCGGAATGTCTTCAAATGTCATGTCTGACCGGCTGTTAGCTATTTCACTAAATGATCGGGGCTCAACAACCAGCCCGAGCCTGTGTGCGACCTCTTCAGTCGTTACAATTTTTCATTATGTGTGTTCTGGAGATGTACGACTAATTGCTGGCTGACATAAGAGCCTAATCAGGTCCATTGACTCCACTAGAGAACTACCGAGGTGCATCTCAGACACTTGAGAGGCCGACAAGATAACCAGCGGAACAACCTCACCCTATATCTCACACTGTTACCGGGCATGGTGACAGGAGCTAAAGGAACTGGTAAAATGAAGTGGAGTGACATACATTACAGCGCAGCTGTTAAGATATGAGTTATGATGGAGCTATTTATGTGCCGCTCTGTCACCAAGACAATTAACCTCCTGACTAACCTCAGGTTTGCTGCCCGACAAGATTGTGTTGGACCTGAAAGAGCCGGGATCAGCTGCTCCCTTTCAAAACGACTGACAGTGAAGCCACAAAGCAGCTCGTCAGCCTCCGCCTTTTCACCGCTACCTCCCCCTTCCTCCCCCCGTCTTTATCTCTGTGTTGAACCACTTTGGAGTTGATAAAGCTCAGGGATGAGTTGGACTACTGTGATATTCCTGCCACATTCTTCCACATAAAGTTCATTGTGGCCAGGGCTCTTTTCTTCTCGCCCCCGTCGTCTCCCTCTCTCCCTTCCCCCTGTCTTCTCTCTCTCTCTCTCTCTCTTATCAAGCCGAGCAGAAGCAGACAGCGACTTGAATTAAGCGCTGGTCGGGGGGAGCTGCTTGGAGCCGATAACAATACAAAATGGATTTTCTCAAACAGAGAAAAACAGCTGTCTCCATTATTTGAATGCTTCACCTTTCCCCGCTCCATTAATTGGCTCTTTGATCACAGGCAGAGGTGCACGGTGACTGATAAGGAATAGGTTATTAGTAAAGTAGCCTGGAGGACCGAGAGGCGGCCGGCCATGCCGGGCTGCGGGAGATGAGATAAAGGCGTGGTAATGCCGGTGTGAGGGAGTGCCGGTGAGTGATAGGGCCGTGCCGTCTGGCCCTGTGGCTCACGGGAGATGCGGAGAAAGACCGGCGGCAGGACGAGGTGTGATATAGCAGCTAATGCAGGATTGTGATTCGGCTTGTGGGGGGGATAGAGCGTGGGATTTGATTCCATAACGGCGTGCTCCTTTAAGTGGGAGATCTCTCTCTCTCTCTCCCTCTCTCCTTTCCTGTTCGGCCTCACTTACCCGCTCTTACAAAAATCAAATTGTGTGACAGGAAATTTCCCTCTGCGCCGTTCATAATGGCCTGATACGTGGTAAATGTTAGCCCTACGATAGCCCGCGAGGAGAGAATCTAGGAGGAGGAGGAGGAGGGAGGGGGGGTATGACATTAGCCCATCAGGGGTTTTTTTTAAAAGAGGGGCGGCCCCTTTGATGTTGCGCTGAGCTAAATTCACTGCATTAAATCTGATGGAATTCTCACCATAAGCCTGTTTATGTATTTTCTCACATCCGTGGACAAGGGGTGATTTGCCACACTTCTCAGCGGAGGAAAAGGAATCTTCAAGAAGTCACTATCTTGTAATCCTCCCTCTCTTTCTCCCTCTCTCTCTCTCTCTCTCTCTCTCTCTCTCTCTCTCTTTCGCTCGCTCACTTGCTCACTCGCTCTCTTCAAGAAATAGGACCGGAGGGGACAAGCGGGGTATTTGTGTGTTGTAAAGCGTGGTAAGAAAAGAGGGGAAGTGTTGATATTAAATTACCGAACACAAGGTTATCTAGTTCCTGCACATGGCTAGGCTGCCCTGGGCCAAGGGTAATCTGCTAATAGCGTTCACACCGAATGACATTATTAAGGAACTGGGCCCATGTGTCAGGCCTCTTTCTGTCTCCCTCTCTATCCCGTCTCCCTCTCTCTCTCTCTCTGTCTCTCTCTCTCTCTCTCTCTCTCTCAGACACACACTGGGAACAGTAGAGAGGAGAATAAAACCTTTTAAAAAAAAACAGCAAAAGAGACAGGGGGGAGAGACGGATGAGGAGAACTGAAGGAAGAGATAGGAGCGGAGGAACCCGGCTGAGAGGGAATGAAGGGGAGAAGAAGTCAGGGGTAAAGGATACGAGGCTGAAACGCTTTCTATTCCATCAGTGGCGTTTGTTAAAAATGAAGTTCGAAATGATTTACGACTTGGTGAAAGCACGTGACAAAACACTTCAGCGCAGGGAATTGCGACCCACCAAACTTCTCTGTTTCCCTCTTGATCTGAGGAAGGTCATCCATCACGCTCGCATTAGGAATGGGATGAAGCGACACGCCGCAATGACGGACAAAAATCAGACGCCAACTCGCAGTTCCACCATGAGCGCTCCGTAGCTTGCTGTACGATCAGCGCCCTATACCCTTACATTTCCCGCAATACGCATAGTGGCGTATACAGGCCAAGGACAAAAGCCCCTGCTGTTGTCAATGTCAAGTAATGGCCTCTATACACTGCCCAGCAGGTGAGTGGAGAGAAAAATACACCATGCTTCCTCACGCCCCTGGGGGATGGTGAGAACTCAACGAGAGGATTCAACAGGGGGAGAAGGAAAAAAATCGTTGTCCTTTTCTTTACACTCGCTCCCACCCACCTCCTCCAATCTCACCCCTAGCCGTGGAAGCATCCTGTAATCCGGCGTGCAGTTGTTCTTGTTGAAACAGCCACAGTTGTTTCACACAAAAGGAAATAAGTATACACAGTCGCAGACACACACGCTTGTTCGGTATTCAACAAAAGCAGTGCCACATACAAGTCAAAGGCTGACCTCTTATACTCTTTCACTGTTTTCTTTTTTCTTCAGTGTTTTAAAGATTCTTGTGCGTGTTAAAGATCTTGAAAGTTAAAAAGGTCTTAGTCAGTGTCTGCTCCGGACGTTTGCATAATTCAAACCCAGCAGCTAAGTTTGTCTTGTAGGAACTCGATGTATAGCACAGCTGCTCAGTTGTTGTTAGCGGTGCTGGCTCAGGCATGCGTGAGCTGACCAATCATAGGGGACTCAGAAGAGGGGACTTTAAAGAGACAGGGGCTAAAATAGAGTGGGTCAGACAGAGGGGGAATACACACTGCTGCAGCACTGGACAGCACACACACACACACACACACACAGACACACCTGTGACAAATCAAACAGCCTTGTTAGTACTCCCCTGTCCCCAGTGTCTCTCCACCTGCACCTCATCTTTAAGCCTCTGTTGTTTCCTCCCTCTTTGCTGTTTTATCAGTCCTGTATCTCCAGCGTGTCCTGTGCTCCTGTGCCTGTTCTTCAATCCCTGTGTGTTCCCTGTGTTCCTGATTTGTTCCCAGTAGTTTTTTTTTCCGGTTTGTCCTCAGTTTTCGTATTGCTATGGTATTTTCCTTTGCCTGCCTTTTTATTAGACACACTTTTGGATTTTTGGCATTTTGAATTTTGGACAGTCATTAAAGCCTACTTTATGTGATACAACCTGCCAGTCTGTGTGTCATCTGTCCTTTCCGTGTTACTGTGACGGATAGCATTGGACCCACTTTGACATTTTCAAAATCTCATCAAACTGTACAGGACAAACAAGCTTTTTATCGTCAAGAACTGGCAAATAGCCAGCACGGCTTTCTCATAGTAACTAACCTCTCGGTATTTGACATTGACTTCACAGGGCAAGCATATATATACATATATATATATATATATATATATATATATATACACATATATACAGTTTTCACTCCTGTGTCTGTGTGTGCGTGCGTGTGTGTGTGTGTGTGTGTGTGTGTGCCAAAGTGAACATCTTGCTAGGACGTGAAGTCGGGAGGTCTCTTCCCATGCAGGCAGCCAGTAGAGAGGAGGTGATTGATGGCTAATGAGGGCTGAGTGAGGAGCCGAGGCCAAACACACTGTATACTGCCTACTGCGGCTTTACCGCGTGATGGATGACACGCTGAGATACAGTACCCACGTACGCACACGATACTGATTCAAGTGTATGTGGATATGCCTCTGTGTGTGTGCTGTATCTTGGTAAGTAAAGGTTTATTAATGTCTCTGTGATTGTATTATATGTACATCAGTGAGCATACTCCATTCACCAGGTAACACACTTCACTCTGACTGTGCAAACCACTGACATTAGCTTATTTCCATTTATCACCACACTCCGCGTAGTTACTTTGGAGTCTTGTTTCGCATTTTCAATCACAAGCCGTTCTGTTCCACTCCTCAGCCCACTGAGCCAAATCACATCCCGAAACAGTTTACCATGACACTCAGTGGGACATCACACTCCATCAGTCATCTCGAACCCCACTGTTTCCTGCTCACTGGATCCGTCCCATACAATTCAAACACCGCGCAGACTCATCCTATGGACACGGCGTGAAGCCTCGTATAAACTCCGCAACATATGGATGGTTGGGAAATCGCGTTTTATCTTCCAAGTTTAGTTTGATCAGTGATTGATCGCTCCGTGCATCAGAGCTTGACCTTGACTGTGATGTTTGTGCGTGTAAAACAACATGCGCGACTCAAAACATACAAGTGATTAAGGCGGCGGCAAATGATTATTTTCATTATCATTTTCATTGTTTTTTTGATTAATCTTTTAATAGTTTAAAAGTTAAATGTTCAAGGTGACGCCTTTAAACGTCTTATTTTGTGTGGCCAGTGTAATTATTATGTAATTATGGCTGGTACAAAACACCATTTTTCGCATTGTTTACTTTGTCAATAATATTCTCAATTAACCGATTAGCTGTTGAAAAATGTTGATATCATTTTTTTTTTTTTCACAACCCAAAGATATTCAGTTTACTGGCACTGAGGAGTAAAGTCATCAGAAAGTATTCACATTTAAGAAGCCGGACTAAGTTATTTAGTTAAAATAGCTGGGTCTACTTACAATGATATAAAGCAAAGAAGTTTCTTTTTTCTTATATTCATGTGCTGCCTCTGGTTCTTTTGAGTATAAATTCCTGAGGTGGCCGATTCTTACATATTTCACATTTTGTGCCTTAAAATACAAACGGATAACATCAGTAGAGTTTATAGAATATCCGATAAATATGACAGTAAAAATGAGAAACTTTAGTCATTAGTTGTATTTTCTGCCTCTGGGTTAGAGTAGTTGTTACTTCAACTCTTGACTTTATTTGGCATCTTTAATCTTTCTGTCTCCATTCGAAACAGTAGAACATAAACCGGCACACTAACGTGATGGACAAAGAATGGGAGTGTGTTTCCGGTAACTCATTCTGGAGGCAAGTAGAGTTCACAGTTTGACACTACTTGCATTCTTTGGGCTAAATCATGCACTTGAGCAAAATATCAAAACATTAAAGTGACTGATTGCTGGCCATGCTGTGCGCTTAGAGCATCTGGGACTATGTAGAGTAGGTGATGTATCCTTTTTTCGTCACTTAACGCTTCTTCTCTCAATCCCCACCGCTGTTTTGATCTCTTTCTTGTTTACAGCTGCCGTCTCCTGACACACTTACAGTAGATGGATCCTCTCCTGCTTATAAATGAACAGTAGAGAGCACAGATCTTACGAAAAAAAAACAAGAATATCTGATGAAACCGGGCTCAGCGCCACAGCAACACCATAGATTAGCACTGCTGTCCGGACAGACAAGGAGACGCCAAAAGCACCCAGAGCGTTCCTGAGGAAATTTATAGCTTACTCCTGAGCATCCTTTACACCCCCTGGCCCCACTTCCATCCACCCATCCCTGGTCCTCGGTCTCCCCCATCCCTCCCCACCCGGCTCCCTCCCCCTGGCTTCCCCAGCTGTTGTGCACCTGGATGCTGGCCGAGGAGAGGGATGGGAATACATGCCATCCATCTCTCTGAGGAGGCATGTGAGGGGTGTGTGTGTGTGTGTGTGTGTGTGTGTGTGTGTGTGTGTGTATGCTTGCGTGTGTGCGGTTGGGGGTTGCTGAAGCGTTCAGGACAGCGAATGGATGCGGGGGAAGTTAGGTTGTGGATAAAACTAAAAGGTATAGCTTTGGGTTGGCGCTGCATTGTTTGGTTTTCAGACTTAAATAGATCCAACTCCATTCTGATCGTGGGACGAATGATTGACGTAAAAATCCATGAGATGGTCGATTGGGATGTGGTTTGGTTTCATGATTGAGTCTGTGAGGTTTCATCAATACGCTCGAAAAGCTTAGTGAACAGGAAACTGTAACACATTACCGTCAGTGTTTATGTGTTTTATTATTTGGGTTGATAGTTGACTATTTGTCACTTGTTGTTCTTTTTAGATCTCCTTAAGCAAATTTGTATCAGGATTGAACGTGTACTCGGCCTTCAAGTGTCCTGTAGACTAACTTGGCTTTATTTTAAATTACAGTGGATGAAATGTGTGGCCTGAAAATAGAATCATGAAATAGAAAATAAATGAATTAGAACTCTCTCATCAGACCAAAAAATCCAACTTTAGCTGCTCGGATGGCTCCGTGTCCTTCTTTGTTAGTGGAGCTCACGAGCTCACTGCTAACATCATCAACAGTGTCAACAACGGTGTTTTTGGCCCCTAGTTTTGTAGAAGCGTGTGCCGCTGAGAGATGCCTCATTAGATTACAGTTGCTTACACCGGATGTGGACAAACACTTCGCTCTGGGACATAATGTACACTTCACGTGTACTTTCTTGCCTTTTACCTCAAGGAGATTAAAGTAGTGCCTGTACTTCCACTTTGAAAACGTTAACTTTCCCTCCGGACTCGCCATTGCTGCAGCTTACCTCTGCTAGTTTGTGTGTGTGAGGCTGCTGTGTGCATGTGTGGTTTGTGTGTAAACTGAACACTGCCTCTGATTGGCTTACAAACTCTTACTCTACTTTAGCCAATCATCATCACTTATACGGTTGTCTTGCCCCTCCCTCCTCCCTCCTGTGGCTGACAGCCGAGTCGGATGAAAACAGCTTCAATGAGTAGCTTCAGTTTATAACCCGCCACATTTAATTGTCGGTAACGGCGTTGTAACGATGGAAATAGTAATTAGTTAGATTACCCGTTACTGAAAAAAGTAACGCCGTTAGTAACGCTGTTTATTTTAATGCCATTATTCCCATCACTGGTTGTTAGTCACACTCTCTCAAATGTTTCCAACGATGCTCGAACTCAGAGAAATCCATAACTTGTATTCAGGGTACCTCTGCATTTCATTCAGTCGCCTGTAGCTATAACTTCCACGAGGGAGCCAGAGAGGGGGGAGTGAAGTCGGGCGAACTAACTAAACACAACGTGAATGAATCTTAAAACGTTACCTCGTTCATAAACACTTCTACCTGGGTCGCAGATTTTCATTAGTAACAGTGGTTGTTTAACAATGAAGACAGCAACTCCCATGATCCCTCACTACGTACATCTTTTTTTGGCTTTTGAGATCTCTAGCAACAGAAATCACATACTGTTTGGTTAAAGATTGAAACTGTTGTTTTGTTTACATTCACGCTACATGTAGTTTTTATGCAGTATTAAGAAAATGACACGGTGATGATTAATTTCTCTTCTTTGACAAAAAAATCATGGATGTATTGCACGCAAATTGCACTTTGAGTTAAACTAAACAAGAATTCTTTAAAAAGCGGACCTGCTTTATCAGTTTCCAAGCTGTACTGGGGAGAAATGCATTAACGCTACCTGCATTCCTCACTCCTCATTATTTCTCCACTGTGCAATTTGACTTGTTATGTTTGTGTGGCTTGTCAGAAAGAAAAAAAAAAAGTTTCCAAATTAACGAGTCGACAAAAGTTTGAGGAAAGCATGACAGAGCGGATGGAATATTTATAGCCGTGCACCTCATGAGGTCGTCCCCGCGGACGACATCAAATTAATTAATTCCAGAGCCATGTATTAATGAAAGCGTTCGAATGTGTGGCACATCGGAGCCATCATCTTGATTAAAAGCTATTTATTGGTGAACGGTTTGTCTGTGAAATCAATTTTTCATCTCTAAATGTCACATTCTACGGCTTTGCAGTGCGGATTGGTGGAGATGTTTCGCTGAAATATACATGGGACTTCTTTTGCTCTCCCGTGGCTCGCAAATTTTGATTGGTGTGAGAGGGAGGGAAGATGGATGAAGATTGTCTGAGGTCGGTTGTCAGGAGACCGGGGGGAGGCTGCAACGTTGTTCTATGTCTGCGTGAAAATGTCTCATATCGGAAATGGCAGCTCCCGTATGAATTCAAATCCAGACGCAAACCGCATGCTAATTAACAGACTGCACACGGGCAGAGAAGGTAAAAAGATAAAGTCTGCCTCAGCTCAGATACTGTACTATCTTAAAATTCGAGTCCCTCTGTGCTTAAAGTATATAGCTATATACATATTATTAATATGAAGTCATATTTAATGAAAGGCAGTTTTGATGGACAGAATTAGACAAACTGCTTCAGAGATTCCCTCTACTTCCACAACACATGAGGTTCTGTGCCAATGTTACCGCAGATCCTTAAATCTCATCTCTCTATGTACACTGTGTTCACCTTTCATATACTAACATGACCAAAAAGGACAAATACACAGAATAATTGCACCCGTAATTGTAATACACACAGGGTGTCTTGTCCAACTCAACGGAGATTATTTACTCCAGCCAGCTACGAACAATTGCTAAACTTTTGTTCGCCCGCACTTCATTCCTTTTAATCAGACCTACTACAACATATCTCTGCCAAGTCAAACTTCTTGAACTTTTGCTCTTCTGCCTCCCACACAAACCCACACAATATGCCGCTCTCCTGATTTTATCATCATTTTGAGCTCACATTGGTTCACAGCTTTAACTTTTCCTCCGAATGGCAATACCTGGCCCACATTAGGTCAAATATCTACTGACAGACATCATGAAACGATTTCCTCCGTCAGTCCTCTCCACTCCGTCTTTCTCTCCTTCTTTCCTCTGACATCTTGACTTCATCTCTCCTCGCTGCTCATCACTCCCGCCCGTTTGCCTCTCTCCTGCAACATCTCATATTCATCATTTCGTCGGCCGATTTCTTCTCTGCCCTCGCTCTTTGTCAAACGACATCTTGCATTTATAAACCCATCCTTTTCCGTTGGAGCATGTTTAACTCATCCGTCCTGTCTCTCTCCTTTCCCTCAGATCTATAGCAAATGTTTGACCAAGCTGTTCCGCACTGTATTATTCAGCGCCGTGTGTGAGCCGCCGTCATCAGACGTGTATGCCTGACATGATGCATTGGCTCTGTTTAATTATAGAGATGCTGAATAAATATTTACAGATGGCCGATCCGTCTTCTCCCGGTCAGGCCCATAAGTGTGATTTATGAACCGTCAGTTAATGCAGAATAAAACAGCTGTCATTGTTTCTATATAGAGGCTGGATATTATACACTGCATGTATGCATTACAGCCAGATATATAGTATTTCAGGTCTAACATGCTGCCGTGCTAATGCATGCAAGTTGCTGCTGCTGCTGCTGCTATGAGCCTGAATAGAATTTGTTCTGCATTTAAACAGGTTCTTGAAACGGCATTAACCTGCAAAGATACTCCAGCGGTATTAGCTCCAAAAGCTGTCAGGTCTTGTCAGATATGGTGGATGGAGATGGGTAGGAGAGTAAATGGAATACATTAAAGTTTAAAACTCTGACCTGAAATAACACTCACTCAACCCGGTGTTGATTCTGTTTTTACGCAAGTTAAACTGAACTTCACTGCTGCAATATCCAAAGAGTTGCTATAGTCTTTCAGGTTCATTGTTTCATTTTAGATTAATAGTAGAACAGGTTTGCGTGCTTTAGTGCTCAAAAAACACATCAGTTTAGCTCCCACAGTTTTGTGCTGCAGCAGTATATTCCCCCTCCGTCTCTGTTTTGGTTCCTGTCTCTTTAAGGCCCCGCCTCCTGACCACCCAGTCTGCTCTGATTGGTCAGCTGGCACACACCTGAGCCTTTGCAAATGTGTTGCACTGTGATGTGGTCTGATAGTCACAAAGGCACAGGTTTAAAGGCGGGACTGCTGACAAGGCGTTTCAGGAGCAGTGTTTTGGTGGGAGAGAGGAGCTTCTGGCGGCGTCGACTAAACTTTCAAGATATTTTACACGTACAAGAACATATATTAAACAAAACAAATGAAAAAAGCATAATAGGTCTCCTTTTAATTCTTCTAAAATGAGCTTGTAACTGAAATAAGAGCCATTTGTTTACTGTAGATTCTGGTCCTCAACAAACCTGATTTCAGACAAGAGTTGGATATTATCAACCAACCCCAACATCAAAAATGACAACATCAGATGAAGATTGCTGTCAAATACGTTCTAAATATATTTCTATGAAATTAAAATTAATACACACATCTAAATTGTGCTCCAATTTAGGGGGAAATGATGAATAAAATTAAACCTGACCTAATTCGAGCTGGAGGGAATTAGATCCAGAATCAAGCCAAACCCAAAGAGTCAGACTAATCGCATTTGGGCTGAGATTCAAAGCCCTAGATTAACAACCCCTGGATCCAAAGCAGTCTATTACCGGCGTGGGCGGCTGTGTGGAAACAGCGGGGCCTGCGAGGCTAGTTATGATGAACTGCTGGGATGCGAACACTGTGCCTTTTTACATCGAGTGTCATATGATGAAAAACTGAGACTCGCGGCTAGTTTGTGGCCCAACGCACGGCTGCTCTGCGGTCACTTTTTACTCCTCACTCAGGCAGCTTGAAAAGGTTCAATTTGCACAGAAAACTTCTGGTAGGACTCCACATTAGATCATGTTTCACACAGTGTAGCTCGGTTTAGACACCGGCTCCTTTGATAACAGAGCCATATTTTAAGAAAAGCATGATATCTTTGTTTGGGTTACCTTTTCAAACTAGTTTCCTTCAGTAGGTTAACTCAAATGCCACGGCATGCTCACTGCTCATGAGCGCCGAAACTCTCTCTCTCACACAGACTCTAGCTAAAAATCCAACCCGATCTAGTTCAGCTTTCCACTTTATGAGTGACGTTTATGCGAGCTCGGAGGTGGAGTGGGTTGTATATCGCCGTGTTGTGCATGAGTTAGAACTCGTGCCACAGGGAGAGAGGTACAGTAAAAACACATTAGGCATTTCACTTCCAAACTCACCGGAGGGCTGCAAATGTTTCCTAATGCTCTTTTTATGGCGCGCGACAGAGTGTGTGTCTGCGTGGGCGCGCGTGCATCTGGAGTGTGTGCGCGAGAGAGGAGACTGCTTGCATGAGTGACTGCATGTGTTCTCGTGTGTGTGTGTGTGTGTGTGTGTGTGTGTGTGTGTGTGTGTGTGTGTGTGTGTGTGTGTGTGTGTGTGTGTGTGCTCGCCTGCCTGCCTGCCTGCCCGCCTGCTGGTGCTCCGCGGCCATCTGGTATCTGGTCAGTCTAGCGAGCCTCTGGAGGGCACCTGGCCAGCAGCTTGCTCACCTGGCTCTGCTAGCCCCTGCCAACCGCCACACCTGGCCTGGCCGGCACACAAGGAGAGGGAACAGATTGGGGAGCATGGCCAAAAAGTAGTTCTATATTGCGGCATGAAATAATGCAGCGATACGGGATATATTTGCCGCGAGGATAGAGATCTGTGTTTCACTGCGAATCTGCTATTTCTGAGATGGGACAGCCACACAAAATGATGTTCAAATATTAGTCGGCAGGCAGATCCAAATGCGCAATTCATCATCCAAGACTGTCTACACTCATATAAGATCCCATAATGAGTAATGTCGACTTCTGCTGCATCTGTCCCAACAGTTTGTGCCAGTCTGTGCCAACCCATCCATTTAGCATACGATGGCACTTCCTTCCTGCAGGTTGTCCTCTGCTATCAATTACACTTTTCCTCTCCCGGCAAGAAAGATGCTCTTTGTCCCCCCCCCCCCCCCCCCCACACACACACACACACACACACACACACACGGCGGCCGCAGAGGGACAGACACCTGCAGAGTGTTTGTCACCTCTTCTGTTGGCATCTGCGACCGCGCGGCATTGTGGGAGAGACGGCCATCTGTTGTCGGCAAGGCTGGATTGGAAGGGGGCAAGCGGGCGCGGCGCCTCATGCTGCTCTTTTCTGTTGGCCTGAGCTGTGTGAAGTGTTGTGTTGTTAAGGTGTTTGTGTTGTTCTCACTCCTATCGGCGTTTCCTCAGCTAAAAAAAAAACAAAACAAACATGGCGAAAATGCGAAACTTAATTTTGCGTTTAATAAGCATGAAATGCAACTGTGAAGTCGCTGCTACGCTGTTAAAAGTAATTGTAGCGTTTTCTCGAGGGCACCAACACATTTTGTTTCAAGAAATCCAACGTGTGCTAATTGCACAAAAAGCAATGTCCCGTACAGAATGTTTTGGATTCATTAAAACCGCATGCAAACCACGTCACCTTTGTCAAACTGAACTCGCTCCTAATTATCTTGGAAATGTTTACCCCTCTTCACGGGGAGACAGCACGCCGACGCTTGATTGACATGACAGTGGCTGCAAAGTTTCTTCAATTATCCTGGCAAGGTTACGATTGCTGCCTCTTGATTCACAGCAGGTCCTTGTCATTCTGAGCACAGAAATACTCAACTTCATTTCTCTACCTACGCCGCTGTAACCTATGAATTTTAAGTCCGCCAGGATTGTATATAAAAAGATAGACGGGGAGTGAGAACCATTAAAAATGATTGTGGTATTTAAAACGTGTGAAGTGAGCCGAGGGCAGCTTTCACTGTGTTTTCGTCGGCCGGTTGGTCAGTCCTCCACTTAGTTCCAGACTGAAACACTTCAACAGCATTCAGACAAACTGCCTTGAAACTTTGTCGCCATTCATCGTCCTCAGATAATGTTCTGTAATTTGGTTTACATTCCTTTCCTCCTCAGGGTGAACAAATCTATCTTTTCATCATCCAGTCAACATTTTTATTTGTCCTGTGTGGTTCACAACTAAGTCACCCTTAGAAATAGTCTGAAAAACAGGCACTTGCCAGGTGACTGAACAAAACATCTGTCCATCACCGATTATCACAGGCTAACAATCATATCAGTCGGTTGGTAAAATCGAACTCTTGCCGAAGTCGAGAGAAGAGCGAAAACATCTTTTCCAGCTAAAAAGACTTCAGTAGCCTTCTTAGCTCTTCTTTCAATGAAAAAAATTCCCCCCAGCGCTAATATAGCCGATTCTAGCACTATTTATGCTAACCTCTTGATGAGCCGCCATTGTTGTTTTGCGCAAACAGTAGCTTCTCTCTGTGCAGTTTGGCTGTGAACCCGTGGCTTGAAGCCTTGAAAGATGGAGTTGGTTCAGTGACAACATCATAACATGACAGCCATGGTTGCCAACATTAAACTCTGAATAATTAGCATTTGTTAGCATGCAGGTCACACTAAGCTAACATTAGCAATAACAACATTTCTAGCATTTCAGCTGTACTGCGTGTTATTTGCTAGTTTGTAAATATTAGCATGCTAACGCGTTAAACTGGTGAACATGGCAAACATTACACCTTCTAAACACCAGAATGTGGTCACTGCGAGCATGCTGCTTGTTTGCTGTTGTTAGCATTTGGCTCAAAGCATTGTGCCTCTTTGCAAAGCATCACAAAGATGCTAGCGCAGCTGCAGGCACTCGCTCCATTGTGCACACAAAGTCAGACTATACGTTCTCAAATATGCACGCATGCAGAGCGTCTGCGTCCACATTCGTCGCGCTGAGAAAATTCATTCTTGTCATGTCTCTGTTTACAAAACTAAGTGTGCTTGAAATTGGCCGGCAAACCACAGCAGAGCGACAAAAACACCTCTCTTCTTTTCAGCATTGTGTAAAATGACTGAATCTCTAACAACAGACACATTCTTTATGTGGACGAAATACGCCCAGCATATTCTAGTTTCTGTTTAGTCTCCGGAGGTGATGGCTACTTTGTCAACTGTGTGATGTTGGAAGACATGAAGCACTAATAAACATGAAACTTTAGGGGACGTGGCTTTATCTTGAAGGAATGCAGCAGAACGGAGAACAAATAACGACTTTGCGGGGGGTTAAAAAAAAAAAAAAACCATCCCCCAGTCGGGAATGAGTGGAGTCAGATTGAGATATTAACCCACATATTCCTGAAGGACGTCCGCTTGTGCAGGACGTTCATTTGGCTGCTTGGCGCTGGGTTGCGGGTGTGCTCATCCAGCCGGCCTGCACATCGCGGACAGATGTTCGGCCAGCCAAGCCTGCAGCGCCACAGGCAGTGTGTGTTCTAGAAAAACCCGGAGACCAGATGCTGCTACCTGGTGTCCCACCCGCCTGCCGCTGCGCTATTTCTGGGCATGCTCCAGTGGCCATCACATGACCTCAAATGTGAGTTTTTGAGATTGGGTGCTGTCAATCACGTTGATGATGGAGTAGAGCCGAGCTGGAAGTGAAAGCCTTCGTAGGGTCAACTCAGCGGGTTCAGCGGGTGTGCCTGACAGGCTGAATTCATATACAAGGTTGTTTTGAGTCATGCATCACATATGGCAGCTATAAGAAAGGGTGAAATACTCAGATGTGCATTTCTAATTGAGAAATCAGCCACACTGCGAGGAGTTGTATCAAAATTTGAGCATGAAAGAAACGAATGTCAGACAATAGAGAATTATTTGTGGGAAATGAAAGCATCAAAACACTATCTGAACATCAAAAGATATAATCCAGCATCCATGTCTCTTTCAGCCTGATTTCCTCCCCAGCTTTGTTCCCCGCACAGATAAACAGTCGCCATCTCCCGAACAAACACAAGCGCAGACTCCTCGTCCCTCTCCGCGGTCCCCATCGCCACCAAACCCGAGGAAACTTTCGGGAAAAAGAGATTCAAAGACTCTCAAGATTAAAGATTTATTTGTTCTTTTGAAGTTCTAGCAGCGTTTTTTTTTTGTTTTTTTTGTCTTATTTCTTCGACAAACGCGGCATGGTTAATGGTGTTTTCGCAGCGTGGCTGAGGCTGACCCAAAACTGCCAGAGAGAGGTTGCCGGCCTGACGACCAGGCAGCCGTCTCCAAAACTCCCCTAATGAGGAACGGCTCAGTAATGGCAACGCTTCCTTGTGACCTCAAAGGACACGCAGTTTACTCGCTTGCACTGTTTTCCAACTGTTATTTATATATTACATTGTGATGTGGAAAGAAGAAGAGAAAAGACTGGGAGGAAGCTTATTAGACTGGCACATCTGGGTGGCTTTGGTTCGTAGCATCTTTTTGTAGTCTAGTGTTTCCGAGATTATTCCTAATCCTCATCAGGGCTGCTCTTTGATACGATTATGTTTTTCTGATGAAGAGATTGCGCAGTCATTGTCTTGCACATCTGGCGCCTTTTACCGTCTCTTTTCCTGTCGATATGCATCAACGAGTGTAAACAAACTTTCACCCTCTTTCATGTTTGAATGCACTTTTTAGATTTAATAGTCACACATGAGTTGCAATGCTCTGATCCAATTGCTTAGATTTCAATTAAGCGTTGGGTTCCAATAAAAGCTCATTGTTCTCGCTTTTTTTTTATTAGCTGCTCTATCTCTTAGATCCATCAGGCACATCTCAGCGACACCTCGCTCCTCCTCGGCAGCTCGGGAGCCAGCGGAGAAGCACACTGCCCCCTAGTGCCAGCAGTCATCACCACAACACAGCAGAATTGATTGTGCAGCCGTCAAGCAGACAATACCCTGGTACTCTGCCAGTGGCTCGATACCAAGATCTGTCATGGGCAGCGATGCACAACAATAGATTCCACTGATTGGAGTGGTGCACACTTCTGGCTATGACACTGGCCTACCGCCCGCTATCGAATGCCTGTTTTTTCCTCTCTCTCTCTCTCTCTCTCTCTCTCTCTCTCTCTCTCTCTCCGGTCACAAGGCCCCTAATTCAGCAATCAATGCTACTCATTTTAATAGCACCTCTGCTGTTGCCCCGGGGAGAGAAGAGGAGAAATCAGGGTCAGTCGGAGTCAAATCATTCTTCAGAGGTGAAGACCGCAATCATGGCTTTGACGGATCGCTGAAAAATGACTAAACACGCCACGCGCAGCCGAGATTTCATGTCGGACCACAACTGTTACTTGTTTCGAGCTTGTATGCAAAGAGAAAGATCTTTTTTACGCCTAAAAAGACGTCATGTTTTCATGACAGAATAAACAAACGGACCCTAAAGGACGACACAATTTCATACTGTTTGATTTTGTTAATATTTGGCGGACCCTGCCACCCTTTCTAGCTTCAAACAGTGTTCTGGGGGACTGTATTTTCCTCTGGGAACAGCTTGTTTATTCACTTGTGGAAAAGAGTTTGTACTATTACCTCATTAATATAGTAAATATTAAAAATTCTGACTTTGGAATTGTTCTCCAAACGCACACAGTGCCCCTTTAAACCCCAGCATGTCTCACTGAGACCGGATGATACAGAGAGTATAAAATCAAAGAAACCACAGTCAAAGGTAGAGAGACGAGGCTTCATATGACCTTCAGCGAAAAACACACTCACTTTCATCGTATCCGTAACAATGAAAGCTCGAATCCGGCATCCTTTTATTCTGTTTTTAGCCAACGGATCACTTTCCATTTTCCAGCCCCCAGGATGCAATGTAAGCTCAAGCAGCCATAGGCTCCTCTAAAGACATGCTAAGTAAGTGCTCCAAATGACAAGACAGACTAAATACCCCCTAACAAACGATACAAGACTGCAGAAAGCGCTTTAACAAAGGAGGTATGTAATGAACCCCAGGTGCCTTCTCCCCAATACATCATCCTGAGTGAATTTGCCAGCATCACTCTCTATACCTCCAAGCATGGTAAATGAGAATTTATGCGCCCGCTACTTTATCATTCTTTACTTTTTCACCCCCACGAGGTAGCCGTGCCACGTGAGACAGATATTTCCACCAAAGGCAATATCCCCTCGTAGTAATTATATCAGAGCAGGAGAATGGCTCATTAACATATGCTAGGCATGTCAGGAATTTACAAGCGCCTTTTGTAGATGCCTCTCGTCAGTGTGCTGCTCCCATCCGTATGGTGTCTCCTTTGAGGATGCAACCTCCTCATTTCCATTCACGTCAATCAAGCTGCGCATTGGTTTTCTACCATTATTCCGTGCAAAAGAAAAAAAAAAAAAAGCGCCGGGCTTCTCTGAATACGGCAATCATAAGGGACAGCTCGGTGGTATGGGGAAAAAAAAGTGTGTCCGCGCGCATGTGTACGTGGGGGGTACGACTGTGTGCTTTGTGAAACGACGTGATGAAAACAAAGCGATGGGGGTGAAATTATCTTGATGATGTGTCATCAGTGCAGAGTGGGTGGAGTGATTGTATTTGCTTTTAAAAAAAGGCGTGTGTGTGTGTGTGTATATGTGTGAATACATGCATAAAGCTCAACACCAGACACCAGACCGACTCACAGACAAGTCCCGAGGCCACTGAGCTAGTGGGCTGCTGCTGCTGCTGCTCCACCGCTTCAGGACCCAACATCTGCTGCTTTCAAGAAGGCACATATTGTTGGCCTTTCACCCATTAGTATGCGAGCAGATGACCTATTTATTAGCCATGTTCGGATACAAGCCTTTAAAAACAATTTCCATTGTGAGGTTCCATTATGTAAATCTGGTGAATATTTTGTAAATTTATGTTAAATTCATGATAGATTTCAGCCCAGGACAAAAAAACGTCTGTATAATCTTAGTAATGGTAATTAAGTCTTTAAAAAAGTTTAACGTAAATGTGTGAACATACGACTCTCTTCCAGTGCTGGAGGCAGAAGAGCAAAGTCTGTTGTGATATAACCAAGCACACTCTTCCGGTGAAGGGCACAGGTACTTAGAGTACTTAGAGTCTGACTTAATGGGCAATCATTATAACTTTTAAATGGAAAAAAAAAATCCTGCTGAATGGGAAATACAGGTATTTGCCTCCCTGGCGAGGGTTAGGTGAAGAGATCAATAAGGATCCATTGGCTGCAAGTGAAGAAGTGACCTCACGGTAGCATTATAGAAGTTTGACAGGAAACCTACAAAGTGAGACGAGGGTGGACAGCAGAGTCTTTTTGTGTTTGAGTGAGTCTTGGTCTTTTGCCCCAGCAAATGTCAGTTCAATGACTGAAGACCCAATGTCCATTTCCAGCGCCGACCGCTCTCTCTGTCTCCCTGCTTCTTTCTCATTCTTTGTCATTGCCGTTTCCCTTTAAGTGCACTTTCGCCCACACCACTTGGAAATTGATTGAAACAAAATGTCACAATTATGCCCTGAAGCTCGCCGCTTCAATTATTCATCAATTAGGGGCTAGGCTCCTTTTTTTCTCTCCTCTGAGCTGATTTTTCATTCAGTTTGCTCGAGATGTATGGCTCCCCTGCTGTTAACCAGTCCAAAGTCATTAGTTTCTGGGTTTGCAATTAAACCTGATGCCTTATGCATGAGGCTCCGACTCAGTAGACACACGCAGCAGCGGCCGCAGCAGCTAGTGAACGAGCTAGCAAGCTCTGGAGGCGTGGATGGGAAATTAATTTGCTAGAAATGAAGTTCTCGCTCTCACTCCCTCCCACCCTCCCTCTCTCTCTCTCTCTCTCTTGTCTGGCAGGTTGGAACAGATGCCACTGGCTGGAGATGGAAAGAGATGGGGCAGCTATGGATTCTCAGTGCAGCGATGACAGGGAAACAGGATGTTACTGGAATTTTGTCAGCAATGTGCGACTCCACTTATCTAGCTTGTGATATAGAGTTTTTGTTCAAATGTATTAGAGAGGTGCTGATTCAACTTTATGACCGTTTCATTGAACTGTACTGCGTTAAACAAAGAAGGGTTTCCATCGTCGAGCCCACCCTTTTTGATATAATGAGGGGGACGAAATCATAGAAACACCTGTCAGGATAATACAATAACAAATGTGGTATTCTAAAAGTATAACTGTTGAGTCTTCATGTAGGGTCACTATTGAAAACTTTGCGCTGCCAATTATATGTCACATACCTGCACTGGCCCACCATTGTGAAAAAACAGGTAATCCAGGTATTCACACGCAAATTCATCACATACTGACCTGGTATCATCTGCTGCCATGTTTATTCTATTATTGGCAATTTCATGAAAGCTGTGGTTGGCACACGCCATAAATATGAGCCACGTGTTGTCAACTGAAGTTCGTGTTAAGCATCAAGACAAAGTCCAACTACATGGACCGTTTTCCGTGTTCACTGGATGCCACCTAGTGACCGGAGAGTCTAATGACATCTGTGAGACTTGAAAAGGCCAAAAACCCATACATTAGAATTGGTAGCCCCATATCAGTGATGTAAGATTATTTGAATCTTTTACTTGAGTAAAAGTAACAATACAGCAGTGTGAAACCAATATCAGTAGAAGTAATGGTCCTGCATTAAAAAAGTTAGAGCTAGAAAAATTATCACAATAAAAGTATTTGTTTGGTCCTGTGAGTGATATATTATCATATTAGATATTATTCACTTGTTAATACTGATGCATCAATGCAAAATTAGCATTTAACTGTTAAGCACCTAGTAACTACATCAGTCAGATAAATGGGCTGGGGAAAAATAAACAGTATTTCCCTTTGAAATGTAGTGTTGTAGAAGTCAATGAAAATGCAACTTACACCTGTACAATTCATACTTCAAGCATATAACCAGAGCAACCGCTAACTGCTGCCGACTGTAGCCTCTGCCGTTAGTTAGTTAGCACAGTTGGCCATACAGCTAGCGGCTGAATCCTGTTAGCTGTTAGCAACTCTCCCAAGTCTTTTTCAAGTAGTAAAGTGTCATTAGATGACGGACAGGCCAGGGCTAGCTGGTTAGCATGCTAACTTCAGAAGATACCTCTGCGACACAATACATAGACAGTCTTTTAACACATTAGTGTCTTTAAATAAAATCCTGAAACACTGCATCTTTAAATGGGACAGTGTAGTTTAGAGAAGAAATTCAAACTCAGAATTTTAATATTTTCAATATTAATGAGGTAACATTACAAACGCAATAATATTTTTTTTCTTTCCACTGCTGAATTAACAAGCTGTTGTCAGAGGAGAATAAAGTCCCCAGAACATTGCTTGAAGCTGAAAAGGTGGCAGGGTCCACCAAATACAAACAAAGTCAATTGTGCTGCCCTTTAAGGTCAGTTTGTTTATTTAGTTTGTTTTAAAACCAATCAACGAAGATCTCTCTCTTCTGTTGAACATTTCTTCCCCAAAGCTACATAGTGCACCTTGAAGTAATGAAATTGAGTATTATGTACTTTGTTACTTTACACCACTGTACCACAATATTATACTTCCACGTGTAACTAACAAAAATGCATCTTCATGTTGAGGTCTTTTGTTAAATTTGTGTAAATGCAGATCAGTGTGTACAGTTTTTCCAACCAAAAATGAGATGGCATAGTGATTAAACTGAGGGATGGCACCTTTTCAATGACCTTGTGTTTATCTTGTAGCAACACCATAGTAGGAGTGTCCCTGCATATTTAGGCACTTGTATGAGCACAGAAGGGCGCGGACTGGAACGGCCCGAACACCCTTCATCTTCATGTCCTGTAAGACACGTATAAATACAACATTCAGTAACACGAAGAACTACATATTCATCTCTGCATTATAACGAGTATATTTTTGCACCTTCTTCAGACTGATAAAATGCACACACTCCAGCCAGGTGGTGAGGAAGGGGTTCAGGCAAAGCTCACAACAGCTGCCAGCGGCCGCCAGGGCAGTTTTTAAGGATGGGTAGTGAGGAAGCATCCTGTGGACCAGAGAGGACCTGATCCTGTCCTCCAGCAACACAAATCTGGCAACTAGTTCCTGGCAGATAAAAATGAAGCAAGAACAATGAGGTGACCCCTTAAAGTGTATAATGTTATTTGTTATTGTTAAGTACTGTACCATCAGTTTACCTTTAACGAGAGCACCTCTGCGTCCTGCACCGCAGACATCGGCTCACAGCGCACAAACCTGTTGCCTTCACAGTGGAGCTCCCTCAGGGGCAGCAGGTGAAACTGCACAGAGGAACGTCCTGCGTCATACAGCGAAGTTGCAATTTCATTTTTTTTTTTAGATTTCACTGTGCCACCACAGCATTGTGCTGCTGTATTCTAATGTATCACATACCTGAACAGGGAACATGAACAACTTGTTCCCAGCCACATCCAGAACTTGGAGTTTTCTCAGGGCCCTAATTCCCTGGGGGAAATGTAAGGCAAGTGTTTGCTTATGTAGCCGCCAAACCGTACAGTAAAACAGCAAAGCTGAAGTTAGAACTCGACTTATATGTGGGTGAAACCTGAAGGGCAATTTCACCATAAAATCAAAAAAAACGTCCAGCAATTTTTGGTCTCGCCTTCTAATACAAATTTAAACTGCAAGACAGACACGAGGCCTGTTCGTATTCTGCATCAAAAAACAGTGCTAGTGAACGACATTCATCATCATAGCCTACACCAAGGGTGTGGGTTACTGCAATTTTGACGTTACTAATTGTACATCGTACAGAGGGCAAAATATGTAAACACGATAATCACTCTACATCTGGAATTACTGGCTGCAACGTTAGCTAGCTTAATTAGCTTCGTTATTTAGCCTCTTGTCCACGAGTAACTGCATGCTTTAGTCTGTGAGAGAAAGTAGTTCCAATATAAAACTGCTCACAACAAGGTCTGTGGATTATCTTAACTAACCAGGTCATGGTTTTCATTACATTTTCAGTCCACTACATTCGAGAAAAAGCAGACATCTCTATGGCGTTATATCTCTATATTTCCAAAACTCACATTAAAATAATCTAGATGGATAAATCGCACTACAGGTAAGAGGAAAAATATGTATTTTTTGATTTTATGGTGAACTGTCCGTTTAATATCCTAAAAAAAAAAACTACCTCATTTTGAATTTTTAAGTTGAACAAGAATCGGAAAGAGCTGTCAGGTGTGATGAGAGCTCTCTAACGTATCCGCTGTCGGCGTTTTAACGATCACAGCGGCGAACAAACACCCACCTCCGGTAGGCTGGTCAGCTTGTTTCTGGCTAAATACAGCTTGGTTAGCTCTTCGCACTGGTACAGCTGCTGAGGCAGCCCAGACAGATTATTGGAGGTCAAGTTCAGCTCAGTCAGCATGGTGAGGTGACCCAGCTCAGCTGGGACCTCCTCCAGCCGGTTGTCCAGCAGACTGAGATGTTCAAGCCTACGCAAACTGATGGGAAAGACAGGTTGCATTAACATATAAATTCATTATGGATATATATATCATACACATTATTCTTACAGATACAGATGTCATCGAGTTAATTCAGCCTTGCATCATGAACAGATGTTAAATCAGTGGAGCTCTTGGATACAGCGGCACCGTAAAGATACCTTCTAATCTCTGGTGGAAGTCTTTGAATCTGGTTGTGGTTCAGATTGAGCACAACAAGGTTGTGTAAGCCACCTGTAAAGCACAAATTACAATCAAGTGGTTCATTTATAGTTCTTTTTTAAACAAATCTTCCAAAGGTGCTAATCACGCAGAGGAGTGAGAGCCTACCCATCACCTCAGGTGCCACTACTGTAATTTGGTTGCTGTACAGATAGAGTTTCTTCAAGGACTCCAGATGGCCCAGAACAGCGGGGAGCTCCTTCAAGGCATTATTCCCCAAATGAAGCTCAGCCAGCTTGCAGGCGTTGCATAAGGAGAAATATTTAATCACAAATCTGCACGCCGTGTAACACATTTAAAGAGTTGTCTTGGAAGTGTTCCAGCAGACAGATGAGCTCGGGAGCAAACGAACGAAAAAGGGAGACTCACGCGTCGGAGAGAGCTCAGCTCGGCGGGCAGCGCGGTGATGGAGTTGTTGTTCAGCTGGAGGACCGAGAGCTTCCTTATCCTGAAGACACATTCAGGAACTGCTTTTATTTTCCGAGAGGTCAAATTCAAAGAAGTCCCCTGGCCATACAGAACTCTAGCCACAAACTTTTCCATTTGGAGGGAGAAAAAAACACACACAATGTCAAGAAATCGCGCTCAGGTTTCCATGGCGACAGGACGCTTGTTGGCTCGTCTGTGACGATCAGCTCGCGACAGCAGCGGCCTCTAGCGGTGACAGCGGAGTATAGCAGCGTGTTTACACCCAAGTGCATTCTGCTGAGGGGCTTGTGGGCTCACTGACGTACAGAAACTCTGCTTCCATGCCGATGCAAGAATTATAAAGATCCAAATAAAAATAAAAATATAAAGATCCAAAATGTCTGAGCACCTTGCATGGCGGCCACCGCCATCAATGTATGAATGTATGTATGAATGACTGGAAGTCGCTTTGGACAAGAGCGTCTGCTAAATGTATCAGAATAAGTCATACTTTTCTATGTTTCGTAAATCTTAATCTTAAAAAACAACTGCTGCGTAAACGGTCAAGTTATTGTAATGCTGTGTCAACAACCATACTTCCCCCTGAAATGTAGTGGAGCATACGTATAAAGTAACATAAATGGAAAAATAGTAAAGGGAAGAAGTGAAGTACCTAAAAATGTTGTCCACAAGTAGATTACTTTAATAAATTGAATAAATGTACATGGTTACCTTCCACCACTGGCATTTCCAACATAATTTGAGAACAATATGCAAGGCAGCTTTTGATTATATGTGTGTGTATTTTATCACAAGCAGATATAACATATACATGTTTAACCATGCCTTATTTTACTAACTTACTATAAATTAACCTGAGGGAGAACATTTGTGGTTAAAAGGCTTTGGGGAGAGACTTAGACAGTAGTGTGCAGATACTTCTTCAGCTTTTTGTGCAGATGTCTATTGCGAAACAACTACAAAGAAGCCTTAAGTTAAAGAAATATAACGTGCATATTTCAGTCTCATGTTGAAAACAGTAGCAATTTAAAAACAATGAATATTATTTTCCTCATTGTAAAAAAAAATGAATAAAGCAGCGACATACGTCAGTGGTATCATATATGTTTATGTAACACTGATAAGAGTTACAAGTTTGAGGATTCAGTTCATTCCCAGATCACTGAAAAAAATCCAACAATCCCCACAGTGTTGACATTTGGTTGAGTGACATGCACACTCAAAAGCTCTTACATCCTCTCCTCTCCTGCTCAGGTAGATTTGGAATTTTTTTTACCCCTTTTTCTTCTTAAAATGAGCTGAAGAGAAGGTGGGAGGTCTTTGGGACAGACTAAGAGAGTCCGGTGTAAAATCATTTACACGCTAACTTCCTTTCAATGCTATTTTCATTAGCATGATGACACTGCTCTCAGAGGTGAGGAATTCTGTTAGTTTTCTCTCACCCCACTGATTTCTTTTGACTTCAAAACATAAAAGCACTGTTAAGCATTAAATGCAACATTGTCTGTTAACCTCAGCTTATCAATGTCTTCAATTAGGGGAGGTCTCCCTCCAAATACACTTGTATTCAGGGCCCCTTGGTGTGAGTGGTTCAAACACTCTCTGCGTCACACACACTGGTTTATGTCACACCAAGACTGGGCCGCCTCTCAGCTGTCCTCTGCATTGACAGGGTCCTTTAGCCGCTCCACAGAATTGTAATGCTCTCCCAGTCCATAGGCGTGACGCATGTAACTGCAATCAAAGGAAATACATTGAAAACTAAGAAGAACTTGACACACGTTATGCATGGCCATGGCGTTATGCTCCATGAGAGAAGATTTTTGTTGAGCCTTTCGTAAATGCTTTTTTTTTTTTTTTTTTTTACATAATTACAGTTTGAATTTAAGGTATCCAAAATCAAAAAGTGCAATTAAAACCGTGGCTTGTTTGCCACAGCAGCTTTTAACTGTCATACATCCAACCCTAATGTCTGATCTAAATGCAATGTATTAGATTCATATATATACACATTTTTCTACTAATTTAGCTGTATATATTTGAACAATTGTGCCAATAAAATCTCCTACCAGACATAACAACATATACACAACATACACAAGCGTGATGGGGTCACTGTCAAATTCCTCCCCGATTTTTATAGTCGAGGCGTCAGCCTGGATCACTTCTATCGGCAACTGAAGAACTTGGGTCAAAGCGCGCAGCTGTTGGGGAAAAGACACGAAGAAGAAATATATGTATTTTTTCCATATCTTAATTTGCATGGCTTAGTAAACATGAACATTTATCTGACGCATGACTTGAAAAAATGCTTATACTGCACTCTGTTTATGTAACTTAGCAAAGTGCGGTAACTTTAATCTTAGTGTCTAGTTCTTTTTCTACTATTAAATTAATTCAAAATGTTATTTTTTCATTTGCATTTGAAAAAAAGCTGAAATAGATCATACTTAATGAATGATTAAGAAATGTCAGCAATCTTCAAGTACTATTTTGTGTACAATCTATTAAGATGGCTTGATATGTCATTTTAATTGTAAGATGTATGTCAACATGTTGTAGCATCTGCTCCCTCAAACTCCTATTTTTTTAGACAAATTTGTCAAAAGGTATTTTTTTAAAATACACATTTCAAAGTTTGACTTCAGTCATAACTTTCCACCAAAATTGTAGTTACTGTGCTTTGGCTTTGTAGGACAAGAACAGATCAGTGCATCCGTGTTTGAATTTAACTACTCACTTCCAGTTGTCCACCCCATGCTGCTGTGTGCTCCACGTCACTACAGTATTTCTCAAACTCATCTAGAAAGCAGATGCAGGTGCACACACATAAGTACTTTCTAAAAACACAATATGTCATTTTAAATCTGTATGGCTGGCACACTCGTACCTATGGTCAGATTGTTTCTGCCAACCAAAACAAAGATAGGAGTGTTACCTGTTGTGTATATGTCACCAGTGTTTGGGTTGGTGAGGAAAGGCAAGAAGTCATCAGCGTGGTTCCTCATGTGCTCGGCAGTGCGAGACCGCAGTTCTTTCACACTCTTTGACCCCAGCTGGAACAAAACAGAACAGAATATGTACTCTCTGTGTAGGAACTTATAATAAATGTCTAAACTTTTATTGTCATTTTGTCGAAGCAGCATTGTGACATTGGCACGGAGTGTGGACACTTTTGCCCATCACATCCAGATGGGTATTAAAACTACGGCTACAGCCATTAACACTCCAAACACTGTGTGTACCTGTGATCGCTGTGCCAGCTGATCTTCAACAGCTCGGTACATGCAGTGGCCGTCAGAGGAGATCTCCTTGATCTGAAGCTGCTGCTGGGCGAGTTTCTGAGCCAACATCAAACCCTCCTGGTGCCTCACACCCTGCAAGTTTTCCACCTCGGCCTCAGCTATCCTGCTCTCCCTCTCCTTCTCCTGGGCAGCCTTCTTGTCCTGGAGAGGATCATTGAATATAAGACACATTTAATTATCAATTACAAATGAAACGTTAAGGACCAAACAATAATCATACTGCTCAACACATTTGCATATCATTTATGGTTTGATTATGGCATCCATCCATCCATCCATCCATTGTCAACCGCTTATCCAAAATCGGGTCGCGGGGGCAGCAGCTTCAGTAGCGAGCCCCAGACTTCCCTTTCCCCGGCCACATCGGCTAACTCTGACTGGGGAATCCCCAGGCGCTCCCAGGCCAGAGAAGAGATATAATCCCTCCACCTGGTCCTGGGTCTACCCCTAGGTCTCCTCCCAGTTGGACCTGCCACGAACACCTCCCTAGGAAGGCGCCCTGGTGGCCCTCATCAGATGCCCGAACCACCTCAACTGGCTCCTTTCCACGCAAAGGAGCAGCAGCTCTACTCCGAGTCCCTCCCGGATGGCTGAGCTTCTTACCCTATCTCTGAGGGAGACCCCAGCCACCCTGCGAAGAAAACCCATTTCGGCCGCTTGTACCCGCGATCTCATTCTTTCGGTCATGACCCATCGCTCATGACCATAGGTGAGGGTAGGGACGAAGATTGACCGGTAGATCGAGAGCTTTGCCTTCCGGCTCAGCTCCCTTTTCGTCACAACCGTGCGGTGAAGCGCATGCAACACCGCACCCGCTGCGCCGACTCTCCGGTCAATCTCACGCCCCATCATCCCCTCACTCGTGAACAAAACCCCAAGGTACTTGAACTCCTTCACTTGGAGGAGTGACGTGGAATGTCACCTTGTTTATGGCAGTTAAAGTAAATAGAAGGTCATAGATTATTAACCTGAAGTGTGCTTCCATTTTACATTGTTGTGTGCAACAAATAGCACTTTAATGGTTTGACTGGAAGTGGAACATGTATCTCACCCTTCTCTTCTGGGCCTTGGACACACGTGACTGTTTCACCTCTTTTTCATCTTCATCATCTATCTTCACGTTGTTCACTCCATTTATCACCTCTGCCACCTTGTGAGATTGGTTGTTTTGCAAATTGACATTTATGTAACAAACAGACTTAATGTAAGCATTTCTAACACTTGTTATGCAATACATCATAAAGAAATTGCATTGAAAAGAGTACATATTTTAAAATCAGTTAAGCCTCATAAAGTTAAATCGTAATTAATATTTATCCTCTGACGACAGACGTTTACCTTTGTGTCAGTTGTAGGCTTGAGTTGCATGATTTCCTTCTCGTGCTTCTGGCTGAGGTCAGCCTCCAGTTTGGCGATCTCCTCCGTCAACTGTTTCCTCTTTTTCTTGTCGTTTTTGGGGACTGCATTTTTCATGCTCTGGATTTTGGCTGAAAATGAAGCACAAGAGTTCATAATCTGACAAAACAATACACTATATACAGAGTAAAGGTCTCGGACGATGCTGAATCTTGAATGGAAAAGCTAAAACTAAATCCAGGTCAGGATGACCAATATGACAGAGGAAACACCTTATTAAAGCACCTTAATGTTTGGTTGATGTACATTTTTATTTAAGCAATATAGCAATGTGTTATAGAAGACAGCTGTTTATGAGCTTGGGCAGCTGTGGCTCAGGGGTACAGCCAACTAACTTCTTGTTGTCGGAAGGTTGCTGGTTCGATTCCCCTGGTCTACATGTCGAAGTGTCTTTGGGCAAGATACTGAACCCCAAACTGCTCCTGATGTGCTGGTCGGCACCTTGCAAGGCAGCCACCGCCATCATGTGTATGAATGTATGTGTGAATTACTGTAATTATTAATTAATTGTTATTATTAATTATTCGCTTTGGACAAAAGCTAAATGCCCTAAAATGTCAAACTTAACATATGTAAATGAGTTCAAAACTTCAACCTCTGCTGTGACATCACAGCTTGTATATCTCATTTATTTGACATTAATGATGGGAGTGCTTCCATCATAATAAAAAGCTTGACAGTTTCAACCCGCAGTGTTTCAGTTCTCTGTCCTCTCTGATTCTGTGTGTCTCACCTCTAAAACTACAATCCTTGTGAGCTGCTGGTCAAAAACACAAACTGCACAAATGGACTGAAAAATGCATTTTAAGATTCATGACACAGTTATTATAGTTGTGGGTGCCACATTGTCCCCTGTGGTATAATATTTCAGTTTGCTCGTGGCTGAATTGGGCTCAACTCCAGGAAATAAAATAAAGACGTGAGCTGCAAACAACCTAATAGAACATGTTGAGTTTGAACCACAATCAACGCCAGAAAACAGCTGGTGTTAGCTACCTTGCATGTCTTTCTTCTCCTTGCGGTGTTTCTTTGCCAGCAGCTCCTCTGGTGTCTCCACTGTCTCCTCCTCCATGACTGGGTGCTGCTCACTGTCTTCAATGGGAGTCTTCACGAGCTGTACGAGAACATAAAATAAACGACGTGTCCTGTTGTGTTATAAATTCTGGCACAACACTGACAAGGGGTCCAAAAATATATTCGACAATGAATAAAATGTGCTGATATGGCCTTAACCGGAAGAGACGAGGGAGAAGGGCGGAGCTTTGTTCTTCTTCGCCAGCTGGACTCCGAGATTAACGATGATGTATCGCTAGTACCGCCCCCTGCGGCCAGTTAGTATACTGCAGGTCTGTCTTGTAGCAGCCAGCCAGTTTGTGATATAATATAATATAATATAATATAATATAATATAATATAATATAATATAATATAATATAATACCTTTAAAAGTGCATAATTAACCATACAAACACCAAGAATAAGAAAAACAAGGGGTACCATTCATGTATCTATCAAAGTAGAGCAGTGAAAGACTTGAGTGCAATCTCAAGAATAAAGTACAGTGTAAAAAATAAAAAAATATGCATTGTGTCTTTATTTGTTCATGTGAATTAAATGCAATTTTTTATCAGAGAACATTTGAATGACTGTTACAAGATGCTTTGCTTTGCTTTCCCTTTAACGTTCCCAAATATGCAATGAGGTTGATGAGAATATGTATTCATATAGATAATACATTGAAACAATCTGAAAAGGGAAAATCCTCACTGCTAACAACTCATGTCTACATTCCAGCTGTAGTCTTAGTGTGGATGTCTGATGGGGGACAAAATAGAATGGGCCAAAAGGTGGATGAGAACTAAAAAACATCAGTCTCTTGTATTGGATACATCACACGCTCTTCTCTTCTGGCTATTAATCAATGCATTATTATCTAAATATTACAGCCTGACTATACATAGGCCGATACTGGTATGGTATGGTATAGGCGTAGTTTATAGATCATGCAGAAAAAGATGTTTTGGATCATTCTCAATATTTAAATTCCAAGTGTCGATTTTGGCAATATCTAGTGTAGTGTTAAACTGTCACATATTCTGCCTCTGTCAGTGTGTGATAATCACATTTGACCTCCTAGTTGGTGTCACCCTTGGTGCCAAATATCAAGCATCTGTCAGGCGAGGCAATATTCAAAACATACATGCAAAAATTAGACCAATGATCCTGTACAAACATAGCAAGCCCTTCATCTGCAGGCAAATACTATATGCAATAATAATATTACATAAATGATCCGTTTTACTGGGATGTGACGGGCTGACTTCTGGAGGGCAGACGTGCTGTGTGACGTGGCACGGGGGGCGGAAGAGCTTGTTTGTGTTTTGGTTCTAAAGGGAAGTTGCGAGAAGAAAGAAAGGAGGAGACGTGACGAGATTGTTGAAATTATTTTCTTGGATCCCCAACACCGCCTCACCACAGTGTCCCGGGTTCTGTGTTTAAATACTACAGCGGTGGTATTCAAAGTTCAGAACATCGTCTGGCTCTCAGGTAGCGTACTTGACATGATTCGACAACTTGTGGTTTCCAGTTGGCTGACTGGCTAACGCTAACGTTTGCTCAGTTGTCATCGGGTACTACCGTTAGCTAACGCTGTCGCTAGCTGTCTCCAGCTAATGTCGGTTATGTTTGATAGCTAGGGGAATGCAGAAATGCAGGCCGTTGTCACGTCCTATGTAGTCCAGCTGTCTCTCTTCTGTACTGATGCTGTGTCATTAGCAAGCGTCTGATATTGTAAGCTGTACAGTTGACTTTGTCATAGCTAATAGCTAACTTGGTGGAATCAGGTCAGTGGGTGGAATGCTAACAGCGCTAGCAAGCTAACATTAGTGTTTGTCAATTGAGGGTTTGGCTAACGTTACTCCTTATTAAAACATTAGCCAAATAGCAAAACATTTCAGTTTAACACTATCAAACAATACAACGACTAGCTTGTTAACCAATGACATTCCCTGTTGGTTTGTGCAGCTGAGCCTGTCGCTTTAATGTGCTTTTCTCAAAGTGGTTTGGAAGCTGACGTTAGTTGCCAGTGAGAAAGCTAAGGTTGGCTAACAGCAAGTAAGCTAACTAGCTAGACAACAAAAAAAGAATTTGGAAAATGGCGTCGCCTTCTAAAATCAAAACAGATAGCTTCATGACACCAACTAAGGTCAGTGAAGTGTGTACAGTCAACTAACGACAGTCAAATCCAAATATTTGTGGGCATGGCAGTGCGCAGCGTTTGTTGACAGTCCCTGTCATCAGTCTGAGTAAACGCACTTACTGTTTTTCCGCAGCAGTTTCGCATGTGTGTTGGTTTTCTCACTGCTTCTTGGCAGTTTTGTCTTGGTAATTATAAAGGACACACGCCTGAACTAACTGCCTCGCTGGTCAGCTTCATGGGCTGTGTCTCCCTAAAGCCTTTCATTTAGGAAGACACGTGGATATGTTTTGTATTGTAAGAAAATAACTTGACAGGTGTTTAAAATACATTTTTGTAGGTGTATTTTATTATTAACACACAGGCTTTTTTTTTTCTTCTACATAGCAGATATTTGCTTCAGCTGGCCTATTTCTGCATGAAAAACACGGGCATTGTTGTCTTAATGTGTGATCAGGAGATTATATATACCCTATTGATGCTCTGATGTGTTAATGGCTGACATAACCTCTGCAGTCATGAAGCAGGCAGTTGACAGACTGACACAATACCATTGGTGATTAGACCTGTTTGGTTTTATATATAGATATACCACATCCCCTTCGTAGTATGTATAGTATAATAAGCATCTGTATGATCTAGTACAGTCTAATTCTGCAGCCTTATATCATTTGATACAGTGCAACATAAGTTGAGGTCTCGCACGTATCCAAAGAGGGGCCAACCTCTTTATCAGCAAGGATAGATTTTTCACAGTCATTGTACTTTATTGGTTTAGAAAGCATGTCTGAGAATGATAAGGGATCTGTGTTATTGTCAGCACACATATTATCTGTCTCCAGGATGAGTGAGTTGCTAGTGGTTGCCTGTTGGAACTCATAATAGTCATTTTTGTGGTCAGAGATAGGATTGCACAAAATAGTGCTCAGGACAAATTCTCCCTTCGAAATCAACACAGACAGCAGTTTTCTCCTGACAAAAGCCATCTGTTGTATTCAAATGAGTCAGCAGTTCAAACCTAAATAAGTTACTAAGAAATGCATGAATGCATGGCATGTATCCATACGGAGGTTCTCGCAGTTGTAAACAGGCTGTAGAAATGTGGGTGGGTTAAAACTCTATCGTGGTTCTTGACAAGGCTTCCTTTGCTAACTGTTACTGTGTGTGATTGTGGTGGGCTTCCTTTGCCCTTTTTCATGGTGTCATTTGGATAGACACTGTACCACAACTGTGGAAAAACTGTAAATCATTACATTATTATAATTGCAAAGGGCTTTGCATGTTTGGAGTACTTTCAACATGGAGTTAATCGGCTGTATTTAAATGGCTTGAAAAGAGTTTGACACAATTATAAACAATAAGTTGGTCAGAAAAATTACATTGGACTCATCTTGACAAATAATGTGATGGCAGTGTGATTAGTGGGAATGATCATATTTGCATCACAATTTTGATTTCCTCTTTTCAAAAAGATTAAAATCGCATTGATGTGACATCTGTTCTTCGGAGTCTGTACCAAACGAAAATGTTTTCTGACATCTGGAGAACGAGATTGGTTGGCCAATACATCTTTCCATCACTGCAGTACTTCATTATAATGCTGTGTTGTCACACATTTTTACCTTCGTTAAAAGAATTGCCACCTCTTGCAATTTTGGACATTGCATTTAGCCATATTGTGATTTTGATTATATTTCGATTAATTGTGCAGCCCTAGTTTTTTATAACTTGAAGACAAAAGGAAGTGCATTTACTATATACATTCTAAGTACTGTATATTTTGTTAGCATTTTGTTTTATGAAATATATAATTTTAATGTAAACCTATTTATTGCCTTCAAATGTGAAATTGTGAACTCATTTTTTTTTTGCAGTGGCAAATGGTAACCAGAAGATATTCTGTGTTGCTGTTGAAGCTCTGTAGAAACCTGCTGTTTATTGAAATGTCCTCTGCAAAACGTGTTGAGTTCACGATGTAAAGAAGTGTGAAAATATGGGTGTGATGCATCACTTTGAATGAACTGGCTCTGCTGTGAGTGGACTCACAAGCATTGTCACTCAAAAAACTGGCAGGACCTCACAATACCATCAAAATGTATTAATAACAGCATAGAGAGTGTTTCTCACTACATTGACGAATGGCTCTTATGCTACTCCACTACATACAGTGTTAGAAAATCTTTATTGAAAACTTGATCTGTTGCATAGAGCCTCCATGTTAATTACTAGGTCTAGTTTGTGAGCTTCGGATGATTCCGATGTACTGTTGTTAATGTTTTTTTGTCTAATTAAATTAAATGTTTAAACTAATTCATTATTCTGCCATAGTTTAGTCTGGGAAATTGCAGACGGCCTAATGTTTGTCCTCAGAATTCTTGAAATACCCAGTGTCACATGTTCATTAAGACATCCAGTGAAAAGTTCACGGCTTAGACTTGTGATTTGCTCAGTTAGGGTAACATAGCCTGCACCCCGTTCACTTCAACGGAAGTAGACGAGTCTCGCTTGATACCCTTTTCTATCATTAAGTTTATTTCTATAGATTTTATATGCCTCACCTTTTGGTATGCCTGTATCTTGAAAGCACTGCAAACTGCCCACACAAATTGATTCACTGTCAGTAGGCTTTATCTTTTCCTCTTATTGCACTCAGTAATACTGTAAGTCTCTCGCCACGCAGAGTGTCTCATCATATCAAATTGAGGAAAAAGACAGTTTCACAGTTGAATCTAGTTTTGGAGCTGTTGATATCATGTTTCACTCTAAGCGGATGTTTATACGTGGAATCATTTCACACACGTCCGTTACTCACATATGTTCATTACTTGTTTTTTTTCCTGTTTCTTGCAGCAGAAGTCCTGATAGTGAGGTTTGGCACACAGGACACCGGGGGATCTGACTAGGTCATGGCCAATCGGGGAGGTGCTACGAGACCCAACGGACCCAATGCGGGGAACAAGATATGTCAGTTTAAGCTGGTGCTGTTGGGGGAGTCAGCCGTGGGCAAGTCCAGCTTAGTGCTCCGCTTTGTCAAGGGTCAGTTCCACGAATTCCAGGAGAGCACAATAGGAGGTGAGCTTCAAATCAAAAGACCAGGCTCTTTCTCATGTGCTGCCAGTTGGTTGCAGATCAAACGGGTGTATTTGTGTCTGTGTTTGTTAGATTTTGCTTTTGCTGAAGTACCTGCCTAATTATGTGAGATTCAAAGGCAGCCAAATAAGTGCTCTGATATAGTAATTGTTATAATTTGAAGTAAGCCATTTTGTTTTGTAGTGGAGATCATTGCCACATTGTAAAATGGAACTTAAACCTCACAAACATCTGTTTCTTTTCCACTTCAGCTGAAATGTTATACTCCAGCGTGGGCCATAGATTCTGTCACGTAATGGAAAAACTGATAATGCTTTGTTTGGATATATATTTATGACCTCTCTTGTTTACAAAGTTTTGTGTTGTGAAGATATTGATCGTCTAACACACGCTAACCCCTCACTTTATCCTTCTTTACAGCTGCTTTTCTCACTCAGACAGTGTGTCTAGATGACACAACAGTGAAGTTTGAAATCTGGGACACTGCAGGTCAGGAGCGTTACCACAGTTTGGCACCCATGTATTACAGAGGAGCGCAGGCGGCCATCGTGGTTTACGACATCACAAACGAGGCACGTTCGCTCGCCCTTGACTCAGTGGTTCATGCAATTTTCCCAAACATTCCTTAAAGTTCCACAGATGCTACGTGACATATTAATGTGGTAAAGATACAGTCAGATTACCTGAGCACTGTACAAAGAGTTGTAGTTCAAATACAGATGGTGGCTTATATGAAAATGTCTGACTTGTTGCTGATAACATGACGGTATTAACGGATTGCACTATTTTCCTCTATTTGCAGGAGTCCTTCGCACGGGCAAAGAACTGGGTAAAGGAGCTGCAAAGACAAGCTAGCCCTAATATAGTCATCGCCCTGTCAGGCAACAAGGCTGACCTCGCCAGCAAGAGAGCCGTCGACTTCCAGGTCAGAGCAAACAAGCTGTGTCTTGGAAATCAGTCCTGTTTTTTGCATCCTACATCTAATGGATATTGCTGTGGTTCTGTTTTATTTGAATAAATCCAGAAGCTACATTAAGAGCTACATTAAGAGTGATTATTCCATTAGTCTTTACTGCCAAGACTTCAGACTTGCAATCTCAATTCCAAGTCTGATTGTCTTGTCTTGCCCCTGAATGTGTGAGAATGGATGTGTGAGTGTGTATTGAAATGTCACGGTCGTTTACGCTGTGTTGACAGGATGCCCAGTCCTACGCAGACGACAACAGCTTACTTTTCATGGAGACGTCGGCCAAGACATCTATGAATGTGAATGAGATATTTATGGCTATTGGTGGGTACTTTCCTGACACTTTATTCCATGAGTTTGCCAGCGCATTTGTAAAGTTGTAGACTTGAGCCAAATTGATTCACCCTGTTGGTGTTTGTTTAAGTAGTAGTATATATTTATGCTGAACTGGAGGGTTGGCATAGAGATTATGAAAGTGACTTAATTTTTAACTATTGCTCCCTGCATATGAGAAGCTTATTGTCATTTAGCTTGAATTGTTTTCCTCCCCTCAGCAAAGAGATTGCCGAAGAGTGAGCCTCAGACTGCAGGAGCCAGTAGCGGGCGGAACCGGGGAGTGGACCTGACAGAAGCTGCCCAGCCAGCCAAGGCTCCATGCTGCAGTAACTAACGTGAAGAACACCCCCCCCCCACCCGTCCAACATGTATAGCAGTAACTAATGCGGCTGATGCCCCGAATGCCACTGCAGTTACTAATGCAATGTGTTGTACTCTTATCTCTCATTTGCGAAACAAGAAAAGAAGCCCCCCCTCCCCCATGCCATTACACTGATTTCTGTCACTTTTCCTCCATCACGATTCTGCTGCTACCTGGTTATACCCTCTGTCCATTGTTTTCCTACTTTCTGCCTCTCACCTTGTCACATCTATCAGTTAATATTGATAGATAAATGATATTAGAGACGTTAGGGCACCCTGCCTTCCATCATCTTCCTTCCAATGTGAAGATATGAGTTTCATTAAGAGGAAGTGGTCACTTCCTCTTTTTCTAGGATAGCTTAAGACTTTACTACTGCATTTCTAATACCAGTCTTGTTTTTGTTCTTTTTTTAAAAAATAATTTTGTTAATTATTGTTTGCTTTACCTTTTGTCAAAATTATGGGTGCACATACTTGTATACTTACATGGCCTAAAATTGAAAAAAAAAAGGAACTGTTTTACCTTTTCGTCTGCAGTCGCACAGAAAAAAAAAAGTTTATTAGAGGGGTGTATTCTTGTGAATCTGAGAAAGGCGGGGTTGAAGAACGATAGAGACAGAGAGGAAGCTCCACACTGCTCTCTTGTCATGGGACCCTTTTGACTTACGAGTTTAAAAACATTCATGAACTGTAGTCCTCTCATATTCTGTGATTCTCTCTCTCTTGGATTCCCTCTTGCCTGCCCAGGTTGGCCTTTCCCCCCACTAAACCCCAAAGTAGCACGAGTGTACATACTCTTCTACCACCCCAAAGCTCCATTCTGGGGCCCTGCCTGCTTCTTACTGTCCCTAGTGGCATTGTGCAATGTTTCACAGTATTTACTCTGTGACCTGAGTGTCTGCAAGGACCTATGCAGCACAGCAAAAAAAACAAAAAAACAAAAAAAACTCTGTTCCACCCAGCTCTCTCAACAACAAGGCACAGGGGCCTCTGAGATACACATAAGTGTCACCACCTCCCCGTCTCCTAATGCAGTGTCCTTTCATAAATCTTGAGTAGACCATCCCTTTGTGGTCACACTGGGGTCTCTTGGTTTCTGTCTTTGGATGATTTAGTTGATGCAGATGTCCTTTTTCGTTGTGTTAATGTTGCTGGACCTGGTTTAAAAAAAAAAAAAAAAAAAAAAGCAAAGGTGATGGTATTGAGATGGGAGTTGCAATATGAAAGGCTGCTTCATTAATCACCTTTCAGTCATAATTATTTGTCATCTCCTCTTGATAAGGAAGTGCTTTAGACACAGCCGTGTGTCAGTGTGTACAAACTGGGCCTATGCTGGCTGGCTGATGACAGATTTCACTCATAGACTCGGATCACATGTGCCCATTTATGTGTGTATGTGTGCTGTTTGGACACACGTTTGCACACGAACACACACGTCGCATTGACCTCTTCCATCTGAAAGAACTGAAACATTATTGTACATAAGCACACACACACACACACAGTCTGTTACACCTCTTCCTCACCTTACTTGAGCGCACACTTTTTTCCCTGTCCCCCCACTGTACATTGTCACACACACACACACACACACACACACACACACACACACACACACACACACACACAAATAAATACATAACAGTACATCTGGTCATTAACTCTTTTTACAAGTCTGTCTTACTCATGCCTTGCACTAATGATGCTCATGAATATATCCTGTCATAGTAACAGCCAGTGTGATATAAATATACATATATAAATAAATATAAATATATAAATAATATACTGTAAATAGAGTGTTGCAGTGTAGTCTACCTTTTTTTTCGATTTACCAGTGACAGGACTAATGCTTGCTAGGGAGTTGTCTAGATAATCAAAAAAGAACTGTACAGTTAGCAGAAAAACAGCTACAATCTGGGTTTGGAGTTTTGTTGCTGTTCCTTTTTTTTCACACAAATGGTTAAATTATAATCAGTGGTGGTCTTTATAAATGTATGTAGTGTTATTAACAAACAAAAAAATGAAATTGCATTTATTTAGTCGTCTGTCTTGTACCTTTTTCTCAGAAGGAAAAAATAATAATATCCAAACATTTTGGTTTTCTATTTTTTAACATGATCTCTTTCGTGCATTTCACGAATTCTGTTTTTTTTCTTTAGTGGTATCAGGCTACGATGCCTTGTCCAATACTAATTCCTGTGAGTAGATCTGAACTTGCAGAGCCACCGTTTGTAAAAAGCTCCAGAATTTATCAAGTCAGACACGACCCGAAAACAGTTTGATTAACCAACCGTCTGCCCCACCTCAATAACATCTCAGTGACCTTGTGAAGACTTTGTAGGAACAGTGTAACAACTATCAGCAGGCAAGATGGTGATTTCATGAATAAATGAATTAACACATAAAGATGTAAATTGTATGTTTTTCTGTTTTGTTTTTTTCTCCTTTTTTTTTGCCGTGAACACTTAATTGCAGCCGAAAACATTTAAATGCAAGCATTTTACAGTACTGTTATGTAATGACCAAATAAAAACTGAAATAAATTTGATCATTTATTATTGTACTCAGGCTGTGTGTGTGTATGTGTGTGTGTGTGGACAGTTGGAGTTTTTTCAGCCAATAGTCAAAAAGTTAATTTCTTTTCCTTCTCTGACCTTTAACCTGACAGCGTCTCTATAATGTCAGAATTTGATTAGATGCCATGTTTTCATTTCTTTGAGAGAAACTGAAAAAAAATCTATGAACACATTGTATTTCTATATTTTAATGTAACACTTGGATATTAAGTTTTAATAGTCTTATTAGGATCATTTTCACTTATTGCTTTAAGTGCCATGAATCAGCCAGATCCACCAGTCACTGCTCAGACATGGACCCGCCGCATTTATTCTATTCCATTTGACCTTGAAATTTCGCTACAAATGGTTGCATTTTGTGACCTCTCCTCTCTGAATTGTGCTGGAATTGGACTATTCCATTTGAGTCCCCTAGCGGAGGAAAATGGGCCTACAGTGAGAAATTGAAAATAAGGATGAGCGCCATGTCTGATCCTCCGCTTGTGGAATAGAGCTGACGGCAGAGCGAATATTTCCCGGGCCGGGGGTCCCGTCCGGGGGTTCGGTGTGAATCATGGCCGACAGCGCTGGGATTCAGCAAGGTTCGCCGGCCATCGGGGCGGCGGGCTTGGTTCCGGCCGCTCCTGGAGCCGGGGGGACGGAGGGCTCCGGCGCCGCTGGAGGATCCGCACGTATCGCCGTGAAGAAGGCGCAACTCCGCTCCTCACCGCGGCCAAAGAAACTGGAAAAACTCGGAGTGTATTCGTCCTGCAAAGTACGCTCTATCTGCAGATAGCAGACTTTTCTTAACACGGCGTTTCCGAGGGTCGATCCTTTATAGGTGGTGTTTCCTGGGCTCCGTTGCAATAGTTTACAAAATGCAAGCGCAGCAAAGGAAGCCATTGCCCTTCATTTTTTTTTTTTTCATTTGCATGCACGAACCACTTATTTTGGAAAAGCGATATCAGCAATCTAGCACATCTGAGCGGTATTACCGCTGCAGGGGTTTGAGCATTTGTCCTCCAGCTGCAGGCCGTTTGTTCAACATTACTATGTTTCTGTCTAGGTGGGGGGTTGGTGAACGTAAACATTGGCTTGGCGCTTGTGGATGGGAGTAGCTGCTCTGTGCACAAGGGCTGCATCCCAGTGTGTGTGTGTGTGTGTGTGTGTGTGTGTTTGCGCGCCGTCCAACCCTTTCTACAGGACATGTTCCAGCGTCCCCGCGCTGCCTGTCAACGCACCGTGTTTCTTAGACCGGGCTTTATTGGGTTTATGCAGTGTATCATCCGCAGAGAGGGACGGGGTCTTTGTTTTGACAGGGTGACAGCTGCTGGGGGGGGGGCGGAGTTTGTTGTTGTTTCACGGCGCATGCTCAGTGCGCCAGCTCCAGCTGACGGTGACAGGGCCCTTCTCCTTCACCCCCACCTCCTGACCCAGTCCGGAGTCAGTCAAAACAAATCTCTATGACCCTGCGCGCCGTGGTCACGTCTTAAAAATGTGCGTGTTCACATGCAGCTGTGGCCTGTTCACTTGTGCCAGCTGTACTCAGCTTACCTCAGTGGCACTGATGGAGTTAGAAGGGACATTAACTACACCAGTCAGTCATGGAGGATAAAAAAACAACTTGAGAAGTAATTTTGCTCGTAGAAAACAATTTATTTATGCTTGTTTTTCCCTTTGTGAAATAAAACTTTTACTTCTGACTGTGACAGTAGACTGTGAATGTGGAGCTGATCACCAACTATTTTGAAAGCCGATCGATCGATTTAAGTCATTTTTTTTTAAGACAAAAAAATCACCGATACCAGCTTCTTGAATGTGAATGTGTGTGGTTGTGGAAAAAACAAGATTTTTGACGACACCTTCGACTTTGGGAAACACTTTTTAGCATTTTTGTGACATTTTATAGACCAACTTAAGCGATTAAAGGTGCAATATGTAGGAATTGCATGCCTAAGTGAATTCTTACTCTAAACCAATAGGGGGGGTCAGTAACCGCTAACTGCTGCTAACGGTAGCTGCCATTTGGTATTTAGCTCAGTTAACCATGTAGCCTGCAGTCCAGACTGGGAGCTTGGAGCAGCGGAGGAGTGTTGTGCCTCTTATATCCATACTTCCCGTACTTACTATACTTAGTTTGAGTACTTCGGGTGTTCCGATATCAATCGCAGCGAAAAGAAGTGTACCTAAAGGACCCAGATGTTGCCCTCATAACGGCAAAAACGTTGAGTGTGCGATGTACACTTAACACATTCAACGGCCGCCATCTTGTCTACGTAGCGGAAGAGCCAGGCAGAGGCGCTCAGCTCGGATTTTTTGTTTTAAATAGCTACCGAGACGACATCGCCTCCAGCGGAGCCATGTGGCAGGATTGTAATTGTTAAAAAGTAAAGCCGTAGATGTCTTTTGTTCACCGTTCAAAGTGGGATGTTTTTGACGGGTGACGAGCCGCGGCGGCTGTCGCGATCGTAATTTCCGGTAAGGGCACCACGGAGTATTAGATTTGGAACAACACTCACCGGCTGAAATCTGCGTACTTAGTAAGTGCAGATAGTGTACTACATTTAAGTGTCCTCATGCAAGTATGGATATCGGAACACAGCTTTGGTGTTTACAGCGATATCTTTGCACCCCGATGGACCAGGGCCAGCTGGTTAGCATGCTATCTATACTAGCATTATGATGTATCAGAGATAAAAAGTGAAGTTAGTATGCTAACTTGCAAGTCCTGGTCTAAAGCTCCTGTGCTAGCAGTGTAAACAGCAACACTCAAGCTTCCAACTTGGAAGGCTAGCTGCACAGTTAACTGAGCTAACTAGCTAACGTTAGCTACAGTTAGCACTCTGGTGATTTGCTGCCCATTTTTTTGTGTGTGTGTTTAATTTAAACAGGATTACAGTTCTATAAATTGTACAGTTACATCGCAGCACTATGTGAATCAATATTGCATGGATCAAACAAGTGGATAGTTTGACATAAAGTGGATTTACCCTCCTTTTCATTCCTGCTTGTACTCATTTAAACTGTGTTTTTTTTCCCCCACTAGGCTGAAGGAGCCTGCAAGTGCAATGGCTGGAAAAGTCAGAACCCCCCTCCTACACCTCCACGGACTGACCAGCAGTCCAACACCGTCAACCTGCAGGAGCCCTGCCGCAGCTGCTCCCACACCCTGGGTACGTCAGCGAGTGTAGGACAGAAGCTAGAGTTGATGATAATGCTAAATGGTGCAAGGACGCCACATATATGATGACAAACTGACTAACTTTGAAAACAACGGCAGATTTAGGTTCATTCCTTTTTTCTTTTTGTTTCAGGTGATCATGTGACCCATCTAGAAAACGTTTCCGAGGAGGAGATGAACAGACTTCTTGGTATTGTCCTGGATGTGGAGTATCTCTACACGTGTGTACATAAAGAGGAGGACGCCGACACGAAACAGGTCTACTTCTCCCTCTTCAAAGTAAGCCTCTGCTTTTTGCGATCAGAGCATTAAATCGCTGGACTTTACAGCCCGCACTGTGTACAAGTGAACACACCCTCTCCCTCTGCCTGTTCCTCAGCTGTTGAGGAAATCCATCCTGCAGATGGGCAAGCCGATGCTAGAAGCGCAGGAGAGTCCTCCGTTTGAAAAGCCCAGCATCGAGCAGGTAATCACTTGTGCATCGGCTGCGAAAAACAAAAGCGGCACTAATGAGTGTTTTGGTGCATCCCATTTATTTATTTTGTTTCTCCCAAACAGGGGGTGAACAACTTTGTCCAGTACAAATTCAGCCACCTGCCGTCGAAGGAGCGTCAAACCATAATGGAGCTGGCCAAGATGTTCCTCAACCAGATCAACTACTGGCAGCTGGAGACGCCCTCTCAGAGGCGCCAGAGGGTTCCGAACGATGATGCAGCTGGATACAAAGCCAACTACACCAGGTAGCAGTGCTGCCAGGTGTCCTATTTGCATGCGCCACACCTGTTCACGGGCACAGTGTTTAACCTGATTTATTGTCCTCGCCTTAGATGGCTCTGCTACTGCAATGTGCCTCAGTTCTGCGACAGCCTGCCCCGGTACGAGACCACCCAGATATTCGGTCGGACGTTGCTGCGCTCGGTGTTCACCGTGATGAGGAAGCAGCTGCTGGAGCAGGCCAGGCAGGAGAAGGACAAGCTGCCACCTGAGAAGCGCACACTCATCCTCACACATTTTCCCAAGTGAGCAAAAAACAAACGCGCAGGAAAACCCTGAGATTGCACACAGATACGCTCCGACTAGCATGTCATCAGCCACACAGCAGAGAGGCTCGCTTCCACAGAAGCTGCATATGGATGCTTGACACACTTTTTTTGAAAATAGTAAAGGCGTGGTTGTCGTTTGTTTTCTTTGACTCAGGTTCTTGTCTATGCTGGAGGAGGAGGTGTACAGCCATAGTTCACCAATCTGGAGCCAAGACTTCTTGGCAGGAGCGTCAGGAGGGCAGATTCCTATCCACACAGGTAAAACACACCCCTTCAGACACACCCTCCCATCCGACCCCGGAGCCATTTTTAGACCGTGTGAGAAATGTCACTTCAGAATATATATATAAACATTTTTTTTTTTTGCTTTGTAGTTATCAGTGCGCCCCCTGTGGCCAGGCCGCTGAACTACAGCACCAGCCCCGTGTCGATCGACCCATCCACCTGCGGGAGTGTCAGCCCCGCCCGGAAAACAGCTTCTGTCCTTGAGCCAAACCCAGGTATTAAAATAAAGCCTGCAATTACTCATAAAGTTGCAATCATTCCACGCTATTGCACAACATCGCACACACAGCACACAGTGATCGTCAGGGTAAAGATACCATTGTGTTTTGCATTTAAACCATGTTTCAGTGTAACAGTGGCACCTGCACCTGACCCTCAGTAGCTTACCAAGATTCCTCCGTCTGACTTCTTTATGTCAGTCTATTAGGTCAAACAGATCTTTTTTTTTTTTTTTCCAACCTGAATGTCCAAAAAGTGCGACTGACCTATTTCCTCAAATACCTACTTGAAATCTGGCCTAGAAACAGAAGTGAAATACTCTCAAATCTGCTCCCAACACACTGAAAGTAAGTCAGTTCTGCCAACAGCCGGGAATGAGACCCACAGTAAGCTGACCTGGTGCGGTGGATTTAGATACACTGCTCAAGACGTAAAAAAAAAAAAAAAAAAAGAGCCATGTAACGAGGTCGAGCACCTTCCTCTGTGTCCGTGCACCCTAGTCGGAGAAAAACGCAAGCCGTCGGAGCCTCTCCCCCATGAGGAAAACAAGAGACCCAGGGTGGTGGGCGACATCCCCATGGACCTCATCAATGAAGTCATGTCAACCATCGCGGACCCCGCTGCCATTCCAGAGGTGAGCCGTCATCTTTTCAGTCAGATTTCACAGTAGCATGAAATGAAGTAACCCTCCGTGCAACAAAGCAGACAACAGAAACCATATAGGCTTTTTCACACTGTCTGATAGAGGACACACTGTGTCACGTTAATGTACGTTTTCATCAAATTACTTTCTCAGACTTTGGAAATATGATCGAAAATAGTAAAATGGCCTCACTGGAATTTGGCCCCAAACTGTACAACCGTGCCAAAGTCTCACGCTTTTATGAAAAACCATTCACCTCACATTTGGCACATATAACCTGGACTATAGTCACTTAAATCCACTGCTTGTGAATATAATGTTCTTCATTTCTTCAGTCGATGTAATAGATATAAGGCAGAACAAAGGACATATATTTGACGACGTTTTAATGTTTCACTCCTGGCAGTGCTTCATACTGTTAATGATCTAATTGTACTCTGTAATAGTGCTCCAGACCCCTGTAAAGATATTTCTTCTGCTAGAGACACTGACTGAGGAACAAATGTGATCCTTATTATCTTTTACCCTCCACCCCCTGCAGACCAGCCTGCTGTCAGCTCACTCTGCACGCGACGAGGCCGCCCGTCTCGAGGAGCGCAGGGGGGTGATTGAATTCCACGTCATCGGTAACTCTTTGAACCAGAAGCCTAACAAGAGGATCCTGATGTGGCTCGTCGGCCTCCAGAACGTGTTCTCTCACCAGCTGCCCCGCATGCCCAAGGAGTACATCACACGGCTGGTCTTTGACCCGTGAGTGTTAAACCATAACCGCAGTTTATCTATAAACTGTAGTTTGTTGTCAGATTCAGGGATTTAAACGAGGTTTATCCTGACCGCAATTCTTCTGTTTGACAGCAAGCACAAGACGCTGTCGCTGATCAAAGACGGCCGTGTGATCGGAGGGATCTGCTTTCGGATGTTTCCCTCACAGGGCTTTACGGAGATCGTGTTTTGTGCTGTCACTTCCAACGAACAGGTCAAGGTGAGAGCGCTTTGTTTCCAGGCTTGGACCGGGCTGCAATTCATGATTAGTTTCACTATCAATTGATCTGCAGATTAGTTTCACCATTTATCAGTCCATCTTTTTTGGTAAGAGCCAGTTCACAACAGAAGTCATCTCATGACACTTTCCCGATGGAGCAGGTCTAGACTCCCTGATCAATTTTTAATTCAGCCCCCAAAAATTCTAATATTATGAGAGATTTCTCATCAGAGCCCAAAGTGACATCTTCAAATTGCTTCTGCGGTCCAGCTAGCAGTTCAAAAACCAAAGGCACTTCATAACCGTCATAAATGACAAAGAAAAGATTCAAATCATTACATTTAGGAAGCTGGAGGCTGCAATACTTCACATTATCTGATTGCTCCATTTTGACTTTCGCCTTGTGTCGTTGCAGGGTTATGGGACCCATTTAATGAACCACTTGAAGGAATATCACATAAAGCATGAAATCCTCAACTTCCTCACTTATGCTGATGAGTACGCCATCGGCTACTTCAAGAAACAGGTAACGTGTTGTCCATCAGCGTGCATGGCACAGTCTTGTCACGTCATGCACCATTCTTTCCTTCCTGAACGTCTGAAGAACTTTCTAATGACAAGTGGACAGAATCTACTGTTTGAATTAGGACTACTTCACTTGTTTGCCATGTAAATCAGCTTGTTTCAAAGTCTAACTGTGAAAATGAATGTTTGAGTAGTTGCGTGGCCTTGTGTGTACGGCCGCAAGAAAACTAGAAATCTCCTCCCTCTCCAGGGTTTTTCAAAGGACATCAAGGTTCCTAAGGCCAAATACGTGGGCTACATCAAGGACTACGAGGGAGCCACACTAATGGGCTGCGAGCTCAACCCCAGCATTCCCTACACCGAGTTCTCTGTCATTATCAAGAAACAGAAGGAGGTGTGTGCTTTTTCTTTGCATTCTGATATATTAGTTTAAATGTCTCCTTTTCTGTTTTCCGCATCTTTCATTCCTCTCTCACTTGTCGCCCTCAGATCATCAAGAAGCTGATCGAGAGGAAGCAGGCTCAGATCAGAAAAGTCTACCCAGGGCTTTCCTGTTTTAAGGAAGGAGTTCGGCAGATTCCCATTGAGAGCATTCCTGGCATACGTATGTTACTTATTGGCCGCTGGCTTTACATTGCGCCATATATTTATCTCACACAATATCTCACATTTATCTTGAAGTGTGAGGGATGACACTGATTCATGGTTTCTTCATATAAACAGGTGAAACTGGCTGGAAGCCTGTGGGCAAAGGGTACGTGTGACTCTACTGGTAGAGATTCTAACTTAGCAGAGAGCCCTTTTCATCCGTTGGTTTGTCTCGCCCTTCATCACTGTCGACTTGTTTGTGTTCCCTGTGCTTTAGGAAGGAACTGAAGGATCCGGATCAACTGTACAGCACTCTGAAGACCATCCTCCAACATGTGAAGGTGAGGGGACGGAGTCACATAAACATGCAGAGCGGCTGTGACACATAAACGTGCTTTATTCTCACCAGACGGATCTTTATGTGTCTTCAGAGTCACCAGAACGCCTGGCCGTTCATGGAGCCAGTGAAGAAAACCGAGGCGCCCGGGTACTACCAAGTGATCCGCTTCCCCATGGGTATGTATGCAGAACGCCAGGAGGGCAGGATTTAAAGCAGAACACATCGGCCAATGAGCAAGCCTAATTATTTACAGCAATGAGTGATTAAAAACCACTCTGAAAAGAAAAGGATCTAATGAGCGAGATGCTGTAGGTGACGTTCAAGGACACATTACAGATGTAAGCTTATAGGGATAAAGTTCCATAACGTCCAAAGATATTTAACTTACTCGCTGGCTTGGGTTGACTGAAAATCTACTAAAAACTGCAGAAATTAACTTGATTTAAGAAGATACAGATTAAAAACATGCAAATTAACAGCAATATTAGCAAGAAGGCTTTGCTTGACAAGATATTTAAAAATAAGTTGAAATAAGTGTGAAAAGAAAAGGAAAAGCTGTTTTTTCGATCCAGCTATTTGAAACCAGACGTGCTACAGCACGATAATAAATGAAATACAGATTTAAAACACAAGCGAATAAGACTTAATTCAAGTTTGGAAGTGGTGTGCTCTAACCAGTGCGCCATCGTGCCAACTGGCGACTGGTGAGGAGGCTTTAGCGATTCCAGTATCGGTCAAGGGGCCGGTTGGTTTGGGTTGCAGCCCGGTGAATTAGTGAGTGAATATATGCTTGTAACACATATTCATTAGTTACATCAACGTTGCATTAAACCCACTTAAGTACATAACGCTCCAAAAATGTTTCAGTCCATTCGAAAATGTTTGCACTTGTATTTGTGGAGTATCTTTTGTAACAAGTACTTTTTAGCACATTCTAGTGGTTCTCATTTATATTCGCTGTATAATTGAGGTCAGAATATGAACGACATGTGTCCTGTGGGCATAAAGAAAAAGAGATCCAAAAGCTCGTAAGCTGTAATAAATGATAGAATTTGCTTCTTTCTTTCCCCCTCGCAGACCTTAAGACGATGAGCGAGCGCCTGAAGAGCAGGTACTACACGACGCGCAAGCTGTTCATGGCCGACATGCAGCGCATCTTCACCAACTGCCGCGAATACAACCCTCCAGAGAGCGAGTACTACAAGTGCGCCAACTTACTGGAGAAGTTCTTCTACACCAAGATCAAAGAGGCGGGCCTCATCGAGAAGTAGCCGAGAGGAAAGGTTTTATTTCCCCCTCACCTTATAGAGAAGGATGTCCTCAGACTAGGCGTTGGTGAAGGTGTTACGCTAAAGACAGCTACACTGAGAAATAGGACTACTGATTCTGGAGCGGATAGGTTTCAGAAAACACATATCTTAATGTAAGAGGTGAGAATCAGCGCTCTTTTAATGCTGGATGCACACACTGGCCCAGATCCTGAATCAGTAGCTCCGACTGATATTTACACTGAAAGACGGGCCACGAGGGGGGCGGCCCAGAGCTGAGGGCCTGCAAAGACTGTCGCTGACGTTACGCGGAGGAAACATTGTGTCATCATATTTCATCACATATCCCAGAGTCCCACGGAAGAACAGCACAGCGGATGGTGTCAGAGTTAAACGCATATTAAACAGGGCAGGACGCCTCCGTTGTTATTCCTGTGTTCGACGCTGAAAGGCGACACAGGACGACAGCTGATTGGAGATTCACCACACACACCTTATTGCTTTGTCTCTCTCCATCTCTTCTCCTCTTTCTCATCCCACTTAACCCCCCCCCCCCCCCCCCCCCCCCCCCCCCCCCACCTTCTCTCCAGCCGCCTGCCTCATCCTCTCAGTACACTCAGGTGGAGCTGTCATCTTACAGTGTGTTAAGTCATTAGACGAGTGTTAGGAGCGCGACTGAGAGTTCAGCTCTGTTCCTGCGAGCGTGCACGGCATCAGTGAGGCCGACGTTCGTCCATGATGAGTTCTGATCCTGCCAAAAGAGGAATACGTACTTTAAATTTGTACAGATTTGAATTATTTTAAAGCACTTATACCCACTGTATATTTTAAATATGTATATAACATATATTTTCATTTTCAGAACTAAAAAAAAAAAATGATCCTCTTTTCCCAATAAGCCACGTAGGGCAGTTTGACTATCAAAATGCACTTTTATTTTTCCAAGTATTAGTTAACATGAATAAGAGCGTCTTCTTTTGTTTGACATATAAATTACCGCTGTTGACTAAGGACTAATTCAGTTATCTAGAGTTTATTCTTATTTATGTGCTGTAATTTAAATGAATTATGCTAAAGATAAGGTCTTAATTTATTCTTTTTTCTTATTTTTGTCCTGCAGATGGAGATTGATAACTTTATACTTTGGAGATAAATGAAAAAGATTGTGCAATACTATGTAGTTTTGCTGTTTTGTAAAAAGGTGTTTGTACTTTTCAAACTTTAGGAAACAAATTACATTTTGTAAAATGTCTGGAAAAATGATTTCATGCTCTTTGTACAATTGGTTTTAACGACATAGTATTAGCCTATTTTATAGACTGAATAAAAGAGAAGTGAGGCTAATGCAGTGTCTGTAGTGTTTCATCACAGGGACATTTAAATGGGCTCTGTGTCCCAATTCGTACCAATTTTTATGTTTTAATCACTTTTTTTAATTGTAACATAATGTGAAAAATGAGACTTTCTCTATCTCTCTCAGTTGCAATATCAAGCCTGTAGATGATTTGCTTGAGTTGTTTAAAGCTGCTGGACTGTGGACTTCTTTGTGAAGATCTCAGGTTGGAACTTCTGTGACAAGTCAAAGGATGGGATTTATGCCTGTTCTCAAGCGTCTCCCTCCACAGAGCCCCTTTAAGCTCACTTTCAGGCACAAACATGACAGGACACTGTAGTTACACTGTTCCAACTAATAATTATTTTCAAAGTTGATAAATCAATTAATTGCTTGGTCTATAAAATGTCAGAAAACATGAATCAGCTTTTCCCAAACACCAAGGTAATTGTCCTCAAATATATATTTTTGTCTGCAACCAAAATATAATCGATTTACTGTTGTGGAGGCGTGAAGAAACCAGAAAATATTTACATTAAGAAGCCGTAAGTGTGGAATTTTGACTTTTCCGTTTCCGCAAGACTCAAAGAATCAATTATCAACATAGTTGGCATTTCATTTAAAGGATTTTCAGGATAAACAGAAGACTCTCCTCCAAGAAAACTCACATTCATTTATTTCATGGTCATTCTACTGCAGTCATTAATATAAAAGTACATGAAGCAATAGAGCAAATTAAAAATTGAAATGTGACATCACACAGTAGAAAATACGATGGACAAAGATACAAGGTGGAATTTATTAAATCACAGTGATATACACTCATATTCAGGATTTCAATAAAAAGGAGAAGATGAAGATGGGGACATTTATAATCGAAAAATCATGCCATCTTCATATAACAGCCATCACTGCATTTAGCTTAGCGATAATGGAAATGAAATGAAAAGATAAAAAGACAAAATCTCTGCATAATAAGCAGCCGACAACATCACATAAATTACATCTAAGTGTGATCACAGTTCATCACACAAAGTAATACGAACATGAGAGTGAAAAACAAAATGATCACATTAAAACAGGCAATGCCAGGGTTCACAGAGGACAAACCAGGTAGCTGCTCTCAGCGACATCCAACAAATGACTCATTGTATTTCTTTAAAGACTGCTGGCCGCTCATGGAGTTCCTTGATGACTGCACAGACTTCCTGCTGCCAGACTTCTGCTTGAAAATAGGCGAGCGGAGGAACTGCAGGTCTGTGAACTTGTCTCCACGCCGCAGTTTCCTGTAGAGATGAGAATGGGATTGCTTATCTTCAAAACTGAACCCATCTTAAATCGTACACAATAAGAGCAGCGTTAATGCGTGAACTTACGCATTGAGTGTGGGCTCCTTGTAGTCCACCACCATGGTGCAGCGCCGTTTGCGAGACGGAACGGGGGTGGAGCATCTGGCGTCTGAGGGGCGTGAGCCACCACAGGAGAACTTGCGATAGGCTGCAGGGGACAGATTGGTCACATCACACAGACTCAAGCCCCGCCCAGCTGGCCTTACACCAAGCCCACCTGTAGAAATGTGGAGGAAGATGTGATCCAAGAGCAAGAAAAACAGGAGTTGTGTGTGTGTGCACCAGTGAGCAGATAAAACTGAGTGCAATGAAGCTAACACAAAGAAAGGTGACAATATAGTGAATGTGTGATCTGGCCGAGCCTCCCAAGTGCTCGCTGATGTGATAAGGCTCTCGTCCTTTCAGCTTTAATACTGTGAGATTTTCTAGAAATAAACGTACGTTTCTTGCATGTCTTGACCCTCTGGGGTGTTTGATGGGGTACAAGAGAAGGAGCCTCCCCAGATGAATCTCCAAAATTGGACAGGACGCTGTCTATTCTGATCATCTCGGCTTCTACCAGAGGGCTGACGGGAGGCAAACAATCCTTCTCAATATCCCCTCCATGCGGCTCTGAAAAACCAGGACAAAACACATTCAAGCATCTTTAATTCACAAATAATTATCATTAGGGAAAAAAAGGCAATCAAGCTCAAAACGAGCCAACAACTTTCTAAACAATCAACCAAAAATATCTTTGTTTTCAGCCAAAGGAGCTGTCATACAGCAAGATCGTGAAACAAGTAAGACAAGTCGTGAGACAAGATGGTAACACAAGGCCAGCTTTTGGATTGTACTATAGATGAAAACAGTTAAGTATTTTACCAGGGGGAAAAAAACTGAGATTTTTAATTATGTGCCATGTGTTCTGTTAATTCAAAAAGACGCAATTAGTTAGTCAAGACTGAAAATCCTTTGTTCAACAGGAACATGACGGACAGACAAAACCCTCTTTGTCTGACATGTCTGGCAAACAGAGGGATGTTTGTAAAGTATCGCACTGACTGAAGGCAGGATTCTCTGTGACGCCTTTTATATGTCTTTTCATTTTAACAATAATGGTTCGTTATTAATATTTCCATCCAGTAGCTCTGAGAAATCCAGTGAATACTCAGCTTGGTACGAATGAACATTCGACTGAAACAAGGGCATTCACACAGTGTTCACAAATGGACACTGCACCATCGAAAATGGTATGTAAAGGCAACATACATCTACATATCTGCACATTGTTTGTTTTTTTTTTACTCTCCTTTGTGGAATTACAATCCAAGCACTATAAATAGCATTATAGGAAACACAAAGTCAACATGGTACTGATCATTTACTCACCTTGGGGACTTTGTTGTCCCAGTTCCACCGGGTCAGGGCTGTTAGAGAAGCTGGGGTCAGGGGAAGGATGCAGATGAGCTTCTTCTTTTTCAGGCTCAGCAGCCTTAGGAGTTGACTCCTCTCTATAGACTGCAAAACAATGAAAATAGTTGTTTAATTGCAACAGTTCAATTTCTAATAAAGACAACGACAAGATAAACATGAGGTTAAGGAAGCAGAACCTAAAAACTCACCAGAGATCTCCTGCTTTGGAGGGATGTTTTCTTTCCGTGTGACGACTTTAGAGGGTCGGCCTCTACGGGTGGTGATCCCTTTGTTCGAGTCAAGAGAGTTCTGTCTCCTTTTAGTCTTTTGAGGGACATAAAGGCTGTCCTCTGATTCAGAAGACGGTGAGGACGGGCTGGATTCATCCTGTTTGGGAGCCACAGGGGAGGCTTCAATCTGAGCTCTGTCACTCACGGGAGTCTCTTCGCTGATGGGTGTGGCAGACTGATTGTCTTCCGCTTTGGCTCTGAATGGCGTGACGTGAACTGTCTCCTCACAGTCAAAGTCGAACGTGTCATTAAATCCCAGCGAGGTGTTGAGGTTATTCCCCTGTGATCGAGTTGCCGTTTTGACCCGCGTGGCTGACCGGTCCCGACTCTTGGAGCGGGCCCTAGGTTTGGGATTCTCCCACGGTTTCTTTAAAGGGGCTCGCTCTGCTTTGCGGCCTCTCTCTGGTCTCCGAGCAGCCGGTTCTGGTTTGGTGCGGGGCTGCTGCTGGGCTTGTTTCCTGCTGGGCCGCTGCTGTTTTTTGGGTGGAGCAGGTTCAGGGGTCGAATGCTGACACTCCTCCATGTCAACGGTGTCTGCAAACTCTGGCTCTGCTCCTAGCGGGGACTTATTCTGATTTCCATCGTCACTGAGAATAGGACTCGCTATCAAGGCACCCAAGCCTGCGACAGGGTCCTCCTCATTCAATGACCTTGTCTCTCGCACACGCTCAGACCTCCTCCGGCTTCTTCTGTCTGCATGACGACGCCTCACACCCACTGTAGACGGCAAGGTGACCTGCTTGTTACAGTCAGATCGTGCATTCTTTTCAGATGGCTGAGGGTCTGTGAAGAAGAGGAAATAATAATATAATGATTACAACAATTTAGTTTTTAAGACGCATGTAGGCAATAGCTTAAACAAAAATGAGACTAGTCTACAACATCTGCCATGAAAAAAAACAAAAGCAAAAGTCATTCTTTTCTAGCAATGAACCAAATTACAATATGTCCGATAGCCAATACCAATGGTTTTTTTGGTCATTGAAATGTCAATTTTTGTGCCAGGAAAATAGCTAAGTTTTGTTGGCAGGGATGTCAAGATTTCATGAATGTGTCAGCCCAAAATTGATGTAACACAACAGATAAACACCAGCCACAGCTATCGAGTGCCATCTTTTTTGCAGATAGACCGATAGCTGTCAGCAAAACTAAATTATCGCCTACAATAATATGGTATAAATGTGTGATTCCTCCTTTTATCCAGAAAGTGAAGTCTTAATGCCTTTTTACTGATATAAAAGTCAGGGTTGTTCAAAATCAGTAAGTGGAGTGACAGGGCACCCATGGAGAGTGATGTGAAGTGCTTTCATCGAGCTGTCAGAGTTGAGGCTATGGTTACGTTTTGAAAACAGTGGTTTCCCTTGATGGTCTGACTGATAAATGGGGAGGTCTGATAATGGTATGTCTTTGCATAGAGCTTGTTCAGTTTCTAACCAGAGATGCCGTATTTGGATGGCTTGAGCCACTTAGTGAGTACTATAGTTGATTGGTGAGGTAATGAAATACAAAGTTTGGTGCTTTCAGTCCTCCCTGGGATTTATTGGCCAATACCGATGTTTAGCAGGTTTTTCGGTCATCCCACTCTTTTAACATTTTCTTTCTTTTTTAAAATTACTTCACCAATTGACATCGGACACTAGCCTATATTTAATTTTGTTCTGTGGATTGGTCGAAAAAAAAACAATCTTGACAGAATGTTTACCGACTCAATTAAAAAAAAAAATTGTATGAAAATACTAATACTAATGATGGTGAATTCCCAGAATTGACTTGAAATATCATGTGTGTGTGTATGTGTGTGTGCATGCATACCTGCACAAATTGGTGAAGCTTCCACCACAGGCTCATCACGGTTCTGGCTGCTCCGCTTCCTCCTGTAAATTGAGAGGTAATGTATCTGGGATCTCTCATAAATCATTCTTACCTCACAACCCAAAGGATATAGGCCGTCATGAAATGTTATGTGATTCATTTTGATTTAAAAACCTTACCTGGCAGAATTCACTTGTGGTTGGGGTTCAGCGCAGATGCTTGAAGGTTTAACCTAAAAACAACACACAAAGAATTAAAATGTTTACTTGTCCAGTGGCATCAAGTACTTCAAAATCCCCTGCATGTCAGTTGTGGTTAGCTACACAATAACACAGATCACAGGTCTTCTATGTATTACCTCAGCAGCATGCACTGCCAGAGCTTCCTGCTCTTTAAGCTTCCTCTTGAGCAGGAGCAGGTGGAGGAACAGGGCCTGTTGCTCCCTCTTCAGCTGCAGGATCACTGCATTGCCCTGCCTCACTTTCTCCTTTTCAGCTTGCAGGGCTACAGCGAGCGTCTTGTTATTCAGCTGGACCCCCTTCAGGATGGCGTGGGTGGAGTTAGCCACTGAGAGAAAACATGGAAACATTGTATTGGCATCTTCATCTTGGTATCAACAGCTACGGCACATCTGCCTCCATCCCTGTGATAATAACGAGTACATCACTTAAGGCTACTATCAATATAGTTTATTACGTTACGATAATTGTATGAAAAGTCCAACAGGTGAAGATAAACATGATCATATCTGTACCGCTGCTTTTGTTGGTTATTCTGGACCGTCCTCTGCTGGGAGCTGAGGCACTGGCCAGCCGTTTGTTCCGCTTCTCCTTCATCTTCTCCTTGATGTCCTCCAGACTCTGCTGGAAGGACTTCTTCTGAGCCCTTTCTTTCACCATGGCTCCGGATCTTTACGTAGTACAAAAGATTAATTATTTATTTATCTTTATTCTATTTTACATTATCCATCTTCTTAGCATCGTAGCACAGTGGTAAACCTGAGCAAAACAAGAGCAAGCTAACGCGCTAGCTAGGTTAGCACGCTATTTAACAGCAACGTCGCGCATTTCAACAGGCTCTCTTCGGTAGCTGCACTCTGGCTTTATAATTGAAAAGGCAACGTAACATTTAGACTTACCGGTAAATTATTATTGCCAAATTCGGTGTCTAAATTATCGCCTCAGTAAAATGCGTTTGTGACAGAGAAATGACCCATTTTATCGCAGCACCTTCGACTCTCCCCGTGAGTTGACGTTCGAATTTTGAGCCGCGACCGCTGATTGGTACAAACTTCAGTGACGTTATTTCCGTCAAGCGAAAAGACAGCTCGCAAGATGGCGCTGCTGTGAAGGAGAAGCTGAAGCACACCTCCCTGCAGAGGAGATGTAGCTGATTAGTTATTCATTATTCGTCTGCATACTCTGCTCCTTTGAGACTAAATAGTGCACGCAACACAGCAAATATCTAATTATATTTCTTGGCGTTTCAATCAGCCTCTTTTCACCATTCCCCTGTTTGTCTGCAGGGAAACAAACAAAGCAAAGTGGAGAACAATCAACACTGGGGGATGGAGCTACAGTGAATTTCTTAAAAAAAAAAAAAAAAAAATTAGATTAATACTCACCAGGGGTCAGGCAGGCTCATTCAGCCTCTCCAGAATGACTAATTGAGTATTTATAATTGACTGCTGAAGATAAGGGCTGGAGCAGTGCTGCATGCGGATAGAGCTGATGATTGTGTTTATCTTTTATTCCTTGAGGTTTATTGAGACTCTTGTGGCTCTTGCAAAATGAGATTACACAGTAGCTCCGAAAGCAAGTCAATTATTAGATGAATGCAAATTTTAATTTGAGCAAGTAAGTCTTATGACACTATGCTCCAGTGTCCAGCATATATATATATATATGTGTGTGTGTGTGTGTGTGTGTGTGTGTGTGTGTGTGTGTGTATGTATATATGTATGTATATAGCTCCTTTAAAGCTCCACAAATCTTCTGTGGAATATGAAACCTCACCTGACTTCCCATGTAGGTGAGTAGATAATGAATGAATTTCCATCTTTGAGTGAACTTGTCCTTTAAATGAAACCTGCCTCCATATCAATGCCATTCTCAGGATCTGCTTAATAAATGTTCTGCAAATATTGGATTACACTGGATACTCATACTCATGATGTCATAAACTTTCCCAACTCAAATTCCAACAGGCATGTCTTACTTGGCAGAGTGCAGGGAAGAAACTCGCACCTACCTTTCCTGCATGGCAACGCAGCTAATGTAACGTCCATTTGGACCTTCTGTCAGTGAGGATCCAAGAAAGTGTCCGTGACAGCCCACTGAATGGCATGTTGAGGCTACAGAGGGCGTTTGGGAACGCTTGGGTTTTGTCTGTGTCACCCACTGAAAACAGATGACTTCAGCAGGGCACCTCACCTGCGAAACAGACCCGTACTTTCAGGCGAGACCCTTCAGTAAAGCCGCCAGACTTAGCTTGATTTATCTGACTTTTCTCACAAATACTTGTTGCTTTGTGTGTTCTCACTGGGACTGTGCCATATTGCATATGCAAGGATATGTAGCACTTAAGCTTTATTACAAAAAATGATTTTATTACAGTTTTTATTACAGAAAATCCAGCCTAGGCTGCAGCTAACATTATGTGTTTTAGAAACAGGCGTGCGCTTTTAATAAGAGTTAGGGATTTGTGTTGTAGGTATGAGCGCCCTGTTACAAAGTGAGCCATACAGACCTGTGATGACTCACTGTTTTAATAATAAGATCACCTCTGTTTACCTAAAAGGTGTATTATTCTGGTTAAAAAGCGAGGAAATGTTAGAGCTGTTGCCTCACAGCAGGGAAATAGTGAGTGGTGCGTTTTGTGTGAGAGGGTGCTTTTGTGAGTTAAAAGGGGGAAAAAAAAGGAAAAAAGACAGACAGAGAGGGAGGGAAAGAAACAGATAGACAGCCAGAGGGACTCCACAGGTTTCAGCTCAGCTTGCTTTAATGGATAAATCCATCACACCGTCATTTCATGCCACCCCTGACTATCCATGAGTCAGATACAGACGGAGAGAAATTTATTATCACAGGCACAGAGGAAGGACAGAATAGAACAGACTGATTAATATAAAAATAGGAGTGAGCAGCCAGAAAAAATTAGGACGCATGTGTAGACACAAAGAGGTGATGAGAACAAACTTCTACATGGATGAATACATTGCCTTTTTTGGTGCAACAGTAGCCGGGACGCATCTATTTCTCTACTGACGTGATTCACTGATATCTTTATTAAGAGATCACGGAGGCTCATCTCCGTCCAGTCAGATCTCTAGCTCACCACTCGCTGTCCAGACAGTCTGAGCAGCCAATGAAAAGATCATCTGCTTCTCTACCAGATGAAAAGTATTAGCTCTAATCCATGCACTCGCCTCAGCCGGGGCCAAGAAAACATAGCCCTACTTTTTAATATGGAAAATGTGTGCATGGTGCCATACTCACAATTTATGGTAATGAAATCACAACACAGGTTGTGTAATCAACCCCAAAAGAAGCCCTTATGAGAGGGACAGCTTAGGAAATCCGATTATTACTCGATTTATGGAGAAACTGTTGGACAGACAGGCAGCCACCTACATCTTTATCAAGGAGGACATCAAATCACACACATCCAACACATGTCATGAATAAGTCCAAGACTTATTTCCATTATAATCCTCGATGTAAAGCCACCCAATTGCCAGAACAAAGGTTGGCAAAGTATGTTTTTGCATAACCACAGATAAGTGTAAATACGTTTATGTTTTTTTATCTCGCACTGATATGTTTCTTAAGGCTTCTTTTCACAATGCTGTGCTTATGCCCTGATAAGGTTTAGGCACAAAACAGAAAACATCTTGTTTTGGCTTAAAATACCAGTTGCATCACCACATACTAGGCCGCAGAATGCCCAACTTCCCATCCAATTTATCATTTTTGTCGCCACAAAAAAAGTCTCGAAATTGTCTCGAGGTCCTCGTGAAAATATCTACCGGTGTGACGTTTACAAATGTTGAAACACCAGGGCACCCCTAAAAAATATCCAGTGGTTTCACACATGCAGATGTTTCAAACACGTACTCGAACCGCAAACTTCCTCTGAGCGTGCATGTTTACTTCGAGACATGTTGTGCCAAGTTTTATAACGTAACATCTGACAAATTGTTACAGCAACCTACGAGTGCCGTTTGTATAACGACAGTGGGAAACTGTTTCCTTTAAGCATTTTTTTTAAACTATGAGAAGTGGTTACTTATTAAGCCTCAGCAAGCACAACACTCTCTGTAATCTGGTTCTGTGTTCTGTCAGTGTTAGATTTAAGAGTCTGTCATTCAAAGAGGCATCAAATGCCCTCTCAAACCTTTATTGAAACACAGTCATTCATCTCATTTCTAATTATTTCTAATCATGTAATCGAAATAAAGTTGATGTGATAACTGGTCCGCTGGTGCAGTGATTACTAAATCTCCAACACCCCGCATTGCATTCAAACATTGCAGAGGAACTCTAACATGGCAATTTATTCCCCTCTGTGGGTGTGAGGAAGACCAACTGCATTGCTCACAATTCAGATTGGAGGAGCACTCCTTTACCATCACGTCCCTTTGAAACCAGACTGAAACAGCAGCACCGAGCCCCAGACACACAATCAACTCGCCGTAGGGAGCGGCTGGGTCATTATGCCTTACAGCCTGCTCTTGAACACCCTGCCGAGCCATTTATTTCGCAGCCAGCATCCCCTCCGTTTACTGATCTGTTGCTCCGTGCCACGCTGCTGCACTGCCTCCGCAGGATCGGAAAAGGCTTCACTGGGACTAAACAAATCTTGTCTGGGGCTGCGAGGGCAACAATCGCTACTCGTAGGAGAGAACTGGAACTGACGGCTGTGTTTGAACTTTTAACGTTCGCTCCCTCGACGTTCAGCAGAAGTGCGTTGACCCAGACAGATGGTGTCTGTGCCACGGCTCCACTCTGCCCACTCACCTTTTGTCTAGCCACTAGAGCCTGAGAGGCACGGGTAGCTGGGTAGCTTTTACAGGCCCTGTGGTGTAGGAGTTCCAACCTACAGATGTACAGTACTAGATTTATAATGAGGTCTGGATAGCTAAATGGCTAAATGAACACAATAACACAATGAGATCGTCTTTCAGGTTGGGTTAAACGCAGAGAACCAGTTTCACTACGTTGTACATTTTAGGATATGTGATAAATAAAAAATATTCTTCTTGTTCAAGCGGCAATAGACAACTTTTTTGCTCTAACGTAAATCTAAAGCTCTAAAGTAAATGCTGGCTACCACAGTGTCAAAAATCGGGGTTTCAAGTTCAAATTAAGATTGTTATGGGTGTTTTTTGTTTTGGACAGAAGCTAGGCCATCAGCGGTAGCCATGTTGCTAACACAGTCTTTATGAGAGCAGCGCCGACAGTTAATGCCACATGGAAAATGCTAGGAGGTGGGAATATGAAAAGTTGTCTGATTCTGATTCTGATTCTGATTCTGATTCTACGTAGACCGTGCTGGTTCGCCTCACAAATCAATCTTAAAGGAAATACTCGCTACTTCCCCAGAAAGTTAGATGAGGAGAAACGGCACGTCTGTGAAGTGTGACAGTCGTATCAATCTTGTCTTTGAACTCGCCAAGAAAGTGCACTTCGCCGAAATGTTGAACCCATCTTTCAATCAATGCTCTAATTTTTCTCCCATCTTAGAAGAAATAAGGATATCTGGAGAATCTATTTCAGTTGACTCTACGGTATTGTTGAATTTAATTGACTTTAACATAGAATATGCAACTTTTCTGCATTAAGATTTCTGAAATCAAATACAGTTTTGTTGTGTATTTTGTTGATTTGTGAACTTTTCTGCACGTCTCTCATTCTCCGAGAAGGTCTGTGTTTGTTTTCTTGCATGTGAACAAAGACCACGACTAAAATCAGCTCTGCAAAGTTTTTACGTGGAAGAAACTGCATTCAACACATTGGTTGGACCTCAAGGGTTCTCACAATGCACAAATGTAAACAGAATCTCCACTGGGTGCCTTCAACAACTGTATTTATACAACACATGTTAGAGGGCAGACTTTAGAAAGTACTTTGTAAAGAAAGTTTGGGGTTTGAATGCTTGTTGCAGTATTTATTTTGCAGTTTTCATACATTTTATTCTGTTGGTTGTAGTCTAACTTAGCCATGACCACCTTTGTTTTATGATAAGAAAACGAAGGCGCAATGTGCAGAAGTCAAAATGCTGCATCCTCATGCCAAGAGCTTATTATAGTCTCTTTCGATGCACTCACATGGCATGCACAGCTCTGCTTTGTACCTTTGTACTCTCTCCAGGTAGCAGCGAATGAAAAAAATTCCCCGGATGCCAAGTTGAGGCTTTTGTTTTGCTGACATATGTTTCTGCGTGCACGTGCGTGCGCTCGCCCCGGATTCGGTAGAGTGGTGAGAGACAGGAAGGCAGGAGAGAGAGGAGCCATGGACGTGTTGTGAGATAACAAAAGAAAGATGACAAAAAGTAAGGAAGACAAGGCGGTGAAGGCTGGTGAGGGAATAAGCCAAGGAGTTAAGGGGCCAGAGGAGGTCTGGATTCCAACAGCCTGTGGAGAACCGAGCATCCCACACACAGATGTTCACCATCATCACCCCAGACAATTAATAATAATAAAAATGACTGCAGAGGCAACTGGGGAGAATCAGTGACTGATTGGGAGATAATTCTGTGGAATTATTTACTTTGGAGCTGCTGCGGGAGGCAGGAGCAAAAAAAAAAAAAAGTTGAACTAATTAATTCAGTTTAGTGTCAGTTGTCTGATAAAAGAGTGAAGGAACAAGGAGGGAGTCTGAGAGGTCGTGGAAAGTTGAAAAGCAGCCCTTCATCTGATCTCGTGGCAAGAGTTCAGAGTCAGACTCTGACCTTTGAGAAAGGTTAAAACATCTTGATGAGTTCAACGTGGAATCTCATCAGTAATCTCCGAAATGTAGTCATGATTAGAGTTTACAGTGGTTTAAACTCCCACAAAATGAAAACAGGAGAAAAAAAACAACCCTGGGACTCTGCTCGAGGTGAATCCAGGCTACTGTAACCCGTAAATCTGCTACAGATCTTCAAGTCAGAAGCAGAAGCAGCAGTACTCTCTCTCTCTCTCTCTCTGTGTTTCATCTCTATATCTTCAGAATAAAAATGTAACATAATTTGAAACAAAAGCCTCAAAAAATGAGGTAGACATTGCTTCGGGCTGCCAGTGCAGTAAACCTCATCAGCAGGACAGACAATAAAGTCCGACAGAACATTCCTGCTTTGATTTATCTCAGAGAGTGAATCATGAGGGGAGGCAGGCAAAGGTCTATCTGTACTCTTAAGTGATAAATAGTCGAAAAACAAAGTCTTCAAAGTGTTTGGAAGCCAGATTAAACCTTTGAATGTGTCTTTTTTGTTTTGTTTTTTTGAGTAAAAATACTGACAGTTTCGCGGGCTGCTAAGTAGCATAGGAGGGCGAAAAGGGCTTAAGACGTTGTCTGGAAGCGGAGAGTTATGGGTTTGGGAGGAGGCGATGCCTGACTGCATCCCGGCGCGTTGACATTTCTGGCAGTGTCGGGAGGTGAACACGTACGCAAGGGGCTGAAAACACTGACATGGAGGTTTGCTGCTGCATTTGCATCAGATTTGTTTGTGTAACTGATAAACAGTTTATTACTCTCTGAAAGGATATCCAGTGAAGAAGTATATCATGTTTCTTGAACTGTTTCTCTAACTGTCCAACTTGTAGACTGATCAGTATCTAGTTCAGTATGTACAGTATAGTAAAGAGTAGTGCAACCTTCTGTGGTTGTGTATTGCGACCAAAATGTAGCTCATTGCATTACATAAAGGTTTTTAAACCCGGGAATTTCATTAAGCTACAAAAATTATAAAAAAAAGTTTAAGTTTAAGATTATCTTGCTAAGAAAACATGTTTGCCAAAGAGTTTATTTCTAATCCCCCCCGAAAAAAACCCAAAGGCTTCTTTTCGAGGCAAACGGGATGAAGAACAGAAAAATGTGTCATCTACGTAGCATTCTATTTATAAAAACCTTGTTACTAGTTGCACTGCTTAAGAACACTAATAAAAGCCTCTTGAGATTATTTTATGTAAATATTTGATGTTTTATGATCTGAGATGAAGAGCCGTCAAATGTTATTATGCATTCATTATAGGTAACTCTGCTATTGTAGAACAGGTCTGACGAGAGATGATGCCCAGTTAAGGTTAATGAATCCTTCATAATTCACTATAACAACTATAAGAAACGTGCGCAGCTTTTATTGACATTCTTAAGGAGTCCCTTTGTAACAGTTTGCAGCAGTTATGTATTAATCACTTGTTTATTGGCCATATGTGTGTAAGTTGTGACATGACACGAAATATGAGACCTTCCCCGTCTCTCTCTCGGTTGCCTATACGAGCCTGTTTAATGCTGCTTGACTGTGGATTTCTTTGCGAAGGACTTGGGTCAGATTTTCCACGGCAGTCCAAAAGTTGTGACTGTCGTGCACGTTCTCAAGTGCCTCGTCTCAGCGCAAGCCACCGCGCCGCTAACGGACAGCAACAGCCGCTAACATTGGTTTAGAAATGGAGTCCAACAAAGAAGTTCCTGGGAACCCCTTTAAGCAAAGTTTCCTGTAAGTGCTTATAGATGTTGTATAGTCCATTAATGAATGCCCGTTAAGCCATTGCGAATGGAGTATTGAATTGACATTAATCATTTTCACCAGTGACGCTGTGAAGATGCAATCATACTCAGAAAGGAAGCAAATATGAGTATCCACAGCTATTGTTTATTGGAAAACAATAAACATCTTCACACACACACGCACGCACCCACACACACACAGTTATAGTCATCATTGATGTTTACCATGATGCGTCTTTCATAAACTGAATGAAACTTCTTCCTTGATTGTCATATAGATCGTCAGCATTTGTAAAACTTGTTTATCACCGGAGGAATGGAGCGGTAGCGCAGCAAACACGATGTTTAAAGCTGGACTTCCGTGATGGCTATATCTGTGTGCTCACTCACACGCGCTCACATCAGAAAACACTTTTGCTCCTTTGCTGCTTTTCCTTCCATCCCAGCCTGCTTCTTGGCTCCTGGTCCGCGACACGCACAGTAGCTGTTGTTACGTGGAGCTCGGTGAGCTCTCTCATATATCACATTTTGTTCAGGTGGTCTCAGGTCTGTTTTTAGCCGCAGTTCAGCGCTGATTGAGCTGTCGACATGGTCAGTAGGGGGAGAACAGAACAGGCGTGCGTGTTGAACAGATGGGTCCAGGGGCCGGATGCAGCAGCGCCTGGGGTGGGAGGGGCTGACTCTGGAACAGGGCGGGGCTCGAGGTGGAGGCGGGGCGAAGGGGGAAGGAGGGCAGCGCTGCCATGGCGGCAGCGACGGAGAGTTGACGCTGTAGGAGGCAAGAGGCCAGGGGTTTGTTCAGGTCCTGGTTCTTCTGTAGAGCCAGACGGATCTGAGGAGGACAAGACAGACACGGTTTAGTCAGAGTTTATTATTGTCGAGTTGGAAACCAGAGGAGGACAAAGGAGATAAAGGCTGGCCAACAGAAGCACAAACTGTTCGACTTACTGCCAAACAATCTTATCATGAATCTGACCTGGATTAAAACTAATTCTCTGACAATTCGTCTCACTGGAAGCAGAGATCGGAGCTATCCGGGAGAGGCTCTGCGCAGACAACAAACACAACGATGAACGTAGAGAGGACTCACCGCCTGGAAACTCTGATGACGCTGGGTGGGAGGGTAGGGGCAGAACTTGGGCTTGGCCGGTTTACCTGCCGCTCTGTCCTTGTGTCTCCTGCTGCTGATGTGCTGCAGTGGAGGAGAGGAACGGACAAACACACCGGAAAAAAAAATATATAAATCCAGTCAGACGCAGGCAGCAGCACAAAGACGAGGCTGGACAAAGAGAGTTGCTCGGAGATTTGAATAATCAGTGATGAGAGGAAATTAAAGGAATCCTGATCAAAGCCCCAACTTAAACCATTCGGATCGCAAAGTGTTGATGTTTTTTTTTCGCTGCATCTGAGATTCAAAATATTCATTAGGGGCGGGTTTGTAAATCTTTCGGATTTGATTGACAAGCGCAAACAGATGGCTACGACCGGCCCGGCACACAGTCAGCGGTGAGCTGCTGAATATTCATGAGCACCTGGCCAAAGTTAACTTTTAAATAGTCAGCTGCGAAGACCAACGCTGTGCATGCACATCACGAACAGAGGTGCTAACACTGCACTCGCTGAAACAGACTCGGCTTCGCAGCTTTGTGCTCATTATCCCGGGGGATTCATGATTTTTAACTCACCTGCAGCAACAGGTGCGAGATGTTCGCTCTGTGATTGGAATAAAATATGCATGATCCCCGAATGGCTGGATGAAGCGATGATGGCTGCGCTCAGCTCGACAGCGCGACAGACCTTTGCATGCCCTTACATTCATGAGAGGAACTAACCAGCGACGGCTGTTAGGAGACATTCTCTTGTGTCACCTACCAGGTTACAGTTCCTAGGGACTATTTTTAAGATTTTGCATTGAAAAACATATAATAAGCTTTTGAAATACATCACATTGTTTTTGCCAGTCTTTTCTGGTTTGTGACCAATCGACAATAGACTGTGTTTCCTCAGGGCCCCTCGTCATGTTTGAGATGTTTATGAGTTGTTAGCAGTCCCGCCAAAGAGAGATTTCCCCTCTTAACTTCTCACATGGTTTCATTTAAATAACCGTTCAAGGCCCAAAGATGTAAAATATGCTTCAGTGACAGTAGAAAAAATAAAATAAATCCAAATTCTTGAAGCAGAACTTTGTTTTTCTTCTACTCCTTTATCTGAGGAGGGGCCGAACCCATAGTTTTGGAACTATGTAACTGTTTTAATCTACCAACTACACATTCACATATTTGTAAATAATGTCAGATACAATAATATATTTTAGTCATGCTGCGTATATTCTGTTGTGTAACAAGTATTAACACCTTTATCAATTTCAGCACATTTAGCTGACGATACTTCTGAAGGAAAAGTAGGAATACAAATGCAAAACTTTACATACTTTTAAACTCTAGTGTTGGTTCAGGATGTGAGTGCTTTTTTTTCACCTCTAAAAAAAATATAAACATTCTACAAAGTAAGAAATGACAATGCAAACTGGAGCTTGTGTTCTGTCCTAAGCTTTACAAAAGTATTCCAGATATTAGGTTCACCGCCTGTAGAACACAAACATAAACAAAATTGGTTGCAACTGACGGAATAATTCATAACAGGTTAGTAAATATAGTTCATCCATGAACATTTTTGGATGGACATTTTAAGGTTTCACCTGAGTCAAAACACGTCATTGTTAACAGTTAAATAACTAATTCATACTGAAGACCATCTATGTATTAAGTTTAAAGATCTTCTTTATATATTTCAAATCATTTGCCCAGTCTAAATAGTTTAACTATATGGTTTTGTTTATTTGTATGTATTTTGGTTTCTGCTACTCACTGGCCCAAATGTGTTCGTTTTTATACCAATGTTGAAGTGCCTTGTTGTTTGTATTTACCTTGTTCAATAAAGCATAAATGACAAAAAAAGAAGAAAAAAAAAGATGATTATTCAAAAGTGTTACCGAACACTTTGCAAAAAAAAAGTGTTGCCCTTCCATCTTATATAACGAGCAGTAAAATATAAAACTGACTATGTCCTCACTCTCACAGCCAACCAAGTCATTTTCAGCCGCTCACCTGTTTGAGCTGAGTCTCCGAGTTGACGTGCACGTCGCAGATCTCACAATGGAAAGTCTTGTACTGGAGTCCTGTCGACACCTCAGACGACGGGGCCAGCTTGGCCTTCACCCCTGTCCTCGGGAAGGACTTGATGGCTCCATCACCGCTCCTTGCCTCCAGCATTGTCTTGTGCTTGGTGCCTGAGCGGACATTGAGTGACGTCAGCAGAGTGTCAAAAACACAGAGAGGAGAAGCTTGAGCGACAGCTTGAGCGACAGCTTGGCTTCGCCTACGGTCTCTCACCGCTATTGTGGGCCTGCAGCTGGGAGGCCGAGTTGACGGCCACCTTGCAGAGGGAGCAGTAGAGAAGACGTATGGCTTTCTCTTCCTCTGTCTCCCCTTCTGGAGCCGCCTCCACCTCTCCTTCTCTCTGCGTATCGGTCTCCGGTGTCCTCGGGTCAGGCGACAGGGAGGGGTCGGAGGGTGCTGTCGCGGTTTCAGAGGGGCCGCTGCCCGACGGTGCCGCCTCTGAGGTTGGGTTGGGGGCTGATGGTTCTGAAGAAACCGAGAAAAGTTCGACTTCAACATTTTTCACTTCTACGAGATTCCTCAACTCTTGCTGCTTACAATGTAAGGCACCAATTTCGTGACACGCTCGAAGACAGAGATAAAAACTCACCAGGCTACAGGTGATTATGAGCTCTATCAGCTCTCTAATCGCACTAATAATCAATGATTTCCCCTGGGAGCCTCCTCCCAGCACTAAAACTGAACAGTTTTGCACAGAGATGATTCGCCTCTATTATCTTCTGAGCGACTGACTTGAAGAGGTTCCCTGGAGGAGCGCGTGCTGATATAAGGATTCACTCTTTGCTAATAACAATGATTAGCCCTGCTTTGCTGAGTGGGTGTCTGTTTGTTACCATCGATTCCCCACTCTTAGAGGCCAATGAGGTTGTTTGCTGAAGTAATCTTCAGAGAGCTCTCCCGCCGCCGCATCCACTTTGCCGAAGCTACCTCCAAACTGGAAGCGATCACTCGTTCCTTCTCCCTCGCTAAAAAACAAACCCTCTCATCGGCCACGTTGAGTACGATTCTCCAGTCTTTTTTCGCTCTTTAGCTTGCGGCGGAATGTATTATTTTCTGTCCTCGGCGCCCACACGCATGCAGGAGTAGCACATTAGGCCTGGCACACGTATACATACACATGTCGGGAAAGCAATCGTCCTGCACAAACACGCGCTGTACGGATCACATTCAAAGCATTTTTTTTCCTCCGCGCGTTTGATCTCCCGAGGCCACTGAGGAGGTCAGTAGATGTAGACATGAAGAAGGAGCAGGAGATAATGCCCAACCTTTAATCTCCTCACTGTGAAACCCGAAGCAGCAGGAGGCTTATCACATCAAAGAGTTAAAGTCGTGACTGGGAAAGGAGGGTTTGAGCCGCGCGTTCAAATATCTAACGCTGTCTTACATTTGATGTCTGCGCGCACACACACACACACACCCACACACACAGGGGGAGATTGCGTGCCTGCAGAGACACACACCTCCTGATGCCGTGTCGGAGCTGGAGGGCTGCGTGCAGGGCGACGGGAGGATTTGCGATGCGGTTTCCTTGGTGACCGGTTCAGAGGTCCTGATCTTTGAATCCGGGGCGTCCAGAGCTTTCAGCCTTTTTGCGTGTTTGGTGCCATTATAATGGGAGGAAGCCTGCGCCTGTGTGCACAACAGCAAACAAGAAGACATGAACGGACTGGACGCAATTATTCAGCAGTGTGAATCTCACCATGTTTTTTTTATTCCAAGCCAAGTTTATCGAGGCTGCTATCACTCCCACGTTGATGGATAGATGTGTTAATATACAGACTAGCAACAAGTAAATCACACACTCCTCGTTGTAACGCATGCTTATATCAGTTTCAAGCAGCCCTCTTTTGCATTTACGTATTCTTTGTTTTTCCCACCTATTCTTTCTGACAGTGACTCTTGCGCATTGCATGCTCAGTTCAGCACAAATGAGTGCTTGATTATGAGTCATTCTTTAAGCACATGAAAAACAAACACATAATCAAATATAGGTGTGCACATTTCATTCGATTATTCTTCTCACCAGGAAAACAGACAAATAGCAAGGGCAGGACTCCTAAGCCAAGATCAACTGTCAGGCAAGGGTGTGTATGAGAACAGAGACGCCCTTCGAGAAAAGCAATTTAAAGCGTGTATTTCTCACAGGACAACACCCACATCAGAGTTGAACCTCAGCCGACAGACGCCGCAGGAGCTGGCCTTCCTCTTCAGCGGCGAGGTTAGCCCGAAGGCCGGGCCGATCAGAGTTTTATGGACGTGATCCATCTGCGACAGAGGGAGAGGCGTGACGTTTGAGTCAGGACTTGTTTATGATTGTGAAAGACAGAGTCAAAGTGGTCAGCTGAGGTGCAAATGACATGCTGTCTGCAAGCTGATGTGCTGCTCTGAAGGAAAACAAAGAATTTATTACAGCTCAGGTTAGTTTATCTGGCACCCAGACGTGCATGAACACAACAGCAGACACAGATCATTCACTGGAGGATAACATGACAATGTTAAGAGTGTGTAAGGACATGCTTTGCAACAAAGGGAGGCTACACCTACAATAACCCCAACGGGTTTATTAGTGTCACTCCACCTAAAGTGTTTTGTCTGATGCTGGTGGCTGTCAAAGTCAGAAAGGATTCTCAGAATGTCAATTAACTCTAGTTACATGTTACAAAACATTTACAGAAACCTGCCAAGCCACTCTTGCGGCATAATCCAACCCCATCAGCATGAACCGAACAACCACAACTCCTAAACTCTTAAACTCCTAAATTTCACAATCTATCAAGCCTGCGAGCAGCAGTGTGTACATTGGTTAGAAAAACACCAACAAAACAACTGACTTAATGTACTTCCCTTTTATTTTTTTGACAATTTTTTGGCCTTTATTGATAGATCAGCTGAAGACTTCACAGGAAACAGGATGAGAGGGGGAGTGACACGCAGCAAAGGGCCCCAGGCCGGGAGTCAAACCCTGGTCCTCTGCAGCGAGGACAAAGACTCTGTACATGGGACGCCTGCTCTACCAACTGAGCTAAACAGCGCCCCAATGCTGTACTTCCTAAACAAAATGCAGTGTAACTGAATAGCAATATGCAGGGTAAGCACCAGATAAAGTCGGGGCTTCGAAACATTACTCTCAAGGTGCCGTACACTTTTGACATTATGCATTTATAAATGTAATTTCTGCCACTAGTGGTCTTTATATGAAAACAAAAAAAAAAGACATTTGGTCGGGCACAGAGCCGGCCCTTCTGGAGGAACAAACACCCAGAGTTACATCTGATTCTGCTCTGACCTGGAGCTGTTTACAGGCGGCAGGAGAGCTCAGAGATTACTTTTGAACTTGATTAAAAAGTGGACATATCTTCATTCCTGTTTATTAACCTGACTGCAGCAGCGATCCATGGAAGTGACCACGAGCTATCGGGTGTTGTGTTGACCACTGACTGGAGATGTTACTTTACTTCATGTAAAGTAACGGATGTAATGTCACAGGGGGAGAGGGTAAAAGAACAGATAGAGAGAGCTGAAATCTCTGGTGTTGAGTCTTTTCTGCTGACTTCTTCTCATAGGCGACCAAATTAAACGTATCGTTACCTTAACTAGACTTGTGGATTCGAGATGATGTAAGCGCAACTCGACAACATATGTAACAATGGTCATTTTTAGACATTTCAATGCATAACATGTACATAACATGTTCAACATACCAGAGGAAATACATTATAAATCCACGTGTTTTGCTGTTCTGCAACAAGAACACACTAGAAACGACTAACTAAGAAAAAAGAATTCCGGACCTTTCACCCCCCTCCAGACTCGGTTTATTTATGAGCCCTGTGCACTTCTGGACATTACCTACTGGAATGTTTAATGAGCACATATACCCAACGCAATAAAACCCAACTGGCCTTTGTGGAGCAAAACCAACCTATTACCTGTGATGAAATGTAGGGAGCCGCATAAGCCGTCCACAACCTGGGAGGCTTTATGGAAATCTGGCTGGACGTAAAACTTTATGCGTTGTTGTGGGTCGGCCAAGTGGTTCTGTAAGCCCCCGCAGAACATGCAGCACGGCGCGGGAGACTGAGCTTATTTTCTTCAGCGCCCAAAGATGAATTACTGCGCGCGCTCTTCAAATGTTACGCGGACACGTCAGAATCTGTCTGTACGCGTGTGTTTGTGCGTGTGTGTGTGTGTGTGTTCTCATTTTCTTTGATCATCACTCCAGGCAGCTGCACACGAATGCATCTCTGCAGTCTCTTATCTCGCCCCGTCTCCCTGCAGCTGTTTGTGTGCACACAGTAAGACCCGAGCGAGCATGCAAAAGGAAAAAAATAGGGTTCCTTTACTGTTTCAGATTACAAAAAATAAAAACAAAAAAAAAAGTGAAGAAGAAAAAACTACTAGTTAGATGTCTGTCATAATAGCCGTGACATGGATATAGATGTGTAAAAGTACAACAGCAACAACAACAACACGGCCACATCAATGTTAAACATTTATGAGATTGTGACTTTTTATGTTTCAACGTGAGTAGAAAGCCCGTCTCCCTCCCTCCTCAGCCCCCAGGTATCGCCACCTGACCTCCCTTTGCACATTCCTCCCTTCACCCCTCCATCTGCTCCCCTCTGAACTCGCTGCCTCTCCCCTCCGTCTCCGTCTGATCAAAGTCACCTTCCTGCCTCCCACTGGACTCACTCTCTTACCCTTCGCTCCCACTCGCCGCTTCCGGGGGTTGGACCGGCACCTGTGGCAAAGTCGTTCGCCCTTCTTGCTCACTGCCTCTCCCTTTTCTTTTTCTTTTTCTTCCGAGCACACACACCTTCGCCACCTCTGCCTGTGCTGCTTCACTGTGACGTTACGAGCAGAAAGAGCAGTAAAGTAGTTGAATAAAGACGTGTCACCAGCGCGCAGCTCCGCCATTAATCACGCTCTCTCTCACCTCCTCACTCACAGCAGCGGTGGCATGTCAGACAATGCGAGCGCGGCGTGAGTTATGGCTAAAACATATGGCCAAGTGAAATAAAGCAGACTGTTACCTGGAGCGCAGTCAGCGTTCATAATGATGTATGTGCCTGGATTTACATAGTGTACCAGCGTGACAGCCACGTGTGAGCACAAGTGACGTCAAGGTGATGATGAACGAGCTGCTGCTTTTGGATCCTTGTCATTTAAATGATTATCTGCTTGGAAACAAAAGCACCATGTGTTAATAATTACAACGACAACAGAACAAAACAAAACAAAAAAAAAAAACTCTGTCAAACTACAAGCCAAACTCTCCAGTAAGGTCTCAGTCTGCAGCTGGATCTCCGGCTCACGACAAAACATCCATCCACACACACACACACACATTAGCGCAACCCTGTAACCATGACAACCCACATGTGGGCACCAAACAAACGCTTTTACAGAGGCCAGTTTGAAGCAAAGAGGAGAAAAAAAAATGCAGGCTTATACACACTCACGCAGACGCAGAAACCCCCCACACATAAAACACACACACACACACACACACACACACACACACACATTCCAGGAGAAAAGGCAGCCAGCTACGGGTTCAACTGTGTGCCCACTTGTAACACCCACAGGCTCAGATGAGAGGAGGGAGACGATTCCCTTCACACTGCACCGAGATATCCAGTGCGAAGACGAAATGTACTTGAGACAAAATGTTTTTATTTTTCTCTCTGTTTGTTTTTGTGTTTAAGAAAAAAAAAGGTGTCACTTGTAAAATATGTTCAGGATTTGAAGGTAGCAGAGTGACCAACAACTGCTGCTTCTCAGAGCCAGTTGTTCTAGAGTCGTGGCGACCTGGAGACTGGTGTTTGGTGCTCACCTCAACCTGGTTTGTCTGGGACCGAAACACAGCCTCTGAGACTGACAGATGCCAGTTTGAAGACCGGGCATAAAGTACTGGGATGCACAGTTGTTATTTTTAAAAAAAATATTATTACACTAAACAGAAAATCGCCACTGTTGTATATCTCTTGGTTAAAAACTTCCCTCTTGTGGTACAAAGTGGCATCAGGACACAGGACAGGCCGGGGCTAGCGAAGATGCATCTGACGTTGTTTAAGGTTTTATACTGAAATTCTGGCCATATCTTTAAAAATTGCTTAAAAAACAATAATTATATTAATTATTAATTATTAATTATTATTATAAAAAAATAATCATCAGTTGCAATAATAAGGAAAAAAGAGTTAAAAGCCATAAACCTCTCAAACTAAACACAACCGACAGGATGCACTGTAAAGGTCAGTGACTTCGACAGGGCTACAGAGTGGGAGAAGTATTGGAAATGGAATAAAATGAAAGGAGTTATAAATAGGTGAGAGGGGATGTGACTCAGCAGGGGGGAAGGCGATGCGAGATGTTTGGAGAAATCATTCGACCTGTGGTAAATTACACGCAAGATGGCTTTTCCGACTCGACGCGGGAGAAGGTCATCCGACCACGAGGAAGACGAGAGAACTCCGAGACAGAACAGTCGCGTTTGATTTTTTTGGCGAGAACAAAAGATGGAGAGGGAGCGGCGAGGCGAGGGGAGGAGAGGAGAGGGATGAGGGAGATGACAAAGTGGAAAAAATGCAAAAGAGCGGAGCAAAAGTGGAGAGGGTGATGGAGCAAGAGCAATGCGGGTAAAGTGGAAGAGGTGGGTGAGAAGGGTGGAGAGAGGAGACCCAGACCGATGGGGTGGCAAAAAGGCTTTCTGACAAAGAGCGAGAGATTACACAAACATACGGCGTGCGCACACACACACACACACACACACACTGTAACATGCACGCAATCCTCTCTCCATTCAGAAGGAGCTGCTTCGTTTAAGGCAGAGGTTTTGTAATAGCGTCGGTATTCGTGAAAGTGTGAGGACAAAAAAACCCACACATCGTGTTTTCTTGGCCGCGTGTGCTTCGAAACGAGCACACTTCTAGCGTAGAGGTGTTAGAAACTGTTTTGTACTACATGGTGCAGCTACATCATTTATACTACACTGACTGAGGCAGGGGGAATGAGTGCATACATCATACAGCCAGGGAGCATATCAAGACGTACAGCACGACGACCCCCCACCCCCCCGTAAACCAGACGCATGCCCTCAGCCCTGCCTGACACATTGACTCTCTTTTGGGGCTCGCACTTGGCCGCCGCTCGCTCTCTCCACCTTCACCCTTCACGAGCACCTGGGGCAGACATGAGCCGAGTGCGAGGAATACCAAGGAATCGGCTCCCCTCCCCCCTCCCCACTTGCCCCCCCGGGTTGTGTGGAAAATGTCATAGCTCTCTGCATCAGAGGTGATATATTTGGAAAGGTGTGGGCAGCTCGCTCATGCATCTGTGCACTGGAAAACTGTCTCCACGAAAACAAACTCCTCCACTTGCAGCCTGATAAAGGGAACGACTGGGGTTTTTAATTTTCTTTTTCTTTGAGGAAAAATGGCAGGAGGGCACAGTTACGATGACAACAGAGGTGACCGACAGTACTCACGTCTGTAAATTGAGGCAGCAGGTGGAAGGGGAGGAGGGGCTTGGCGTCCGGGGAGGCCTGGGTCCTGCCCAGCGTGGGACGAGCCAGCGACGGCAGAACACCGTGACACACATTACCTAGGAGACAAGCGCGGCAGGGATGAGACAGGTAAGACAGATCAACATATGGAGGAGTGACTCAATAAAGACTGAGGTGATCGTCGCTCATGGAGATAATGCGATGCCGATGATGATGAAAATCACTGCGCCAGAGAGATGAAGACATCCTGGGCTCAGGGTCTTGTCACATTGTGTCGTTGATTTAAGATCGTCAGAACAAACTTCCTTTAGCTCGTTCCTCTTTTGCTACCTCGCCGTGGAAGCTTGTTACCTTTTGTCTCTTTAAAGCTGCATCAGGAGCTAACCCAGGAACATATACATTGCTGCTACGTAGGCATAAAAAAGAAATCAGTCAATGAAGATCTTTCTCTTCTGATAAACTTTCTTCCTGAGAACTACATTGTGCGCCTTCAAGTGCCGGTGTTTGTCAAACTTGTAGATACAAGTGGAAGGTTAGTGCTTACCTTTACGCAAGTCTGAAGTACTTGAATGTTTCCATTCATTCACCACACTTGAGAGTTTAATATTCTTGGAGGAATAAGACTTTACACACAAAACATTTTATTAAATGTGACACATTATAACAGATTTAAAAGCTGCTTGCACATGAAGCCATCAGTAATGACCCTGACACTGCATAATTTCATTTCATCATTGCTGACTGAAATGCCAATCATTTCATCATTTTTGTCTATGAAATACAATTACAGCAACAATAATCACGGCTCTCTTCTTGAGCTAGGGCTTAAATAATTAGCAGGACGTTTTTTGGCAGAACATTGATGCCTTTTTAATGTAAAACGTCCAACCTCTGTCTTTTTTTCCGATTACACATTTGTGTTAAGTTTTGTCATTATTCCCATGTGGACTGGTGAGTAATAGCCAATCATGTGTTTTGTAAAACTGCAGCGTTCTTGACCTTTTACCACCAAAACTGAATCACTCCCTCCTTGAGCCCAAGCGGACATTTGTACTGAATTTTTAGAAACTCCCCCGAGGCGCTCTTGAGATATCACGTTCGCAAGAAAAGGACGGACAGACAAGCGGACGACGGAAACAATTTCAGATCAATTTTATGCCAATCGAACAAACTGATCACTGGACTCATTGTTTCAGCTGCAGAACTCATAGGTAAAAGTATTTTCATCTGTTTCCCTGAACGATCGCAAACATGTTTATATGATATGAAAGCCCATGAGCTCTTTTGAAGCATGGGACCTTGAAGCTGAAGTGGCGGGCACACTCATGAGGCTGAATGTGCTTTTACACACACACACACACACACACACACACACACACACACACACACACACACACACACACAAGCACTCAGGGAGAAGTTGAAGGTTAATGAATACTCTACACAGATGCACAACTACAGCTATAGTCAGGGTGCACACACGCGTTCCAGCTTCGATGAGGCCATTACTAAAGTGCTGCTTGATAAGCGTCTTGTTTGTGTTGCTCAGCGCTGATTATGGGAGCTTGTTTGCTGGTTTATATGTTCTCTGGGCTTGATTACAGTTTGATTCAGGACCAGCCTGCATGTGTAATCATCATAATCAAAATCGCAACACACCCATCCGCTCAGCCATTAGTCTGATTGCCTTTAACTAGCTTAAATCGTGTTCGTGCGCGCGTGAGTGTATGAGTGCAGGACGGCTTTTCTCTCAAACTGAGTCAGCACAGCAGCCGTCAGGGCGGACCAAACTGTGGCTCACTTTTCATTACTTCTACACTAAAACGCATTCAATCACCACCAGTTTTCTACAAAAACTAAAATAGAGAAGACCAACTGCAGACACACACTTAGTGGAGCACACACCCAGGTGGTTATGCTTTTCAATTTCATTCCATGTACACGACTGTAAAAAAAAGGGCAAATCTTTGGAACGAGTTTCCAAATGGAGACTCCGTCGAGGGTCCTCTGTCGCGCCGAGGACCTGCGTTTCTCACGCAGGTGGAAAGTTTCTGACCACTGTTCACACGATCAGATGTCCCTCTTGGACCAGTGAATGTCAGATGTCTGGACATATCTGACGCAGACTGCCAGAGAAGGATCTTGGCGTGCAAAAAAGTCCCTCTCAGCTGGATTAGTGGGGACAAAAACTGTGATGTGGATGAGAACATGACGGGGCTGATTGGCACTTTTGTATTTCTATAATATGCACATGTGTGTTCAGTTTTGCTTTGCATTCCTGGAACTACTTTGGTTTTAATCTCTATACTTTAAATTATACAAAGCAGAGACAAAAGAAAATATAGCCTGCATTGTTTGTGATATAGAAAAGTATGATCGGATAAACATGATTAAATCCTAATTTGCTCTTGGTTGTCACGAGAAGGGTTTACAGAGCTATTTTTCGAGGGTTACAAGTGTTAATTACTTTTTTAAATAATACTTAATACATAGACTGTTGACTTTGGTAATACTGTTTATATGTACTGTATTCTGTGTGATGACTGAATAGAAATAGTGCCACTACATCTGTGTGAGCAGTAATATTAAAACCTGCAACAAGCTCAGCTGCAACTAGCTGTCAAAACTGCAAAAGCGAAAAAGAAATAAAGTCTTGAACATACAGGATTTACACTCATGATGTACTTTGTGGTGTTGACTTCACCATGGTATCAATGATGCATCAGTTTCAGATGCTGTCCACCTGTCCGTCTCACCTGTCAGCAGCTGTCTGTACTCTCTTGTATGTGACAGTGTGAGGATCCCAGTTTAAGGAAATTTAGGTATCAGTATCCAGCAAAGTGTGCACATATTCACAGCAGTTTCTGTGTTCTGTGTGGCTCGACGATGCACAAAATGAAGGTGGAGGCTGCAGATGGAACAGATACCTGCTGCCTTCAGATCGCTGTGACAGCCACCATATGGAAAAACGCCTTCAGTTGAGGCTGGCGTGGACTGCAGAGCTGCAGAATTCACACATTCCTGTCTGTCTGGCGTTGTAGCTCCACAATCGGGAAAAAAACAACAACGAGGAACTCAACTGGCACATAACTGATGTTGCCACAACCTCCGCCGCGCCTCTCCTCCTCTGGGAGGACTGTGGTGCAAGTCACACCCTCGAGGTAGATCAACGATAATCCTTTTTTAATAACTTAAGAAAACAATTTACAGAATAGGAATTTGTTATAAATGTGCCAATGGAATAAGCTGCAGCATCTCATTACTGGACGCCGTGTCCCCCTTTTGTCCATTTTGCCTCCTGTATTGCCTTTAACATGGGATGTTTGCTAGTTACGTTTAGCAACTCAGAAACACAGTCACGTCTGGAAACCGAAGGAGAAAACCAGATTACCCTACAAATTTGCAACATGTGTCACAGTTGAACCAGCGGAATAAGACACGTACAAGCACTGGAACACAAGCTCGTAACTGTCTGTTTTCTTTTGTCTCTTTATCAGAGAGATTATTTAAAGGAGCACTATGGAGTATTTTTTTTAGAGCTTTTACGACTAAACATTCTAAATACACAAAGATTTTGTTTTCATGACTGAATAAACTGAATGAACAAACTGACCTCACTGACCAACACAGTTTCATCCTGTTTTACTTTGTTTATACGTGGCGGACCCTGCCACCTGTCTGTCTTCATACAGCATTCTTTATTTTCCTGCGAGAACAGCTTGTTTATTCAGTTTAATCAAAAAATAAACACTTTGCATCATTAACTCCTTAGCATTGCAAATACTAAAATTCTGAGTTTGAATCCTCTTCTCCAAAACTACACAGTGCTCCTTTAACGCTGCATCATTTCCATTCTCTCTCTCTCTCTCTCTCTCTCTCTCTCTCTCTCTCTGTCTCTGTCTCTCTCTCTCTCTCTCTCTCTCTCCCAGCAGGGGGCGCTGCGGCCCCTCGACTGCTCCATGTTCAAGCCTAGGTAAGAAATGACCGAGGAATTTAAGAAAGAGAGATCCAGGAGATACAAGGAACACGTGGATGTGATGACACACACACCTGAAATGCGCAGATACTTAAGTCTGAGCAGCCTGCCCGATAAAACCTGTGCATTTATATAATCAATCACATTTGAGATTCTCTCTTCTTTTTTTTTTTTTTTTTAGAGCTATTCTGCTTCTATATTAGTGCGTTATGACAGGAGGGTTCTCCCCCTGAATGCAGCTGTTGTTATGTCTCAGGAGGATTGTTGGAGTCAAGCGTAAAGAAGAAGCTCTGAACTCAGACATGAAGCTGGACCATGATCTATCTGCGCCTTGTGCTCCAGCATCAGCCGCCTCTCCTCTCCTCTCCTCTCCTCTCCTCTCCTCCCTCCGCTGAGCAGGTGACTGACTTCACAGAGCTCTCCTACACATCGCCTCAACGTAGCAACAAGTGACACTCAACAACAACAACAGCAACAGCGACAAAACTCCTCTGACATCAAGCCGCAGCACGCGTCGCTCACCTACCGAAATACATGTCTGCGATCCTGCTGCTCAGCGCGTGGAAAAAGTACGTCTCATCTCCAGGCGGGAGCCGGGGCTCTGCGTCTTCCTCCTCCAACAGTCTCGGTGTGTATCTATCTCGCTCCTGCGCTGCCGGTGCTGCTCCTTCCCATCTGGATTCCCTCCTCCTCCTCCTCCTAACTACCCGCCCCCTCCTCCTCCTCCTCCTCCTCCTCCTCATCTCTTCACGAGTCGTGCGCAAGTCTGTCCCTGTATCTACATCTCCCAGAAAGCTGTTTTTCTTTTTTTTCCCTCTTTTTTTTAAATTCAGTAAACAGAAGGAAATGACCTTAATGAGCGTACAGCACCACCCTGGAGTCAGTGCAGCCATCAGTGCCAGCATGCACAAGAGCAGGAGAGTTTGTTGGTGGGGGTGGGGGGGGTGTAGCAGTGTGTGGCTAAAACACACCACACAACAGAGACAGGGCATCGCCTTCTTCATTAACTTCTCCAGCTTTTAATAAAATAAAGATATTTAGAAAGAGAATGAGGGGGAAATCCGTCCAATTCCAGGGGCCCTCTTCCAAGGGCTTCCCCTCTCTGCTTGCAGGACCCCCTCGCCCCCTTCTGACCGGTTTCCCATCCTCCTCTGGGGGCCCTTGTTTATTTTTAGATGCCTCCCAGAGCTTTCACTGCACAGAGAGGAAGCTACGCACGCAAAACAACTTCACAGTGCACAGTCCGGCTAAAAACATCACACACACAGTCACGCATTTATGCAGCTTATGCATATATGCATGTGCTCACTCACACTGAGGAGGACCAGTTATAGTTCATGGCTTTTCCTACACACACACACACACACACACACACACACACACACACACACACACACACACACACACACACACACACACCACCCACATCTGCTGGGAGTTTGGATGTTCTCTATCTCTTGGCAGTGACCTTGGCTCAACTTTCTTGTCGCGAAGCCCAAGCATGTTTCCCCCTTTCCTCTGTGTGTGTGTGTGTGTGTGTGTGTGTGTGTGTCAGGAAAGTGGACAACAGCACGTGTTTTCCCACAATCTCCATGCTCCAGGGAGATCGGTTCAACAACTGTTGTTCTCACACTGCAGACACACTGCCTCTGTGTGCTGCTGGATCCTCCTCGGTGGTGCACATCAGAGGAGGACGTCTTTGTGATTAGGAAAATTGCAGCCCTCGTTACAAGGACCGACACAACAAAGGAAATCAAGGGAGACGAATACACTCGGGGTCAGCCGGTGATGATTCACTGGATCAAAATAGCGTGACACGTCCTTCTGTACGAATGACTGTGGTGAACGTACTGGATGTCACCAGGGCTGTACCTCCATCAACGAACCACATGGGACACGTGCAAGACCTGTTACTGTCAAAAAGGGAAAAAAAGTAGTAGGCCTTACTTGTTGCCTCATAATCATGACTATTATCATAAGTTGGAGTTTCTTTTTGTAAAATCTCACAATCATGTCTTTTTTTTTCGTACAATTTAGACTTTTTATTTCATAATTCCGACTTTTTTTCACCTCCTGGTTGACGTTTTACTCACAGGTTTGGCTTTTTATTTCATGAGTATGACTTGTCCCTACTCCCAAATGACTTTAATCTCATAAGTTTGACTTCTTAATTATGAATAACCGTGGGAATATTTTTTTCATCAAGCTTGGTTTTCATCTTTTTCTTCTTTCATTGTCTTTAAAGGGGCTCTTGTCTTTATTATAGAGGACTTTTTTTCCCCGAACTAACGTTTGCTCTCTGTTAGCAGAGCGGAAAGAAGGCGTTGAGACGAGCCACTTGAGAGCGTGCTCAGGTCACAGAAAATCTGACCCGAGTCCAGCAGCTTCAAACAGCTTAAATAAATCGACCAAAGGCTTGTATAGGCAACCGAGTGACGCGGCGGAAGGCCTCGTTCTTCACGTCATGTCAAACCCGCTCACCAACAACCAACAAAAAATCGATTAATACACGTAAATTGCTACATGTGTTACATGGAGTCTCTGTAAACTGGTGTGAGAGTGCTTCTGTAATATGGAACAAAAGCTGAGGAGCAGAAAAATACACACATGGAAAGATCGCCTCACAGGCTCAGTTTAACACCCTTCTTGTCACTTACTGTGCTGCCAGACGTTTTGCTTCCCTCTGAGAAAGAGCAGAGCACCCCCGCTTCCCCCCCTCCCTTGGAAGGAGCAGCTGAGAAGTTTCTCTCAGAGTCCCAAATTCTGGAAGCCCGGGCTCTGGTTTTTAGCCAGTGTTCCTCGTGCCAAGGTGAGGAGTCAGCGTCGAAGTGGTGTGAAACCTTGTTTTGGTGAGTCACACGTTGGACCAGTTGTCAGAAATGTCCGGATCAGCGGATTTACAGCCTCTTTGCAGCAACATGAAACCAGGCTCAAGTCAGGTGTTGCGACTGTGGACAAAAGACTTTATCGCACTAATGTGACCGAAAGAGAAGTTGCCAGTCACAAGGCAAAACATGATCCTTCTCCTGCTCTCCAGATGTCACCGCCCGAGCACCAAACTGTCCACTCAGCAGACAGCTCACCTGAGATAACGCGTTAATGCCGAGCCAGGTTCACACCGTTTCTGCTCTCAGGTTCCAGCGCTCAAACGATCGCTCACTGCTGCACCACTTTACACCTGCAGCTGTTTAAGCGCCACGGACAAACACCGCGGCTGGCATGGCAACCGGGGTATGCAATATTGTGTTAAGCGAAACCGGTGCAGAGGAGGCTCTCAACTCTGTTTGTCGCTGGCAACCTGTCTAATTACACGCCGAGGAAGGAATCTTGTGACCCCAGCTGGGCCACGAACACAGACGGCCAAGCACAACAAGGCTGCGTTGTGAAATTAGAGGCTTTTATAAGAGTTAATTGACTAGCTAAACACAAGAGGGCACACACACAGAGTGATGGAAACTGTTTCTTTTGGCACACTTTAATCTCATAACGAGCTGAACCCCGAAACTAAACAGCCAAAGTCTTCAAGCGGGAGCGATAAACACGCTCTTTTAACATTTTCTCTGTCATCAGCTGCAGGCAATAATCTGCCTCGCAGCTCGTTCTCAGCTCTCTGCTGACCAACCGCCGAGCATTTTTGGGGGGAGCGGTGAGTCTGAGCACGCGGGCTCCCATCAGCTCACCTCTTCCTCCTGATTGGTCGCCATAACAACGCAACCAACAGCAATCGGTGCGCGCTGACTTCTGAGTCTATTTGTGTCGCGATGAGGGGCTGACGACGTGGAAGCCTTAATTCCGTGTGCATCTGCTGACACCGACGGATGCAAGATGGCGGAGGAATGTCGGCTGTCACACACACACGCACACTTGGGATTGTTTTGGTGTTCGGCACGCACATCAGCCAGTTTGACACAATAAACAAATCAGAAGTTTGGCTGGGTCTACAGGTTAACAGAGTTTCCCGAGTCGTTAAAGGGACAGTTCACCCCTAAATCACAAACACGTGTTTTTGCAGAGTTTTGGAGATATTGGCTGTTGAGATGCCTGTCGTCTCTCAAATATTGCCAAACAGTCAGTAAATATAGTGAAATATAATTAATCAATGACTATTTTCTTTCAACCGAACTACACTCGTCAGCTGTACCGCTGTACAACTGTCAGTGCACCGTGCATCATGGAAAAGAGGCTTTTGTTTGTGGCAGCGTCCTCCCTTATTGGCTGAGCTGTAAGGATAGCTAACTTAAGCTAAGTTCACACCACAGGATTCTCCCGTCCTCTTAAGATCGATAACACAAAGCTCAAGATCAGAGGAGAATTGGCGCTTGCTCCCATGTGTGACAATCGGCAACCTTTCAGAGACGTGATCCAGGAGCTCTTTGACCACTTGCCGACTTTTTGCAGAAGTCTGCTTGCAGGCTGTATCTCGCTGAGTCTCTTTGCTCCTTTCCTCTGCTGTTATCCACGGTAGCTCTCTGAACCCATCGTTATCACGCTTTTATGTGTAGTCACACATTTTCTTCCTCTATTTCTGCTGCACTTCCTCTATATCAGCGCACAAACAACTTGGGCCGCTTCTACTGCGTCGTTCCCGTGTCACTTCTGGCGCTGAAGTGCGTGACCCCCTATCGCGGATCAGTCATGTAGTGTGCAAACTACAAACACCGCAAGACTCCCCGGTTACAAGAAAGAAAATTGTGTAATGTAAAAAAAAAAAAAACCCACAGCGATCTGATAACTTTGTAAGACGTGGCAGTATGACCAAGGCATTAGTTAGCTCGGTTAGCCAGCCTCTCGTTTCATCTGGTTCCATTAAAGTTGAGAAATCTGTGTGGCCCGTATCTCCAAAACTCAGCAACTCACGGCGTGACAGAGGATCAACGCACAGATAAATCTGTTGTCATCAAGCAGAAACGATGCTGTTTTTCCGTTACTGCTATTGTTTGCTGTTGATTGTGTGTGTGTGTGTGTGTTGGGAATATTTTGGGTCCGAGAGACTTTGTGTTAAAATCCTGTAGAGAAAAACAGATGAAAGGAAAGCGGATGTTTTCTGAGCTCTGTGTGTGTGTTTGTGTGTATGTTGGTTAGTGTGTGTGTGTTAGTGTGTGTGTGCGCGCGCTTGCGAACTGAAGTCCGATGGGTCTTGTGTTGGCCTCTTGTAATCACACGTATAAACAAACAAACACAGGAAGAAGACATAAACAGCAGGAAAATTGTTTTGTGAAGCCGAGTCAGAAAAAAGTCTGCGAGGGAGGAAAGAAACAGCAGGGCTATAGAGACGATGGATTCCATTTTCTGTAAGAAGATCGATTCTCCATGGGGTCAAAGGTCGCAATAATCTCGACACAGATGTGACGCTGCGACTGTAAATTCTCTGGAGGACAAGATTCCCCCTACAAAGCACTGCAGGAAGAGGTCACACAAAGCAGAGATAAACAGCCCCATGTTGGGGTCAGAGGTTCCATACCACTCATCACTTTAGCATATGAGCTCTCAGGCACACGTTTTACAGCCTACACATGTCTAGTAGCATGTGGGTAATAGCCACCACATGCATGTGCTAAATCCGAGTATTTCCAACCACTGTGAGTGCTTTAAAAAGTGGTCTACACACACGTCCACGGGGAATTCAGGAGAGTCTGTAAAGTGGTGGAGAAAATCAAACCGTCCTCATCCTAGCAGAGAACAAGAGAGCGTGTCATTTTTGAATTCTGTTGTTTTGTTTTGTTTTGTTTTTTTTAAAAACACAACCCTCATTTACCTCTAGGCTCAGGGCAGAGGGAGGATTTACAGATATCACGACCACGCTTTCAACCAGCGCAGCCCGCGTGGATTATTACAGCAGATGCTTTTACTCAGCCCGTAAAAATCTCCTCATTCACAGGAAATAATTAAACATTTACTGCCCGGTGCTCAGCCCTCCCTATCGTATTTTCATAAGAGAAACTTAATAAAAGCATTTGTGGTCATTTCACTAGAGCAAAAATGATCTTCTGCAGAGACATCTTGCTCGGGGACACCGCACACGCACGCATGCACACGCACACATGCTCACACACACACAGGCCACAGTAAAAGCTCCCTGTGCACATCTGTGAGCCAGAGATATCTGTCCAGAATGTCATTAACTACCACTGCTGTAGATTTATATTCACTGAGTCGAGCCATATGAGCCTGTCTAATTACATCCATAGTCTGGAGATCATCTGCGCACACACACACACACACACACACAGTGACATAAATCCATAAGGCCTTTAAATGAATTTACTATTTATGGAAAAAGTGCAAATTAATTCCCTACTTCATGGGGACGCTGATTAGCTCGTCGAGGGGGCATCAGAGTTTGCAGCCATGGCGACAACACAGCTGTGACACGGGGGGGCTTAATATCTTGCTCATTAATGGAACGAACAGTGGGACGAGACGGTGGCAAGAGTCGCACTCAAGCTAATAAGAAAATGAGAGAGGGACCAAATGCACCGCATGGCACAGGACTGCTGCTTTCAAACTCAGCTTCTTACATCGGCACTGCCATCTGCAGGCCGAGAAGAGAGAGAACACAGTCGACATACTAGAGCTGTGTCCTCATCTGTTTCCGAGTTTGAGTGATTTTTTTCACCCAAAGAGGTAAAACTATACAGTATTTAAGTGGAAGAAACAAAGAAAAAGAAAGTGATATGTGAAATCGTGCTGCAGACATGAAGGTTTTCTTATTTTCTGCATCAGTAAACAATTTGGGAGCCGTGTGGGTTGAGAGCGACTGCTGCACACTGTCTAACTCTTTTTAACCTTTGTTTGACACAGATGTTTATTCATATGGTGGAAAGCCGATCTCTACTCGTCGGTTACTTTGCAGATCCAATTTTTTTGATACAATACATACAAAAAGCATATAAAAAAATAATGCAATTTTATAAATGTAACTACTCAACATCACATAAAATGTAAATTTGCCTCATTTTGACCAGCTCTGACATAAAATGCTGATTATATGTTAACTAGATGTTGACCCGACTGACATATAATTTGACTGATATTAAACAAAAATCAGTATCGGCATATTTGTTGTCTCATACGTGCCAATATGAAAACACTCTTTTTAGAGCTTATAATACAGAAAATATGCTTGGGTAATTTTTAATTACCGTAGTGTACACATCATTTTGATCAATCAAAATGATGTGTACACTGGTCCATATATCAATATATTGTACTCCCTAATATTGGTATCACTATCGGCCTGAAAAATCAGTCAGACTCAAATATTAATGCATCAATAATAAGATCAACAACAGTGATATACTGTGGCAGGACTTTCTATATTATGAGTACTTTGATATTTCAACTACTGCATATTTTGCGGATAAGGGACTTTTAATGAAAATAGACTAGAATTGTATTAGGATATCACTTCTTTTACTTAAGGCTGCTACAAGGACCATTTTTGGTTGATTCTGGCAGCCCATTCAGACAATAGATGACTATTATGAAACAAAGCAACCAATAACCAATCCATCAGTATTAAATTGACAGTGTTTCATAACTATTATAAAGTTCCTAGCGGAATTATTTAGTAAGTTTAAGTTTTTCTTCCACCACTGTCCTTATGTCACATCAGCCCTCTCTCAAAGTCCCTCATCTATTTATAAATAGTTTAAATAATGTGTCTAATGCAGATAATAAATTCATGTCTTGGTGAGGTAATTGAATGCAGACAGAATAACATAAATAATTTATTCCAAATGACTCCCAGTGCATTAGTTTATAAAAGCAACACCACTTTACAGCACCTGTTTGAAAACACGATAAAGGGGAAAGAAGCAGAGCTATCGATGGTTAAAAAGCGCCCATTAGCCACCAAAAATAACAAAGTTTAAAATAAATCTTCTCAGTGCTTGCATCCTAATGTATCGTTTTTGAGTTATATACTGTACAGCTTGAATACTCAAAGAGGCTTGTACTACTCAAGCATCAGGCAGGTATCTCACTCTTCAAACTGTGTGTGAATGATGCCATATTTAACGACAGTCAAGCATAATGCTGATTCAGTGTGGACAGAGCAGTCTGTTAGGAGCTCTTGCAGCAGCCCCGGCCCTTCTCCTGCGACTCACTGGTGGGCCCGATGGTGTCGGACAGAGTCACGGCGCTGATGGAGCCGCGGGTCACTTCTCTGCTGGCCACTTTCCTTTGGATCGCTAGAGAAAATTGAGACGCATGAGCAGGTAATTCAAAGAGTTCAGATGAACTGAGAAATGTTGGGGATGCACTGACTGAACTACCTGTGAGGATTTCATTGAAAGCAGCTTCGACGTTTGTGGAATCAAGCGCCGATGTCTCCATATACATGAGGCCTCTTTTGTCTAGGTTGGTCACAAGGGTGGGAGTAAGGAAGAATGACCACAAACAACAACATATTCTCATAAAACATTATATGATACGATATGATATGATACAGTACAATACGATATGGTACAATACGACAGCATAGGATACGATACGATGCGATACGATATGATACAATACGATACAATATGATACAATACGATACAAATCGATACAGTACAGTACAATACAATATGGTACATTACACTACAGTAAGACACCATATCATACCATACCATACAGTATAATACAATACAGTATGATACTACACAATACGAGACAGTACGGTATGAATGATAAGATATGGTATGATACAATACGATACGTTACAATACGATACAGCACACTAAGATACCATACCATACAGTATAATGATACAATAGGATACTATACAATACCATTCAGCATGGTAAAATTCAATGTGATTTGAAAGGATAGGATAATGATGCAATACGATGCAAAATGGTACAATACCCGTGTTGTACCAATCCCGGTAGGAAAAGTTTGAACCAAATGCTGTGCACATATAGCTGTCTCCAAAGTTTAAGTAAAGCAGCAAACGATTACATTTAAGAAGCTTTTTGGAGCACTGTTAGACACTGCTGAAAAAAAACACATTTTCTTTTGATACATTAGTTGATGCAGCTCCATGGACAACCGTCAAAAACAGAGACAAAACAACCCAGCTGACCTGCAAAGTCCCTGGCCTCCTCCGTGGGGACAGTCCTGAGGGTGTCCAGGTCTTTCTTGTTTCCCACCAGCATCACCACGATGTGGGGGTCTGCGTGGTCGTACAGCTCTTTCAACCACCGCTCTGCACTCTCATAGGTCAGGTGCTTGCTAATGTCGTAGACCAACAGCGCACCAACTGCTCCTCGGTAATACCTGTAATCCGACCACATGAGAGAGACAGCTGACAAATGAATAGGTAAGACCGAAATGAATGAGCAGAGAAAATTACAAATGCAGATGCTGTCACACAGGACGTGAGAGGTGACTGAATGGTTTGATGAGAATGAAAATGATGTGAATGATTTTATTACCTATAAATGAATGGAAAGGTCTCTGGGAACTAGGAGATTTCTATTGGGTTTTTCTGGAAAATGTCACTTTTTTGTGTACGTGTTGCGTAATGCTGCTGTTATCATGGTGTGCGTGATGAAAGTGTGACTGTTCATCACATGCACTGAAATCAGTCTTACTTAAACAGGCACGTGTGAGCCAACACTGATGTGAGACTTAGCACCTTTTTAATTATGTGCCTATTTCTCCTATAGCAAATATTTATGTACACTGTATGTGTGCATGTGTGTACCCACGCTGAGGTGATAGCCCTGTAGCGCTCCAGCCCTGCCGTGTCCCAGATTTGGGCTTTGATGGTATAGTTGTCCAGCTGAACAGTCCTCGTGCTGAACTCGACGCCGATGGTGGTGCGACTGTCATGAATGAACTCATTCTTGGTGAATCGAGACAGGAGGTTGCTCTTCCCTACGCCCGACTCCCCTATCAAAACCACTGAACAGACAGACGAGAGAAGTCAGAACTCATACATATAAATACTATGAGGTTTTTATGACACGTCAATTCCAAAAATATAACAGTTAATTGGTCACAAACTTTATCTTCCTGTAATGAATCAGATATACTTCATCTGCTCTGACATGTGTAGACTTTCTGTCACCCTTAAGAGACACCAGACACTGACATCACACAAATGTAGCAGGCCCACCCTGTGGCTGACTTCACTTTGGAATGAATGGAATGGAAAATCTTTGGCATTTTTTTGTTTTTAATTAGACATGCAAATCACATACCAGTCTCTTCAGTGAGGCAGGATATGTAGGATAATGCGTTTATCTACAGGTCAAAGGTCAAGCAGTTTACAGGCAAATGAACAGAGGACTGTCACTTCCTGCTTTACTTCCTTCTCCCACTTACTCTGGGATTGGAGCAGCTACAGCTCCGAGCTACAGCCAACAGCTTTAACCCCCCCGGAGGTGACACACATTATCTCTTTTTACACAATCACAGCTGAAGTCAACTTTGGACTCACCTTTGAAGACAAAATTGTACGACTCGTCACCAGACATGCTGCGTTTGGTGGCGAAGGGTTCCTCCCGTTTTCACTTGATAAATATCCCGAAGCCACTTTCAATATTAGTGAACCAAACAGGCAGAGAGAAAAAAAAAACAACCTCACTCCTCTTCCTCTCCCTCTGGTGTGAAGAGGGAGAGAGTAAATGTGAGAATGGAGAAGAAAAACAGAACAGGTTCAGCAGCACACACCCGCCTCCTTCTTCATCTGTGGATGGGGGTTACACTTTATTGAGGACAGGCAGGCAGGGCAGGAGTCCCGTGGCCTGCCGATCCCTCATCAGCTGACACCCAAGGGCCGGCTGCGAGGGGGTTGGCGGAGAGCAGGTGGAACAGGTAGAACCACTTGCAGGGAGTCATCAGAAAGAGACTCCGCCCTCTTCCTCACTCTCCATTTACTCAGGGACTCGGTTCATTTGTATGACAATAAACCTCACCTAACAGGTGCGTCTGAGTACCAGACCATGAGGACACCATTTTGCTTCCTGTCTGACTCCTATAGTGATATAGGCAGAGATCCTGATTGGTCCTGGTGCACTAATTTTCACGTTTGACTATACATGTGATCAGTTTAATGCTTTGCCCAAAGACATCTTTATGAATACGATACCACTGCAACCTGCCAACTTCAGGGATTAAAGTTCACACTGTGATATCACAGATCATAAATTAAAATTGGGTCATGTATTATTTTACAGGTCTGTTAATGATCACCTAATTTTTTTTTCTAACTTTCCTGGACATAAATATACAATTCAGTAACCTATTATCTAGTTAAGTTTGACATGTTACCAGTATTGAGATGTTAAGAGTTTAATTGTTTGATTTCCATAGGGTTTCTCTTAAATATTTGTAAGATTGTTGATAGTCATGTCTCATTCCCAACTGTCAAATACACTTTGTGTTGAGAGTTCCAGCCACCTGGAGTTGGGAATGGGACAACTATCTTACAAACTGGACCTTAAACAGGTTCTATACATGAGATTGTGAAAATGAATATGGCAACAAACAACTATTTGCTCCATAATGATATACTGGATTGATGGCATCCTGACCAGAGAATGAAGTCACACTTCACAGCACTGAATTTAGGAATATTCATCAGGGTAAAATAGTGGGGGTGGATTTGTTAGAAAGGGTTACCCACAATTATACCAAACATACCATTCTATAACCATCTATCCCTCGCCCCCCCCCCCCCAAAAAAAACAGCCATCCAATATGCAACATATATGTATTACTTGACATGAACTTCGAGGCCAGAAATAATAATAAAGTCACAGCTGCAGACATCTTGCACCATTTAATCAACTGACACAGGGTATAGACTGTTTTTGACCGTGTTTTATTTTTTTAGTACAGTACTGTTAAAAGTTAGTTTCAACATGTTCAATTGGGAGATGGATTTTTTATTTTATTTTCAGCTGAGGTCAACAGACAAAGCAGCTATAGAAGCAGTTGCCAAAGTTACCACAACTACAATGCTGAGATTTTCAAAAGGAAAAAAATAATAATAATAAGACAACCTAGAACTTGATTTTAGAAACATAATGGTGCCACCATAATTGTTTGTAAAGCCTTTCCATTATTTATTTATTTTACTCACTTGATTTCCACGTTAATTTTAATGCGAGACAAATCAAAATTATCTCTAGGTACTAACTGCACCTCAAAAAAAGGAAAAAAATAGAATAAAAAGAAGAATCAGATTAAAATGAAAGGAAAGCTTGTTTGTTTCATTCATATTCATTTTTATCAGCGTCCTGTGCTTCGGAGCTGCTATAATGTGGTATTTGATTATGGTTACAGTTCTGGATGATGCTATGTGGAATTTCCTAGGGGGGGAAGGGGGATTCTAATTAACCAAATGAACAGGGGGGGTTGTAATTTCCTGACAAGTTTCTCAGAGGGATAGGAAGGACAGAAGGCACAGCAGCGGCGCCTCAGAAGGAAAAGACACTGTGCACCAGTGAGTGGGCACTTTTATCTGGAATGACAAATTACAAGTTTAGGGAAGTGTGGAGGGCGTCATTATCTTAAGCGCTTGCAATAAATAGTGAAAGTTGTTGGGCATAACCAGCTACTTGTGTAGAATGTCGAAAACAGAGGAAAGAGGGAGGAATGAGGTTGAATGTCTGTATGGACAAGGTAACTTCCTGTTCGTGTTCAGGATAACTGTTTACCAGAGAAAAAAAAAAAAGAATATACTGATTTGCTAGTTAAATGCTAACACACTGCCTCACACTGGCCATGTATGAAACAGAGCCAACAGCCAATGACATCACATGGGTTTAATCTGTATTATGTAAGTGTTTGTCTCCAGTTTTATGTGAAGAAAGAAATGAATGAAAAAATGGTTGGGAATCCCTTTTCAGGAGAGTTTTTCGCTCCTTTTCTCTGCACCAGAACACCCCCTCAAGGTGAGTGTGGTTCAGTCCAGCTCTACAGCAGCACTCTGAGACAGAGATCTGGTTGGTTGACGCCAAAAAGAGAAAGTATGGGGACTAGGGAATGATCTGAGAGCAGATGTAGAATGAGGGTCTTACAGATCCTGCCCAAGTTTCTTCTGTAAAGTTTGGGACAATACACTTTTATTCTCTTGGTTCTCTGTAGATGCTGGGTGTGTTTATGATTCAGGTATGTGTGTATGCACGTGTCTGTGTGTCAGTATGTACTGTATGTCTTTACGAGGGCTGTGAGCCCAGCAGTCTCTCAATAGCCGCGTTGATGTCTCCTCCAGTAGCGATGAGGGCCTGCAGGTTGGCCTCGCGGTTGATGAAGCCCATGGCGCTCAGCTGGTCCAGCTGGGACTGGAACCGCACCTCTGGGGTCTGGGTCTACGTGGGAGAAATAATCTGAATTTTAACAGAGATCACACAGGTGTGGAGGTAGTAATATCAGTGCATGTGTGTATGTGCGTACCGTTGCAGTTCCTCCTCCACCTCCTCCAGCAAACATCTGGAGCATCTGTTGCATCAGCTGCTGCTGGGCGGCGTTTGTTCCTGCACTGCTGGGCGAGGAGGCCGGGTTCTCTGTGGGCATGCCCCCTCCAGTGGGTATACCTGTGGGCATACCTGTGGGCAGACCTGTGGGTAGACCTGTGGGTAGACCTGTGGGTAGACCTGTGGGCAGACCTGTGGGCAGACCTGTGGGCAGACCGGGAACTCCACCCGTAGGCATGCCAGGTACTCCGCCTGTCATCAAACTAGGCCAAAAGAACAAACAAAAGAGTTGAGAAAAATAATAACTTCTACAAAAACAAAAGGAATATGTGTACCTTTGTCGGTGAGACCATACCTGGGCATGAGCCCTGGTGCTTCTGTCTGCAGTGTCTGTAGACCCTGCTGGATCTGCATTAGAGCTTGCATGGCACGGGGGTTGGTCATGACTGACAGAGCTTCTGGGTTCTGCATCTGAACCCAACCAAAGAGTGCAGCAATGAATTAAACAATTCATCAATGATAAATTAGAAGTCAATTTTCTGCACATTAACTTAAAGTACGTAAGTAAATAAATGGCACACCTGAATTAAGTATTAACCAAATGCCTGGGACCTTTAGAGGCTTATCAAAAAAATCTGATAGCAAAAAAATGTATGTAAGATATGGCTAATACTGGAGGCAAAAATGTTCAGCATGTGCAGATAAATATCTCTGCTGAGTTTCGCAAGACCTGGGACAAGGCTTGTTACAGTATGTTGCCCCCTATGGGTCATTCAGGATTATCCTCTGTTATGTCAGTAGGACTGTCCTTGTGTCTTAATGCGAAAAGAAAGAAAATTAAAATGCCAGTACTGAGTTAATAGACTGAAACGGGTGTTGTACCTGCTGCAGAAAGATGGGCAACTGAGATCGGAACTGTTCCTGCAGCTGTGGGTTTCCAGCAAACAAGGGGTTATTCATCAAAACCTGGCACGGAGAGAGAAGGAAAGACATGTCATTCTACATCTGCTTATGCTTCTTATTCATGAGAGCTGATATTTAAATCATATATGCTTCAGCGCCTTTTGAAGGCTTTCGAACATAATGAATCACAGAATAAACTCTCTGGAGATTCACTCTCTTTCATGTGACTGTTTGTGCAGCGCTCCACTGTAAGGTTGTTCTACTTACTCACAGTACTCTCAGCATTAATTATTGGAGCCAAATAAGTCTGAGCTGTGTTGTTTATTCTTCCTTACAATTCAGTGAGCTTAACAGACAATCCCCTCTGTTGAGTATGCACTAAATAGCTGGGCTTATTGGCCTAATGCATGACAGGCCGAGCTAGATCCCACTATTTACAATTCATTACAAACTGCAGAGTTAAGTAGAATCAACTGATTCCACATGTGGAACAACAAAATGCTCTAAAGGCCAGCTTTGAATCTAAATGACCAGGATTTGACTCTGTGCTGTGATTACATCAGTGGGAGGTGTATGTAGGGTGGGTGTGCGTGTACATGAATGCATCTTAATATGTACACATGCTTCTGTTTCACACCTGGGAGGCCAACTCTGGATTTTGAGCCAGTGACTGCATCATACTGCGCATATATGGAGCCGACAGCATGTTCTGCATCAGCTGAGGGTTTTCCGAGATCTGCTGCAGTAGACTCTGCATACCCGGGCTATTGAACATCCCTGCCACGCACAGAAAAGAAAGGAGTTTATTTATACAGCATGTGTGTATATATAGCACATGTCTTCAAATGCAGGTCTTACCATTGCCCAGACTGCCAGGATTGATGCCCAGAGGGTTGGACACACTGGGGGTGGTGCCCGCAGTGGTGCTGGTGCTTCCCGTGGAGGCCCCTGCACTCTCAGAGGGGTTAGAAGAACTTGGTGGCCCCCATGGATTGGGAAGGGGCTCGCGGTTCTCCGTCCGTGATGGCTGGACACCAGACTCAGAGTTCCCACCTAGAGCTGAGAATGGGTTGCTGCCAAACTAGAAAGAAAGATGAGACACATTTTAAAACTTCAGAAACAGTCAAAATAGTTAACACTGACGAAGGTGTGAAAATAAGTCCAAAAAAGGATTAACAGAGTGCAAACAAGCACATATTTGATCAGCAAATATCCCTCCCAGATACCTGTTCCCTGGCAGCACTGAACATGGGTTCCTGGATGTCTGTGTACATCCTCCGCAAGGCATTGTAACCTCCTGGGATGCTCTCCAAGTTGCTCAGAGCCCGGTCCTGGTTCCGCATCATTTCCTGCATCATGGCTGGGTTCCTCGCAAGCTCCATGGTCTGGGAGGCGAGATAAAAGGGGAGTGGAGGCAAATCAGTCAAAATGCATTTTAAATAGAGCGACTGAAATGCTGTGGAAATCTGCTGTAGCCATGCCTGTGTTACAACTCAGTATCTATACGCCATTCATCCTTCCTGATTTCCTCTACCTGTCTCATGAGTTCAGGGTTGTTGAGCATGTGGGAGATCTCAGGGTTGCGTTCCATCAGCTGTTGCATCTGAGGGTTGGCCATGATCATTTGTCTCATCAGGTCCGGGTTGGACATCATGTTCTGCACCAACGGGTTCTCCATGATCTGAGAAAGCATCTCTGGGTTGGACATGAGCTGCCGCTGCATCTGCTGCTGCAGCTCCATGAAGTTAGCGGAGCCCATGCCCAGTCCAGCCAGACCTGCCAGGTCACCGAAGCCAGCTAACGGAGGCAAGATGGGTGGGATATGGTTACACAAATTATCTTTGTTGTGCTGGACTAATTAATGGTATTTGGATGTAAATATTTACACACTGGAGGACTCACTCAGTATGTTGGGCGTCTGTGAGGGTGGTACGGCAGTCCCTGTAGAGCCTGCTGTGGAGGAGGGGTTGGTGCCTGGACTAGAGGTGGAGGTACTGCCTGCTTGAGTAGAGGATGAGCTAGAGGCAGAGGTGCTACCGCCATCTCCTGCCCTATAGGGACAGTTTGTCAGTGCATGAGTAATGTAGCACTAATGTAAGTAGAAATGCAACAAAGAATAAAGTTCAATGAATTATCCACCAGGATTGTGTTGCAAGGCCAATTTATCCTTCTTACAGGCCTGATACAAAACCATGCATTGAGCCAACAGGCTCTGTATAATAATGTTGCCTTACTTGTGTGCTGTCTTTATGACTAGGTGAACTGTCAGGCCATCCTTGATGCCGTGCTGGCTGAGGCTGTCGCCGTCCTTCAAGATCTTCCCTGCAAATATCAGAACCAACTGGTCCTGTTTGGCTTTGAATCGCCTCGAGATCTCTTCTTTAAACTGAAAGACAGCAACAAAAAAAGAGAGATGAGAAAAGAAAAATGTGACAATGAGAAGGAAAGAAACAGGAAATGAAAGGGATGACATAAAAAATAAGATGGTTTAGAGCTGAAGAGTCTTGCTCGAACGAGTTTACATTCCGTTGCAACATGCAGACCTTAAGTTCTATTTTCCGAGAAAGTCCTCTGCACTTATCCTATTAGCAGGGATCTAAACACTTCAAATCTACCACATCAGGATTACTCTCTGACTAGTGCATGCAGCATAATAAACACAGAAAATTGTCTCGTCCTGAAGGAAGCTGCTCTCTTGGTAGATTTTTCATTTTAACTTTAAATAAGATGTATCTTGTCTTAACGCTGCTCCAATCAGCAACCTGTGGGGTCAGTTTTAATAATTGCACAGGATATGAATTTTGATATCTGAAAGCACTGAGCCAGGGCACCAAGGGTGTTCCCCATTGTGCACAAATTTTATAAGAACGTGTTATTTATATGCACAGGACATCTGACACTGTTATCTATAGCGCCTCTTCTACCTGAAATATGATCAACAAGACGAATCAAAAGTGGAACTTCTTTAAAAAAAGATTTATTTTCCATTTTTTATTGGGTTTTTTTAACAGTATATTTTTGGTTTACTGCATTTTTTTTAATACCCTCCTTTTTAATGTGCGAGACCACCCCACTTGTTTCCTGGTGTTGACTTTTATCTGGTTCTATCAATATTGCACAATTTTAGATAGCCGATTATTTTAATTTCAGTCTTGTGTGCACCATGAAAGATGAGCACCCACTTTGTGGTGGCTGATGGCCATCAAAATAAAGGACACAGAACAATAAGTGCTGTTATTCACAAAAACTGTGAGGCTTTAACCATTTTACACCAGACTTAATTAATTAACTCAAAGAATGAAACATGATCTCATGATGTGGAGAAGGATGACAACATATACTGAAGGGAGAAATACAAGTGCTTCAACATGAAACACAAGAACGTATACACATGACACACATACAACATGACAAAAATGGCTACCCAAGACAGCACAATAATGAGCCTGACCAGATGACAGACAAAGCTACAGAAACTATCATTGTTTTCAGGCTGAACGAATCGCATTTATGGTTTCACTGTAGCATGTCGCCAAGCCGACAGTAGTTCTGAGAATACTGTATATTCCCTGGAAAGCTGAATGACTCAGTGGTAGCAGTTGAGAATGTTCTAGAGGGATAGCAGCTTTAGCATTGTGAGAGCTGTTGAGCAGAAATGGGAAATGAAAGCGTTTTGGCAAATCATCCCAACAAAACCACTGCCATGGTCCTATTGTTGCTTGTTGCAATGGGCACAGCGAGAGCGCAACCCGTCAGCTGACACTTGTTTGGCTAACGTTTCATACTTAGCTAACGTTGGCTCAGCTCGAGGTTAGCTGACTAGCTAACTGTTACCGTTAGCTGGCTAGCCGGTTAGCCAGCCCAGGTATAAACATGGCTATATCACTCTATTGGGTGTCAACAACGTTATTAACACTGAGCAGCTGTTGACCCAAACAGTAATACTATCACTACGCAAAACCTCTTCGATTTCACACACTATCAGTTAGCCGGTAAGAGAGACGATGCTATGCTAAGGCTAGCACGGCTAGCTAGCTTCCTAGCTGAAGTTGTGGGCAGGGGCATGACGTTAGAGCACGGCGCTGAACCGCACCAGCCAGCTCCCCACCTGCGAAATCAACAAACCTGAGTGACAGAGGCATCTTCTGCGATGGCGATTTCTTCTTTGTCTTTAGGGGTTTTTACTGTGACCTTAATAATAGTTCCCTCCGAGGCTTCAGGTTTATTATTGTTGTTATTACCAGGATCTGCGGCGCCTTGGTCAGCCATCTTTACTCCGCCGATGGAACAGCTCGGGTCTGGCGTCAGCTTCCGGGTCATAAGAGGTCAAACCTCTTTCCAGAACGAATCTCCGGAGTCCCCGTGCTGCCTGGTCAGATCAAATACCAAGCTGGACATATGTTTAACCTAAAATCTATGTATTTTGATAATTGTTCTCTGTAATTTCTAAACGGCCCTGTCTCCTGGAAGTTGTTAAACATTATTATTGCACCCCACAACAAAGCTGATCAAGCTCCTGAGTAATGACAGAAGTTAATGACATTTAAATGGCTAAATTATTGATGACACAAGAATGTGATGAATTGAATTCATAATGACAATAATCATTAATGGCAGCTCCAAAGTGAAGTGGTCAAGTCAGTTTTATTTACAGAGCCCAATATCCCCAAATCCCAAATTTACCTTAAGGGGCTATACAATCTTCAGTATGACATCCAGCGCCTTTAGAATGTAAATATAGATGTAGGAAAAGAAAAGAAAAGAGATAATCTTTCCCTCTAAAACAGTGGGAAACAATGGAATTAACCTCAGCAGGAGCAACAGATCCGACTGGTAAGAAGTGCGAAGCCTTTACCATTAATTGTTCGATGAATTCAAATCAACTGGATTAAAACTAATTAAAACACTTTTTAATAACCATGAGCCATAAATGGTACATTTATAGTTAATTAAGATTGAGTTAATAGTTATTTGACAATTAACAAACAATGAAGTGCTTTATCAACCATTTATTAAGCAATTGTGAAGCTTTTTAAACATCATTTATGAAGTCAGCTGAAGTTTGGTAGTCTGCAAAACACATCTGGAGTTTCACAGCTAAGTGGCTTTGCAGCATTCTCGTAAACAACTGAAGTAGATGGTGACTTGTTTTAAATTGTAAAGAAATTCCGCTCGTCTGGTGAGCTTTCTTTCAACTGTTCCCCGACTGTCCCAAAAGTTCCCATCTACTTCAGTGAGAATGCTCCAACACTGTTTTGCCGTGACGCTGTGTGAACTGTCAGACTTCATCTGACTTTCCGTCAGCGTAACGGTGAGGGCACAATAACTCATTTTTATTTCCGGGTGAACTTATCAGTCTCTGGCTTATAAGTCCACAGTATCTCATCATACGTATGCTGTCATACTATGTAATATTTTGTCTTAAATAGAGGATCTGATAACTCTCCCTTTTGTAAATATGTGTGTTTTAGAGAGAGCGCATGCTTGTGGATCTTATGTGTTTTTGTCATTCATATTTACGGTTTTCTAAATGTTTATCCCCACGCAGCGCTCAGGATACAAAAGCATTCATTTGATCTGTGTGAAGACGATCCTATAGTGGAGGCAGAGAGACGCTTGGCTGTATAGATCGCTCCCTCTATATGTGTCCCCCCCACACCGCCACAGTGGGACACCGCTGAAAGAAAAGTGTGTGTTTCAGCATGTCGCATTGACACAGACAGTCCTGCATACCTATGCATATCCCCGGTTCTAGACCCCGCCATTTACAAACAAACAAAACCCCCCAAAAAAAGAAACATGGACCATAACCCCTTTCCTAAGGCCCCACAAACGCCACACACACACAAATGCACACATATGCACGCACACACACTAACATACTCAAATGTACAGGGTCACATGCACTGTGGCCCCTACGGTGTCTCATTCAAGTGCGTCGCACACGGGGGAGACTGATTGCCGCAAAGGATTTTGCTTTCATCAACAGAAAAAACGAGGGGACAACTTTTGTGGTTGTAGTATTGTCCGTGACTCTCTCTCTTTCCCCCTAAAGTGAGCAACAGCTCTCTCTCTCTCTCTCTTTCCCCATCTACCCGTTTCTATCTTTACCTCAGAGAGGTGGGCAGAAGAGAGGGTGCATTTCCAGAAACAAGGTAAGGGGATCAAATTTCAGCACTTTTTGTTTTTTTGTGTGTGCTCGTCCATGTGTGCGTATCCCAGAGCAATACATTTTTGCTTATGGTGACTGTGATTGGACAGAGGCCGACAAAATCCGATAAAAACCTCATTACTGCTGAGCAAGCGTTGCTGTGACATGAGGACCGGGAACAACAACAAACTGCAACATTATAGCTTTTACTGAGGTTGTGCTCCGCAGCCCGTCAACTTATAGTGATGTTGCGACTAAAGAAGAGGTAAATATGTTTGATAAAAATGTGTCTGCTTCCTTTAGACATATTAAGGGACTGAAGCAGGCTGTAAGTGTGCTTGTTATACACTGGTTTATAGAGTAATATTCACAGTTTTTCTCTGGTTGTCTTTATTGTGGAATGACTTGATTATGATTGGCTGGAATCATATGCGGTTTTCAAATAGAGCTCAAAATGGTGAAGCATCGTCAGGCATGCTTTTTTTTTTGTGAAACGTTTCACAAGGCAAAATGTACACCTAAGAAAAATAAGTCGAAATAGCCCCCAAAAATTACAATACACTTATAGAACAAATTCTCAGAAAACAACATAAACAATCTCGAAATGTGCAGGGCTAAATATACAAGAATACTATGATATTAACCTTAAATCTTTTTTTTAAGAAACAAAAGAACGACAAGACAAACCAACCAAACAGCGTAAAATCGGAGTATTTTATTTTGAATTACTAGATATTTGTTCATGTGTTTATTTTAGAAATTATAAATTCAACCTTCAATTCTTCAGTTGCTGGTTCTGACACAGTGTACGTGTACGAATAGTGCAAAACCTGTTCGACTTGACACGACAGGCTGTAACTCTCTGTGTGAACATGTGCTTGTAGATGCGTTTATAATATTGACTAATATTGCAGTATGTTATAGTTGACAGCACTTAAAAGTGTAGATAAATGCTACATATGTACTACAAACAACAGTAGAATATTGCAAAAATTGTTATTTAACAACATCGGCAGTATCCTTTACCTCCATGATTTTTCCTCTCTACGTTCCAGTTGCTCCGCAGAGGCCCCGTTATCTCAGCTCAAGATGTACAGTTTCATGGGAGGGGGCCTGTTCTGTGCTATCGTTGGTAATATCCTGCTGGTGATCTCCACTGCGACGGACTACTGGATGCAGTACCGTCTCTCCGGGAACTATGCCCACCAGGGTCTGTGGAGGTACTGCATGTCCAACAAGTGCTACATGCAGACGGACAGCATAGGTAAGACACCCAGGGCACCTTACGAACCCCGTGAGAGAGCCGAGACTGGGAAAAATGGTTATTATGTGTTTTGCTGTTACTGCAGATCATGTGGATGGATGGATGTGGGTCATGAGTAACACCTGGAAGAACTGCCGACAGCCTCACTGTATATTTGAGCACCAGCTAATTCAACAGATATACCTCCCATTGTGAAAATATCACATGTGAAATTTGCCCTATTAACATGTAAAAAAAAGATGGCAACTGGACTTTTACCAAAGGGATTGACTTTTTTCACATGTGCATTAGAATTTCCTCACATGGAAACAGGGCTTGTTCTAGCTTTATGGCAGCCCTATGCCAAAGGTTATTTGGAGGCTCCTACTTTGTGCCCCTAGTTTCGTGAAGCTGTAGTCAATCTGAAAACAACACATTAGATCCGTGAAAAACATATTTTTTAAAGTCTCAAATTCAAGTCCAAGACATCTCAGGTCGACACCAGCTGAAGAAAGCAACAGAAAATAATAATAAATGGATAACATTGGGGCTGCCCTCCATCAAAAACTTCTGAAAACTTGCAGGATTGACAGAACATGCATTATAACATCTGCCAGATGTGCATAAAGAGACAGAAGCTGTGTTTTCTTCTACAGTTGGATTGTGTTAAGAAATGATTAAATTGCTTTTGAGCTGGCTCGTGTCCCTGAGCTAAAAAAAAAATCAAATCAAATCAAATCAAATCTGGAGAGAAAATAAGATTTCCCTTCAAGGAACAATTTTCTGCATCAAAAAATGATCCTGTTCCCGTTTCAAGGCCGAGACATTTGATATTTTCGACCTGTTTCCTTGCAGCTTACTGGAATGCCACCCGGGCCTTCATGATCCTTTCAGGGATGTCGTGCTTCGCAGGCATCATCGCTGGAATCATGTCCTTCGCTCACTTCTCCTCATTTGAACGGTTCAACCGCTCCTTTGCTGCAGGAATCATGTTTTTTGTCTCCAGTGAGTCGTGTTTCTTCTGAATTCACACATACACACACACATATACACACACACACACACACACACACACACACACACACACACACACACACACACACACACGTACGCTTACCTTAACAGGCACCTTCCTGTCTCCCTCTTAGCTTTCTTTGTTCTGCTGGGTATGGCCATTTATACTGGAGTGACAATCAACTTCCTCGGGAGGCGCTTCGGTGACTGGCGCTTCTCCTGGTCCTACATACTGGGCTGGGTGGCCATGCTAATGACCTTCTTTGCAGGTGAGAGAGGGGAAACACCGGGGGTCAGTCATTGTACTTGTGCTTTTATTATTTGTATATATTTTTATATGTATTTGTAACCTACACGGTAAAATCCAACAAAGTGAGTTAAATTAAGAAAAAAAAGATTGAGGAGACAGATTACCTCAAAATTACCAAATTGAACAGACTGATAAAACTTTTTAAAAGTACATTTTATTTTATAGCATCACTTTATTTTTGAAATCCTAATTGAGTAATGAGTGCAGTTTGAACTGATATCAAATTCATTCGCACTTTTGTAGCCAATAAGTTTATCCGATCAATGAGATGAAATGAATAAAAACCCCTGAAATGTGAACAGAAACACAAAACTCAGAACAGAACAGGTGCCAGGACAAATTTAGACTGAAGATTTGGAGAAACAGAAGCTTCTGATAATGGACATCAACGTTTAAAACGTAACTAAAACTGTGAGTAGTGTTTGAAGCTTTATAGGATCGTTTACTTAAGAATGATGTTTTTTTCAGTAGCTTTACTTGTAATTGAGTAATATTTAAGTAATGTAACTGTAGTCACACCTGAGCACATTATTTTCAGCACTCTTTCGGACGCTGTTAGTTTGCAGTATGAGTAAAAAAATGTATTTTTTCAAGTTCTAGTAAAATGAAGTGTCTAAAAACACAAATAAAATTAAATAAAATTAAATTAAAACCACCTCTGGAAACTGTCTTCAAAGCCAGAATGTTTATTGTAGACATATTGAATGTAAGTGTACATCTCCTAATGCGCTGCCACTTTCTATTGCAGGTATTTTCTACATATGTGCCTACAGAATGTGTGAATGCAGGAGAGGAAACGGCCCGCGCTAGAGGGAGACAGACGGTTTGTTACCAAAAAAAAAACAAAAAACAAAACAGGAGGACGCTTCGGCTTGAGGAAAAACAGAAGGCAGTCTGGACTGATCTACTGAAGAGATGACGTCCGATGCCACTCCTGGAGGCCTCTGACGGTCTGCCTAACTCGTTTTCACCAAAAGTCCTATCCTTGCAATGTGGATTTAAATTTTTTGTTGGAAAGTCATGATGGTAGCACAGAGGAAAAACTATTTAATAAAGCTAATCATGCGTCTGTTATCTTTAACGGGATACTGGTGTTATTTAACTTCTTTATCAGATTATTTTGGCACCATTGATACATTTTGAGAGAGCACCAGGAGATGGCAGCACCACAGCACCCCACAAGCTACACAGCAAAGGGCTCTGATTTGATGAAGGATGCGGGAATTGCATTACAGATTAAATCAGGATCAAAAACAGTCATAAGCGATAAGGAAATAATGTAATGCTTTGAAGCAGAAGGCAAAATATAGTGATGGGAAGACATGAAATGTAGAAATATTAGTCTACACAGCAGAGAACATCACATCAAAGGTGCACAATACATATGTTTGTGTCAGAATTCCCCCTGAAGCAGTTTGATTTAGTCCAGCCTTGTTGCTTCTGACAAGGAATTCCGCAAACATACAGCAAAATGTATGTTTGTTATGAGGTTTCTCTTCATGGGAAATTGTTTTGCCTCCAGCAGCCACAGCATGTTTGTTGACATTAGCACACTTAAGTACAGACAGCGCATGGAAAGAAAAACAAAAAAGTGGGAGGCTATTTGTGTTTACGGAACAGGCCTCATAGAACCTGAGAAGAAGATCGTGTTCTTGGACCGGGGGATCCATTTGGGGTGGGGTCTCCAGTGATTGTTCCACTGCCCCTGTCTTTAACAACCGCTTCCTCCTCTTCTTTTTCTTGGTAAGTCCTCACCATCAGCTGGGAGGAGAGGAGCAGTAGCCGCTGAGGTAATGAATGCTTTGGCTACTCGGTGACGCAGGAACAATGAGAGAAATGTAAACAGCCACTGGACTGATCCCCTTGATCCAAGTTTCCATACTTGGGCCCCGTGGCTGCTGTGGAAAGATAAGCGCTGTAATATTGTGCGCTTTTTCTCCAGATGATGTCGTAAATCGCTCTGAGGCTTTCACTGAGGCCAGGTCTTAATAGCCAATGGGATAACGCGACAGATTTTCACATTAAAGGATCAGTAGTATTTTATTTACTGCAGAGCCATGATGGGACGGGAGGGATGGTGGTAATATATTTATTCATCCCATGAAATTGTGAGTGACTGTCACAATTTCTAAACACAGTCAGCGGTAGAGCGTTTTAGTCAAGGATTATGGTGAAAAGGTTGAACGGTATTAATAGTTTTCGTCAGCTCAGATGGCAGAAATAGCTTTTTTGGCTAACCTTTAGAGCCCTGAAATAGTATTTTGCCCCAAATAAAGCAAGCACATTTCCAGTCGGGTGTTTTAATTGCTGTATGTTTTACCTCAAACATGACTTAATTTACACAACAAATCATTCATCATCTTCTCAACATTAACGCAGCGAGAGAGAAAAATATGAGGCTGTTACTTTTAAACCCAGCTGAATCGTGTTGCACATTTTAAAGACTGAATATACGCTTGTAAAATTGCAAGTTTGTTTTTTTTTTTCTTCAGCTCAAACTGTCCGGAACAAATGTGTACTTTAAAGTTGATGTGTAACTTAAAAATGAGCAACTCATCCGCTCTAATCTCATCAAAACAGTTCAATGGGTGAGTGATTGAATGCAGGAATGTGAGGTTAAATACCTCTCCCAGGATCTGGGCGCAGCAGGTCTGCTCGCCTCTGATCGGAGTGTTTGTTGAACACGCTGTCAGTGAAGAACACCTGGTAGTTTTCACCGACGGAGCCTGTTGATATACTGTACGGGGACAGTTTGCTCTGTGTGGCTAATTTTACACACCTGCATCTCCTCTGCTCTCTCCGCGTTACAACACTGTCCCTTTCCGAGACAGATGTTCGTCCAGGTGTTTACATGGGACACAGAGGCACAGGCTCACTCAACACACAAACACACTTATACCAAAAGGAGTCTAAGGAAAGGGAATTGGTGGAAAATCTGATTTATTGACCTGCTGATCTAAGAATTAGATTATACACACATTATAGCTGGAAAGGAACACACACGATACGAGAACCTGTCTGGAATCAGTCCAGTAGATCGCCTTAGCCGGCAGCTGCAGCATAATCCTTTGGGACAACTCCGACTGTCAATTTGCAACCACTAAAAGTTGCCAAGTGTCTGAAAAGATTATGGTTATTACCGCTATGGAGACAGACCTATTTTATTGAATAATAAGATCCCCTTTCTAACCAAAAACACAAGTCTCACTCCAGAAGAAGGCTCACTTGGAAATCTCATGAGAAGTGACTTGTTGCAGAAAGACGGTGGCCGGAAATTTGTGTCAGAGCGGTTTTGAGTTTACCAAGAGGAGTTGCCAGGGAGAGTTTCATTCCGAAGTCATGGCAGAATATTTAATAGATTTTGACAATCTGAATGAGGCAACCACTGCAACATCCCACCTCTTGAGAGATTTCAGAGCGAGACCTCTTCTTGAACAGATCTTGTGTTTCTGTTTACAAAAGAAGGGATGTTATTTTTGAACCAAAAGATCTCTCTGTAGGAATCATTTCATGTCATAGCGTCAGACTCATGAGTATAACGACCTCAGCCTGTCGGTGGCAGATCCAGATGCCAGCTGAGGCGATCTTCCCGACTGATTTTAAAACTTTGGGTAGGAAAGGGCCCAGGTTAAAACAAAATACTGGAATTCCCCCTAAAAAACACATCCACATCCATTTTTTTATCACCTGTTCACCAGAATATTTCAAGGTTTTGTTATGGAATTAAAAATATTCTTAAATCCTCAAAGTTTGTACAGTGCAAGAGAAAATAGGACTCAATATCCCCAAATCACACGTCTCACAAGACCTGAATGTTTTGGCTAACTCCAATTGCCAGAGGAAGAATCGGATCTTCCAGCTCTTAACCGTGTGACTGGAGACTTTTGGCCTCTCGCTCTGTTGTTTTATTAGCAGCGGCATATCCTGTCTTCCGTATGGCACGTACGTATGAATCTCTGCTCGATTATGCGTACTCTTCTGACTGGTGGCCAGAGTTATTGCTCTCGGTGATGGAAGAACCCGCTGACACAGCAGGGCCTTATCAAAACTGTCCTCATCCCACCCGGCCTCGTCTCATGGAGCTTCCCCCTGCGCACAGTCCCTCCCATTGTGGTTCGCTGAGCCCTAAAAATCACACACCTTCTCTGCCATCAGACGTACATACGTCCTCACTATATACAGCTCCACCTCCACCGGATCATCTCAGCGCTTCAGTGTTTCAGGTGCAAGTGTTCACAATGACACCGTGTTGTTTTTGGAAAGAGTTTATTGTGCTGCACAGGTATACACTAATGTGGTATTGCAATTTAGTGCACACAATACAAGAGACAGAGAGATAATAAAACATTGCACAGGGAAAAAAAACCAGAAAAAAAAACAAAGAATAATAGTATATAATTTACACATCTTGTCATAAATAAAGTCTACACATCAGTGAATATGGAGTGGTTCATTTTACATAAAATACACAACTTTTGAGTGGATATCTGCTGCAGCTCCTGGGAGGGGAGCGAGGGGAGGCTGAAGGTGAGATCAATTTCTGAAGATTTGGGAGTTGCAGAGAATCTTTAGACATGCAAAATTGCATGCCGTTATGCAAAAATAATCAGAATTACGCGTTGTTGGTGAAAATTCCCTTGAAAATGCTTAGGTGTCTGAGCTTTTCTTCATGTCAGAAAAATAAATGGACATCAACAGTAAGACATCGTTACTCAATGGAGGCTAAATGCTTCCAGCTTTGGTCAGATTCCAGCACTCCCTTCTGCTCGTCTCAGCTGTTCAAACGGTCTGTAACCTGTTTGTAACACAGGAACAGACCTCACGCATCTCAAGTGAATGCTGCTATTGTGGAGGGAGGTCATGAAATATCTTTTATAAATTAATATTAAAGACTTCCCAACTTCACCGTGGAAAATGTGAGTAATTTGTAATGAAACGAACAAATCTGCGCTGAAACACCGCAACATAAAAACCAATCTAGCAACTGAGGTTTTGTCCATTGATCTTCTTCTCTCTTGTAAAGGAGCTTTAGCAACGTGCCCACAGAAAAGAGGAAAACGCGTAAGACGACTCGCCTTCTTTATGCTAGCAGAAGATGAATCACTCCTCAAGCCGAAGAGCACAGTTTCACATTTTGTCCTGGCCGTCGTTTATTGTAAACCTGTTGTGCACCTCACGTCGACCATCATGACCTCCGTCTCCGTCGCTCCCTGCCCCTCGCTCACTTCGGAAAAGCAGAGGTGCAGCACAGTGCGTGAGAAAAAATGCGATAGCCCCATCCATCCACATCTCCTCCACCACACTGCACATTGCCTGTCCAACCAGACACTTCCCTACTGCTTTTGCGTCTATCTGCCTATCCATGCCTGAAAGAGATGATGCAGGGACCTTACAGATCACAAGACATGATGACATAGAAGCGGAAAAGCCTTTTGAAGATACAGCTGAAGCGCGCCAGGATGTAATTTAAGGTAAGTGGTAATAATACATCGTGGTTCTCTTTTCGAGAAATTCTGAAAATCAGCCTGATGTGAAGACACCACAAAGCTAAGTATTCCAGCAGAAAACAATAGAAAAACTAGAAGACCACGGAGCAGCTCATCTGCAACGCGTGCGACTTCGCCGTCGGTTAGAAGTGGCTTTGCATGTTTATTACAAATGAAATGCATCAACTTAAAAGACTCTGCAGTCAAATACTGTAGCACAAACTGGACTTTAGCAGCAGTTTACTTCCCCCCCCCCGTCGTCCTCCTCGCTGTGGTCAAACTATGTAAAGGCACAAGCAGGAAAGCGACCGAGTGATGAGTGTGTTATGAAAGTTACTACATTACAGTACATCTTTAAACAAGTCGTAAAATAAAACTTCAAAAATATAGCCGCGACACAGAAAAATAACATCTTTAGCTCAAATTTAGAACATTGTACACGGAACAGAGCTAATGGAGGCCACGACACAAACACTTTTTTTGCAGTGGTCAGAACAACTCTGTTTCTTTAAGGCATTACAATCTTTTTTAAACTCTGAGCGCGTCACTATTTTATCTTTTTTCAAATGAGTCGCAGGCGGCAGCTTTGATGGCGACTTTTTCCATCTAGTGCGACTGAAAATGATTCGCGTTGCCTGCTGCCAAGGCAAAATGATTTATGTTTGGTCTATTCCGCCAACGCCGTCCTTCCCAGTGCGAACATGTAGAAGAGGGGGCGGCCATTTTGAGAGAGCAAAATGTTGAGATTGGAATTTTTCTGAAAACCACAGATACGTTCATTTTTGTACATATCACATCAGCACTGCTACATTAGGTGTCATGTCACATTCAGGCTACATGACTTTCAGATCAGGAGGAGGAAGAGATGGGTGGTGGCATGACAGTTTGTCGAGGTGGCTCCCAAGTCAGACACCACCGTTCAAGATGGTGTTTCAACATTTGTAAGCACGAAACCAGTGGGTGTTTTTTAATGAGATGCCAAAACGTGATCTTTTCCCAAGTTATTTCCATGAGTCCCGATTTTCTATATTGTATTTTCAAGATGTGGTCTTCCTTATGCTGTATTTTGTCCTCAAAGCCTATGCGTAAACAATTTTCATACTTAGCGAATGATTCCAGAGGATATGTCGTCGTAGTTTTATCACGACTTTGTACATTTTTACATACATATGAAACTTTGTCCTACATATGATGTTACACATTATTTAATGTTATAATTGTAGACACACGGTGCTATGAAGTTGTTACATATATCTGTATTTTCAGTCAGTAGCGTGACTTTATAGGTCCAGTTGTGAAACAACCAACCTATTTAAGATGGTCTCTCCTTTTCTCTTGCAAAATAACATGAAGGTCTGTGTATCTAAACAGTGTCACTTTTTTTTTGTTCTGACAACATAACATTGAAAAATGAACATGAAGAAAGGTTCCACATATCTATGGTTTACAGAAGCATCCATTATCAACTTTTTCCAGGTGATTGCATTGAAGTATGAACAAAATTTGGCCTATTCCATCATTAAATTGATTTAAAATGTCCAATAGCAGACCACGGGAGTCCTTTTGATTGGTGGTCATGGTCGGTGGCACTGTTAATCCCCCGAAAAGTAACACTTTTGTGAACGTCACATCAAACCTCCTACTGTTTCCAGTGTCAGATTCTACATTTTTTTTTACTGGAATGTGTGAGAAACTCTACCGCCTGCAGCTACTAACTCTAAACAAGTGTCCTCTCTAAAACCGAGGGAACGAGCCAAACCGTGAGTCTGTAGTTATGGCTGACAGGTTAATGTCACTAAGGTCATCTGTGATCTATTATCATGTTACACGGTTAGTCTGGGTGTGTCTCTCTGACAGGGTCTGATGTCTGATAATCTGGCTCTCAGATTTCCTCTTTTGCGAGCTGTCCCTGGGAAATCGAGTCTGTCTGGACTGGAAGTATTAGAGCTAGAGAAGACTAAAGGTTCATGTTGACAAAGAAGCACAGAAAAGATAAAAAAAAAAAAAAGATCAGATTGAGCTTCTTCCTTCTGTCATCACCCAACTTTGACATGAACATGTTTCACCAGAGATCAAACTGAGGAGTTTGGGAAGTGTGGTCTTTGGATCAGTAGGTACCTGAGGTGCAACGTAGAAGAGCTTTAGCTTAGATGAGTTTCTCTTTGTTTTTTTTGGTGCCATAAACCTTGAGTTACAGGGCTAAAGGGGGAAGATGGAGGAGAAGAGGGGTTGTATTGATCCTTAGAGTAAAGCAAGGTATACAAAAGAGAGGGTTCAGGGACTCTGGGGGTGATTTTGTGGCTGTCCAAGCCAGCTCGATGGGTGAGCTCTGAGACTCTTGGTGTGTTTCGCCTCAGCTATGGGTTGGATTAAAAACAAATGTCTCAGTGGCTTTCTGATATCTGTCTCTAAATGTGTCGGCGACGATGGTGGTGATGATGGTTGTGCATGTCCTCCATCGTGATCCTGCCCCACGCGCCAATCACAAATGTTTCAATCTCACACTCGTTTTCCCCGCGAGCGATGCGGAAGTAGCCGTTCTCTCCCCAGTTCTTTCCCCAGGAGTTGGCAGCGATCTGAAAACAAAGTACGGTAATAAAGTTACTGCAAGATCGGAACAATTTCCATTTAAAGGAGTGCTATGTAGTTTTTTGGAATATAAATTCAAAGTTTTAACATTTGGATTATTAATGAGGTCATGATACAAACTCAGAAATATGTATTTATTTAACAAGCTGTCCTCAGAGGAAAATAAGGTCCCCAGAACACTGTTTGGAGCTAGACAGGTGGCGGGGTCCGCCACATATAAACAAAGTAAAACAGTATTAAGTTTGTTTATTCAGGTTATTCAGTCATGAAAACAAAAATAGTTTGTTTATTTAGTTTGTCAAGGCACAAAAGATCTTTCTCTCCTGAATAAAAATGTCTTCCCCAAAACTGAATAGAGCATCTTTAAGAAAGCATTAAAAGTACCGTAAGCGAAGGCTAAAAAGCTACTGACAACACTACCCAACACTCCCTTTAAAATTCTCATTTTATTCATTTTATTCATATATTTAAAAGTTAATTTGGGCCTATATTACTGTACTTTTTAAAAGAAATATATCAGAAATTTTAAAGGGAGTGTTCAACAGTGTGTCTTGGGAGGCGAAAATCACAGGCTGAAGTTTTAAAGGACTTAAAAAAACTTACCCAATATTTTTTTGATGTCCCATCAAAGTTTCTCTCCTCTCCCCACCTGGCACAGGACACAGAGAGGAAGGTTTACTTAAAATGCATTCAAGTGAAAGGCCAAACAATAGGACAACAAAATATTCTCACACCAGGTCAGCTGTGTCAGAGGTGCACTGCTATTCTTAAAGGATAATAGTGGATATTTTCCAATAAACATGTCTGATTCTCAGGAATGTGTTCGCCTCGGTCACTCTTTATGTATATGTAGCATTCAAAGTGGATGAAAAAAAATCTTTCATCTTCAGCAACATCCTGAAAACAGTGTATTTATGGCTGGACACTGCCTGGTGCACTCCTACATCATTCCAATCCAAAGAACACGGAATTTCCCTTTTCCTCTGCCATTTCTGTTCTCCTGACTTAAAACAGGATGGAGAGGGAATGCTCAAGAGGAAGTGAGCGCCACCTCAATCCAGTCGCTGCGCAGACGGCAGATAACAAGGCTACTGATGAAAAACACACAAATATACACGTGTGACTCTGAACTTAGAGGCCTATCTTTACCCCCGTCCCTCGGCAGCGGCTTTGTTCTCAGGAAACCTTGGCAAACGCCCATAAATTCCCACCATGCCTTGCACTTTGGTCTTAGCTTCGCTGGCTGCCAACTTTTTTAGACGCCCGCCGTTTCTGCTCGTCGTGATCAAAACATTCTCCCAAAGCCAATTCCCATCCTGTTTTTGCACTCCAGGCCTTTCGTTTCCCAAGAGACTCCCGGTGCCCAATCGCTTGTTATCTTTTATAAGGGAAAGGAATGCTGGGAAATAGAGTGGCTGGCCTCGGACTCTGCCAACTCAGTAGCCCTGCACCACAACATTGACAGATAGTGCCAACCTTCTATCAGCGAGGGACTTTATTAGCCCAGTGGTTCACTGACCGGAGTCGGACGTCACGCAGACACATTAAAAACAGCTGCGTAAACAGCTACAATCTGAAACACACTGCAGACATTAACAAGCACACACACACCTGCATGTGTGTGTGTGTGTGTGTGTGTGTGTGTGTGTGTGTGTGCATGTGTGTGTGTGTGAGATCCCATATGCATGCCTGCCCGCCCGCATATTTATCGGTATGGACAGAGCCAGACAGAATCAGACCACTGTTGATCTCTTATCTGGCCTCCAATCAGCTCACTTGCTCACTGGGGGACAATGATGGGCATACCGCTGTGCCCATGTGCCCCCGCCCTTCCCCGACGCCCCTGACCTCTTCTCCGAGGTTTGATCCCCCTCTCTCTGTCCGGTGCGGTCAGGATCAGCAGGCCAGACAATGCCCTTTCCACCACAGTGGACCTCAATGCTCTTTCCACAAACTTTCCCAGGCACCGGGCTTAAAGGGACGCATCGCGCTGGGATTTGGCCTATGTAAACACACTGATGCCTGTGGCGGGCAGGTTGGAGCTCAAAACACTATGCCCCCCCAACCCCCCACCCCAATCACCCCTCCTCTTCCACTTTTTGCCCCATCTGTCCCTAAACCTGTCGGTGGTACGTCCACATCCACTCGGCCGGCGGGCATCTGTAGAAGGAGCCAAATAGCATGGGGCCTTCATGGCGGCTGGGAATCTTCATCCTCAGCATCATCTCATCCTCACTATCCTGACACGGCGCACAAACATGCATTCATCGATTTCCAAGAGCATATTTCAAAACACGCTTATGTAATTTCAAGCTAACCACGCATGCCTATACATGCCGCATGATGTCATAAAACATACATGCAAGACGTGCACATGAAAAGCGGCACGAGTGGCTGTTTCAGAGGGGGTTGCGTTTTGTCGCCATCCATCAGATAAAAGCAGAGAGACTGCTTTCATCGCAGCTCCTGAGATCCCCTGTCTACCAGAGTTTTTAATTATCCTCTAGGAGCTGAAGTTCAGGGGCAAGCTCAGACGCTGAGGTACTGAGATACAGTCAAATGCTCACAAAAACACATTCCTTAGCCCCCCCATTATAGACCCATTACGAGGTAGCTGCTCATTTCTGTAATTTGGAAAGTGAGACTAGAGAGCGGCAAACGTATCATTGCATGACAGGTACCCTTTAAAACCAGCTGGATGACTCACAGCGAGGCAAATATTTACAAGGGGAAAGGAGTTTTTTTCCTGACTTTTCGCAGGTCAAAACATCTTCCCTGCCCTCCAAACAATGCATTAAAACAGCAGGAAACATCCACTGTCTGTCTGAGGAAAGAATAAATGATAAGAAGAGTGTTATGGGGAGAAAAGAGAGGAAGTCAGCTGAGGGGTGATGATGGAGATACCGCAGAAGCAAAGCATGGAAGACGGGGAATAACGATAGTCAAAGGGTGGGCGGGCGGTGGGCTGGGTAATCCAGGTGTGTCAGCCGTCTATCCGCCTGCATTTTTTGTGGTCGCTGTAGTTACTAGATAGAGGAGGAAGGGGGAGGGGGGCCTTGTCTGAAGCAGACGAAGGAGTGGAGACAAGGTGTGTCTCCGGGAGCAACAGACCGGCAGGGAGGCTTGTTCACACGTACTCTTACTCTCAGATGTTTGCAAACACACGTGCAGGTGAGGCTTTGAATCGCACTCGATAACAATTAAAACCTGATTCAGTCTTTGTAATCACTTTTTTCTGCTGAAACAGCATCTGTGGAGCATGTGGCAACAGTCAAACCAGACATGGACAAATGTTTTTGTTCAGACCTCATTCAATTAACGTGCAAGCGCAAGTTTGTGTAACATTAAAAGGAGCAACCTCAAAACCCAGGCGGTTTATCAAGTTCGTGCAAGGCAACAGAGGCTCTGCTTGTGTCCACGCCGTGACTAATGGGCGGCTGACTCACAAAACAAAGGGGGTAGAAGGCTTGATATGAATTGTTCTGCATTAGAGCTGCAACTAGAAGTCAATTAATCACGTAGACTATTGAAAGAATTCAAAGGTAAGGGAAGGCGATTCTGGAGAAAGATCAACGGTTTGGGTCAGAATTTTGGGCGGAATATCAAAAAATTCCAATGATTTAGATAATCAGCTAGTCAGTTCAGCAAATATTTCAAGCAAAAATGGAAAATAATTGTTCCATTTTGTTAAATGCAATGGCTTGCCGCTTTTCTTTGTCGTTTATGATAGTAAATGAAGAGTCTTTGGGTTTAGGACTGTTGGTTGGACAAAAGAAGCAACCCGAAGAAGTCACTTTGGGCTAAACCAAACATTTAATCGATTAATCCTGAAAATAATCACCAGATTAATCGATTCATAAAAATAAGGTCGGCTGGTGCTTCGCACTAAGAACTTACCCGGTGATCCTGACGGAGTGTGTGCCATGTTTGCGGTACTGTGGAGGCTTGGTGAAGCTGGCGTCAGTGTGTTTGTAGATCCCATTCTTGTAGACAAAGAAGTCCTCGTGGACCTCCATAATAGCTGCAAGAACAAACAAGCAGGGAGAATTAGTAGGCGGATATAACACGTACACACACACACACACACACACACACACACAGACACACACACACACACGATATGATTATCTTTTATAAAGGCTGCGGAATCTATTATGGTGATGGAGAGATACAAATCTTATTCAAACATTGATTAATCCAAATTTCGCCAAGCAAAATTTCAATTTCTCCCATGAGTCGCACACACCCAGACATCAGACAGGGCAGCTCTGTGTGTGTGCCAGTGCGAACTCAGCTGTGAACTCGGCGTGACTTTCCTATTCTAGCTCAATGGGAATTACTCTCCGGATGTACAGCTGAGAAATTCCCTCTTATGGAGAAGTACCTGCAATGACGCCATCATTCTCTAGCTCTGAACATTATGTGCAACCCCCCCCAACTCAAATACATGCACACACGCACAAACACACACACACACACACACACACACACACACACACACACACACACACACACACCTCTATGCCTTTGTGTCAAAAAGGAAACTTGACATGAAGCCAAAAGGTTCTCCTGGACTGCTAAACAATAAAACAAGAGGCTGGCAGAGGCTCCTAGGGAACATACACACACACACACACACACACAAACACACACACACACACACACACACACACACACACACACACACACACACACACACACACACACACACACATACACACGCACTCTAACACACACCTACACATGACTCCTCTATTCAAGTGTACTTGACAATGGTCCAGATGGGCACCAGACAGTGTGGCGGGCTTGTAAAGGAAGGTCATTCCAACCACACTGACATAATGGCCCATCATTTCTGACCAGGTGACTGAGGTCACAGTTGAACCTCGGGGCAAAACCATCAGGATGACAGGGTCAAACATGACATCATCTGAGGTCGGATACCCTACACGAGGCTTCGAGGTGCATGTGTGTCGGATAAACGCGTCCCTTGGGAGATTTTTAGGACTTAAAAATATTGACACCTATTTATAAAATAAGTTTGCCTTACCTTGCACAGGGCCGTTATCCATAATCTCCTTCATGATCTCCTTGTCCTGAGAGAGACGATAGACAGACCAGAAGCGAGAGAGACGGACAGAGAGATCATTACATGTCAACGAAATGGAGAGGATGAAAACAAGCCCTCCCCAGGTTGTTAAAAGTCAGATAACAAGATTGAGTCCAGCAGGGCCGCCTGGCCTTAATGCTTGGCTTATTGACTTCACAGGCCACTGGGAGACAGAAACAACAGGCTGTAATGACTCTGAGAGGCAGTACCCGTCATTTAGCATTGATGGATGCTGGCCGATAAAGACTGCACATTGGCTGCAGCTCAGTGGTTGACTCTGAATTGGCCTGTCATGCAGAGACGGCTTCTGGAAGCAGTTTCAGTAGATGCTACATGATACTGCATGTTAATAAGAAAGGGCAGAGGTGATCTCTGCATGAAGCGGACTTTAGATTATCCAGTTTTTCAAACTGCCAAATTAACTTTACACCTCTCGCACACTTATTTGCAATTGTGCCTTTAACCATGTGAATGATTTATACTAATATCTTTCATGATACTGCACAGTTGTTTCTCTACAATCTCATATCGACTGATTCTGATTTACTCAGCTTTCTAAGCATGAATAGATTCTGCAGAAAGAGTCGAGTAACTTGATATTAGCAGGTAAACAAAGAAATCGAATTCCAGATATTATTCCGGATGATACAACTCAAAGTGCAGTCTGTTAATGGCCTGCACATCTAATTTACTTTGATCCAAACTAATCTAACTACAAACAATTGTATTTTAATCCTGTGTGCTATCAACCGGAATCCAGCTGCCTGGACCATGAAAGTCAGTAGGTAAAAGTAAAACTTCCCACCCTTCACTGAGTCAGTGAAGAGTGCCGTCGAGCACCTAATCCTGTACATTCCCATGTTCATTCACAGCGGAGTCGAGTATGCATGAGGACAGTGTGCAAAAACACGTACTGTCATAGACACGTGAGAGAGATTACAGTCTGCTGCAGCACGAGGAAGTCCTAAAAAAGGTACAGGGAGCCGATCAAATATGTTTCCTGGAGATGTAATAACATGTCTTGTCACAATGACAAGACATGTCAAAGTATGTCATGTCACAATATCTTTTACTCAAGGATGATTGTTGGGTACTGTTTACAAAGCTGGCTTGTCAGGTGTTGAACTGATGGAGGATAGGGGTGCCTGCATGTGTTTGTGTGTTGTTGTTTGGCTTACATTGGATGAGAGCCTGTAGGGCGGTGTGGACTGGTAGATGTCATTCTGGTAGTTGTGTGTGTTGGGGCAGCGCTGCGTTGCCTGCCTCTTCCCCCGGCCAATCGAGCGACTCTGCATCATACAGCGGCCCACCTCGGCTGGTGTTTGCTGCGGGGGTCGGTACGGATAACACTCCTCCGTCACCACCCTGTGAAACGAGGGAAGAGGCATAAAGGTGTCATCAAGTAACCACTGAGACTGTTATGTGTTTTTTTTTCAGTTCATGTGCGATTGAGTCTTTACCCTCTGCGGCGGAGGTACCACCAGGCTCCGTCGATGCGTCCCCCGGCGCAGCCACCCTGGTTGCGCGTGTCACAGGAAATGAGATTTTGAGGGGACAGCTGAGGAGTCATGTGACCCATTGACTGGATGGAGATTCTGTCTGATGCCACAGCTGGGGAAGAGGAAAGGTGGCAAGATTGAGTAAATGTTATGTCAAAAACCTTTTCAAAATAGATGCTACTTGATTACTTTTTAATTCAATCAAAGGATTTGCTGAATAATAAATATTTGCACAGTAAGACGACTCATTTCAACCACAGAACCTAAAGGAAGTCAACATAAGTACTGGAAACAACTCTGCAGCGTTGACCCGCCAGCACCTTGTCAAAATACATCACAAGTTGTTTCAATCGACAACATTTCATCCCCCCCAGTGATATCCCATTCAGTGTTCCATGCATTTCATTTGCGTTTTCTCATCTATTTCTGTTCCTGCTCTACCTGCAGTGGAGAACGCCCAGGATGCGGCGCAGTTGCCCTGGTCCAGTGGCTCGTGAATCTTTCCGGGCCACTTCTCTGCTGAGTTGAAGTAGAGAGGCAGACGGTCACTCTGAGGATCCATGTTCATCTAACCAAGACAGGAAAAAGATCGAGAGATGGCTGTTACAGGCCAGATACACTGAGGTCAATCATCGAGAAAACCATTATATATCTCGTTAAGTGGGAAAGTCAAATCTTGAACAACTTGTTTAAATGTGGACCCGTGGATTCATTCTTTCTCCAAAACACAACAAACAATTAAAATGCTTGTGGACGGCTTTGTTTGACAAGTCTGGATCACCGGCAGGTTACGTAAGTCGGCTAATAAACCCTCCAGTAGAAGGACTTAGAACTTATTCACAGGCGATTAGGACCATTTGGCCCAGTGTCAATCTCTGATGCCGTAGAACAGACAGGAACCTTTGATCCCGCTCCTCTCCGTGAAACCGTGAGGCCATTTGCTTGCATCAGTGTGAAATCGAATGCGTCATTTGAACCGACTGAACTCTCACCACGGCATCAATCTCTATTCAAGATATCCGAACCAGGATGTGATAGGGTGCAAATATTCACTCTCAGGTGCTTCTCAGATGCCAAACATACTCCATCTATTAGTCTGTGCTCCTGGTTGGATGCTCTCTTAATCTCCCAGTTATGTGTGATAACAGAGAAAAGCACCTCTGTATCACAGAGTTTCCCTCGCTGCATTCCTCCGACTAATTGTGAGGCATTCGGAGCGCAAACAGCCACCTGATACATAACTAAGGAATGTGCTTCTGGTCAGAGATTAGTAGTTGTGGAAGGTCAAAGTGCAAAGGCACAGACACCTGAAACGGCTGACCTGAAGGCGTGATAAAAGAGGGGGAAAGAATGGCTGAAGGAGTAACGCGTTGTGTAATAAATTCATTTATGGGATCCCAATTTTTCCATCCCATACACAGGAGTCCGCCGTCAGACAGGAAAAAGGGGAGAGAGAGATTTATGAATGGGCAGCGAGGCTCTGGTTCCTGGCACAGGTAGGGACATGCTGCCGGCGGAGGAGGGAGGGGGAGATGCAAGGGTCTTTTTTGGGGGTGGAAGAAGTCGTGGAATGCTGGGGGGAGTGAGACTGGATGGATGGAGGGATGGATGGAAGGTTTGCTCTTTATTCTCCAGGCAGCCATCCTTCCCTCCATCTTCTCCATCCGATGTTTTGGTTCCGTCTTATGTAATCTGTCTGGGTAGAATATAAACAAAGGCTGAGCGGATCAGAGCGGGATGGGGTTCCAGACGGAGACGCAGACACATACGCAGCCATACAAGCCACAATAATTAAGTGGAAGAAGTTTTGATCAGCGCTCCCTTGTTGTAGTGAGTTTTGAACCTGCATATAGCAAAAACTCACAGGAAGTATGCAGGAGCATTCAAAGAGGTGAAAAACCTCAACAAAACCCTGACAGTTTAGTACTTTGTTCTGCGTTCTCACCTGTCGCTAAAACTTCCTGCTCTCAACATTTCTCTCCAGTACAGTGCAGTGTAGTACAGTCCTGCTCACAATGTGATTTCTGAGTGGTTTCCTGCACATACACTATATTTCAATAAAGGTCAATGTTATCTTTACTTAATTATGGACTCTTTAAACATAGCCTGGAGTATGTAATTTCTGCCACTGGCACTGTTTCAATCATACAATAAAAAGAAAAAGGCTAGTTTGAAGTCATGAAGAAGCGTGGGATCATGGGAGTTGTTGTCTTTATAGTTTAACAACTGTTGCACATGTCACGTTTGCTGTCTTCGACATCTGATGATTTTCTTCAAGTTTATAGCTGAAGGTAACCAAATAAAATGCACCGTTGTTTTTTGGATTTGGATCTTAATTCTCTTGGTTTTAACATTGGTGCAAACATTAAGCATGATGTAATACACAGCTCAACATAATATATAACAAGACTTTAGTTGTTTATAGACATCTGTGTCTTCGTCCAGAAATGTTACATGCTATATCTTTATATTGAAATTTAAACCCCAAAAACTAGAGATTAACCATTGTGGATTCAAATAGTTTAGCATATCGTAGCGCAAAGTCAAAAGGTGAGTGGTACAATGAGTATAAATAATCCTGTAAATTATGTAAATCCTAAGCATTTCAGCCTGAATGTTGTAAAAATGTTCTGTATGTAAAATGACACAGAAGATATGTGGAATGTTTGCAATGTTGTTATGTTGCAGTTATTTAAAAAAACACAGCTGTCATACAGTCACTTAACTGGGAACATATACATAATGAGTGATGTATGTGACACTGTGGCATTGAACATTAGTTTTGAACTGGAATTTTAAGGGGGGCAACCCAGAGTTAAAGAGGTTACACTCGCCAGCAATAAGTAACACGATATTCCTCCTGTCCCTGTATGGAAATGCGTTCTCTCCAGTCACCTTTTTAAAAGTGAGGTCGAAGGTCAAAGTCCAGCAACAAAACAGAAGCACTGAGGAAACCAGGGATTTGATGACTGGCTCAAAGGCACATGAGTGAAGAGTGTCAACACTTAAGTTTGTACCTCAGACTTCAGGAATTTGGCCACCCACAGATTTTCCTCTTTGGAGTGCTTACATCAACCTCAAAAAATCATTTTCAAGGATGCGTACTGTTCTTCTGTACCTGGATCTCATTCATGTTCATAATCGTCCTGGAGGGTCTCTGCGTGCCGAGGCGGAACCGAATCCCCTCGTCAAGAGACATGCCGTAGAACTGACTGTAGTTCGCTGCCCTCCAGCTGAAAGATAAGAGGAGAAAACGACAAATGAGATGTGTTTATAACTGTGTGTGATCAGTATCTTATTGTGCATGTGTTTAAATGCTCCTGTGTTTGTTTTCTTACCCATAGTTCCCTCTGTTGATGGCCTGGATGATGTCAGGCTCCATCAGGCAGGCGTTCTGCTCGCACTCCCATCGCCCAGTGGTCCCACATGTACTGCAGAGGAGGGACAGAAAGTGGGGACACAGAAATGAGACCATTAAAAGGCACTGGCTGCTGTAACCGCATAATAATTTGATTTCCATATTTTATGCTCAAGTCAACAGCTAAAATAGAAACACGACCACGAGAGAGATAGACAAACACGCACAAGCTCAGTGAAACTCCCAAATAAGAAATTAATTGAGGAAAGAATGTCAGTGACTGGAAAAAAGAAGGAACGAGGGGGCGAGGAATAGAGGGAGAGGTTAAAGGAGACATTGAGCCTTTTAAGGCTGCAGAACACAGATCCATTTTTAGTCAGAAGGAAGCAGACTGAAGACGTCAGAAAGATGACAGGAGAGATAAGAGGACAGGATATTAATGATGATGAAGATGTTTACTTTGGGGACGCTCAAAAATAACTTGAACCAGTTACTATCTGATGACTCACTGTGAAGGCGTGTGCGTGTGTGTGTGTGTGTGTGTGTGTGTGTGTGTGTGTGTGTGTGTGTGTGTGTGTGTGTGTGTAGCCAGATCAGTAGTGGGACAAGTACCAAGATCTTCTCAAAGATACTCAAGTACTAATCCAACAAAATCAAGTAAGGACTTTTCAAATTAAAATTCCTACAGTTTTTTTGCAAGTAAAAGCACACAAGCATTATCAGCAAAACATTCATGAAGAACATTCCTTATGTAGACAGATCATATATGTATATATATATATATATATATACATATACATATATACATATATATATATATATATATATATATATATATATATATATATATATATATATACTTTAAATATATAGATATTTTTGCCATTGTCGTGGCCGTGGTTGTAAAATAAATGTAGTGGAGTAAAACATATTTTATTTCCTTGTTTGAAACTAACTATCTGTCTACAAGATATTTCATCCCATATATTTTCTACAATGTTTGTTTAGATATGTAAACAATGAAAACGATGCCGCCCCTTTACAAACATTATGCTGCAGATAAATACATGACTTTTCTAACCATAAATCTACCGAAGAGCAGACATTTACATCTTAATTTATTCTGGGGACGTTAAGTGATGTCATGCCGCTCCATAATTTCTTATATAAATGTTTTGGCATTTTGGGAAATGTGCTTTTTTGCCAAGAATGACATAAGAAGACTGATATTCCTCTCATACCAAGATAGAAGTATATGGACCTACCACCAGCAACCAGTTAGTTTAGCATAGCATAAAGACTGGAAACAGGAGGAAACAGCTAGCCTGGCTCTGTCGGAGGCCAAACAACATTTGCCTACCAGCACCTCTAAAGCTCACTGACTAACACGTTATATCTTGTTTGTTTAATTATAACAAAAACAAATTGTGAAAGAAGTTGATGTGTTTTTTGATGTCTTTATGCTAAGCTAAGACAACTGGCCGCTGGCTCAAGCTACGTACATGAGCGTGGTGGACTACGTGGACTGATCTGGTCTAGATTCAGTATCTTGGTAAATGCATTACAAACAAGTCTCGAGCTAAAATATGGAATAAAGCTCTGTTTGGGTTTTCTTGGTTTCTCAGCAGTCCGATGGCAAATGTTTCTGCTCTCAGGCCCCTCTACCTGGTCAAACAAACTCACTAAATCACCACATATTACTGTGTATGACAGCTATAGGTTCAGCAGACAGTTTGGGACTGTCACACAGAGCTGTGTGTTGGCGAGACAGAGAGAATGTGGGGCGTCTGTAGACTTCCCGCCATAAAGTCTACTGTAGGTCTCACATCATGTTTACAGGGAGGGGAACCTGCCCGTTAAACACAAACACACAATGATGAAGAGCTCCTCTTTTGTCACACTGACGCCTATAGAGTGTGTATCACCTCTCCAAGCGCACTCCTCCCTGCTGAGTCTCTGAGACACAATGTTCAATGCACACACCCACACATACACACACACACACACACACACACACACACACCCCCACACACTGGCAGAGTCTGGACCAGTGCCGGTCTGCTCGGCCTCCCACAGTGAGACAATGTGAGGTCTTTGATTGGAGGGAAGCAGGAATACATACGTGCAGCTCGGTGCCAGTGGGTCAAAAACAGCAGTAAATTCACAAAGTCATAGAACTGGACACACACATACACACACACACACACAGAGCAGAGTGACAGGAGTAATGACAACCCATGGAGGCAGAGGGACAGAGTGTGACTAAGAATGAAATACGAGGACAGTGGGAGGCCATATTTCACATTCTTCGTCACACTCCCTCTTAGACAAAAACACACTCTTCACCTCTGAGACTTAACGCATTAACACGTGCATGCAAACACACACACACCTGGGTGACACGAGGCGTGTCGTCAGGGGAACACAGCCTTGTTTGTGTGCGCTCAGATAAGACATATCTCCACCGTCTGGGAAACTCTACGGCAACTCAGAAAGTCGTTCCAAGCTGGCGTTGGCTGTCGTCCCATCCGAAGCACAATCAGGGAGAGCAGAGCGGCTGCCAAATCAAAGCGGAGATCGTTGCAGCTTTCGGGTGCGGTGTGCGAGTGGGAGGCGCCATGTTTCAGATAATTCGGAGCAGATAAAGAGTTATCAGGATGCCAACAGCTCTGAGGAAAAGGCCTCAGCTGGAGATCCCATTAACAACAACAAAAGACCGCCACACGTATCACGGTACATCTTCACACACTCGCACATATCAGTAAACATTCAGCTTCAATACTTCACGCTCGGTCAAGTTGTGCTGTGCTTCTGTCTAGCACTGACACAATCTGCTCTAGAGGGAAAGATAAAGTTTACACCGACTGTGATACTGATGTCAAAGAGCTGATTTTTTACCGACCCAATCTGTGATATTTGGCTGTCCGACTTCCTATTTTTGTTAGCCAAGACGTGTAGGGGTTTAGATAAGAGTGTGCAGGGGCTCGACCCGCTGCTAATTAGAGAAAAAGGGGGACTCTGTCGACTCCCAGAGATGTGTCCTCCACCCTGCAGCCTGGGAGTTCGGGAGGATACGCGTTTGGGAAATAAATAAGAGGAGGGAGTGGGAGTAGGAAATGGGAGTGTGCGTATCCCTCCGCACCAAAGATGTGGTGCAGTTTTTCACAAGCATCCATGTGCATCGCCTTAACAGACCCGTGTGAGAGCATATGTGTGCAAGACCCTTTTGTTTTGCCGGTGAAAGGGAGGAGTTAGCACATGAGCGTTGTCTTCTGTTGACATGGTAGACTGGAGGCTGTTTTTACCACGCAGCACACGAAGAAGCGCCAGCCCCACCATTTATCAACTTCCACCTTATCTGGGCACCCATCGCGGCCCTGGAGGTCAAACCTAATTGAGCTGTCCTGTTAAAAGTCATACTTCAGGCCTTATCACACTGACAGAGCACAGCCACTGGAGTCAAACAGCTGCAAGGCTTGAAGTAGAGGATGTGGAGATCAGCGAGGGTCAGCAGGGTTTTGGTTGGACGTGTCGCGACAAACAGCCACAGTGTGTCCTCGCCGCATGAAAAATAAATATAATACGGACGTACGAATAGATGCTGAGTCAACATTTGTGTGCGAGTGTGCATGTTCACACACATGCACATGGCGTCGTTGAGGAACATCGACTGACACAGGTGTGTGAAACCAAAGTGAAGGAGAGGTGAGGAATTCCCTCCTCCTGGCCCACACACACGCACACACACACACACACACACACACACACACACACACACACACCTCTGTCTCCTTCCTATTTTACGTCTCCTTGACTGCCTTCATTATCATGCAGAAAAATGACAACAGACATATGGAATTAGGGTGTGAAAGGCCAATGAGATAAAAAGGGTGGCTGAGCTAATCTGAAATGCTGTGTTCAGGGTCACGAAGAGAAGAGCTGTTTGTAAATCAGCGAGAGAAAATAATACAACAGTGTCAAGAGGATCTGTTCAAAGAGCCAAAACAAGAATATTTGGGCTACATCACTATACACAGCCTCATTTATGTGCTTTAGAGGACAATAAAGTTCAGAGGTTCAACAGGAAATCGTTTCAACTGTGGTTAAGTTTGCCATGTTACTCAGTCGGGTATATCAACGACACGGTTGGACAGTTTGACACACACACCATTGAAATGGGAGGCGGTAAAAATCAGCATGTGGCCTGATTGTGGCAGTTATTCAGCTACCAGTTCAGAGCCCTGTTTCACACCGCCTGTTCAGGTCGGGAATGTTGCACCGTTTTTCCGCGAGTAGGGAAATCGTTGTCCTGCCTCGCAGCCAGCAGCTGAGAGGTAGCAACAGAGCAGAACTGACGTCTGTGCAGAAAGAGTGATCATTATCACAGGTGTTACCAACATCATTAACAATGACTCTGCTCTATTCAGGTGACAGTTTGACAGCGAGCCAAGATGAAGCTGCTAAATGGAAATCGGCCATCATTCATTCTATGGTTTACACCTGAGCATGACCTGCTCTCACATGTCAAAATAACTTCAGGAAACAAAGGTCTATAATGGGCAGAGAGATAGCAAGTGTGTGTGTGTGTGTGTGTGTGTGCGTGCGTGTGTGTGCGTGCGTGTGTGTGTGTGTGTGTGTGTGTGTGTGTGTGTGTGTGTAAAAGGAGGACAAGAAAATTTCCACTAAAGACGCGGATATAAAAACTGAATATTCCTACACACAGACATCAGTGTCTTTATCATTAGAAACACATGCAGTGCACAAACATGTTTCGTAACCCCGCACAACAAAACGATCATTTCAGTGCAGTTCCCAGAGGTTTTAAGAACGCCAAGTTCTGCGCTTCAGCGTGAATTTCAGGGAACTTGTGATGCACCAGCCATCTACAGAACGGTGCACGCATAAACACATAGGACACGTGGCATTGTGCGCTTGTGTATTTCAGTCAGTGTAAACACCCATGGTTCATGTGATGTGTGGGAACTCGTGGAAAACAGGAGGGAAAATGTTTTTCAAACTTTAAGCTACTTAAAGGGACATTTAAGGGAAAGCCCGGGATTTAAGAGGTTAGAAGAGAAATAGGAGAGAGACGGGTTTACATACCATAAATTGCAGTTCTCTTTGTATGTTTGCCCTGTAAAGAACTTGTTTCCATTTCGTTCACAGGTGCCTGAGAGGAGACAAAGAGGGGCAACTTAATAAAGGTGGGTTTGATGTGGCTAAACAACAATGATCCTCCCACTAATCTCAAAGAAAGCCTCAAATACAGACACACAGATGTAGACTTACATATACAGCACCCACACTTAAATATACCACAACCACTCTGGTTGAATTCCTTCACTTGCAACCAAAATAAAAAGTGCCAACAGTAACTCCCCCCGGTGTGTGCGAGTGTGCAAGTGTACACACAGAATATGTGAGGTCTAAGGAGCTCTGAGCTCCAGTAATCCAGTGTAGGAATGTGGCGTTAGCTTCTTTCCTGCCTTCCCAGGCTTCCTGGGCCCTCGTCATGCTTTAACCAGCTTACGCTCCTGAGACTAAGGGGAAGGGGCCCCAGAAGTAGCCCGTCCATTAATTCAAGTCAATTTATTAACGTTTGTGAGCCGCGGCGGTGAGATAAAGTCCACTCAGCAACGTCTCAAACCACAGAAATGGTTAGCGTTAGCATTCCTTCTAAATGGATCCGACACTTGAAGTTTGAATCCTGCTTACTCACAGATTGTGAAACCTTTATTGCCTCCGTGACAGGCTCACGGCGAGGTTTATCTACAGGCTGATTTACAGTGGAAGGGGCTGCCAGGGTGAATTTTATATGGAATTTAGGGCATGAGCTGGCTGACAGTTTACAGCGGGCGGAGGTTTCCTGGCCTTTGGAGTGAGGCCCAGAGCTGATAAGGTGATTTATGTCTGAAGCCTGATGATACCAATCTTCCCACCACACAGCTGTCTCACAGTCTATCACAACTCTGTTACTGTCTGACAAGTCACACGTTGACGGGAAGTACACGGCTTGGGTGACACTTTATTTATTAGACTTTTCTGCTGTTTGCGCGAATATTAAAAAAAACGTTCACACTAACTTCGACAACATAATGAGAAAAGTGCAACTGGAGGAAGCATTGAATATTGAGTTATGGACTACAACAATCAGCGACTGCGGGGCAGCAATAAGAAAAAAGGACCTATTGTAAAAAACCTGTCACCTCCTTCCTTTTGAAGCGGCGCAGCTTCCCTCCTCCTGACTGTGTGGCGGCCAGCGTGTCCCACCTCGTGATCCCTCTAAAACATACCTGTACCGCCCCCTCCCGCCTCCCATCCCGGTGCACCCGTCGTCTGCCTCTCCTTCTCTCCCGCCCTCCACATAGCCCGCATTCTTTCTCCTGACCTCCATTCATCCCTCCATCCACCCCTCAACCCGCCCTCTGTCTGGGTTAATAAGAAGCCCACTGTTCCCCTGCACTGTTCTGCTCTCAGGTAGGCCTCTGCTGTCACTGGCACATTTTTACACCTCCGCCTCGAGAGAGAGAGAGAGAGAGAGAGAGAGAGCAGCGCTGTGAGTGTGTGGGTTGTCCAAAGTCAGGCAAATTATTGCAAGATAGTTGAAGGGGAAATTAGCTGAATCTGAACTTATCTACTTGGGACTATAAAAAAATTGATCAGGGGAGGACAGAGGGTCAGAACAGGAGGAGGGTACAAGGTATATTTATTTTTACCGAAGCGAGGATAGTCTGACTTTTCAGCCTTCCTTTCTGAGATTTATTGATAAAAAACGATGACGTTCACACGCACCACCTGATGTAAACTTCACCTTGGGTTTGACATATATATCATTTTGAGAACTTGAGGGGAATTCACATATTTTTCTCTTACACCTGCAGAGCTATATGTATCCATCTAGTTTTGGTGTGTGTTGCATAGTTTTGGCTCTCAGCTGTAGAGATGATGGAGCTAGATGGCACGGTGCTCAAAGACCTCACGACCCGGTTTTAGGGGTGTCGTAACATATCGATTTTGACAATAACCGGAGATTGTATGTTGATAATGAATATTGTGTAATTGAAATTGAACAGTTTTGTACAGTTTTGGTTCAAGTATCTCCCTCTCCACCTCCATACACTGTATTTTGAGTGTTTTATTTGCCAAAAACGGGTCAGAACACGCAGGGTTAAAGATGAATTTGACTGATAGCAGTTTCTTTTTTCCAAATTAACATAGACATGACAATAATATCGTCATTATGAAAAATCGAAGAGGGAAAATCTGATATTGTGACAGCCCTGGATGGCCGTGAGTGATTTCCCGTAGAAACTATTTTTTCTCATGCGTCTACTCATATGCGGGAGACTACAGCAGATAACTCCGGTATCTAAGCTCAGCCGAGGAGGACGCCCTTAACGTTTGCATCCAGGTGCTGTCACGAGAAAGAGTCTGTCATCCATGAGTAGATGTACAGCTCCTACATGTAACTTCTAACAACACGGTCTGTTGATTATCTTACGTAAACCGGTCATGATTTCTGGAAAGAAACATTGCTGCTGACTTTTTCAAATATATATTTTTTGGTGCTGTAAACACCACAAGCTCAGTGACATCTAGTTCCAGTTATTTTTGAGAGAAGGCAGACATCTCAAAAGATGTACTACACAGGAAAAAAAATATATATATATATATGTATAGCTTTAATTTTGGGGTGAACTGTTCCTTTAAAATAATGAGGTATGTAATTCTAATTCAGTTTCAGATGTCACGCTGCCTTGCATTGTGATCCAGCGCAGAGTCTGTCAGTGGGGTTCTGGACTGCTCTCTGACCTGGCTTAACTAACTAGGACAGGCCACACACACTCCTGCAAGACTCACTGAAACACATCCACCCTTACTTACCAATGAAAGGTGGCTGCACGCCTAGACAGTGACCCCAGAAGTCGGGGCAGCAGTCGGAGACGGTGCGGTTGCAGAACAGGTCGCAGTAGCAGATGGTGTCCAGGTAGGGAACAGTGCACAGGTCGTCTCTGCCCGGGCAGCAGCCTCCTCTCCTCTGGCAGTAGGAGCCGAATGGGTCCCTGATGCCGCCGACGTGGAGCGGGCTGGCAAGCTCCCTCTTGGTCCTTCTAGACAGGATTCTCTCTGCTGCGCCCTCTCCCACCACCAGGAGCAGCACCGTCGCTGTCAACAGTAGGAGCTTCATGATAAACCTGTTTAAAGGAAGGAGACAGGAAAAAGGATGCAAGATGTTTAGGTAAACATGACACTATGTAATCCACCCTTTATTCTTGCACTGCACGCTCATATGATGGAGTGAAAGTTGGCCGGCGGCTCCCTTCACACTTGACAGGAAGAGAGGTGAAGAGGTCGCACTGTGAGCGGCATAATTGGGGCATGACTGCTGCCAACACATTATCCTGCCGTGTAATTCACATACACACCAATGCATGTGCATTCAGTAGCACACACACACACACACACACAAAAGATACATTTAAACAGAGCTGCCAGCAAATGTTCCAAATAGAAACCCACATGATCCTCGGAGATCATCTGCCTATTTTTTTCCAACTTTCCTTTTAAGCATCCAAGACAAACAGAAGACAGTGATGGAAATGAGTGTGCAATGGGAGAAACACACATTGTTGATTGATGTATAATGGGGTTACTTCAGGTCTGAGGGTGAGAGGTCTTTAACTACCGTCTATGTGACGCACATTTAACTATATTTCCTCCTCACGAGTGCCTATAATTAGTCCCTTATTTTCACCAATGAAGCTCTGTTTGCATTGCAGCAACAGATACAACCAGCCGCACTGTCATCAGGCCGTGATTTACATTTTACGTCATCTAAGAAGGAGCCGCCAATTTATAACATTGAGTTATACGTTATCATCTGAGATTAGCATGTTATCTCAGTCACGGAAATAAAGTAATGCCGTGCTGTCAAAGCTAATCTGTCACAAAGCAGGAAATGGTCTGGCTGAACAGATACATCCAGTATTAATGGGCCTCAGAGACGCTGAAGTTTATCTCGACGCCACGCTGATGCACGATGACAGGGCAGGCAGAGGGAAGCCATGAACACACAGCAAACATCTGTTGTACACAGGAACTAAAGTGATCACATACGCACTCACTGTAGCTGGTAAGAAGATACATGGGAGTAATTAAGGAAAATCTGCACTCTGAGTGATCTGAAGAATTAAGAAATAAAGCGATTGATCTGGGATTAAGTTTAAAAAGCCAACAACATATATATAATCTTTCCACCATTTGTGCCACCTGGTCTCTGACTTTATATACAGGATGATGTGGTACATTTTTCACTTCTGCCAGTGAGGTTATGTTTTCATTTGTACAACTTTTTTATTTGTTTGCTGTTTGGTTGGTTTGTCAGCAGGATTACAAAAAAACTACGGGATGGATTTCCACTAAGACTGATGCAGTGGGTCTCAGCCCAGAATAGACCCAGTTAGCTTTTGGCTAATGGGGATAAAGCATGGATTCAGGAATTTTTTCTCACTGTCCTTCTCTTCTACATTGCGATTTAAAAAAAAAAATTCTCAGGGTATAATGCGTGGATCTTGATGGTGGCTGGTATCTGTGGAGTGATGCAGATCTAATGAGTTTGATATAGGATTACACTTGAGTAAGTTTACGTTGCACAATACTTTCAAATTTGGATGTGTCGTACGTAGCATATTGGCATTAGCTGATTTTTTTAGGTCAGGAGTTGGAGAGGATGGGTGCAGCTTTACAGCTCAGGGAGAAGGTTGTGAAGCCAGACACCACTGTTCAAGACTGCGTTTTACAGTAGTTTCACGGCACAGTGTGAAACTGCTGGATATTTTAAACAACACGTCGGTGCATTTCCAGCAGTGTTTGTGGCAATCAAAAGTTTTGTGCTGTTTTGTGTTTAGACTTAATTGCAGCATTTTCACAACATAACATAAAACTCAACAATGAACCTAAAGAAACTGAAAGTTGCCACATAAAGAAATCCAGACTTTCACCATGATGGTTTGCAGAAGCCTATATCGCAAACATTTATTCTGGGGATTGATCCATTGGTTTTAATTGTCCCACTCTTTATTCTCCGGTACGCGTAGAAGCATGTCAAACACTTTCAGTGACCCAACTTAGCAATCCACAACTCTACAATCACCCATATGTATGCATGTTTGTGCAGCACACTTGTGTGTGTGTGCGGACTGGTCTCAGATTTCTGGATGATTGAGTCTGTGCGGGGCTGCACAAAGCTGGGGGGTTTGGCCCGTTGCTTACGTAAATGGCATAATTAATTAACCAATCAGATCCCGGAGGACAATGGAAACTCTGCACATAAAGCGGGGCTCCGGAAAAGATCTTTGCTGCGTTGTTTTCTGCATGACTGCCTTTAGTCGGAAACGCACACACCCCACACACTCACGCCGGCATATGGCAGCATGGGATGGGCAGGTCACCTCCTCTACACAAGTGTTCTGTTGTGGCAGACTCTGAGCAGCGGAGCAATAAAAAACACCCACCCGTCTGCTCAATGAGCTGCTGAGGCCTGCAGGTCAAACTGCCAAAAAAAAACACAAGTGCTGACAATACCTCAATCAATAACTTCCCCATACAGTGCCACTTATTCTTTTTAAAAGATCTCCAGGAAGTGACTATATAGGAAATGATTGTGTTTGGTGCACTTCTCAGATAAAGCGAGACAATGTTGATTTTTTTTCTCAGCTCATGATTCTCATATCAACAAAATGAGATGAATAAAGATAAGAACGAGACGCCAAGCAATAGTTACTGTAGCATGGCTTTCATGACATCATACAATGATGCCTCAGCTCCTTTTGGAGTGTTATATTGTCAGAGAAGCTGCCATATGGCTCCTTAGTGCTGCAGACAGCTGTAGCCAAGCTACTGATCCCACACTGGAGACACAAGAGGACAGATGAACCCTGAGCACGGGCAAACCACACACAAATTCAAACACACACACGCACACACACACACACACACGCGCACACACACACACGCACACACAGACATAATGGAGATACAGGTTACAACACAGTTGAAGTTGAAGAACTACAATGCCCTCACCACAGCTGCAGGTCCGTGTTCACGACATAAACCTGCTTGATCTCAGTAAACTCTAATTACGTTTTGTTTGTTTGCTAAGGTTTCGATAAATCTGTCCCTACACCTCCTTCCAAAAACAGTGTTCAAGTCAGTCTTGATCATGCGCATACCTTATTGTTAGGGATGTACAATATACATCAGACCAAATTTGGGATATTTATGTTGTAGGCTATTTATCATATTGGTGATATTCTTGGTAGGAATTCATAGTGGTAATATGAAGCCAAGATAATTTTATTACAATAGTGGTATGCAACTTTAGGGTTGGTTTGTGATCCGGCAATAAAAGAAGAAGGAGCTCACATGAACTAAATGTTATTAAATTCTTTTTAGAGTTAGAAAAAGTGAAATGATTGATTATCTTATTGATGTCAGCCATGAGAAGCAGGCAAATGTTGTGCATTCCCACTTATTGTGAACACTTTGAAACCATTTCCTGCTGAAGAAACTGTCTCCATACAAACTTTTAACAGCAGGTTATACTTGTTCAATACTCAGGGCCCCAGAGATTGTTCAGATTATATTACATTATATTGGAGGTGGAGGCAGAATCATCAGAGTCAGATATCTCAAAACCCGTACAACTAAAAATCAAAACTTACTTTTTGGTGGCAAGTGTGAAAATATGTTTTTTTTTCTCACTTTTACAAACTTTTAATATTCCCCCCTTGTCCCGTGACCACACTCTTTAACTTTTTATCGCACAGCTGAACTTTGAGATATCGCTGCACCACCCACCAGATAATTCACACACACATAAACACCCTTTTCGAGTCACACATTCATTGGCATTTATCTGTCCAGCTCTAATTATAAAACATGCACCACATCAAGGTGGTGGGAAACAGAGGACAGTTATAATATCATGCAGGTGTTTAATGAGACCTGCTCTACTACAGGTGAGTGATGGGTTGTGAAATTTTCTCAGGAGGATCAGCCAAAAGAAAACTCGCTGAACTCGATAACCTCACAGTCATATTCTGGAACCTTCTTGTGATATCTTGAATAATGTGTCCAACAATCCCACACCCAGAAGGTAAATATGCTGTAACAGTATCGACTCAACTGTAACTTCAAATCCTGTGGCTCAGGCTGAATAAAAGCGCAGTAAAGCGCAGAGGAATTAGCTCTAAATCTCAGAGAAATAATGGTGAGCAACAGAGTTTCCATAAATCAGAAGGATATTTTGGGTAACATGAGATCAGGCTGTGACCTCCAGCCTGCACCTGCCCGGCTTAATAAAATGAGGGCTTCTGTAAGAAGAGTGAAGAGAGCAGAAAAAAGAGAATAAACCTGTTGGTACCTTGAGTTAAGAGGGAGAAATCCTGGTTTTATAATCCGACAGAAAGCCACAGAGCGTCGCCGAAGTGTCGCTCAGGAAGTCATTCACAGGTAGACGAGGTTCGGGTAAAAGGTCAGTCCTGCCTTTGCCTCTGTCTCCCACTCTCTCACAGGATCTGCTCTGTCAGACTCTGTCTTCTCTATATACAGGCAGTCAGCAAGGGCTAACCACTCCCTCTGCCCCCTCGGACCCCCCTTCACTCCCTGCCCTGTCCCCTGCTTCACTGCCTCCTGCTCAAATCTGTGCTCTCTCGCCGTCCCTCCCTCTCCCTCTCTCTCTCTCTCTCTGTCTCTCTCTCTCTCTCTCTCACACACACTTGTTTCCCTTTGACTCCCACATGTTTGCTATCTCCTCATGCCTTTCCTCTCTTTATCAGACCTGCAACCTTCCATCTGAAAGTGAAACGCGGTGCACTCAGACACATCTACATCCACCCTGCTGCTGCTGCTGCTGCTGCTGCTGCTTCTGTTTTTTTTACACTTTCACTTAAAGCAGTTCCCCTTCCACTCTCTGCGCCTGCAAGGTCAAACGCGCCCCTGTGCTGTTGCACTGAGCGCTGCTGACCTCCTGTCCACCATCTAGTGGCCGAGGGGTTGCATGTCTTCGCCTTCAGCAGCCAAGAAATTATGGGATGGCCTGCGGAGGACCTCGCGGCTTCTAGAAACGTACAAACCGGCCTCGAGAGATGGAGTTTTGGCAGATGTTTTAGGGAGGTCGAATGCTCTGAATTTACGAAATACTGCAGATGTTTTCTGCCCGCGTGATCCACGTGTCAGTGAATCTGTTTACGTCATCTGCCTCTATTTTGTACCATGTCCTCCTTTCTAACCTTGATAGATTCTGTTGAGGAAATCAATAACAGATGGGAGCTTTTTCTGAATGGATTTACCAAATTTGTAGCTTAAGATAAAGTCATTTACTCAAACTTGCGACTCAAAGTGTGTGATTTGTTTCGTTGTGCATTTTTCTGGATGAGAATGCTAAATGGGTATTCGGGAGACCAACATGGTGGTCCCAAAAGACACAGCTGTGCCACAGACCCCCCTCTGGGTTGATCAATAAGCTAAAGGCTGGATCCGTGGGGGGTGGCCGGGGAGGGCAGGACAGACCAGAAATCCTTTCAGAACTAAAGAGAACATTGTCGATATAAAGCCACTTACAGATCAGGGTTGGTAAGTTATTTCAGAATTACTTGTGTTATATTTGTAGAAAATCCTGACAGCAAACAATAAATCAAATGCTCTGAGACAAAAAAAAGAAAGGAACAGTCCAGTCCAGCCATTTCCATTCATTATTAAATGACTGGATGGGCGACTATCTACATGCTTACCTACCTCTGTGCACTCATTGCAGATGATCAGAGACTTCCACAGGCCTAGGTGGATATATTGATTTTACCGATGCTAATGCTCAGTGGGCTGGTTGCACAAGAGTGGCAGAGGAAGTGCAGCCAAAATTTCCTGCATTCTCTGTAGAAAAATGACTACGTAGGTCAACTGTGAAAGCAGCTCATTGCAAAACACATTTATGTTTTTTGTTAGGCAGTGACCCCTAGTATTAAGTATTTAGGATTAATATTAAGCACCAAAAATCCACATAGGGAGGAAGTCAGGGTTGGGGCACTCACGAATGGGGCGAGGTACTTATAAATGGGCTGGCGTGGCCAAACATTGTATCAGGGAGGCCATGGCGCCCACGGGTCCTCCCTTGAAGGTGCCGCTGCCTGGGATACTGCTGTGTGTGAAAGCAAAAGCAAATGGTAAGTTTTTTATTCAGTCATCAGACTTTCACTGCATTATCATTGAAGCAAAATGAATTCACGATGACATTATTTTGACATTTCTGGAAAATAAAAACACTAAGGCTGTCATGTTAAATTTTGTCTGCTGTGCGTTTGGTCTCTTTTCTCTCTAATTACACCCTAAACACGAGAGCAGCGAGATGGAGCTCGAGTCCGCAGCCATAACGGTACAAAAGTGTACAAAAAGAGCAGTTACACTTAATGAACTGATTGACACAAGGACTGCTATGTCCTTGTTGATTTATCATTGATCGGTTTTAGCCAGTGGTCGTGATGAGTGAGCCAATAGTTTCCGGATTCAAAACAAAAGAATTCTGATATCTGTTAGGCAAATAAATAAACATCCATCAGACAGTTTCACACATAGTGCGAGGCACTTTTTCACTGTATCTTGGCTGCCAGAATCCACTGCAAAGGGAGTGTTTAGGCGATGAGGCAGGCTTGCTTTTCATACAACGCTGTAATTATAGATTTATTGCCTGTTACACAACCTCCTGAAGAAAAGGTGCTCCGAGCTATGTTAACGGAGTTTTATTGTCCTCACCAACTCCGTCATTATTGCAGGTTTTACTGTACATGTTTACCTTGCAGTGAGGATTGATTCGGCTGTGCTAACATGCGAAGAATGTTATTTTTGTGTAGCTACTGGCAGCAAATGAGTCAAGTGAAGAAGAATACGGCCGTGACGCTCCGTTGACGGTAAATGCACAAGATCTGTAGGAGGAGGTGTGTGCGGGGACCCTAATGGACCCCTTAATCAGAAGAGGAAGTCACTGGACGAGGGTGCGTGTGCGTGATTCATTTCCATGTCATCAGTCAAGATGAAACCAGTGAATCATCTCGAATGGCTGCTTGAGCCGCGTTTCACAAGATCTGTAGGCGGCGTGTTGTAAGACTCATGTATGAGTTCACATTTCATATGTACAAACGTAGGCCTGACCCAGCATGCAGTCACTCAGGCCTTTAACAGGACCTCCAGATGTTTAAGCGTGACACTTGATTCTCCGGGGCAGCCGCAGAAAAAAGAGGAACCAGATATCACTTCTGTTTGTGAGGTAATTTCCCCGAAAATAGCCTGAACTGTGGAGGCTGAGGGCACACATGGTAACAATAGAGTCTATACATGCACGAGAAAACCTTTGGCAGGAAAGTCGGCACACTTATGCCCACATGCACACATGAAGACAGTTGTGTGTACTTACAGATGTGCGTGCACGCATATCAGTGGACACTACATTTGTGTCGTAAAAGAACTTTCAGGAAACATAATCTGGCATTGACGGACACACGGCGTGGGCCCGACACACACACAGTCATCCTGAGGAACAATCCCTCTCTTTCTCTCTCTCTCTCCCGATCGTTGCATCACAGTCCTCCCATGATGCCGCGCAGCGAGGCCAGGAATCCCAGCTGCACTGTGTCAGGGTGCAGCAATGCTCTCCCGACCCCGTGGAGGAGTGGACACGCATCCATCTCCACGTTCCCCGGTGCATTTCCCTCTTCCAGGAACATGCTGGACGTGGGCAGCTGATAGTAAACAAGAGTGGGCGTGGAGGGCGTCGCACACGTGGACGCTGAGCGCGGAGTGCATCGTGGATGTTTCTAGAAGGCAGCTAGCAGAAGGTGCACGGAACAAAAACACCCACATGTCAGTGTTGATGAGAAGCACAGATATTTGGAAGAGTGGCCAAATTTCAGTGTGCTGTTTTTTTCTCCTCTCCTCTCTGGGCTACGACGCAGCTCTGTTTTTGAGAGCAGTCGATGTACTTTTACTCGGAGGCTACATGCCCCGAACACCAGCGACTTAATGGAGTGTAATATGAGATACATCAATACTAGTGCCCTTTCTCTCCATAATCCTCTTGTTCAGGTCAGTTTCAGGCTCACATTCCCTCTCGTGTTGTGTAAAACAGGTCCCCATCCTGTCAGGGGATCTACTGTTGTTTGGTACTTCTTCAAGAGCCCTTGCTGAAACACCGTCCCACAGTCAACGAAGCAAGGACACCACGCCAAACACACAAAAACCCAACATATCTACATTGTATGACTTGTGATAAGGAAATACCTCCAGAAAATGAAAGAACACACAGACAGAGTAGGTTAATGATCTTTTTTTCCCCCCCCAAATGTTTGACAGGGCTGATAATATTGTGACCAAACAGGGCAGGTAACACCAAATATCTCTGATGAGACGGCAATTACACTGCAAACAGGAGCCTTTCCTGATCGAAATCGAGGGATGAACAATGTGCAGAAAAAAAAAAACAAATCAGTCATCAACCTACTCTCTGACGTGCGTTCTTTCATTTTCCAGAGTAACGATTTCATTCAAATCATACAACGTAGGTATGTTGGGTTTTTATTGGTGTTTCTTCATCTCCCATAGACTTCAATACAGCTGTCACCACGGTCTGGCACCAAAAGCGAGTTTTGGTGACTTCGGGACCCTTCCTTCTTTCTTATGGTCCTTGCAGTGAAAAGGGGCTTTATCTGATGTTACAATCCTTATAATGCAGAAGTTAGCAGATTTGAAATTTAACTGTGAAAAGAGCATGCAGTGCAAGTTCTTTTTAGTCAGTTGCCAAAATGACTGGGCACACACACTTTTAGTATGAGTCTGTACATTCTCAAGAAAATCACATCATAAACATGTTTTTCAGAGAGAGCATTATCTTGATACTGCATGTTCAGCGCAGCGTTTCTTTTTGTAAGCGAGGGACGTGTCTTGTTTTGGCACCACCTGCGAGTTTTATAAGGAGCTGTTTGTGGCAGATAGGAGGTGTATGAGCGGTGGACTTTGACACCTGAGGACAGACAGGGTGTGTTCATGTTTAGCCCGCAAGTGCACTTTGGTTAAGGTTAGAATAAGACTGTGGTTTCGGTTTAGCTGCATGGGGAAAACAAATATGCTGTCACTGAATGCTTCGCAGATAAGTTCAGGATGAATGATTAGATACTGTGTTTATTAACTATTATGCGTTTGAAATAATTTTTGCACGTAAACCTAGACGGAGACCTTTTTTCACAGTTTCCATTTAGTCAAACACTTTCACTGTCATAAGATGAAAAATCGTCTTGCTCAGCATGTTTTGCAGGATGTGATTGGCTGCGAAGGTCATCCTGTCTGTCACCTCTGCCCCCTCACATGTCTGTCACATCGCATTTCATATTGATTGTGAAATCGCACAGACTTGCAGACTGATGAATGCTGACCAGGAAGTGACAAATCCTGAATCAGTCAGTTGTAAGCAAAAAAAAAATCCATCTCACAACTTCAATAGTGTCAGCAAATCAGACAGAGGCTCTGCTTGGAGAGGTTCATGGCACAAGCTCAACAGATGCTGTTTTCAACGGCCGTTGGAAAAACAAAGAGGAATTTCAGCGAAGATGTAGTCTATGCAAGTCAGTCACAGCTAATAACTAATGTCACCAGCTATGTTGTTTAGCAGGGCTTAGTTCATTATTGACAGTCATCACTTAAAAGAATAAAAAAATCAAAGCGTTAGCATTACACCCAACTCCTAAAAACACTAAAAACACCAGCATGTCATGACTTATTTGAAACCACAGAGGGGAGGAAATAAAAAAAAAAAGTCTCCTCCAGCACCGTCTTTTTATCACTAGAGAGATCTGAAAGCATCAAATAGTAGCTATAAATCCGTCCAAAAAGGTCCTTGTTGACATATTTTATCGCTTTAAATAAACTGATAACACCTTCACAGGCAATGATTACACATTACGAAACTAAATCAGCGCCTTGAGGTGTCTCTTTGTCTAATTAAGTAAAGACTAGTCAGAGTAGAAGTTACTGTATGAGGCAGGCAGAGGCTTGTTGCTTTCCTTTGTATTTTTCAGCTGCACGTACAAATCTCTGCTGTGTGAATCACACACATATTGCAGATTGTTTGGACAAACTGTGTTGAAATCACCTTAACAAGAAATCACTGTAAGACTTATTTGGGGGGAAGGATTCTTCAACTTCCAAAGGGAGGAAATGTAACATTGGACAGAGAAGGAAACACTTGTATAAGGATCTGGCCGAGTTTTAAAGATGCGTGTCCACCGGGAGACGAGAGAGAAACATTGTCCCTCTAATACACACCCTTCTCCTCGCCTGTGATGTCATCGCTTCCTTTAAAACAAAAAAGACAAGAGGAGGCATCAGGTGGCCCTTCATCCACCACTCTCCTCCTGCATCCCCACAGGGACTGGCCCAGCCGTGATGGTCTTTACTCCCTTACTCAATACCTGTCACACATTCCTGCACTCATCCATCCATCCATTCACAGAAGGTACTTATCTCTTCTCTTCTGGAGCATAATACATCCACCAAGCCTGATCTATGGATCGATTTCAAGGCCTTGTTAAATCACATTTAAAACTACAATTTTGCAACAGTCAATGCTCGGAGTGGGCAGGTACCCACCGGTACGAAGCACCGGCACCAGCTACTGTCTTCTGCTCTCTTTATATTAGGTGCTGTTGGTGATTCATTTGGCGCTAACTAAACTGCACTACTAAACTGAACTATACTGTATGACCCATTGTCGCTGCCTAAATCCACTTTTTACTGGCTCCTGTTGGAATATAAACTGCTCCAAAAACGAGGAATGGTTTGCAGACACAAAATGTCTTTTGCGTGGGTTGTGAGAGGATCTTGTCCCATTAACAACCAAGCTAACAAGCCCAATACCTGATGATCCTCTTGGTCTCCTCACTCATCAATACTTCCTATATAATATACACACAATGTTCAGCTTCATACCATAATATTATAGCCACATAGTGTGTGTCATTATTAGTGTCATACCTGGTAGTTTTGCGTGGGTTGTGAGAGGATCTTGCTCCATTAACAACCAAGCTAACAAGCCTAATACCTAATGATCCTCTTGGTCTCCTCACTCATCAATACTTCCTATATAATATACACACAATGTTCAGCTTCATACCATAATATTATAGCCACATAGTGTGTGTCATTATTAGTGTCATACCTGGTAGTTTCTCTGTAAAATGGACATGGCAGCCATTTTTCTCTGACATCATGCTCATGTTAGGAAGCTCAGTTGTCTTGCTGCTTTGTTCCAGTTGTTGTTTTGTCAGATTTCTGTAAATATAGGGAATCTGATAAATCATTATCGTCATAATAGACTGAAATCGGACATTTTTCAAGGTAAAACAACACATTCAACAGCCCGTTAGCTTCTGTCAGACAACTGTTTGACTAACTACATCTAAGCTAACATTACTATAGTGTGACATGATGCAATAGGAAAGGCGTAAATTCATTATAGAATATGATTACACAGTTTGGATACATTAGTATTATAGCCTGGTAGCGAAACACACTGGGGGGGAATCATACATGTTAGCTAGGAAGAGGTTGAATGCTAACAATAGCTAGCCGATTGTTAAATATGATGTTTTACCTTTTAAATATGGCCCTATGACCCTTTCAGATTTTCACTATTCATCATCTTTTCCGTTGCTGATCAACTGAAATGGTAACGATTTGTCAGATTACCTACATTTATCTGACAGCATTTTGCACTTCTCACCCTGAGCGAGACGTCAGAGGAAAATGGCTGCAGTGTGAATATTTTTCATTCCGTCTTCGATTTCTTTTTTTTTTTTTTTTATGGAACTGAAGCACATTAGATTGCAGACAGTTTGGATAATGAATAGTGTACACAGTAAATAGTGAGTGATTTCAGACAAGCAAACCTATTTCACAAACAGCTAGCAAGCTAGCCAGTTAGCTAGGAGGGTGACGTCTCACATCTTTATTTCCTATTTTATCAACTTTTTTATCGATTGTTTATTATTACTGTATTGAGTAAAATATAATATATTGTACTTGTTTCGTTATATTGTCATTGGATTTTGTGGATTTCATCTCACTGCTAAGCACCTTGTATTGCCATTTTGTAGGAAAAGCGCTATACAAATAAAGTTTAAGTTTATTAACGAATGAAATGACGTTCAATCTTGAAAACAAAAGTGCCAGTGTAGAGGAGTAAATGGCCACGAAAAGAGAAAATACAAAGAAACTCGTAGAGTTTAGCTGACTAAGACTGGCAAATTAGCTGTTAGCTCGCCAGCTGCCAACCAGCCCTGAAAGTAGTCCTTATTCTTTACCAAACCACAGAAAATGCTATTCACAAAGAAAATAATCATGATAACAAGAGTTCAAGTATGTTGAGATCTCATGTTAATGTCTAAAAGGGCTGAGTCACCTTATAAATATACTTTATATCAGAAAGATAGTCCCATCAGCAGCATGACTCATTGCAGCGTGACTCTTACGCAGCTAGATTTTTTTAAAGAAGTATCTTTTCCACTTTCAAAGTGTAAATCAGGCTCAGAAGAAGGAAGAGAACTGTTTTATTTGGAGCGGACTGGGGTTCAGAGGGCCAGCGGTGAGACTCGGGGGCGGCAGCATCGGCGCTCCTCACCTCTGTGTTTATCGTCTGTTTATCCTGTCCAACTCGCACAACTGTTACACAAGCGACCTCCACGGGTGTTCGAGACTGAAGAAACATTTCATGGTTTAGAATAATTTGGTTTCTTTGTTTATGCTGGTAAATACGAATTTTTAAAGGGCTTGCTGAGTGTTATTTCAGGCCAATATTAAACATTATCTAGTAATCTGATCTCTGCTTTCACTTTTCTCTTTGTGCAGCGAGTTCTGGTTTTGTTGTTCAGACACAATGGGACAGTCTCATTGGCTACAGGAAGTGGGTGTGAGTGCTTTAAATAAGCATACAAACACATGCAAGACCAAGGATGTAAGTGTCTTGGTTTCAGGGCAGATGGCAGTACGGCGACTGAATGAGCATTACCCCTTGTTTATCGCCATTTAGTGCCACAGAAGCAAGACTGTCTCCATCAGAGGCTACAACAGGCTGGCAAACACTTGAGATTCCTGGACTCCTGCCGAACATCGAGCATCATGTTCCACCCGTGTCGTTCCATTGCCATGGAGACCTCGACAGAAAAGGGCCAAACAGAAGTGTCGAGAAGCGGGATGAGGGAGAGTGTTTCGGGTTGTCTCACAAATGTCAAGCGAGCGAGAGAGAGTCATCGACGTGGAGGCCAGACGATATAAATGGAAAGTGCTGCTAATACGAAAAGCACTTAATATAAAATGCACTTGGGTCACATGTTTGTAAATGGAATCTATTAACAGCCTCAAGTTAACAAACAAGAGCACTTTATCATCCATCGCCGCTTCTCATTCACTCAGCAGATGTCCCGGAGTGACTTAAAGGTTTCGTTAGAAGGATTTAAGGGGATCTATTGGCAGCGATAGAATGTATTATTCATCATTATGTTTTCATTAGTGTGTAATCACCTGAAACTAAGCAATGTTAAGTGAGTGAATGAGCCTTTTATAGCTACAGAGGAAGCAGTTACCAGATGCCGCCGCTAGAGAGGGCTTTCTGCATGAACACATTTTTAGTGCCCACCATAGGCTATAGCAAACTCTTGGAAGTGGAAGGGGGGGGGGGTATTTAGTTGGTTGCAATCTACAACCTCAGCGCTAGATGTCACTAAATGCTACACACTGGACCTTCAAATATTTTTTTCTCCACATACACTCACAGAAAGCATTCGTCATGTATTTGGGGTTCAGTGTTTTGACAAATAGACTTTGACAAACCAACCTACCCCACTAGCTAGCTGACAGATAATGGTTAGCTGGCGTCAGATCACCCTCAGCCAGGATGCTTGCGCCATGTTTTTCTGGTAACATTAAAACGATTTGGAAAAGGACAGACAGGTTGGTTTGTTGACTTATTTTTAAGATGACACGAGTTATCCTTAGCTGGAAAACATCAAGGCTTCCTTTAATGAAAGCTTTGAAATGCCTCAGTTTGTGTCTTTTCGCTTAACATTGTCAAGATATCCTTCCATTGTGTTCTGTAGTTTCTGATGTCGGTGTCTTGAAGCTATTGTCTGCAACACCCGGCGAAACTGGACCAAACACATCAATGTCACTTTAGTCACGTACAGTGGATGTTTGGGGGTCTTTTGGCTGCAACATCAGTGCAGCTGTTTTTTATGGGATGAAATGTGGTCAAAAGTATGTGGACACCTAAACAAAGCATTGTAGTATTTGAGTTTATTTGCCGCTACAGTCTATTGTATGTAATAAAAGGCAAAGTCTGTTTTAAAATTGTTTTGCATCCATTTAAATAGCTAAGACGATTTGCAGATGTTGTTCTATTCGTGCTGCTTACTTTCCAGAAAATATGGGATAGTCACTACCATCCACTCATGTTTTTGTTTTTTTTTACAGAAGGACACCCACACATTGTATCTCTCCCTTGAGCAGAAACCATGGTGCCTCTAAACAAAACACTTCCTCTTGTGATGAGTGAAAAGTGCAGGCAAACGTATATTGTTTTTACAACCCTGTTATAATCTATGTTCTGACGAGCTAAGCATAAAATACCTAGAACAGCTAGTTGCTGTTGAATGAAATAGAAAAAACATCTGCTATAATATATGTCAGGCCCTTTTAAAAACCCTGCATATGACAAAAAAAAAAAACAAAACAAAAAGAAACAAGGCTATTAGTCCAAACCCATGCATCAGCCATTACATGTAATGGCCCTGACCTCTGACCCTTGTGGACCTAAAACCTTTTTGTCAGTCAAACCATAACACTAACCCTGTTAGACCATCAACACTGATCCCCCAAGACCATCCCTATCTGATGACAGCACCTGTTATCCATCAATACATGTTTCGCTCAGTGTCTGGCAGCAGCACAGTGAGGAGACGCAGAGCAGACAGTCCCTCAGATATTATCATTAAAGGGCAGCCACATCAGTGAGGCTCTTCCCATACCTCCACCTCCATCTCTCTTGTCTCCTCCATTTGTCTCCTCCTGGGCGTGTTCCTACATGGTTCCTCGAGGATTCCCAGAATATCTTAGATACACTATCACACAGCGCGGGGGGAAATAAAGGGAAAATAATTGAAGAGAGTGCGCTCAGAGGAAGACATAACAAGGTAGTTCAGATTTCTGATGTTCCTGTTTTTCGTTTCATCTGCGTCCTGTACGGCACATGCACACACTATAGGGGTGTTTCTCAAGCTGTGGTTCAGAGATTCCTACAAGGTCCTCAGATGAATCTGAGGGGTCTCGAGATGACTGCAGGGACAGAAAAAAATCTGTCTGTTAAGTTTCTGCCATTTTTGCTTTTTCTTGTGCAATCTTGGTGAATGCATCCCACTGAAAATCCTTCAAACTAAACGGCCGGAGAGGAAAAGTCACTCTTTTGTAACAACTCACAGCACATTACATCTTCAGAATATATGATGAGGCATGGACATTGCCTTATTTTTAAGGTGTCACAAGCCAAAAAAAAGGTGTGAACATGATTTAGAAAGTGGATTCTCATCAAATTAATAAGAAATACATTTATGATAATAATTACATATATAGCGCATTTTTATGGAGTAACTAGGTGCTTAACCACACCAATCTGCACATCACTGGTGGTCTCTACTCAGGGACGAAGCACAAACAACAAAGAATACACCCACTGCAAGTGTTAAATCAATATATCAAACGAGTTTGGGTCCACTCGCTGTATCTCATTTTGACACGATCCGCTCTCAAGCATCACAATATGCCATACAAACACAGGAGCCGAGTGCAGAGTGACTGAGAATAACCGGCTTCCTTTGGGACTTTGACAAAGAATGAAAAGAAGTTCAGTACCAATTTCACTTTCACCATGACATCTTTGGGAAAAGTTTCAGATACTGATTCACTCATTATCAAAATATCACAGCAGGATTTTATCCATTGTTCTGCGGGTCTAGGCAAAACTCGTGGTTCCTCTCATCAGGAGTGGCACTTAAACCGTGTCTACTGGCTATTTATAAGTCAAACAAACGTTTCTGCATTTCTGACTGTCATATGTCATTTTCTGTTTGCTGTCTTTTCTTCTGATACTATGTAGAAGAAAAGAAGTAAGACAACTTTTTTTTTTGAAGAAACAATAATTGAAAATTGCCTGCAACTGAACTTCATGCGGCTCGTCTTCGTTTCTGCTGTATTTAAGATGACATTTTAAGATGAGGCAAGAAGATAAAGATAAGAAACCACAAACAAATGCTAAAGATTGATGGTATGGCTTGAAATGGTCCTCCTGGAAGACTTTCTGGGTGGGGCTGCTGCAAAGTGGAGCCTTGTAATGGTCTGAGTGACATTAATGCAAAGCCCCCAGCATGTTCATCCTGCAGAGGCACAGGTGAGTACGGGAATTTACATCAGTGACCATAATCTCTTGCTCTCATCTAAGTAGAGTGATGGAGAGATAAGGAGAGAGGTTTCAGTCCAGAAATGTTGCTGATGAAGGTAAAACAAGGAATTTGGAGGCTTTGACAGCATCAGCAGCTTCTCTCATTGTCCTTTCTCTTCATTGGGCTTGTTTTTTGTTTTTTTTAATGAGTTATATTATGACCAGAAAGTATGTACATTGTATGAAAGTACATTGTAAGAATTATCTATATTTTGTGTTATATTATGTTTTTTTCTTGTATTTTTTAATACATGGAACATTTATAAATTACAATCCAATTTACACGTCTACTGTAAAATAACATGAAAAATAAGTTGTGTGAATAACCAGAACATCTTCAGGTTTTACAGAAAATATTTTTTCTACATAAAATTTAAAAGATATAAAGTGTATTTATTGAAATTGCTACATTCAGCTTTAATACTGTAATTATATTTATCAAATTAGATAGAATTAGTTACGATCAACCGTTAAAGAAGCGCTGATCAAGTCGTTACATGGATTTCTTTGTTGATTAACAGATTTTGTGCATAATTATGGAAGTTTCCACAATAAAAACATTGAATAAAGTTTTTTTATCTGCTTTTTAGCAATATTCATACAAACTAGTGACCAGCTTTACTGTAAAGAGCCCACTTTGGTGTGATGAAGAAGATGCTGAGAGTGTTTGAGTCAAAGATGGCGGACTGTTCCTATCATACATCGTGCTGAGCAGATTGGGTTTTTTTGTTCTAAAATACAAATAGTGTTTGTTATTGTTTGTTCAGAACATCATAACTTCAGGTATGAGTAATTATACTGACATTACTAAGCAGAGATGCATCTCTCATTTTGCAACTGACATCATTCGACAAAGTGTTAGTGAATCATAATCTCTGGCACGGAAACATGCGACCACAGACAGCAAACATTCCTCGGCTGTTACATCTTCTCACCTGCCTCACCTGACTGCTGGCCAGGTTTCCACTTACATCCTGATTGATCGAATGAGCTGGAATCAAGGGCAATGATAACATAGCAATCAGCAGACAGTGAGCAAAAAACTTTTGTTTCAGCGACTGACTCAGTCATGTCAGCTCACATATCCTTGACGTACACTGTCAAAACATCAATTTGGCACAATTTTCTCTCTCCATCAATCTCATGTTTGGGCTGTAGCAGCTGGACCTGGCCCCATCTTTGGCCCATCGTGCTTCCACTGAAATGACACCGTCTAGACACACTAAATTATCCCAGGCTCATTATAACGTTTAAATACAGCTCAGTTTATTGCTCCAATTATCATCAATATTTTGCAGATGGACTTACAATAAATGTATGGCTAATGGGTTAACACAATTACATCATAAGGCATGTAATGATAAAGGGATGGAAATTATATTCAAACATCTTCAACCGGCGACAGATTTAATGACAAGAAACAGCATCATTAATTTTAAAAAAAATGAAATGGCTTAGAGACATAATATGTAAGAATCCTGCATGTCAACCTTTGTTATATACTTTGTAAGATGTTAACATCAATATTTAATCCTCAGTAAATCCACAGATTTACTCAAGGTATAGGTGTGTCCACTTGGTCGCCTGTCGCCATAACATCCGGGTTAACATGAGGAAGGAATACTGCGAATAAACTTAAAACATTACAGTGTGCATGAACATTTGAGGAAAAGTTCACGAAAGTAAAGAATTCAGTAAGGTATCATTTCCCCTCAAGCTTCAGTCTGCAGTCAACATTACAGTATGTATACGATGGACAGTGGAGGTCACCTTTGCGGATCACTGCTGCAGTCAGGTTGCTTAAAAGGCGCAAAGATAAATCCATTTTTAATCCAAAAAGTTTCAAATCTAATCTCCGAGCTCTTCTCCTGCCATTCATAGATCAGAGTCTGATGCGACACGGGGTGTTTATTCCTCCAGAAGGTCTGACTCTGCACCTGACAACCTTACCTTTTGTTTGGTTTTTGATGGAGAGACCTCAGGCAGCAGAAACTACATATTGTGCATTTAATATCTGACTCAATGACTAAATGTCACTATTGCACTGTTACTTTATTCATGGTCTCTGCCAGACATATGATCATAATCATGGTAATAAATCTGGCATTTTCTGATACAGCGTTGGATTCTTCCCACCAAAGGCAGGTGAGTTTAAGGACACAACACAACATGGTTAGGTTGTCATGACTTTAGGGCAACCTCCCACTCCGGATATTCTTAGCTCCCCTCATCGGGAATATCAGGGTCTGGATGTCCTATACTGGAATGTGGATCAAAAGGATCCCACATCCTCCACCATCCTGGAATGCTGAGAATGAAATGGGTATTTGAGCCAAGATGAATAAAGATACATGTAGGGATGTGAGTTAGGCTGTACAAGTGTTAACATGTACAAACACAGAGGCAAAAGGAGCCCATCATCCTGGTGAGAGACTTCAGAAGACGCCCTTTTGGATCTGGTGTGGAGATGGTCTGTAAATTTAATAAGGTTGATGGTAAAAAGGGATGTTGCCCTTTTTGTTCCTGGTGCTCAGGTGTTCCTGTCAGATTGAAAAGGATTTACATGAGAACATTTCCTCACTTCTCATCCATGTCGGTGGTTTCAACCATGTCGTCTTCATCATCTGGAGCAAGTCTAAGTGTGTAACTGGACTCTGAGCTGACGTTGTTTTGCCAACTGCTTGTTGCCAAGGTGAAGAATGAAGCCCGGTACATGATGGCACAAACCCTCCTGTATGAACAAGAACAAAAAAGGTGAGGGGAGAAAAGGAGGCCATGAGCTGGATGAGATCATCATGGAGATGGTGGTGCAGGGGCACTGAGGTGGAAAGATGAATGAATATAAGAAACACAACGGAAATCAGAAACAGTGCAGCTTTCATCCAGTCAACGAGTGTTTGTAAAAGAGGACAATGTCCCCCTCTGGTGGCTGTGATGACACATGTCGCCTGTCTGCTGCAGGTAAACCTTTATTCATCCTGTAGGACACGATGGAACTAATTCGATACGTGTCTTGAGTTTAATACAAACACTTCTGGAAAAAAGAAAAAGACGTTAACTCGACAAAATCCCACTAATAGTCAAAGACGTCGGCGATATTAATGCTAGCTTTTTGAAAAAGGCCGTTAGCAGAGTCCGTCGTCAAGGCAACAGGTACACGAATCTTCCAAGATAAGTGGAGAAGCGTGATGAACCACTCCGTCATTACTCCGTGTAACCGAGGCAAACCGTTCGAAGAGGACGCTGGTTGGCTGTTAGTGAGCACACCTGCCGCTGATTGGCCCGTAATCGCCTACAAACCTGTCTCTTATTTCTGAACACGAGTGAACCCTCTCTTATTTTAAAGGCTAACGACACCCAAATACAGAGTAATAAAAGATGGCAGGAGAGAAATGCGACTTTGACAAAACTTTTTCTTTCAGTCTTCTTCCGTCCAAGAAACTCCCCTTTCTACAGGACAAAGACACTTTGGCGCTGTTTATGAAATGGTGAGGACAGAAAAAAAAAGGAGTTAATTTAAGTGGTTTTTTTGTATTGTCAGTCATTAGCTGTGTTGTAGGTTAACGTTAGCTTAGTTGTGGTTAAACATTTGTGTTGATTTCAGGTCCATGCTGGGGAGGCTCTCAGCTCAGTCTTACAGCTTTGACCAGACATTTAACCCTTACAACAGTGAGAGGTTTGCACTGGTAAGACCCATCATACCATCATAAATTCTCTAGAAAAAAAAGACTAGGAAAATGTGCTGCTTCTCAAGCTCATGAAAAACAAGCTCATGAAAAACAACATTTACTGGTTGTCTGTTTTGATAAAGTATCTCAATGAGCTCAATCATATGTGAATGCTTGGTATCCCCCTGTATGCGCAGTGTTTCTTCAGAGATCCTGATGTGGTATCCAGCCTGTCCAAAGAGCTGAAGGCCGGAGCCTGGGTGCCTCTCGGTATGTCATGTCCCCCAAGGAAGCCTTTTCATCACTGATAGTATGAAATTGATCCCATCTGCTGGACAATATTGTCAGTCAAATCTCCGTGGAATGTTTTGGACTTCTGTGTGTGTTGTTTTTGTAGACAAGCCAGTGGTGTGTGTTGATGTGGAGCCGGTGCCGTGCACTCAGGTCTCCATGGAGCTGTTTGACCCAATCTACTCTTGTGGGATCCTGAGGCCCTCTGGACATGTAGTTAAATGCTTTCATGATGTCTACCCCGACTATGATGAACTCAGACGGGTCAGTTACTCTTTCCTCATCCACCTGTCTGTCTGTCTTATTCCTTTTTGGCACGGATTCCAACAATTCTCCCTCTGCTCCTCCAGATGTTGCAGGAAGAGGACTCTGAGCACTACTACGTGGTTGGGAGGGAGGAGCGGGGAGAGTTTCTGTTTCGCATCTTCGAGCACCTGTGTTTCGGAGGAGAGCTCTGTCAGTACGAAGACACCATTGATCCTTACATCAGTACCACAAAGCAAATCTATAAAGACCTGATCAGGTGGGCAGAATCTCAACATCTCTGCCGGAATCATACATGTCCATCACTAGCTTCGTCATGATCTACTAATTACTTCCTACCCTTTGCAATGTAGTGTTCAGAAGGATCCAGAGACTAAGAAGATCAGTGCTGTGTCCACAGTCCTCAAAGTCTGGGCCTATGTAAGTGACTGATTGAATGTCTGTTTTTGCCAATTAAATTTCTATGCATACCAGTTCATGTATTTGTCAGATTAAATGCAGTTGTGGCTTTGAATTGGCTGATAATTCAAAGCCATTTTAAGATACCTGTTAAATTCAATTCATGTAAAGTTAAACATATCATATATGTACTAACTTAACATCTGTATATTGATATGATTTGCATATGATTTGCAAACGATGTATCTTGGCCAAAATGTAGCTGTTCTTATAATTTTTGTATTATATTTTCTGTAGGACGAGTCTGGGAGATGTTACCCCGGGAGGCGAGAAGAGAAGCAAACATTTGCCTATTTGATTGTCGACCCCTTCAAACGACACGTGACTTTGTTCTACCACTGCTACGGAGTAGGGCATTTCATGTAGTGACAGCGAAGAACTGATCATTTTCTTGCAGAACTTGTCAGACCCCTGGTGGATATGTTTATGTAAAAACGCATGAGCTCAGACTGGGAGCTGAAAGGATGAGAACACTCTGCAGTCAGTCAGCTTTCCTACTCAACTGTTGGGAGAAATTTGATTGGTAAATGCTAAAGTCAGCCTAATGTACTTGATTAAAAGATCTGAAAGTGTCTGAAATTAAATGTACCTAATGTAATTAGTATCTAAAGCACAGGTAAAAGTAATTACATTAGCTTTTAGTTATTAAAATAGTTATTAAAAGTATTGTATACTGTATACCCTGGGTCGATTGATTATAATAATATGATTATTATTATATTCAGCATTTTTTTTGATTATTGGATTTAGTCCTTTTGATAATCCGATTGCCAATAAAATAAATTCATTAAAAAATGTGCTGCCCTGACTCTGATGCAACATGCAATCTGCAAAGTAAATTGTCACTAATATATTTAAATCAATGTAGCACAGAAGAAAGTGCCCAAAATCACACAGTATGGATTGGAATAGTTTCGGCACAAAAAGGAGACCACAGTAAGCATACAGTCCAAAGAGCTTTATTGAAACAAATAAATTAATAAGTTAGTCAAGTGAGCTAATTTAACCTCAGCAGATAAACATTTTCATACCTCTTTAAAATATCAAATAGAGGTGTGCATTAGATTAGAAAACAAAGTAAGCGCCATTTTTCATCAACCAGTAGCTACATCAATTGGAATTGGAAGACTTTGTCGGCTTGGCCTTTTGCTTATTGCTTTGATCAGTGTGTTTCATTTCAACAACAGTTCTACGACCTAAGAGAGCAGTTAAAGGGCAACGAGCTGGAATGTCAAATGGCAGCAAATCAGTGAACGATGGATTGTGGGGCATCGTGAAGAAGAACAAATTGATAAAAGAGAAAAGAGAGAACGTGCAGATTGAGTCATGCATAGCATTCAGTCAGTTAGACAATCAGTTTCTCATACTCGGTTATCTAGACTAGCGCCCCCTAGTGGCCTCAGAGGTAGTTGTGTGGAAGCCATATTCTGCTCTATGTGACATGCTTATGTGCAGAGTTTGTCCTGTGACGATACAAACGTCCATGCCTCCAGCCTCTGGATCTGGTGTTTACATACAGTGAGGGTGTGGATGCAAGGAGGTTACAATGATATGCTAAACATAGTACTAACAGTATTATTATCAGAAAATATCAAAGGTTGCAGCACCTAAACCCTAGAATTACAAGTTCACAACAATTGATTTGGAGGTGTTTCTTTAGTTTGATCAAGGTTAGAGCATGGCTATCCTCATGTGTTACCCCTCTGAAACACTCTTTAAAGCAGCATTAATATTTAAGTTTGAGACAAAACTCTATCAGTAACAGAACGAGGACATAGAAGGCACAGGTCATTTCCTTTAACAGGAGACATCCTTTTTAAGTTTTTTTTGTTTTTTTTTCTTCCTCTAACACTGGGGCCACCACTAACGACAACATGCAATACAGTGGTCTCACATACATTTTCCTGAAGCTCAACATTCCAGGTGACAGTGAAGTGTTCACTCTAATAATGCCTCTAATAAGTAGGCGTCTCACTAGCGTTTTTTTCTATTAAATGAATGCAAAATTGTATGATGCCAACAGCAATTTCTGAGGTGCCATTTTATTCCCAAATGGCAGCAAGAGCATCAACTGGAACAATGTAGTACATTCACTGATTGAAGTCTAGGCTTGGTTTGAATGTGAAAATGGAGCACCTGAGTCAACTGGCTTGACCGGACCAAATAACCGAATCACTTGCAGGGACAGACAAAGTGTTTTCTTAGTGAAAGCTGGCAGCAATTATCTGATGACGTTAAAAAAATATACACGAGCTCTGCGAGTGGTGAATGCGAACCTGATCAGCTGTGAGTAGTTACAGTTGTGTCATCGATGATTCAACTCGACAAAAAATAAAAAAAGGAAAATGCTACGTCTAGTTAAAGATCGTATTTAAATGAATTAAATATATTAACTTGTATCCTACATTCACTTAAACAACCAAAATCAATTTTTTTAAAAAAACATTGAAATCTGCCATTATTAGTTACACAAAATCGAGTGCATGAACATAATTACAGTAAAGAAATCAAAACAGAAAGACAAAAAAACGTGTTATAGTTATCAAGTGCCAAAGTATTTAAGTAAAGGAATTGCTTTCATTGTGTTCATATGTGTGTGCATTTTGTGCACTCTCCAGTTTTGTCCACAGGCACAGAGCGTCCGCTGTGCGTCAAACATGTACGAGAAAGAACCAGAAAAGACCGAAGAGAGTGAGGTGGACTGACGAAGTCCAGCCCGGCACGCTGTCTGTTTGTAGTAGAGCTGTAAGGCTGGAGCCGTTTCCTAAGACATGTGCATTCATGAGGAGGACAGCCTGGATTTCATGCGATAGACCTGGACACCTTACAGGTTGTTGGTTGTTTAAAACTGGCCAAAAAAAGTCTCTGCATCCTCTCCGCAGCTGCGAGAGCACTTTGCGTCTGATGACTGCGAGAAAGGTTGTGATGTATTACCGTCTGCCTGACCTGAGGCTAGATGTGAGCGGTGTTCACAAAAAAACATGACATAAACATCTACATTCTGGCTTGGGATCAGTGAGGTTTTATCTACAGGACTGGTCTAAGGAACATGCACGTCTAGCGAGGCGGGCTGCAAGACAGAGAGGTTTAAAGGGCTTGTTACTGGACACTGTGAAAGGACATTTTGGCTCTATGAATCCTAAATAAGTAGCAACATCCTTCACTTTAATGCCAGCCAAACTCATTTCTTGGGGAAGGGGTATTTTTATTGTAATTTTTTTTTTGCAAGTGGGCTTGTTGGAGAAATAACTTCAGAGAGAGGGAATGGAGATGAAAACAAACAACAATGTACAATATACATCAGTCACTCTAACTCATTCTCCTGGCTCTGTTTTGGGCGATTAAAGCAGGGCTTACTTGTTTAAAACTCCCTTGTTTGGGGGGGAAAGGTGTACCGTGGAGTCTTGGTGCTTTGGCGAGGTGGCTGTCAAGCCCAGTCTGTCCGCCCAGGTAGCTTCTTTGTTCATCTGGTGGTTTGGGACCCATTGCAACCATCTTACGGTACTGAACAAATGACTGGCATGGCACTTGCAAACTGTCAGTCAGTTGATTTAAGCAGAAATGAAGACGGGAGGAAAAGATTTCTCCAAAGATTTACAAAAATCCAAAGCTAAGTGTCTGAGTATCTACAGTTGAAGCTTAAACGTAGGCATAGATATATAGCGAGAGGTGAATGCGGGGGCAAAGTGGTTCAGTAGTCAAGTCATAGTTGTTCACGTGTCCTCTTCATCTCATCTCGTGGGCTGAGAGTGTGCAGTGCGCAGCCTTGGAGGCTCCTTGTCAGGTGGGGCCATCTGGTGGCCTCTGGAAACACATTCACGTCAGGAATGAAGAGGAGGGGATGAACATCCCACACAGATATGAAATGAAGTGACTAGAAGACAACAAGGTCGGGCTGCTCGGAGTGAGGGCTGCAGGGAGTCGTACTGTAAAGGGTTTGTGTTCAAACAGTCCCAGGACCACTCGTCTCGCTGTCATTCCAAGTTGCCGCTCTCAGACATAGAGATGTTGAGCGTGTTAGCGGAGGGGAAGAGGTCTCTTTGGTCCGTAGGGCTGTGGTAGTCAGACGTCAGGTCGGGGTCCAGGAGGGTGGACAGGGTGAAGTTGGATGAGCCTTTCTTTAGGCACTGTGAGTAAAAGCTGAGCAGGAGGTCCAGCTTGTTTTCTATAGACTGTACCTGAACAAACACACATAGATCGAAATAAGTCAAGCTTCTTTGGCACTAGTTCATCGGTCTGTCTAATGAGATGAAACACGTTTCTAGAATTAGAGTTTGGGTGAATAGTGACATTTTTTATCATTCAAAAACAACATATCCCGTAAATCTTAGCCATTAGCCGTCAAATCCACTTGGGAGTTGTAGAAATAAAAGAATAATGAATGAAAACCTCCTGAGATAGTTAAGCAGGGACTTCAGCTCTTAAATACCAAAGTGCATCATTTCCTCCTTTCAGTTTATTGCACCTCCTGTCCTTTTAACGGCTTGACCAATGTGAATGAGAGCAATCCATTGAGGTTTTGTTCCTGGTTTACATGTTCATGCAGACGGCGCAGCTCCACAAATGCTCCACAAATCAAACTCTTTCCGTTACCTGTTTTTCCACTTTGACTACGCGTCCCATCATGCTTAGCTCATCCAGTGGGTCCAGTTCTGGTGGCGTCTTCTCTCCCTTTTCAGGGCGCGCCTTCTTATCGGGCTGGCCGGCTCCTCGCCCAATTATCTGGTCCACCCTTATACACAACAACAGATAACAATGAATATGATGACAGCTTAAGACTCACAGGATCTAGGTAAGTAAGCCTTTTTATTGATTTACTCTGTACAGTAAATATGACCTACACCCTACTAATGCTACCGCTGGCTTAGCTTAGCACAGAGACTGGAAACGGTAGGGAACAGCTAGCCTGGCTTCGTCCAACGGCGACAGAATCCACCTACCAGCACCTCTAAAGCAAAGTTACTTGAAATTATCCATTACAAGACTATTTCTTGGCCAGGAGCACAGTTTTAGTTGGCTGCCAAGGAGCTCAACTGTGACAACAAAACTCCAGAACTGTTCACTGTTCCTGGTCAAGAAATAGTCACTTTAACATTATGATTTTGTACAGATTAATAACCTTCAGAGGTGCTGGTAGGTAGATGTTATTACCTTTGGACAGAGCCAGGCACTCAGTGACCAGTCCTAATGTTAAGGTGAGCTCATTTTGGCCTTCAGGGTTAGGGGTCTCTTCCCTTTCCGCGACATATAAATGATGATGTAGGTCACTGAAAATTGACCTTTTTTGAAAACACCCTCCAGGGCGAAGACTCCATTTTCAGAGTTAACGCCTGGATGGGCAGAAACAGAGACAGACTAGCGATATTTGCATTATCCAGGAGGATTCTGTGAAGAGCTGTCATGTTTCCCTGGCTCATCATTTTTTGTCTTTCAAGATGAAATGAAAGTAAAAATCATTCATAGTATTTTCTGCAACTAAGCGAAGTACCACAAGATATAAAATCTGTTTCCTGTTTCTGTTTCTGTGATATTTTATTTCAGCTATATGGACAGAGATTATTTCTGATACAATGCAAAAAACGTTTTGTCTAATTCAGTGTATGTGTGTAATTCTGTATTTCCCAAAATGTTGGACTTCCGTTGAGAAGGTAGGTTCGAAGGCACATGTGAAAACCAACTTAATAAACAATATTAAAACAATATTTTGATTGAGAGGTACAAAGGGCAACAAGATCTTACAAAGGAAACCTTTTTTCTTATCACTTTTTTTGCTACCTACCGCATCTGCAGGCTCTTGATGCGACCCAGCATATCCAGGTGTCCAGCCGAGTACTGCTCTATAACGTCCTTCACGTCATACGGACGCAACGTCTCCTTGAACTTCCTCTTGGCCACCAGGAACTTTAAGATCCTTCAGAAAACACAAGCACACACAAGATTCACTGTCAATGCTTCACTGAGAACCTTTAAAGAGCCTTGCACAGCACATCCGCACATTTAGACGTACAGTAAACCTTTGGGAAAATGCAGGACAGCTATCACACGGTGCGGGGGACCCGGAGAATAACAAGATTAATCACAGTCACAGTGACCTTATCATCCACAAACAGCCCCATAAAGGGAGCGGAGTCACATCGTACTAAGCCATGTGGATATATTGTGATGATGACAACATCTCCAAGAGACATTTGCTTATCATTTGCTGTTTCAGCAAATCCGCAGACAGTAATGTGTGACACACACACACACACACACACACACACCTCTGAGCTTTCCCTTGTTTCTGCTCTTTTCTCAGTTTGACAGCCACGTTGTTGCAACTGGTGAACAACAGCTGCTCCGACTCCCAGCGCACACAGCTCATCATCATCGCCGCCCACATGTGGGGGAATCACACGTAGGAATGTTGACCCAGCAGTACTGCACCCGGCAAGCACATCACTGACAACCTCCTCTGCCGGAGTCGGACGTCATGACGGTGGGGGGGAGCGGACGATGTGCAAGAGATAATGGGAAGGGTGCGGAGGAAGGAAGTTAAGGCATGTGCTGTGCTCTGGGTGGGTCAGTCAATTCCCTTCTAATCACTTATGAGATAGGCAGCTCGGAGATGCTGGCTCCGCACAAGGTCTGGAAACGCCAAATGTAAGCGAAAACAAAATATACACACTCAAGCTGTCATCTCGCCCTGTGATGGATTGCGCCACAAGTCAAGCTGGGAGAGATGGCGAGAGTGGAGGACGGGGGGGGGCATTTTATGAGGGAATCCTATCTCACACAAGCAGACAACTAAGTCCACTATAATACTCTCACTGGCCTTCAGGGGAGAAAGAAAAAGAAATCACATCAAAGGTCCGGGAGGCGGAAGATCAGAAACACTCAGCTGTTTCTGGGAAAACGTCACGAACACAACAAAAAAGACGCCACGAATGCAAACACCTACACACCCTGCACACACCTACACATGTGGGTTAAGCAGGAGCAAGTGAAATCTGAACTCTGAGAGCGGGGTCACTCTCTGAAATAACCGCCGTAACCTTTGTCGAGGTCTGCAGCACTTGCATTTTTTTTTGTATAGTGACCCGTGTTGCAAAAAAAATAAAAAATGAAGGGAAGGTGTGAGGGGAAGGAGAAGAGAAGCAGGAGGAGGAGGAGGCGTGGGGGTGGCAGCGGCGCTCTGTTTCTTGATGACTCCTGCGTTTGGTGGTATTTTTGCAGCCCGTCTTTTCTTATTCTGCAGGTAGATGCAGATTTTTTTGCCAGGGTGGGTCTCAGGTGTGGGTGAGAGAAAAGGTTGGGGGAAACGGGGGCGGGGGCTTTTTGATTTGGATCCTCGGGGGGTTTCCTCAAAACGCTGACTCTCTCTCTCTTGGCCCGTTCATGATACATGGTAAGGCTTGACTGTGGGCCCCCCACTCCCCACCGAGGAAAAAAACAAAAAACTTCCAGCTACAGCGCAAGAGTCACTGGCAGTGATACAGTGCAGCTCGCACGACTCACAGAGAGATATTACACCGTGCTAGTGTTCGGAAGTTGAGATGTGAAAGCACAGCGATGATTGGAGGGACAGGAGGTGTCACCAAAATGCTTGCATAGCTAGTCCAAATATTTTTGCAATTCAGCAAAGGTGGATCCCTGCCTGATAGTCTCCAATGGCAGGGTCTTGTCTGTGACTTGAAAATGACTGTTATGCTGACAGGAATCCTAGCTGGGCCACGTCGGGTGAGCCACTGCGAGAGCAAGTCTGATTGTTCACCAGATTAGACTACCGACCTGCAACGCAAACAAAATCTGACATACAAGCTATAGCGCGTGTATTCTTACAGAAAAATACACTGCATAGACGTTTTTATTACTTTAAAAATATGCTTCAGAAACTGATGACGCTGACTCAAGATGAAATGGTTATAAACAGAAGTCATGTCCGAACTGTTTTTTTTTTACAAAGTGGGAGCTTCATCTGAGACTGCAAATGGGCAGAAATGTTTTGTGCGTCATTTTTTGTTGTTCCTGAGGAGGGTAGATCACAAAAAGATATCAGGCCTTGTTTGTCTCCCTCCTCCTCTCATCTTCTTCACGTCTTTCTCCCACCATCCCCAAACAGAACAGTGTATACATTTACCCAGGCAGCTGGGCACTGATAAACCACGTGCATCTCTCCAAAGTGAAATCTCAGCATTAAGTCCTGCTGCAAAATTCTGTGTTTCACAGAAATCAATCATGAACCACGCTTGGCTAAGATGCTGCGTCTGTGTGTATGTGTGTGTGTGTGTGTGTGTGTGAAGCACCTGCTGTTATCACACCTGCGCCATCTACAGGAACTCCCTCTCTTCTATTGTCTGCAGCACAGAGCAGCTGAGGTCAGAGTTATTTGCTGAGTCAAGTGCGAACCAGAGGAGAGGTCATTTGAAGCGCTCTCTGTGGCAACATTAATACATCACGCTGCATCCAAAGACCGGAGAGCATCTACCTGCTGTACATTCAGTTTAGGTTTCATCATGTGAATAGGATCATACAGCAAATTAAAGAATTCACTTCAATTTAAAGCACCAGTGAGAAACTGAGGCTCCTAAAACATTTATGAGCTGTTTTGACTTCTGTTCTTCAGCGTGATGGAGGGTTATAATTCCTCTTTTTTTTTAGAACTTCTTAACTTGTTTTTATTGAGAAACAATGTTGGGGTGGTTAAGCTGTAGGTGCGTCATTGTGATATCCTGAAGTCTCAAACTCACCGTCTCTGAGGCGCACACGCAGCAGTTCCTGTAACTTAACGAGGCTCAGGTGTGAAAAATGCAGCAGCTGTGAGACACCAGTGTGTAAAGTTGAGTCACCGCGCGGAGACGTCAGTGGCGCCGAGACGCGTCTTGGGACACCGTCGAAGCTAAACAGCCAAACTGCTCTTGAACTTTTTGGAGGAGCAGTTTGTTTATATCTGAGAATCCAAACCAAGCAAAGCAAAGACCAGTGCTGGGGAGGCTTCATGCTAACATGCTAACGGACCTGATGGCTGCCATCCGGCGAACTGGAAAGCAGGTAACCCCCAAATTGTTAATGAAAATAATAATAATAATATAAAACTCTATATTTATGTGTATATTTATGTAATTATGTGTTTCTGATGTAGTTTTTCCTCACAACATGTTCCATTATCCTGATTATAATGCTGTTTTGTGACACATTTCACCTTTATCAAAAAATATTAGTTTCTTGTGATTGGGATATTGCACTCGCCATATTGTGATTTCAATCATATTTTGATGAATTGTGCAGCCCCTATTTTCTTGTTACAATTCTTATTATAACATCTGCTCCATCGCCATGTGCTCCATACGAAGAGACCTATTGTGTTCTTTTGTTCTTTCTTTTCCTCTAGTGTTTTAGATTTGGTTTGTGCGCATACAAAAGGTCTTCAAAGTTAAAAAGCCCAAACTCTGCGACCTCTTGACATCACACTACGTCATCGTGCCACACATTTATGCCTAGTGGCTATTTTGGTAAATAAGAATTAATTATGCACAGCTGCTCTGTTGTTGGCTGCATGGAACAGTATGGTGCGACGGACCACTGCATCTCAACATTTGTAAGCTTGAAACCACAGGGTATTTTTAACATGGCGAGGGTCTGTACAAAGCTAGGAGCTAAAAACACGGGATCTGCTTGGTTGATGGCTGCAAGAATCAATGCATAAGTCTTTCATCTGCTCCCAGTGGATTAACTAGTGTGTGTGTGTGTGTGTGTGTGTGTTTAATCGCAGACAGTTTAGTGGCTTCACATCACAAATTGCCTTGCGGTTAATTTTGTCATTCAGCATGGCCAATCAGGTGTTAGCATGTTGCTCGGCTAATGTGGCTATGGACTAATGTTATACTGAGAGAAGGTCAAGAGAAACTGTGTGAACGTTGAGCCTCCACCTTAGTTAACGTTAGTTTTGTTATTATATGAATCCTGAATCTCTGAATATGCAAACATGTCTTTTTAGAAGTTGAAATACTTTCACACAAGTATGTCTCATACTTTACTGTTAAGTCCATTCTCAGTGGCATCCTCATCACACATGCGTACGTTGAATACTCGACCAGGATTGGCTTCCAAAATATTTGCGATGTCACTAATAATGCCCGTAGCCCTGCCTTTTTTAAATGTTTTCTCTTTTTTTAAGTGGGTAAGTCTTCACTATGACTACTGTCAAACTCTGCACATACATAATTCTGCACAGTGAAGCTCAAACACTCAACTGTGAGAAAGAGAAGAATTTCTTTTTATTTTCGAGTCGGAATTTAGAAAGCGCTACGACATGCAACAAAGATCCCCAAGTGGAATCGAACAGACGATGATGTGATTACATGCAATTTAACCACAATGTCCACACACACACACACACACACACACACACACTGTTTATTTCCAGGCACATTCCCACTTCATTCAAGGGCTTCAGAGAGTACGTATGGTAGCACACAGACAGCGTCACGCCACTATGAGAAATGATGTGAGGGAAACAGCGCTGACATCGGGGAGCAGAAAGAGAGCCGCTCTAATCCGCTCTCATCAAACCTCTCTGGAGACCAAGCATGGCCCCAACACCAGATGTCTGCTAGCAGTTGTAGTTTTTTTTGCCACCATCAGTGAAAAACTCTGCGAATGTGTGTGTGTAATGTGTGTGTGTATCAGGGGGAGGTTTAAAACAGAAGGTTGTGTATTTTACACATAATTACTGATTATTCTAATCATGGTCTAATGTGCCAACAGAGCATTTCTTTGCACACACTAGTTACGTGTGTGTGGTTTCATCTTTCTTCAAGACTCTAAGCTGAAGAAGGCCGTGTCCATTTATTCAGCACGTCTAAGCACACACAGTGTAAGGACATCCACCTCTGTGATGTGTAACAACACATCACAGCTTATAGCTGAGGAATTACAGAAAGAGATGACACAATGACGGCAATCAATATCAATACCAGCAACGCTTTTAATCAATTGTTATTACAGTTGTCCTTGTCTAAACTGAGGAATATCGTTTCTCCCTGTACAATTATAATGTACAGTGATCCTTCAGCTTTACTGTATGGATATGTGTGTGTGTGTGTGTGTGTGTGTGTGTGTGTGCATGTGTGTGTGTGTGTGTGTGCGTGTGTGTGTGTGTGTACTATCACGCCACCTTACACATGACCGGCCTGAATGAGCTGAGCAACAAGGTCACTCGAGGGAACTAACCCTGCCTGCAAAAGGGCTCAGTTTCCTCTCCTAAGTGGACGTTTCTACTCAGTCAGCTAAATCGACACACACCAACGCCTAAATGGAGGAGCAGCATGTTGTTCAGCCATTAACGCAGCCTGTAAATACCACGGGAAGAGCTTATGGGCTGAATACGCATGCATAGGTTGTTCACCTGACTGAGCAGGGGGCCCTTTAATGGTTCTCTGTATTGTTTGGTTCGTAGGGGAAATCTTGTTGTGGTATCTTGCTTTGTATATCAGTAAAACCTTACCAAGCTCTCTCCTGCACGCAACTTTAATATGTTATGTCCAAGTAACCTCGAGGGATGCCCTGATGTGTTACACACCAAACCTTTTCAGATGTTTCAGAAGTAAATCAATCCATAACCCAAGAAAAATCAGATGCTTTTGTAGTAACATGTTTTTAGAAACTTGCGTTACCAATCGGCAGAGAGGTCCTTTACTGTAGTGGTAACCGTATTGCTAACATTTTTTTTTTGTTTGTTAGTTTTTTTACTTTTAACATTTTAACCCTCCTGTTTAGCACTATAGATCACTATATAAACATTTGTAACAAAGTATGATGTAGTTGTACAAAGATTTACAGTATTTACTATGTGTTATTACACCAAGAATGAGACAGCAATGAATATTGTGTGACTTTGTGCTGATTTTTTTATGTTTTGTTCATTTGTTTAAAAAAATGTAATTTTATTTGTAAAAAGTTTAATTTATCAAGTTTTAGATATTGCTTTTGTCTTTTGGACATCAACCGTTTGGTAGTGGCTCACAATTTTTCCAGAAAAATATGATTTGTTAAAAAAAAAATGAATCAATTTCTTTAAACAGTGTGGGACCATTACAGGGTTGAGAAAGGACCACTGCACGTGTAGTACAGCTTCTCTACAATAACATTTTTAGGAAAATGAACATCGTGTTCTCACCTCACTGCCCGAATAAGTGTCTTCACTGCTGGGATTACCTCCTCCATGGCCACGTCACAATAGGGTTTGTCCTCCACACTGTCCTCCCCAACGCCCTCGACTGAGCCAAGACAGAGGGAGAGACGCTGTCATCAATAAATGACCTTCATGAGTGTGAACAAACAGTGTTTTGAACGTGTGTGTTGTCTACCATCAGCAGGTGGACGTGGTTTTAGGCGGAGGGAGGTGCGGAAGCGTGTGCGGTCATTAAAGCTCCAGCTCTTCTGGACCTTCCCCGGGCTGGTGGCCTCAGGGACGTTCTCCTGGCTGGGAGAGCGGCGGACACTGGAGCCTTGGGGAAGCGGCGACGCCTTGTTCCGAATGGTTTGGGACGACCGGGAATTGTTCATCCTGATCCGATCCCGGAAGCCAATCTTACTGCTGACAGTGAGGATAAAATAGTCAAACATCTGAAGGCAGAGTATCAAGTTTGGATCATGACAGGGACTGGGTTTTTTTTTTCTCAATGATCACAATGTCCATGCCTTTGACCTTAGTGGGAAACTAGCTGTGTTATCCTGGGAGTTTAGGAAGCAGCAGAGGGGCACCCTGAGCTTGTTAGAAAAGAGTTTGTTAGTGTTTAACACAAAAATACGGCCTCTGACTTTTACAACAAAAACACAAAACAGGGACACAAACAGACATTTACATTTTGTCTCAGCGAAGGACAGACTAGGCACCACAGGGACCACTCGATAATGCTAAAAACTGATTCTGCCCCGAGGATTTGCTCATTTAATGTGCCTATCATAGCACCTGATTCAGCAAAATCACACTGAAACCTGATTCAAGACTCGCAGTTGTGCTGGAGAGGCGGAAATTGTTCCGCCCACCATCAGAATGAAGACACGCTCCCTTAATCCCTTCAACAGAGTGAATAAGCATCAAGACATCGGCTTTAAAGCGCAGCTGTACAAAAAGGTGTCTCATTAAGTACTCTACAGCACTCACCACAACCCAAGGCAGGATGGTATGTGAGGTCATCTATTTACAGGAAAGCTATTTGGCGGCCATTCTCCCCTAACGTTGCTGCTATAGCATGCTCTGGAGACCACTCCTCCTCTGTAGCCACTTACATGTTACACACTGTCACGGATCCATAAGGCGACGCAGACATCATGCACTGCAGAGCAATTCCTGCCCAGTCGTTCACTCCCATATTTTTTTTCTTAAGATGATATACTCTTCGTTGTGCGTGTGTGTTATGGCAGGCCATTTAAATTAAAATTTAAATAGTTAGGGGGATGTTTGTGGGAACAGCGTTTCATACAAGCAAGCTGAAACGCTTCAGGCACAGACTGGAGGAAATGGGGGAAGATAGAGTGAAAGACCTTTGCATGCTGTCAGGAAGGGAAGCTAATGATTTGGATGCATTCAGGACCGTAAACTTCACTGAATCTTTCCAAAACATTGAGAGTATCGCATGCAAACAGAGACATTTTAGCACTTAGAAACCTTTTAAAAATACAGCACAAACACACAGATTTTCTAAGGTTATATGACTAATGTGAAATAGGAAAAGCATACTGAATCATTTAAAACTTCTCTCCAAGAAAACACTTTAATGAGGCAAATAACTGGATTGAAAAGATAAAGCAAGTCAAGAGTGGGGGAAATTCTTTCGACTTCAGCTTTAATTTTATTTTTAAAAAAAGACGTTGAGTGATTGTTTTATTTTGTCGTTTCATCAGATATACTTGATGAAACATTCAAAAAAACACGGTCACAGTCATAAACCATCGAGGACTTCTGTTGTGTTTTCAACGCATGGTTTATCATGACTTTCAGGCGAAACTGAGCATAACCAGCCCTAGTTTCTCCAGTACGAGACCAAGCTGGAGGAACATCTATTCACAGCATTTCTTCACAGGAAATAAATGATTCACTCAAGCATTTGTGGACCAGAGTACAGTGCCTGTTAAGTGTGGGATATGGTTGGAAATAAGACAGATATCATGGCATCTGCTACCTCAGGCAATTTTAATGATGATTGATGTACAACATTAAGCAAGCCACTGCGCCAGTCCACAAATTTTGAGTGTTTCAGGCAAGATGAGCAGGTTGTGTGTGAGTTAAAGAAGGAGTAGGAGTGGTGTTATAGATTTGGTTTTATCGTTCCCCGTGCACAGGCTTGTTGCCGTGGATACCTCTGCTTGCGGCCAGCGTGAATCCGGAAGAGACCCCGTTTTTTAGAAAGGAGCTGACTGGGGAGACACACAAGGCAGAGGGAGAGAGGGTGAGGGGCAGAGAGGAGAGCAGGGAGTGTGTGTGAAGGAGGACATGAAGTCCTGGGACACAGCTTGGGTACATGGTGAACCCGTGGGGAAAGAACAGGAAGAGAGGGTGAGGTGTGGCATCTCAATACTCCAAATTGCCCTTTCCTAGTGTTAAAAGATATACTTCTTAGAGGCATTTTTGGATTATGGAGACACACACACAGTGAGAAGTGAGGAGGTCGGTGTGAAGGATCATGCAAAGGTAGTAGGTGTCACCTGAGCATATTCATCGAGAGAGAGGGCCTGGTAAACATCAAGGTGTGACAACAACCCCTCAAATCAAAGACATCTCAACCAGCAACACTTGCATGATGCAGGTAAACTAATGTGCTTCTCTCATCTAATGCATGCATAAGTCCATTAGTCCCTTCTTTTCCCTGGTTTATGCTACAGGAGTTATGAACCTGATGCAGCTCTAGCTATGGATAACCCTTTAAACCAACAAGCACAGCTCTGGACTTGAACAAACCTGCATGGAACTTCTGCCTTCCTGAGAACAGATGAAGGATGGAGGGTGGACGGCACGGAAAAGATGTGATGGAGATAAAGGGAAAGAAAGAGGGAGACAGGAAGAGGCAACCAGTGAGTGAACAGCGGGAGGCGGTGGAGATGGCGAAAGTATGAGCTAAGCAGACAAAGATGCAGAGAAGCCGGGGGGGCCTGCAACACAGTGGTCTCAGATCAGCGTTAGTGACACATTGTTAGATACACAACACGTCCATGCAGAAAAGCTCCGGAAACCTGGATTTTCTTTGTACACCTGTTGAATGTTCTGGTCTGTGTTTGTGCGTGAGTACGGGTAGACTTTCTGCCACCTGTCTAGATGTACTGTGAGGCTGTGTGAGGTGGCGGTGTGCGTACCTGTCCCCCGACAGGTAGGGGGAGCTGTAGGGCCGCAGCCCAGACAGCAGCGTGTGGTTGGAGTTGTAGAGAACCTTCTTGGTGTTACGCTGTCGCTGGAGGTGACTGAACAGTAGCGTCAGTTCTCTGACAACCCACGTGCACAAATAAAACAAAAAAAAAAAACACATGACAAATGAAAACAAAAAACAACAAAATATGAAAAAACTCAAACAACAAAAAGGCCACTTGAATGGTCCAAACGCTCAAAAGAAGAGGGATACTTGAGAGGAAGAAGTGAAAATATGAATGTACGTGTAACTTTTGAATGTCTTGAGTTTCTATATGTGTTTCTCACGTTCCCCTCCTTTTAAGCAAAACAGAAATTAGTTAAATTAATTAAATTAGAAACCACTGTGTAGAACCAAAGTAATGGAAATGTAATTGTATAGTTGTGACAGAAGCGTTTGAAATGAATTGGCCCCAATTTAAAATAGAGGAAACACCAGTCTTAAAACTTGAAACCACCACAGGGTTCCTGTCGGACAAAAGTTTGCAATTGTGTGATGTTGGATTTTTATATTTTTCGTGATAATATGAAAGTATGACCAGGAACCAAAAGTAGCGCTAATTATTGTGATGCAGCTCTGAAATCTCTGTCTGCGTTTATTACAACACTTCAAACAAAGAACCGAAGACAAGCACCGATTTCTAATGGCTGGATCCACTCAGCGCTGCACATGGAGACAGATGGGAGAACCTACCTGAACGAAGGTAGCATGCTGTCATAGAAGTACCATGTGGCTGTCAGATAGGAGTGTTTGGCATCTGTAGAGTAGAGACGCCATGCAGCCTAAAGGACAACACATGCGCATGACACAGAAATAGAAAGTCAAACGCCGGCGTGTGAATTTATTGAACGATAATGATCTTTTAAATGATTTGGCATTTGACATCATATCACATACTGTTGACTGCTCACTGTGGCCGTTACCTGGATCAGGTTGGCAGCAGGCATCCTCCTCTTCTCAAAGTGCTTCTGTCGGTGCTGCTCTTGCACCTTCAAGGCAAAGCCCGACCCCAGAATTCCCTACGGGTCAGAGGTCAAATCAAAGTCATGAGAAGAGCCACCCGCATGGTTGTGAGTCAATACAATAAAAGAGACTTACGGCAGGCAGGGCGAAGAAGGAGACTCCCAGAAGAGCAAAGCTGGCAGCTAGGAGTCGGCCCTGCCAGGTTCGAGGGGTCTTGTCACCGTACCCGATGGTGGTTAGAGTAATCTGCGTGGGTGAAAAAATATAGATGATCTCAACACACACAATATGATCACAAAATGCAAGCTGTGTCATTACATTTACACAACACTACATTTGTGTTTCCTCCCAAACTCAATTAATGTGTGTTTTATATCTCAGTTTGGCACACAAGTTTAAGTTGTCCACAGTACAAAAACTCCACATGAGAAAATATTTGGTGTTGAACTCCAACTGGTTTACACTTGTCACTGGTGGAATATTACGACGACAGGAATATCAAAAGGGCAACTCAGGGGTTAGCTCAAGCTCAGGAGATAGAGTGGGTTGTCCAGTGATCGGAAGGTCACTGGTTCGATTCTCTGGCTACCCTGGCTGCACAAAGAAGTGTCCTTTAGCAAGATACTGAACCCCAAATTGCTCCTGATGAGCAGGGTGGCACTTTGCATGGCAGCCTCTGCCATCAGTGTATACAAGTGTGAGGATGGGTGCTGTAAAGTGATTTGAGTGGTAAGTAGACTGGGAGAGCACTATAGAAAGTCCATTTACCATCCATTATATCACATGCTTTGGGGTTGTCAGTTATTAATCATGTAACTGTTAATGAATGTTTGCTGATCTTCTGATCTATAATCTTACTGCCTGAATGTCACACTTTCTCTCATCAATTTGCAGTTTATACAACCGTTTTTAACTAAATGTTCTGCTTAATATCATAAATTCAAAGTTTGACAACATTCAGTTCTTTGCTGTTGAGGCCTGAAAATTCCTCTGAACAGATATCATAAATATTATATTTCAAAATCACACAGTTGTTAAGGACTGTTGTGTGCTTTTGATCTGTATAATTATGGATTGGTTGCACTATTATTGTAATTATTATGTTATTGTTATATACTATTATTACTCACCCGTATTTTTTGTATTGCCTGCTGCCCTCTTGTTTTTTTTATCTGTCTCTTTTTAGAAATAATTGACTCCAGCAGTAAATCTTAAATCTTGTATGCATGTGTGCATTATGTAGTACTCACAGTCCCCCACCAGAGGGAGTCTGCATAGGTGACGAAGTCGTCATTGCTGTCTTTCTCTGCCAGGTAAACGAGGAAGGAGGCAAAGATCAGGACCAGGAACCCTATGTACCAGGCTGTAATCAACTCCTGAGAGAGAGCAACAGAGAGGTGGGTATCAATCACACCTGTCAGCAGCAGCAGCAGCAGCATCCTTACCATCATAATCCCTGCTGTCATTACCATATCACTATCATCATTATTGGCTAAACTCCCATCATCATCACATTTGGGCTTCCACTTTGACTTGGCTGCACGGTTCTGCTTGGACGACCGATGCATCAATTCATCATCATCACCGCCGTCTGACTGTGTTGTGCGGTCGACCGGTGGGTGTGAGGTGTTTGGGTCAGCACAAAAACGAACGACTAATTGCCAAAAATGAGCAGCTAAAGGGGAGCCTGATATTTGAATGTAATCAGATAACAGCTGGTCATCAGTAGACTCACCACATATTCCTCAAGACTGAGAGTTATTAAGTTATTTATCCAACTTATCCATTCTGTCCATAATGGCTGGCCTTTTAATAACTCCAGCCCTCGACCTCCTTCCTATTCTCATAATAACCGCAATGTGGCCACCACGCATTAGTAGACTTTAAATTTTTTACTATCCAGTGTCTCAAAAATAAACAAGACAAAGCGTGCATTTGTAATCAACCATGTGTAAAAAGCGACTATATTTAGCAGTCCCACCTTGCTGTGAGCATAAACAACTGAGCCCAGCAGTTTCCAGGTGCCTCCCCGTCGGTCCATACGAACCATACGCAAGATCTGCAGGAAGCGCATGCTGCGCAGGGCTGACGTGGCGAAGATGTTGCCTTGCGTCCCAGCTGCTATCACCGCCAACGATGCCACGAACACTATGAAGTCTACAGAGAGGGAATGCAGACAGAAGAGTCATTCAGAAGTGATAAGATTTCAATATTTTCTTATGAGCACATACAGGACTCTGGGGTGTGTTTGCACACTGTTCACACACACTCACCTATGACACAGAAGGGCTTCCTGGCAAATCTCAGCCTCCCCTGCCATCCTCGGTATCTGCAGCAACAGCCAGCCGCCCAGATTCTGATGAAGTACTCCAACCCAAACACCACGATCATCACAAACTCCTACAAACCACACACACACGCATACAGAGACACAGACACCCAGGTTAGTGACATGCACCAGTGTGTGTAGAGTGTAGCGTTTGACACATTACCCAAACAAAATGTCCACCACTTTGTAAAGAATTGTTTTGTACATGTTTTTCTTTCCATTTAAATGTCAAATAAAAATGTTTTTCATAAAATCCTTACATTTAGGCAATAAATCTCATATTAATAAAACAATTGTAAGTTGTAGGTACTGTCACCAATCATGTGACGCTGCCACTCTGCCTCTACTGTGCTGAAATAAGGATCATACAGATCATACCTTTGAGTACTGTTAGCAGTCACGTGTAGCTGCTACATATCTGCACAACTGTACTGACATGTCACTACTAATGTCTCACACAATGTCACTAGAATCCTAGAATCACTACTAATGTCTCACACAACTACTCGCTTCAGTCTCATATGGAGAGACATCAAGACTGTCTGCTGTGCAAAACCAATATGCACATTGCCACTTACCTTTTCTGCCTATTCACAACTGTTTCAGGTCTTAAGTCACTAATCATGTAGATTATATTCCATGACAATTTTATGAACTGCAGTGATACACAGAGATTTACATGCTCTTGGCTAACATAATTTGAATTGACCTGGTCGGTAAAATAATGGCTGAAATGTTTCAAAGCAAGATTGTTTTATTCTATGAAAGATTTAATTCAAACCTTAAAGTTCCATCATAGCAGTCACAGCCTATTAACACACCACTTTGTCAGTCTTCTCTCTATTTCTTCGACTCTCTTGCTTGATCAGTCTTCTAGCCTGTACAGGCAGTTTAAGGTGCACTGAACCAGTCAGTCATTAGGGCAAATGTTTGTGTAAGTAACGTCCACTAATGGCTGATTGCCCGCTAATGGCCGGGTGATTGATCGGCAGAGTGAATGGAGGGAATGTGAAAGACAGGAGTCCCACCATTAAATAACACGTGAAGATGAGCAAGGTGGGAAGAGAGAGCTGAGAAAAGACGAGTCAGGTTCAGAAGGTGAAAGCGAGTGTCCATTACCTTTCACTAAAGCAGCTGGAGCACAGAGCAAGAGGGGAGATTATGGGATAGCTATTAGGATTAGTGGATCGTGTCTGTGATTTCCTGCGCAGTCAACAACACCTGAATCCTCCCACCTGCTTACATGGCTGTCTGTGCCTCCGCTGGCAAACAAGTCAACACATACGCAAGCACATACGCTGCAGTAAGTGAGACCCCGTGTATAATAAGCGTATGAAAATTGATGCTGAAGCAGTCATATGTGCGTGACGGGGTCTTACCAGGATGAAGAGTCCTTGGTTGGCGAACTTCTGGTGTTCGGGGATGGTGGAGAACACAGATAGCACCAAGCAGCTGAACACCAGCAGAAAACTGAAACACATAAAGGTCAGTAGGTCAGTAAACACCTTTCAAAATACATATCAGGAATAAGAACAAGAATAAGAACTCTTAACTTTAATCATCGATGGGCTGAAAAAAACTAATTAAAGTATGTTTTTCTCCCTCTTTGAGTGATTAGCCAACAGCAAAAAATGCAAAATAGCAGGAAAAGATGACTGTCGATCCATAAAACACAAGCACAGCAAGTCACATACAGTAGAGTAGCACAAGAATCAGAGCAATGTGCAGTTTATTAGAAATAACTAATAACATACATTAATTATTATTTTTAACAAGCTCAGAATGAACATTTAAGTCAGGTCAACATTATTTATAATCATCAAGGGGTTGAACAATCAATCAACACCCTCTATCATAAGACATTTGAGTGACATTTAACTCTTGTTTCTGGAGAATTACCTAGAGACTAGACAAAAGGCAGAATCTACAGATGTTCTCAAGTAGTTTACTCTCATCCTGCCGGTAAATTGCACAGTAGAAAAGTGTCCTCGTGTTTTAGCACTTGTTTCAGAGGAAGACTGGGACCCTGCAGCTCTTACTTGGACAAAAATGACTGTCCGAGAGAAGTAATGGCCACTTCAGCCTGAGATCTACTCCAGAATAATACAAAACATAAATTCTCGTAAATTGTGTCTTGCGCTCAAGGTGCTCTCATGTTAGTATAAACAGGAAGTCTCTGCCACGACGCTGGAGAAGTGAGAAGTCTCCACTAAACGATCTCTATCGCTAACTTGGGATCAGGGCGAAAAAAGAGAGATGCGATCATGTCGCCTGCATGAGGAACACACTGCTGAACACACTGCACACAGTCGAGGAACACACTTGAAAAAGCGCCATGCAATTGTTTTCAATCCGCAAAACTTTTATCACATACATTTGCTGTTCAGAATTCCAACATTCCATCCACAGCGTGAATTCCTCTTTTAGGAGAAACATGAAAGATGCTGGAGCTCTCTCATGTTTAAACCCTTTAAGGAACAGGCTACAAACTACCTGTCAAATAACAAGTACTCCTTCCTGTTCAAAAGATGTCCCTCACTTATGATGATGCATTAACTGTAACTTCACAGTTAAAACATTTATGTTTTTAAATGGTGCACTGCAGAAAAGAAAGATGTTGCACTTATGCACTGATGCACTTATGTGGTTACAGTCACACTGGCCCACTTAACCAGTGGAAAAATAGTTATTGTTAGATGTTGTTTGAGTGGAACCGCTGACAGCGAGATTAAAAAGATTAACGCTATCACCAGCCAGAAGAGAGGTGGAATTTTACTTCAGATAAAGCCAGGAAATAAAGCCCATTTTGTCTTTTCATCATGTTTCGTTGATCATTATATCCTGTGCCTTACTCTACACCACCTACACTAAGTTCTTTCTTTTTGTGGCATATCATCATTTTTTGGCATTCAAGAAACAATATAAAGTCAGTCAACCAGAACCCTGACAATAACCTGTTATTATAGTATAAGTTGACCCCAAAATGTGAGAAAAAAAATAAGAGCTGAGAGGGAGACAGAAGTGAGAACACGCCCCAGCGCTGCCTGCACTGTGCCATGTGAATAGCGAACAGCGAGGCAGGATTAGCCAGGTGGCAGCTGCTAGTCCAGCTGGTCTACTTGTCAGAGCCCAAAGTTAGAGAACACTTGCTGCCCGCTAAACCAATTCTCATGGTCTCACACAATGGTGCCCTTTCTCTTCAATTAGTAATGCGATCAACAGGTCGCTCACCAGGCTAATGTGTGCGAAATGAAACGCAGTTTAACCATTGAACTAAAAAGCTCATTAATCAGAAAAACAGGAGGAGAAACTTGCAAATCACAAATAAACACATTTCAGTCAGCAGAAGAGTGAATATTAAGAAAGAGCCATTTAAAACAAGAAAGGCTAAAAGTAATCAAAGTGAAACAGTGAAATTGTTTATCAAAAGTAATGGATCATGGTTAGAATAGTTAACATTAGTCAAAAGTCGTGGATAAACAGTTGAAACAGCTGGTTAAAGATAGCTAAAAGTGATTAAAAACAGCTTAAATAGTTAACTTAAAGTAATGGATCAAAAGCTAAAGTAGTTAAGCAAATGTACAGGAAAAACAGTTTTAATAGTTAGTAAAATATTAAGTATAAACAGTAAAAATAGTTAACTTCTTCTACTTGAAGTGGTAGAGGGAATGCAAACTTGACCAAATCAAACCTGAACACTGACAATCCATTTGTCAAAAACGTAATAGCGTTGTTACAACAGACCTTTTTGTCATGTTACCGAATGAAATGAAGGGTAAGATGGGTGGGGGGTGATGAGGAGTTAGCCCTACTTCAGCTCATCTGATACGGATGCGGGAGTACATAAGTCTTAAAAAAAGGACAAGAGCGACCCTTGAAGGGGATTGTAACTGTGACTGAGTGAAGGTTCATAACCACAGGACGTCAGGGATGACATATTACCAATACTGAATCTCTGGTAATTCAAATATCTCATTAGAATCCGCCGTGTTCAATCTGAAAAGCCTGATTTCCCGACATCTCTTTTCTCTTTCTGACACTGCATGCATTGTGTGTGGAGCTGATGAATGAGCAACATCTCTGACAGCTCATGTTCCGTCCGCCCGCCCGGCCACAATTTCCAGATGGCGAGACATTAAAATAAGAAGGCAAAGTAGATCTTAGACAGCTAGAAAGACAGCGGACACCAAGCGTGAATAAACAGAAACGCCCAAATTACTACTGTATATTTCTCAGCCCAGTGAGCCGTGCGCAGAGAAGAGCTCGTGCTTCAGCCGCGGTGGAGTTAGTTTAAGACAACACACCCCGATGACTCTCTGCAAACAATGCATTTTGGCCGTTCATCAGTAATGTGCTGACTAAACTGTCTGTCTTTTTCCCCTCAATTAACTCGACGCACTGTGTGTATTTCCATAAGGAAGAGATTACTTGGGGGGCAGCATCTCAGGTGGTTTCATTCATTGACTCGTGCTTTATGACAGGAAACAAGTTGCAGTGCAGGTAGTCGGATCGACAGCTCGGGTTTTTACAAAATGCAGACGCAACATTCCCGTACAAATAAGTTGTGAAGGCAACTCCGTATTTAACTGAATGTGATACTGTCCGTCACATGCAGTAACTCCAAAACACCGCGCCGAGTTACTGCCAACACAGCTCCACAGAACTGTTTATGCAGTCGCTTTGAGTGATCACAATGTAGAATTCTGCTTGGTGTCGTGTAACAAACCCCTCAAACCTCATCTCATTCAGACCACAAGCCACAGGCAGGCCTCAATTCACAATATCTGCCAAACTCACACATGGCTGCAATATACCACTAACACCATCTATGTCGAAGTCCTCCAAGAACATGTCTGTATCTCAAAAACAAGTGATGCTGAGAATCTCATATAAGTGCTGCTGTATTTCTACCACTATAGGGGAAAAGATATTCTTTATTTCGATTGTTACTCGCTCACAAATCCCATAGAAAAGACCGAAACCATATGTATTCATCAATCTCCTCATACTCTCCAACTTCCCAAGTCGGTCTGTGGTTCTGAGGCTCGAGCCAAGTTGTTGCTGCTCATAATATAAATCTGTCACTAATCTATTGTTGCACTTTCATTAGTCGTGCTAACCGTCAGTCAGTCTGTCAGTCTGTCAGTCAGTTCATTATTTTGGTCCATCATGAAATATCTCAATAACCATTAAATGGATGGGCATGAAATGTTGTACAACCTTTCATGTTCCTGAAAGGATGACACCTTAAAATTTTGGTGGTCCTCTCACTTTGCCTCTAGCGTCACTGTGAGGTTGAAATTTGTTTTGCACATTCATGGACCCCTCAAGATAAATTATAATAGTGTTTTGCTTACCTATCCCCATCATCAGGTCAGTATATGAATTTGTTCTATACTTTGGTGTGATGACCGAATACATCAAATGAAATAATGACATTCCCATCAGCCTCAGCTTTACTCTGTGTTGAATGCAAGTGTAAGTCCACTGTGGCGTCCTCCATTGGTTTGTAGACTACCATTTTGAAACCTTGATTTTGCCATCACAGTCATTGCCATCCTGGTTTCTTTGGAGCCAGAAGTGCACATATTTGGAGAGGTTGTAGCTGGAGAGCAAACACATTGCTGAGCCTGTATTCTGATTTGATCTGACTGAGAACCTGAGGATACGCCATGGCAGTGAGTGTCTTCTCAATCGCATGGTAGCCATGTCCTAAAGCACACCCTGCTTTATTGTCTATCTTACTATAAATGAAACCACAATTTACAAAATTAATGTAATATCTTACTTCTAAAAAGTAACGGAGGTACAAGATTCAAGTCAATACTAATTCTAGTTTTAAACAGTCATTTATCTGACATCATCTACTTATGACTTGCATATAATTCATGAATGCAAATCCACAAATGCCTTCTTTGATCACCTCATCTTAAGTCTTTAGCTACACTTCCTCATACTGGATTGGATTTAAGTGACCTCAGAATGCCCGCCAGGACGACGCCCTTGCTCGTATTTGCTTAGTTGAATGAATAAATATATAAATAAACAAATACATTAATAAATAAATACATAAATAAATGAAATGAGGAGACTTTTAGGCCATGCGGAAAGGGAGTCACATTTCTGCTGAGGGCACATTTTCTCCAGCACCGCCCGCCCATCCACCCCTAGTACCAACATCCGCCATCCGCCATCCCTCCCTCCTTTCAGGGAAATGTCAATTAAGAGCAAAGCATCAGTCGAAATCCACCAAATCAGCAGGGCTGGTCTCATGGGGACACCAGGGTAGAAATCTGCTCAGCTCTGAGTGCTTTACCGACGAGCCTCAACAAAATGTCTACATAGTAAAATATTTCCATAAAAAACATTCACAGTTTAGGATTTAGAGATGAGATGAAGTAAATATCAGATTATTTTTGTCCTCATGGCCAAGAAAAGTACATAAATCTTTAAAAATCTGTTTACAGGTGAAGATCACAATGCCGCCGCTCTGCATATGCAACTCAGGATAGTGTTTCGTCTCCTACAATGAGCCTGGATATGTGACCTGACCCTGGGGTGAAGTAAGGATACGGTAGAGTAAAAGCCTGACTCAATATACATATCATAAATGGGCATGTTAATGTATAGATGCACCACATATCGAGCAGCGAATCAAAGTCGCCATGATATAATGATTAAAACAATTTCTGAAAGTCATCCGCTCAGGAGGTTTACTGTAAGGCTGTCTGCATTAGTAATTGCTCCAGAAGTTTTCATCAAGAATAATGCATGCTCGGCTGTATACACAGAATATCTGACTTTTCTCCAAAAGCGGAGCGAGTGCAATTTGTCTCGTGGACACTGTGGAGAATCAAGGGGGGAAAAAAAAGCAAGCGCAAGTCACACAAAGAGAAAGAAAGAAAGAAAGAAAGAAAGAAAGAAAGAAAGAAAGAAAGAAAGAAAGAAAGAAAGAAAGAAAGAAAGAAAGAAAGAGCGCACATAACTCTTTGCTTTGTCATGTCTGTAAGTGTTATTTATTCACATTCACATCCCAGGTACAATATTATCTCTCCCCTGAAACTCTAACCGATCACTGTTACACACCACAAGCCCCTGTATGTATAAAGTGCATACAATTTGGCTCCCGGCCTGTAAAGCTCCAGAGGGCCATTGGGCTGCTGGTGGGGCAGACAACAAACAAATGTACAGCAGACAGGGCAAACAGATTGCTTTTAACGGAAACTAGGCAGGGTGCTTTCACTGCTGTTTTCCTGTAAGCATACATATGTGAAAACCGAGATATCACATTGCTTTGATTGGACTGTTGAAGCACTTTTAGTGAGATAAATAGGTACTACTAGTGCTGGTAAACATGAATGACACGGTGTGTGTTCCTGTATGTGCTCACTCTCCGCTTCATGCCAGTCACCGTGCCTGGAAAGAGAGAAGCTGAGCTGGACTGTGGGGGAATGTACTTTTGATTCAATCATCACTGGATGATAAAGCAGCTATCAGTTACACACAACAGAGGAGGCGGAGGGAGAGGAGAGGGGAGGGCGACGAAGAAGGCTGAGAGGGAAGATGCAGAGAAACAGAGGAAACAGAGGTAGAAAGATGTGAAGGCAGACGGATGACGGTTAGAAGAGAAAGAAGGAGCAGCCTGTATTGGGCCGGGCGAGAAGGCTGTAAATCATATCCCAATATTTGTAGGCTATTATCGCAATAAACAGTGTAACATTTGATGTTTTGAAATCTCCTCAAAAGATCTTCATAAATACTTGGACGGGGCGACAAATTCAACTTGGAAGAGACAAACTTCTCTACGTCTAACGGTCCCTTTTTGGATCATGTCAGGTTGTCTTAACAGTGCATTTATTCATGTCTGAGTCTGAGAGAAACATCAACAACAACAGTTGCTTCCACTATCTTCAACTAACGGATGGACTTTGTGTCGGTCCCTTTTGGTGACTGTGCTTGGTGTCCTCTGGCTTTTAATACTCGGCTAGACATTTTGTGTCGTTGTGTACTGCTTAGTCATCATATTTTGATATGCATGTTCAGTTCTACCCCTTACTTACCTCCCTTATTGTGAAGTACTTAATATATTTTACCCTGTTTTTTCCTTTATGTGTGGGAGGGTGCAGTTTTTTTTCGTGATTCTGTATTTTGTATACTTGTATATTGTACAAATTCAAAATAAAATATTCAGAAAATAATCATCAGTATTGGAAATGTCTTGATTATGAGAAGCATCACAATGTGGAAGATATTCAATAAACGCAGTGACAGATCATAATCAGGAGTTTGCAGCCTATGTTGATTGTAGATTTTCTCACCTCGGCTGCACAATAAAGCTGTAAAGTAACGTTCGCAGCATCACTCTCTTGCATTGGACTGTGGGGAAGACAAGCGGTCGATCTAAATCTGCCTCACAGCTATTATGAGGCATGTTAGCTGTTTTCACCCTGAACTTATGTCTACAATCATAAAGAATACAGCAAGGACAGCTAATCAATAATGGACTGAGAAAACCTTATCAACTTTGCCGTCCAACTCTAAGAGGAGCAGGCAGCAGACTCATATTTGTGATGTTCTCATGCCCTGTCTGAGAGACGGCATGTGAAAATGTTTGTAGAATACAGAAGTCGTAATGCACAACAGCAAAAATCGCAATCGATTCTAAGGTACACACCTCTAGTAGACATAATGATGACTGTAAGTGGATTAAGTCAAGTATTAGGACAAGTAGAAAAGTCTGGTAAGTTCAGGAAATGACACAATTCACTATAAAGCTTTAAAGCATTGGACTGTGGGCAAAGACAAGCGGTCGATCTAAATCTGCCTCACAGCAAATTACGAGGCACGTTAGCTGTTTTCACCCTGAACTTACGTCTACAACCATAAAGAATGCAGCAAGGACAGCTAATCAGTCATGGACTGAGAAAACGTCATCAACTTAACAGAGGAGCAGGCAGCAGAATCATGTTTGTGATGTTCTCATGCCCTGTCTGAGAGACGCCATGTGAAAGTGTTTGTAGAACACAGGAGTCGTAATGCACAACAGCAGAATCGTAATTGAATCTAAGATCCACACCTCTAGTAGATATTTTACATTTCACTGTACTATACATGCCAATATAACAATATCCAAACTCTATGATGATATATAGTCTCATATCACGATAATGATCTTATATCGCTGACATGGAATGACTTAGAAAGAGAAATGGGCGAGAAAGAGCAGGAGAGGGATGAAGTTGGACACAGAGTGAACGGACCCTCAGGTCAGGTCACTATACCTGTACATGTACAAGTGTATGTGTGTGTGTGGCGCCAGACCTGATCAATGAGGCTCTGACAACAGCTTTCAGGAACTGACCCACAAACTGTGCACACGCAGCAGGTGAACAAACACACAAACAGTCCAGATATTGAACACACACCTGCAGTGACACCTTCCACAAGGACATTCGCAGGAACGCACAGAGACCTGCTTAAACAAACGTACCGGAGCAGCTAAATCAGAGCATGAGATTTATTTATAGCCGAGGATCACCAACATGTATGTGCACGCGTGTCAAAGTGTTGCACTTCACACCTTCAGCATGTTTACAAAAGCACAACTCACACACAAACACACACACACACACACACACACACACACACACACACACACACACACACACACACACCTGCCCTACGCAATGCTAACAGCACCTAAGCGCTGACAAACAAGCAATAAATAGAGGAACTATCGAGCCGCGTCGGGAGAGGAGTAAAGAGGTTAACTAACGGTGAGTGAGAAGGAGGAGTGAGCCGAGAAAAGAGAAGGGGAGGGAGCGGAGAAAAGAGAGGAGAAAGGTGGAAACAGTAGAAAGATATTAATAGCATTTCTCTCTCTTTAAATAGCGACTGCAGGCAAAATGTGAACAGGTAGGCTGCAAGAGCACTGCGCAGCACAGCTCAGAACACAGCTCCTGTTAGTTACCCCCTCCTCCTCCTCCTTCTTCTTCTGGGACAGCAAACTTTTTAAGGCAGAAACAAAAAAAAAAACAACACCACACAAACCAATCTGAGATGAAAAGTGCTTTTTCACGAGGAAAGGAGCTGACTGAGCGATTCAGAGGCTCCGGTACTGGAGCAGGAAGAGAGAGAGGGAGAGAGGGAGGGAGAGAAAACTTGACATGAGAGAGGAATGTGTTTGTTTTCCTCTGGATGCCACAACCTTCAGGAATATTACATGACTAGATCAATTATTTACATAACTGAGAGTAACAGAGTTGTGTAATGAGCGTTGGTCACACAAAGGTGCACCCCGAGCGACGGGACACTTCCACGCAAATAATTTGCTTTATTACCTACACCGACCCAAAAGTGCCACACTCTCCGCTGCAGACACAAACCTATTGTTTAGCCAGGCGCTGTTGCACACACACACACACGCACATTCACACACTGACTGCCACGCTGTTCCATCGTCTGTCCGCGGATGATGCATTTCAAACAGAGTGCCAATTAGACTGATACATTTTCCTTGCTGGAGAATGTCACTTCGCAGTCACAGGAGCCATGGAAGTATCTGCCATCAACACACACACACACACACACACACACACACACACACACACACACACACACACACACACACACACACACATACACACACACATACACACACACACACACACACACACAGTGCCTTTACTCTAACTCAGCCAATGTTACATCACATCATAATTGAGTTCTTTGTTCCCTTCTTTTGATTCATTGAAACTCTTCCTTTAGCAGCATCAAACACCAGGTAAACAGAAGGCTTCTACCCTTCCCTGAATGTTTGCTCCCTGAAACTGTGCACACTGCCATACACACAATGAAGTTCCTGCAGTCTTTTACTGTAGCGTAAGCAGCAGCGAGGAGCGTAAGCAGCAGCGAGGATCTCAGTGATTCATTGGTGCCTTCAGTGAATACAAAGAAACACTTCAATTGCTCTTTTTTACAGAGAATGAGGCTTAATTACGCGAAAGCAATCCATGAATTCCAAGTGACATTTCCAATAACGAGCCGGTTGTTTCCAGCATTTTATAGTTTCGAGGCATTAATTCCAAATGCAGCCGCTTTGGAATAATTAGATCACAAGCGGGACGGAAAACACTCAAGCACAAACTTCTGTGTTGAATTTACTTCTCTGGGTTACGCTGTGTAAAATATCCAACTAAAAGGGGCACTATGTAGTTTTGGAGAAGAAATTCAAACTCGGAATTTTAATATTGACAATATTAACAAGGTAATAATAGAAATTAAGAAATGTTTATTTTTTCCATATATAAATAAACAAGCTAATTTTAGAAGAAAATAAGGTCCCTAGAACGCTGTTGGCAGATATAAACAAAGTAAAACAGTATGAGATTGTGTCGTCCTTTCAGATCGTTTCATTTATTGAGTTTATTCAGTCACGAAAATGAATAGTTTGTTTATTAAGTTTGTTTAGGAGTAAAAAAAAAAAAAAATCAGTCAATGAAGATCTGTCTTTCTCCAAACTGCATAATGCACCTTGAACTATGAGTCACAACTTCACTTCCACTGCAGTCAGAACATTTGTGAGGCCAAACCTCTTAGCCCCACAACACCTACAGTTATCACCTCCAGCAGAATGTTTGTATAAAACACGTATTTCACCATGAATGCTTTTCAGGAGACTGCGTGTCTCTATCCCAATTTGTAGGATTATTATGTCAAGACTACAAAGACATGCAAAAGCCACCAATAGTCTGGAGTGAGGTCAGAGAGATTGTATCCGTTCCGAAAAGTTATAAACTTTTAAACCTTAAGAGGTTGTCAGATGTCACGTTGAAGTCCATTTCGAGCAAACGGGGACCTCCGCCAGCAATAGCTGGCTTAGATACTTTTGTCCATTTTGGTAAATTTAGTACAATGAAAACTGTAGAGTAGAGCTGGAACAATAAATGGGCCATAGTATTAGTCAGGCTGTACTGCAGGACATGACCTTGGCATCCTCAGTGGCTCTGACAGCAGCTTTACTTCCTGAAACGTGTAGCAGTTCTCTTGGCCTGTATGCAAACCAGTTCTAAAATAACATGAAAATGTTGCAAAATAAGCAGATCTGCACTGCAAACTGGAGAAAAGATTATCTCTTCCACTTGCCCGTAAGAAAGAGGATCTAAAGACTGAGCTGAAGTTATTTGTGTGTATTTGCAGGACAGAGGAACATCATGTCTGATGGTTACACCACAAAACTCCAGCCTGGATGACAGGGATTGCCTTGGCATGTTATTGCAGCATGTTGCTGTTAGTTTCTCTGCTGTATACTTCATCTTTCACACCTGCATCATGACCAATGTAAATCCCTCTTCTCATCACCAGCTTCAATTAATTAAACAAATTGACTTATGCATCGTAATTAAGCAGCATTTAATCATCTCTTGACACACATAAACTCCGGCTTTGTACCTCCGCGAATACATCCACTGCTTACACACATATGATAAATGCATATAATAGATTCACAGAGCACGTTGGTTATAAGGAGCAGTGACACTGGTGGTTTGCTGTTCCTCAGTGACATGACTCACTAAGGCACGGATGGTTAGAGAGGGAAGAACTATGTCCAGTGTGGTCACATATCTAGCCAGTAAATGGAGCAAAATGAAAGCGTTACCACAGATAAAGGATGAATTTATGATGTGAGAAAAGGGTTCATCATGGCTGGATTGGCCTGGGCGTGTGTGTGTGTGTGTGTGTGTGTGTGTGTGTGTGTGTGTGTGTGTGTGTGTGTGTGTGTGTGTGTGTGTGTGTGTGTGTGTGTGTGTGTGTATGTGTGTGTGTGTGTGTGTGTGTGTGTGCGACTGTGTGCGTGTAACAAGAACTGGATTAATAGCAATCATGCACATTTTCCTGGTGATTGGAGTCAGTTTGACCTGGTGGGAATATCAGACGTGTGCGGTTTATGACATCAGGACAATTCAGTGTGAAATTGTCCACATACAATTAGAGAAGATTTATGTGATAACGGAAAAAGACTTGGGGGGAAAATGAAGCCCTGGGATTTATATGCATAATACTGACATCAGTTCTCCACTAAGGTGGAAGAAATGGTGAACATTGGAAAGACCTGAATGGGCTCATAATAAGGTGTGAGCACAGACGCACAACCTCCCACTAGGGAGGATGTGCTCCATTGTTTCTGATGCTTTTTGTCATTCCTGTTCTTTGCTACTTATGGGCTCGCTGTCAGTGAATTGTATCACACAAAGCTCGGAGGCGCGACCGAGGCGGAGGCGAAGTGCTGAGAGAGCGCTGACATTTAGCTGCGGTATTGTTAGCACCAGCTAGCCAATTAGCACAGAGCGGTAGGTGCACCGGTGTGCTTGTATAACGCTGACATTTCACCATTGAACCAGTGACTGAGCTCAACTTTCAAGCAGCTTGGATCAGCAGAGCTGGAGGTTGGGGAAGGGTCTTTGTTGACACCAAAAGGGAGGCGGAGGGAATTCTTGGGACTTCATAAGTAAAGTATTTTGAACCAAAAGAAATCTAAACTTTAACGGGAAAACATACCAGCAGAAGCTAGGACCGAATCATGGGACATGCCAGAGGTTTATTGGAAGTGAAACCCCCCACGACCCAAAACACATGTACACCCTACACTCCTTCAACCCCCCTCCTTGACCAGGGCTACGACCGAATTTCAGGCCAATCATCATTACTCTGTGACAAGTCTAATCTTGTTACCATGGCAGCAGGGATCTCCGGTGATGGATTACAGAGGGTCAGGGGCGTCTCTCGAGGACTGAGAAACAACAAAAGGAAAGAAGTGACTGTAACATTTGAACTCAGGGTAATGGGATTGACGCAGCGGTTTGAGGCACGCGGTGTGAGAGAGTAAACCGGGGTCACGCACAACCCCGGTGGTCAGCGGATCTTGAGGAGGAGCTGACAGGATTTACAGAGGACACAATGAGGTGCTGTAGTGTTAAGGCCACTGCTAATAATGTGATGGGCTGAGGGCACTGTGAGAAAATAATGATCTGTTATCCCATCCGAATAGTGTACTTACTAAGTAAGTAAGTATTACTAAGTAATTCTCGAAAGTATTTGTATCAGCAAAAAGAGACTGAACGATGATGGATTTTTGAAGCAGATACCAATATTAAAGGATAATTTCACCCAATAATGAAAATTCAGTCTTTATCTACTCACAGCTGGGACTCGCAGCACTTCACTCACTCACTCACTCACTCACTACACTTGACTTTCCATGGGAGTGAGTAGATAATGACTGAAGTTTCATTCAACAGATTCAATAGATAGAATAGAACTAGAGACATTTTGAGGTCACTCTCTCAATATTCGGTACTCCCTATACTGTATAATAGACACCATGGCTCTGTCAATTAATAAGTAAATTGTTGCCAGTGCCAATGTCCATGCCAATCCCAGCGTCCTACAGCTCAAGACGGCATCTTCAGATGTCTTGTATTGTCTGAACACCAGTCCAAAACCCAGACAGATATTGTGTTTACAGTTGTAGAGGACAAAGGCAGTGAGGACTACAAGACCTGCTGCTTTAACCACCATATATTTTTTTTGTCACTGTTGTTAATGTAGTTGTAGATCCTTGCCTGGAGCAATTGATGCTGATGGTGGGTGAAAACATACACGGGTTTGAGTTTAACAACTGATTTTGAAAACTGTGTGAGCAAGCAGTAAAGTTAAACACACTTCTTTAGCAAAAAGCAAGCCATCTACGCCACACTAGCACTCTGTTGTTAGTTTGCAACCAAGTCAACGACCCCATGACCCAAAGCCCGGAGTTCCGTCTGTGATGGTGATGTCAGTATGGGACAGATACGCAGCAGCTATAGGGGTGGTGACTGAAGGCCTCGCTATCTGTCTGTTAACGTTATCTCTGCTGTGATTACAAACACTGGTGCCCGGGTCACATCACATGGAGGGGCTGCACTGCGTTACTCCTCAGCCCAGTGTCAGCGCCGCTTTCTCTGCCTGTCAGACTGAACGTCTTTGTATAACTGTCAGTGTCTTTATGTTATGTGTTGTTTTTTAGACAGAGTCCAGAGACGTGTGAAAAGGGCTTACATCACTCTCTGGTGAAACACCAGCACATCATACACAATCATGACACACACTTGCAGGGACATTACCATTTTAGACAAAAAAAAAAAAAAAAAAAACTTCCTGAACCAGACATGCTGGCCAACAATGGGGCTTCTTCTTTATTGTTTAATTGCTTTTTAATTCCTTATAAATTGAGCAAACAGACTTGAATGATCCAAGAGAGTGGGTGAGAGAGCACCACAGACACATGTTTTTTTCATTAGTAGTTTAAAGGTTGCTGCTTGTCATGCACTGCTACATCCACTTACAGTAAACACAGTGTTTTAAATCATACTGCACTGAATTTTATCATTGCAAATAGAACAGCTGACCCTTGTTCACTTACACGGCACAGGAAGTATGGTTTCAACACTTGGACTTGGCCTAAACTTTGGGTCATAAATATCTCATCAATGCACAGTAGTGTAGTGTTGTTGTTTTTCCCTCAGACACACTCATTCCCCTGCGGGCTAACAGAAATGCGTAGCAGGATGAAGAGCATTCATAAAGTTTACACGTTCCGGCCTCATGTTAAGTCCCTCCTTCATGTTACTGGACTGGATGCTCGGAGGTCCACGTTTGCTTTCAAGATATTAGTATCACCACAAACTGTGATATATCATAGAAATCATGTTTTAAGTTGTTGTTATACTTTTCCTTTTTGTACACCAACTTCCTCCTCCTCCTCCCCCTCGTCCTCCCCCTCCTCCTCCCTGTCTCTCTAGTGCAGCTGAAGCAGAGCCAGGATCAGAGTGGACCACTTGTGGGCCTCTCAGCCTCACCCTCTCCCCTCTTTAACTCATTACGACCAATTAGGTGACAGGCCAAGGAGGGGAAGGCTGGATGAGAGCAGAGAGATAATACACTTCTGAATTATTCATCCCTCTGCTGAGTCTCACCCTACCTCCACCCCACTGCTGGTCTCTCACTGCCCAGACCTCTTACATCATATTCTTGTTGCTATTCTCTGTCTTCTGTCCCTCCCGTCTCTCACCTGACTCTCTGTTAGACGATGTCCACTCTAAAGGCCAGGGTATGCTTTGAAATGAACAAAGTGTCCAACCAATGTTTTCTGAAAGGCCACAAGTAGCCGCATGAAGAATCAAAAAAGGGGTCTTTCAAGGGAAGTTACTAAATTTCTCACGTTTGCTGTTGCATGTGGAGTGTTTGTCAGATTGTCAATTGTTAACATAAATGTCAGACGCAGCCCTTGCAATTCCAGTGTCCAGAAGAAAGCTTTAGATGCTGTGAATTCATCCGCGAGGAAAGATAATTACATTTGTTTTGGCCTCCCATAAATATGAAAACAGCAAGCATGATTTTTCGCACTTCGCAGTCAGCCTTCATACAGGGTAACAAGAATATCAGTTACAAGTCTTAGCATAACATTTTGTTGTCATTATTATGTGGGGGGGCTTTACGTTACGTTGCAGGAGAGGGAGGGGATGACATACTGCAAAGGGCCCACGGGCGGATTTGAACCCCTGGCTGCCGCAGCAGGGACACAGCCTCTCTAGCAGCCGAGCTACAGCTGAAGCTTAAGACAGTCTCTTCTCGAAGGTATTGATTGTGTTACACACTAAACTGACAATGATAGTTGTGCAACGAAAGATAAGAGAGAGCATGAGAAAGTCAAAGTGATATCTTGCTCTGCACATCTGGCCAATCGCTTGCATGAAATACGACAAGACTGCCAGGCAGTATCACTAATGGCGATATCGGAAAGATGTGATTGAGTGTGGACTTAGAAACTGTTCAACCCTCCAGAAACATTTTGCCTATAGCTGTAGTTTATTCTCTTTGTTTTGGGCTCCCACCCACACTAAACTACAGGTATATGGTTTTATGTAGACTGACTCAGCTGCTTTTCAGTAAAGTAAGAAAAGCAACTTGTTGGTACATTTAACCAAGTCTGTGTCAATAAACAATAACACTATTCAAGTGTCATTAATTTGAAATTGATCAGACGATTATAAAACAGCGTTTTGATAAACCACGTTCATTAGTTTAACAGGTTGCATTCATGACCCACGATCAAAATCCTGTGTTGCGCTTGTTTAAAAAAAAAAAAAAAAAAAAACTGAAATAACTGTAAAAGAGAACATGGACAGTGTGGAGGTTTCACTTGCTGTAACAGCCGTCTGTCCCACCTCAGACCAGATGTTGGCTGTGTTTTGTTTCAATGAAGACGGAAACAGAAAGATTGATCTAATTTTCTGTTCTTGTTCTGCTGTGACATTTTCAGATTCGGTCTTGGTCGTCAGGTTAGTTGTGCTTGTACGGATACCTTTCCTTACTACTCTGCTCAGTTTTATTTGCCTTGACTGAAGTGCACTCTGGGACAAAGGACACAGCGCGGACGTCGCAGGACACCACAAGGTCTGGCACCTGGGGGCCAAAATGATCGATTGAGCGCTGATAAGTAGCAAAGAGTGAGAGAGAAAGAGTCCTAAGAGGAGACAGAGGAAGAGAGAGAGAGCGAGAGAGAGAGCGAGAATAGACATTGTGCCTTAATAGATGTATGGATAGAAACAGGAGGGAGGGGGATGAGGAGACAAGTAGCAGAGACCACAAGGAGCGAGTTATCAGTCAGACATATAGATAATGAGAAAAAATAGTGGACAAGAGAAAGAGAGAGGTGGCTGAATAATGTATTGGACAGACGAGGGGACAGTGAGACGAGGAGAGCCAGAATGGAAAAGAAAGAGAGAGAGAGAGAGATGAGGTATCGTCTGTGAGGTCTCATCACACACTTGCTGACATTGCTTTAATCTCTGGGCCAAGAGGAGACCAGTGGGCCCACCGACACACACACACACACACACACACACACACACACACACACACACACACACACACACACACTGTCGTGGGGTGAACATGGTCGCCGGCATGTAGGGACAGATTTACAGCGTGTTTACAGTGGCTGGTTTCTGCAAAGGGAGTAAAAAAAATAAAAAATAAAGAATAAAATAAATTCCAAAAGTCAGGCAGGACTCCTGCGTGACATCACAACATACAAGAATGAGGACGGCTTGATGTGGCAGGTTTGTGTTTACATGTTTTGACATCAAGCGAAACCTTTTCACCATCAATAACCATTCATTATATTTAATCTGTGTTGTAAAAATGGTGTGAATTAGTGTGATGTGAGCTGCGGCAGATGTAGAAGGAAGACAGGAGTGAGATGACTTTTGGATTAAGTTTCTCCCCCCCTCCTCCTCCCTTTATAGTGAAGCCTGTTGACATGGAATAACTTTTTCTGTGCAGGGCAGGAAGGAACAAAACGAAAGCAAACAAATAATGGTACTTGGGGAGGCGTAGAAGGAGAAGCAAAACAGAGAAAGACAGACAAACAGGTTCAGCGACGAGACGTAAAGAGAATGAAGTTCTGGTGTAAATAGACAGAGATAAGCGAACAGAGGCGCACATTACAGCAACAGGAAGAAGAAAACGTAACCGCAGATATAGAGGAAATGAAACTGTGTTCAAGTGGAAGAATTGTGCAAAGAAGGCATTTAGAGCAAGAGGGGGCAGAACACAGGAAATAAACAATCTCACAAGAGTGGCAGGGCAGCCTGCGTAATTATGACTCCGTCGTTAACATTTGATTATTGTTTATGCTCTGCCCACAGCGCCATTGGCCAGGCATTTACACACACACACACACACACACACACACACACATGCGTGCAATCTCCATAAACCTACACATGCATGACTGAACATACATTTCGCAAATGTGCGCACGCCAGTCAAGACCTTTTCTGACAGCATGCACACTCAGCCACATGAGCGATAGACACACACACACACACACATATATATATACATATCTACAAATACACATTGCAAAGCGCTTTCTGCAGGCGAGGCAGGCCTTATAAATACGGTCCCACATTGTGATTTTGTTTGAGCAGCGTCTCCATGGCGCTGCTTCCTCACATGTTTATAGTGAGTGCCGTTATAAATTAAAATGATCTTAACAACACTTAAGATGGGCCTTGCATGCGGGCGCAGCCAGTCAGGGACAACAGGGGAGAGACACAGAGACCTGGGCTATCCCAGAATCTCAAGAGACAAGAGACAGACAACATGCAGAGAGAGAGAAGGAAGAAGAAAGAAAGGGCAGAGGTAAAGCAGCTCCTGACGAAGGTATTCTGAAAAAGCCGAAGATGTTTTAGCCGTCCGCGAGTGCCTCTACAACCACACATACACCTCAGGTATGCCTGCACAGTCATGCAGCCTGAAAACTATATCCACAGCACTCACGTGGCTGACGGGGTAAAGTTACAAACACGTGGATGGAGAATAAAATGTAATACCAGAACAATAACCAGCTGGAGAGACACAGCCTGATATACAGAAGCTATTCGAGGCCAGACCTGAGCGCGTCAATGAGCCCGGCCCACCTGTGCAGGGACAAGCTACGCACACCAGATTCAGTTCATTCAACCTTTATGTGACTTACGCAGTTAAAATGCACACATCTACTTTGTTTTCTCACTGAAAAAGCTTGATAAGTTGAGTGTAGAGATTCCCAACAACAATTAAGTTTGCACACTAACGCCTGCACACTCACTCCATGCCACAGAAGTTTAATAAAGGCAACGTTTTGATCCAACTTGGGTCTTCATCAGCTCGAACTCCTCATCCATGCCACTGTCCAATAGACTTGCACCTACATATTGTGTGCATAACCAGTCTCTCCTTTCACTGATATAACAACATCCCAGTAGCAAGACAAGATATTAAAATGTCGACTGTCAGAGATGTAGGCAATGTTGCAAATCAGTGAGCAGGACTCATTAATGATAACTCACTTTTTATATAGCTTTCTCAAAAATATGATGAAGTACATTGATTTGTCAGGTGTTTTATTTGCTTGATTGGCCAAAAAAGTGACAGACAACTTCTCAATTGATTTTCCATGAAGTGTACAGTATCACAACACATATCAGTCTGACTGAATAACATAACATCCCGGGGGTGGATTGTATATCAGCCGTATCCCTTCCTCCAACAAGCAACAGCAACTAGTGATTGTTTCCTCAATTAAGCTGCATAATTGTTTATTAAAGTTAAATCATTATTTTTTTGGAAAGTGCTTATGCTGCCGTCTTGACCAGAACTCCCTGGGGGAAGAGATTTTCTTAACTTTCATAGTGAAATAAAGGACAAAGATTATCAATTAGTTGCTTCGTTTATAAATGTCAGAAAATCGTGAAAGAAATGCCAATCATTGTTTCCTCAAGCCGAAGATGACGTCCTCAAATGTCTTGTCCTCAACCCAGAGATAGTCAGTTTACTACAGTTTTTGCTACTGACAAACAATTTGAGCTACGTTACTCATAACTTGAACATTATTATCTCCAAAGCCATCTTTAATTACAGCACTTCCTGTTGCTTTTGATTCTATTTCCTCAATGGTAAGTCTAAAGCTATTGATTTATTGTTTGCATGCATTACGAGCTCCGCAGACGCTGGCGACACCGGCCGTGCCATCTAAGCACTCTCCGTCACTCCAGTTAACACAGAACACCTTGATGATCACTCATCGCATTCATTTTTGTCATTAGACAGAAAGTGATACGAGTGTGTGGACTGTCAAGGCTCAGCTGATCACAGACACTGGAGGAAATCGCTTGAACTTTGAGAGTAAAACGCACAAAGTTGCCAGGGATGGTTACAGGACAGAAGATGACAGTATGCCCGAGGACGGTGTCTGACCTTCTACACAGATTTAACAGAGGCGTTTAACTGTGTAACATTTACAGAGGGTGACGTTGCAGAGCAGCTTTCCCATGGCTCATGACACAATACATTTCCAGTCCAAAGAAGAGCCACGCTTTACTGGCAGGGCCGTCTATCGTCACCAAAGTCCTAATTGTCCTGTTTTACCTAACTGCTGGGTTGCAGGGTTTTGACAGTTCGTCGTATCGTTGATTTAAAGCAGGGCAGTGTGAGAACCAAAGCGGGGGCAGCACAGTAAAGTGTTTAAAGAGAAAAGCTCCCACAGAGGAGGTGTTGGGTGAAAGTTAGCAGCAAAACGGAGGAAAGCTCATATTGATCACTCAACACGAATCAAGATTGGACTTCTAGCCTGACAGTGTCTCTCTTTTTGCCATATGGTGCAAACACACTGATTAGAGACGTCTTTTCCAAGTTTTCAAGCTGTTATGGTCAAATTTGAATGAAATGCAGGCAATTAAAATTTCACAAATTATGCCTTAAAAACATGCTTTCTCTGTAAGTTTTGGAAGTATTTTAATACATGTTGGAGTCTTTCCTGCTATATCTGCAGCTGGTGAGTTAAAAAAGGAAGCCCAGTGTTCAGTTCAGTCTCATCTTTTGGCACTTTCACAGCACAGAACAGATGTATAACCAGTAATTAGAGGCACGTCTTTTTCTGTTGTTCAATCTCTGAATTTGAACATCAACCTATTTTCATGCTCATGTGTGGGCTTATAAATGTTACGTTGCTAATAATATGATAATAACAAACTTCATTTATATAGCACTCTTCTTAAAGGCGCAAGAGTACATACCAGGTTAGTAGGCCTGGATCTGAAATAGGAAAAAAGAGTGAGGCCGTTCAATAATAATATTTCAAAATACATTCTTAAACTAACGGAGAGCTGATGTTGGGGAGCCAGCACAGGGGTAATGGCTACAACTATACGTACCTAAGATCAGCATACAAAACTTCTTGATATATTCAGGCAGATCTGATCAAATACTGATCACAACACATTTACACCCTGCATTAACACGTTTTTCCTTTATCCAGATAACACATCCGCATACGGATCACATTTGCAAGCAGTGCAAAGGGGGTCTTTGTACCAGCTCCTCAGCATCGCTGTACACACAGAAATGTGTCAGCAGATAAGAAGAACATGTAGCCTGAACAATACAGTCTCCCGAGAACACTGGCAAAATTCCCAGGAAATTAACAAAACCTCCACCTCCGGCATTTTGTTCAAGTGAATGACTGCTACAAGAAAATTACACAACAATTTGTCCAAATTTGCAGCTCCTGTTGTATGTTTACACACTCACCACCTCTGCAGAAATCACTGATGCTATATACTGCAGAGAGCTGTAGTACTAAGAAGTACAGTAGAAGGAGCTGGGAGAGAGACAGTCTCTCTCCTGACTTTCCTGGCTGGGAAAGCAGATCTGGAGTGTTTAGAGCGTCTTGACTAGTCGAAATAAACTCTTGGCATTTCCCTCCAACCTTCACGGCCAAATGCCACAGTATTCCTGGCCGGCTTCGGCGACAATAACATTACATAAACACAGATTACTGTAGATTAGGGGGTGTCAAAACCCCGACTGATCACCTGTCAGCAGGAGAATCAGACAGGACCATTGTGTGTACTCTGATTTCACCTTCAGACTTTCTACATGTTCTGCACTGTCAAGTAAATAAACAACAGCAGTTTGCTCTCCCTCCAAATGATTATTGTCTGTGTGTAGGTATCCGTGTGTGTGCATGTCCTGTTCCTGGGTGAAAGCGAGCAAAGAGAGCAGGGCTGGATATTGGGGGGGAAACCTGATTCCCGGTCGGCCTTCCCAGGACAGACAGTCCCCTCTCTGGGGAGACACATTTTGCCCCGAAAGGAGAAATTAATACAGCGGTTAACCTCGACTCTCCTCTCTTTCTGACTAACTCCTGTTCTCCCTTCATGCACACATGAAACACTCCCTTCCCTCCTCTGAAAGACGATCACACGATGAACACCTTCATCCTGACATATCTTTTTCTCTCCATTTTGGCGTTAAAGAGGCTGCCTTTCAAGCAAGCATCGGCCCTGCTTAAGTGCCCTTGAGCACGACACTGGATCCCTCGCAGCTGCAGGGGTGCTGTTGTGGTAGGGGACAAGCGGAAAGAGAATTTTCCAACAGGGATCGATAAAGTATCATGTTATAATCCTCGGCCACCAAAATCAGGCTCCCTCCTACGCCCTCCTCCGTCTTCTGCTTGTCCTCTGCGTCACACTTTGGTGTTAGCAGGCAGCAAAGCCGCACCGCGGAAAAATAAAGCCATAGCGGGAAGGGGAAGGCAAGGAGGTTAAAGCAGTTGCTGCAGAATGTGACAGGCCACCGGAAGGGACGTCAGGACACATGACAAGGGACCTTCAGACACACAGGCTGTGACACACACACACGCACACACACACACACACACACACACACACACAAGACAGGTGTGAATTGGGTGGAAACAGATTTTTTCTTGATTACAGACATTTTAGGACAGTTTCAACATTATCTCACAGTTTTGTAAAACAAATCGGTTATAAAACATGTGCGTCACGTTTACGTTCTAAGTCATGGAACCTCTGGTACCGGTTTGGTTTTTTTGGTTTAGTCATTTCAAGTTCCATTTTGTACAGTACCCTCTCGTGTCATGTCTTACTATCCACTTCCTGTGTTTCTGCTCATCTGTTTCTGTTTCATGTTCCTGCTTTTGTAAGTTTAGAAGTCTTTAAAGCTAGCTTTTTGTTTTTTTGTACCGGCTGGCCTCTGTGCCTTGCGTTTGGGTCCTTTTTTAACCAACACTTCTCAAGTTTTGGTAAGAATTGCTGAGCATTAGCAAAGGTAATGGAAGTACATGTATATGTTTATGTCCCTATTTCCATGAAGAGATGTACAGAACAATTTCTCTAAATTGTGCTTTCTGACCTTAAAAAATTACATTTTTTGATAATTAAACTGAATATCAGTGATGCACATTATTTTGTAATACACCGCTGATTAACTGTTTTCCCCACAGGAAACACATCAACACCCGATCAAGATGCCTTGACTTAAGAACGACCTTGTGTCTGTTTCCAAAATCGCAGCAACACAAATCAGCCAAAATCATCTTCTCTGTGTTCCTGACCAATCCAGTTAGTCTGACCTCAGTCTCATTAGCAGCTCAACTGGATGTTGGCTCCTCCTTCACTCAAATCAGAGGAAATGCCACAGATGCTATAAGAAAGACGCATTACTGGGTGCTGCACAATTGCTGTCTTGTGTAGACTCACACTTTTTTAAGGTAGAGGTCTCCAAAATTATTTAACAAAGTTTCAAATTTAGAACTGCAACTGATAACTTTAATTCGCTATTCAATAAAATACTAATTTTGTCAACAAAATATCAGAAAGTTGTGGAAAATGTATGAAATGTATAATCATATATGACAAAGAAAAGCAGTTAACTGTCACACTTTTTCTTGCAAAATAACCATCTATTATCAAAAGCGTGGCGGATAAAATATTCTGTCAATAAATCGATTTAATGCATTTTCAATTTACTAACTTGAATCTTGTGCATGAGACCTTTTTAATGTACTTATCTATCCACATTTTTCTCAAGGCTTCTAGCTGATCTTGCATGCTCTTAAACACAAGCAGACCAGCCAGTCAGATCTGAAAGGAAGAAGAGGGAAGAGAGAGAGAAGCAGTGAGGAAGGGGAGGTCAATTAGACAGGGCAGAACAGCAAATGAGAGATGATATTCCCACTCAGGACGAAAGGAAAGGAGGGAACGATGGAGGACAGAGAGGGAGCAATGGAAGAGCAGAGGCATTTGGACCATAAAGTATCCTTAATGGAGAAGAATTTACACGACCTGCTGAGGTGAACAGATTAAAAAAAAAAAAAAAAACAGCAGCGGAAAAGGAACAACAAGCATCCAATGTGCAGTCCTGAGCAGATTAAAAATCCGCACAAAGTGCAGAGTGGCTTTCTCTTCTCGCTACTTTACGGTTTTCTTCACCCTTCTTCCTCTCTTACTTAGTCATCAATAAAAACACATTCATGTGCTGACTAAAAAAGCAAACAACAAAAACAAAAAGCTATTTTCTGATTTTCATGACTTAGACCATTAATAATAAAACATTTAATAAAAAAGGGCCAACACCAAGCGGTTTTTTGGAGGATGGCAGTGAGGGGGGCAATTTTAGTGGATTTTGTGTCGCATGGCTGAAAACCTGGAAAAGCAGACCAGACTGTTTCCATGACCCAGGTGAGAAATTAGATTAGCTGGCTTGGACAGGGTTCACAGGGAGGGAAAACTGCAAGGATAGACAGATAGAGGGAACACATTCAATCAACACGCTGTCTGGGCTAAATGAGTTTAATAATGTCAGAAAGGCAATTCACCTTTAATGAAACGCTTGCGAGCTGCATTCTGTGTACAGCACTGTTAGCACAAAAGATGTGTGAGGAATGAACCGTATATATCAAAGCTTCTTCGACCAAACCGTCAGCCGAAAGGTTATGGAGAGCACGCAGAGTCCTGTTGAGGGTATCTCCCTCCGCATCTATAAATAATGTGGCTTTAGACCTAAGCTTTCATAAACAGACACCATCACTGATGGTTGTGCCATAAAAGGTTAAAGAGGAGGCATTCCCACAAAGGGTGGACACTGAAGGGTTTATCTGGCACAGATCTATCTGACATGAGGCGTTTACTTCTGAAACTGGTGAGGCTAACGTAAGTTGTCATAAAAAATTTTTTTAGTAAACAATGTGTACACAAACAATGTTCTCAATGCTCGTGTTCATGTGTAGAGACCCTGGTGATACTGCGAGCAAAGTTTCATGTTGTGTCGTGCCTTCTTAGTGATTTAAAAATAGCGATTTTGATGCTATCACTAGTTTGCCCCTAGCACTCCCATTTAAAATGAGTTTGACCCAAAAACGAAAATACGGTAAATCTTAAAAGTGCCTCTTCGACGTAATTATGCTTTTACACGAAGGTTTGACTCATATACATTCACAAAAAAAAGCCTGGGTTGCTTTTTGGCGAGAGTTTCACTTGAACGATGCATTATTAAAAGCTGCAGTGCTCTCTCATAGATACAATAATTGCAGAGTCTGGTGTATTTGTTCAGGTTTACATCCAAATGTGCAGTTTGCAAGACAGACAGCTTTAAGTGGTACTGCCGGGATTTAGTTTTTCATTTGCATGAAGTTAAGCGATAAAGTTGAGAGAAATTGAAGCAGCGAAGGCCAAGATATCCTCACTATCAGTCCCTATGTGGAAGCTCCATGAACACTTCAGGGCACCTTCTTTCCATGAAACTTGATAACTTCTTTCTGTCAGATCCTTCCTCCCTGCTTACATCCACAACTTCAGTTTCTAAAACAGAAGAAAAAAACGACTGAATCTGTCTTTCAGGAAGCTCCCCAAAATAAAATGTGTTTACATGCAAATTATTAAGCTTAAGCTACCATAGTAATAATGACAGGCGCAAAGGAGGAAGTCAGGTGCCGTTATTATAGAGCATGAAAGTCTGCGTAGAGAGGAAGAGGATGGATGGAAGGGTCGACGACGCATCAGATTTTGTACTCTACAGATCATTGGTCATTTTCTGTTTCAACTTACGACAAGACTGGTGTCCCTTATGACCTTAAACCAGAGTCCTGCATGGGTTCGGGTACCTGCGGGCACCCGACAGGTGACCCGCACAATTTGGATAAAACGGGTGAAAAATAATGTACTGTGTCGGACACGGGTGCGGATCGGGTCGGACAGCTGGAGAGCGCGGGTCGCCATTTTCAAGGCGTCAGGTGCAAAAAAAAAATAATATTATTATTAGCAACACATCTGCAAAAATCTGCCTGCATTTCAAAATGATAAGCATTTATATTTCATATGAGTTCATTCATGCATGCTTGCGCCCTCTCAGAACTCCCATTCTCCACGCTGGCTTACTCTCAGTTTTAAAAATTGCCTCCGTCTAATTTTCCTTTGGGTGCGGGTCGGGCGTCGGTATCAATTTATATCAATTTTATAGGGTCGGCTCAGGTGCGGAATGTAATTTTTCTGCTACTGTCGGAAAACTGGTCGGATGCGGTTCTAATTATGGCGGGTACGGGCGGGTGCGGGTTTGAAAAATAAGACCCGTGCAGGACTCTGCCTTAAACGTTCCCAACCTAAACCACAACAATGGTCGCCTAACCTACGTACCTGATTTTTCACCCTTTCTCCCAGTGCACTCCCAATTGGTGATTTCTCCTGTTACTCTCCTGATTTCATAGTGACATCGTGATAGTGATATCTGGCAAGCCAACCCAGATGCAAACGACTCTGCCTGACGTGTGTCCCCCATCTCTGGGCTCTCTCGAACCTTTAAGTTGAAGGTATGTCATTTGCTGATACTCCAGAAAATCTCCCTCTTCTTCGCAGCCCTATGATGGCAGATTTGATCATACCGAAGTGCTCATTTTAACTCAAACCAAGATTGTTCCCTGTATCCAACCAAGTTGTTTTAAATGTAGAGTTGTGACATTAATACACTAATTTATTTCATTTGTTACAGACGAATGATGTCATCCTGTCTATAACTGCCACCAAGGCATCATCTGTTTTTTTCCCAGGCTTGACAAAGCATATAGAGAGCAACAGAGTAGGAAATCATAGTAGGATTGACTATGTGACTGCTATTTTTTCTGGTTGTTAGAGTCATGGAATCATCTTTAACTTGACCGCGGCCACTGAACAGACAGCTACAAGATATTCTCATGAACAAAATTTGCTATTGTTTCGATTAGCCTGTCAGGACTGTTTGCACAGAGATCCTCGTGTAAAGACATTTCTCTTCAACCCATTGATACAGATGATAATGCTCGAGCTCCAATCTAAAAACTCCATGTTATAATTTTGCTCCACATCTCTGCTCCTCCTCTGTGAGACATCAATAATACATGACCGCTATATTTTCACCCTCCTCAGACCCAATCAATCACTCTGACTGGTCAGTGCTCGGTCTTGGCTGCTTTTCCTGTCCATTTACATGCACTATAACTGCAATTTTAGCCTGTACCAGGCTTAAATGGGGTATGGGCAGCCAAAGTCAGGATTAAGACTCAACACAACTTCTTGGATTTCCATAGTGGAACCATGTAGTATGACCAGATCGGCGGCCTGTAGCCTGATTTTAGTCTGGGGTTCCACAGCCCCAAAGGACCCCCAACTGGGATGGATTACTATTTACAAAACAGGCGGCTTCTTGTGAGGGTCTATATGTGGCACTGCCTATGGTAGAAATGGGTAAGAGGTCAAAGGTGAGGGGAAACACTGAAACTGATCCCTCTCAATGTTGTCAGTCAACTGCCTTGCTCATAGATCAGGTTTACATACAGACACGCCGCATGCAAAAACACACACACACAGATGACAGAAAGCGTTAGTGTCACGGTTAGAAAAATAATAAGATAACGATTGAAGAAGATATTCAAAAATATTCTCCTCTTCTCTGGGAAATTGTAGGTTAGGTTTAATCAGGGTTAATCATCTGTTTAAGTACCTGCTCCAATACTAAAAGGTTAAAACACTGCAGACCTTTTTCCTGCTACCTGCAGCCTTTTTCTCAAGAAACGTTCACTCAACCAGTAACAAGCTCACCCGCAGCAAAAACGCAAAACAGATCTCGCATTTACGTCCAGTTAAGGGTTAAGAACGGGCTCAGAGGTTACTGTATTGAAAGTACTTTGGTGGAAGAGAAACTAAGGGTATAGGCGTATGCTTTCTATTACTTTTCTCTGTAACTGTCAGCTTTAAATACCCTGATGTGTCTATATATAATCACTTTAGGAGAGTGTATCTGTTGATGTATATCTGCAAATCGTGCAGAAAATAAACAATAGAAATCTCTCAGGGTGAACACAAATAAACATCGTGTTTAGCTGCTGCCTAACTAACTCCTTCCTCAAAACACACCGATACTGTTTATATGTCAAGTATAATACAATGAGGTTCTTGAAAACCTGCTGTTCTTACAACCAAAACTTTCTCAATGGGTCCACTTTTTTTTATCTTTTTTATTTGATGGAATTCACCAGCTCAGACAGCGCAGACCATCCCTCCTGCTGACATTGTGGTTTCCCCTGCAGGCGAAACAAAGCGAGGGGATTCAAAGGTGACAAAGAGGTCCTGGGCTCTTACTGCTGGTGAGTAAGTGTAAGGACCATAACGGGACAAGAGGCACTTAACATTTCAGACGGTCCACGCACCGTTTGAACCAGAGCCTGAAAGAACCTGTAGTGTCGTCTTGGCAACCGATCAGGTTGGTGAGCGGAGGAATTCTTCACAGATTCACAGACATTTTCCGGGAACGCTATTGAACACTCTTTTAACAAGTTTGTGTGGTTGGTCCCTTTTTTCGCAAGGCTTTGAGGAGAGGAGAGGAGAGGAGAGGAGAGGAGAGGAGAGGAGAGGAGAGGAGAGGAAGAACTCAGTGCCAGGCCTCAATTAGCATACAGCTGTTTCACTTGCAGGGGAGAGTGTTTGCAGCAGTGTCTCACACACAGGAGACAGTTGACGTAGAGACGGGAAACAGTTTACGTTAATGCAACTGAAACCACAGGATGTTAAAGTTACAGACGACCTCTATCTGCGAGAGAAATCTGTCTGTTAGAGGAGGCATCTTGTGTGCCAGGTGAGGAGTGTGGTGGGACTTAAGTAGGTGCCCGTGGAGAGACATGACAGCGGAGAGCTACTTCACCCCTTTTCTATACGTATCCAACACACACCTGCGAAGAGAGGCTATCTAGAAGCTGTGCATCTGTTCCAGCTTCCCCGGTTACAATGCTGGACTAATTAAAGGGATCAAGGGAAGTTAGCACAGCGCCCCACACAGCAGTGTACGGCTCAATTTAATTACAATAGATCAACGCCGCCTTAATTGAGCTTCACCGCACAGTGGATTTTTTCCTCACACATGGTACAGCTCTCAGCATGCCGAGAGCCTCGCATGCAATCAATCAAAACAAATGCACAGCTCAGGGTGGTACAGCATCATGGGAATGGTGCACACAGATAGACATATGTGCACCAACATGTCAAAGTGCTGTCAAAGGATTTCTGGAAAACAGAAGGAGATTTTACAACTTGTTAAGACGGCAACATGAAAAAGGCCATCACAGACAGCGGCTCACTTCTAAAGTCAGGCCAGCTCCGTCTTTGAGGCATCCGAAACATGATCTGGGCACCTCAGAGCGCCCGCCCTGCCTTCTCTTTCTGACTTAGAAATAACAACAACAGCAGAGCTGCCATCCGCTCCAACACCCAGTCATGTCGGGGAGAATGTCACCACCAACTACCCTGCAAAGGCCAACAGTATTAATGAGAAACGCACAGGGTGGTGGTGGTGCACGACATGTAGTTCTGCAGGCATGCTGCAAAGGCATGTTTGCAGTCCCCTAGAGGAAGGAAGAACCAATATAGAGACGTGAAAGAGGTGGAGGTGAAGGACGATCGGCGCTTACTTAAGTGTGAACGGCACATGATGAGAGCACATATGAGAGTCGTGGCTCTGCATGGGGATTTCCCTCTGTTATAAACACATAATGGTATTGGCAGGGAGACCGTTGCACTCGTCTAAACAACGACACAGAAAGCACGGCCCGATCCAAGAGCTCCCACACTTAATGCTCTGTCCAAAGTGTGCCAGGCGCGGAAACAGCTGCCGGTGCACAACTGGTCCGCAGAAGAGACTGAAATCTACTGAAAAACTTGGAGTGAACTTTGACCATTTACCCTTAGAGACACTTGGGCGAATCATTCACACCAAGTTTGCACTTCTTAAAAATCAAAAGGCAGTTCGGTACAGTTTGATCTGGTCAAGCGAGTGCTGTATGTTTTACAGACAAGTCTGTTGGTCTTTCAGAAGGGAACAGCTACCGCTACCAGTAAGCTCACACTTTCCCAGTGTTTACATGTAGTGTACATTATAGAGCATATGGCACACGGGTACTTAAGAGCCGTGACAGAACAGTTTCTACGGTACACTTTAGTTTCAGCTCTACTGTACGTTCACTGCATGTGTTTCATTGGTGAGCTTATCCTTCGCCAGGTTAACAAAGCCGCCAGGTAATGGGTTCAGAAGTGTGCGTTTTCAGTTGTGCATTATTTACTTCAGCTGTCAGAAAAGTGCTGCAACAAACAAGTCCAGTCACAGCCAAGTTTTTAACACACTCACACCTCCCTCGCATGAATACACTGATGTAATTGTTTGACTTCCTGCTTTTACACACTTTCCAATACATCATTCACACCTCTACACCACGAACTGTAAACCCACTACTCAGGCAAAAACTAAAAAGGAACAAACTGCAAAGTAATTTGTAAGATGTACTGTACATGGGGTTTTGATATAATTTTTTTTTTTTTTTTTTTTTAAAATACCAATAACCCCCTGTGGTTTCGGATTAATTCAATTAAGTAACCATGGTCTTCCTGATGATTTAGTCAGACAGACAGGGGGAAATTGAACAGGGGACCCCGTGTTGTGATGATGTATGGCATGTGACTGTGCTAATTGCAGCATAAGCAACTCTGCTTGGTTAATTAGTAAATTCATCAAATAACTGCTGGCTGATCAAAGCACAAGATTGGAGGCAAGTTTTAATATGGTGTATCCAATCGCATGTGGCTTTACTCCCTAACTTCACCAGACTTTAGAGGAGCACTACGTAGTTGAGGAAGAGATATTTAGAAACCCGGAGAGCTCATATTTACAATATTAGTCAGATAAAAATACAAACTAGAAAATCTGTATTATTTCCATAACTGAATAAACAAGCTGTTCTCAGAGATAAATGGGTCCCCAGAACAAAGTTTGAAACTAGAAAGGTGGCAGGGTCCGCCACATGTAAACAGTGAAAGTGAAACAGTATGCAGTTGTGTTGTCCTTTATGGTCAGTTTGTATATTCAGTTTATTTCAGTCGTGAAAAGGGAAGACACTTTGATTATTCAGTTTGTTTGGGCATGAAAATCTATCAATCAGTTTAGCGTTTCTTCCCAAAAGCTACACAGTGCACCTTTAAAAAGTTGCTGTTGGGAGGCAAAACACAGAAAATAGCCACATGTGCAGTTAAAATGGTCACTGACACATAAGAAACTATAATGATTCACTTACATGAACGCGTGGTAGATGAATGCGCATCCTCTCGGTCTCTCCAGCACGTTGTACAGACAGTTCTGCAACTTTCTGAAGCGCTTGCTTGTACCAGACGCGTTGGCCCGGGGCCCCGGCGGCCCGGGTAGCGGGGTGCCCAGCAGCCCTGTGCGGTGAGACGGGTGCCCGCGCTCCGGGGTGGACGGCTCGCTTCTCTCCGTGTGAACGGCGGTGAGAGCCACGAACTCTACCCGCCTGTCGTCGTTCGGAGCCGGGGGGACCAGCATTCTGATGCCGCCGTTGTTTGACGGACTTCCTAACATCTTCGCTCAGACACGCGATTAAAAACTACATGTGACCGGACTCTGGTTTACTGGATCAGCCGCAGGAGCGCACAGCAAAGTTTTGACCGAGTCATAGTCCGGGTTTGTCTTGGCTTTTTAAAGTGGACTTGAACTAGTCTACCGATCAAAACACGTGGGTGAACATCATCCCTGCTGTTTTCTCAGTCTCGGTTTGGTTTGTTTTTCAAGATTTCAAAGTTATCTGCAAATCAAGTCGCACACGAAAAGATGCGCAATGGTGGGACAAGTGCGTCGCGCTGAGACGTGACCTTCAGCGATCATTGTGGGAAAAGTCAGATATGAGAAACGAGCGGAGAGGCGACACACGCACCGACAAAACAAACCACGTTGAGTCGCTAACAACCTGCCATCACTTGATCCACAACCATAAATACACTTTAGACGTGCGCTTATAAATGTGAGCAATACGAAGCAGGCGAGCGCAGTGGTCACGCAGTGGCTCTCCAACTCTTGTCAAGCTACGGCAACCACACTTCTCTCATTAAGTTCGTCTCAGCTCTTCCTACACTTTGCACAGGCGGACTCCGCTATCATCCGCCTGCTCTCCTCTCCTTGTGCGCCTCTCTGGTCCAGCGCTCCTCCGCTCCGGCAGGCGGGGTGGAGCGCGCAGAGGTGCAGACCATCAGTGTGATGTCAAGAATCGCACACGAGCAGCTCTAAAAACTCGGCGCGAAGCTGTTCCGAATGCACGCCTGCTGGTGTTTGCATGCGGTGTGATAAATGCTTGCAAAGGTGAAACACCGGCACCACCAGCACCACCTCTCTCCGGTGAGAGGCGAGGACTCCGCGCTCGGGATGGGTATGAGTGGGATGCACGCAGTGACAGGGAGAGGGAGACAGTGATTTTTTTTTTTTCTACTACAGCTGATAACTTTGATGAGATCTGCTGCTTGTGCGTGTCGATGTGTTGATGATATAACGGGGAGGGGAAGTGCCACGGATTCTTGAGTCCAGTAGTGGAATGTAAATAAGTGCGGATCTGAGTACAACTTCAAGGTGCTCGTAATTCATACTTCTACTCCACCACAATTAAAGTGACACATTGTTCATTCTTCTCCAATGCTTTTCAGCTTACACCTTTTTTTTTATCTTTCTGATTAAGGCCTACATTTTCCTTTGTTTGTTGAGAAAATACATTATAATAATAAAGTCATTTAAATTAAAAACACTCTTGGATGAGTCGGAAAATGCATCCTATCAGAGTTACCTGGTTCTCATATGGCAGTAACACTACAGGCATATATTGATCTTCCTTTCTTGCAGTCCTGTAGTTTAAACTACCTGACAGTATTTAAAATAGTGAAAATTGACTTAACTTCTTCAACAAAATGCAACATGCGCATTAAGGAAGCAGTTATATTAATCCAAAAACATCAGAAATAATAGTAAAACAGAGAACATTTTACTGAACAGTAAGTGTTTTTCGTAATTGATCCCTTTTTTAAAAAAACTCACATACTTTTGTGCAGGACCTTTATTTGTAGTTGAGTGTTAGTACTTTTACTTAATCTGGCAATAGACAAGTTTCCTGCTTCAGCGTATCATTATGAGGCTATTGTTGATTGCACAATGGGATAATGAAACCAGAAATCAGCATTTACATTAGTTCCATATAAACCTCGCTGCACAGCTCCGTCTGCCACCGGGAAGGTTTACTGGCGATCCATTTCTATTATAGACTAAATGATTCAGTAATCGCATATCTTAAACACTAGGGGGGGAAAGTGCAGGCCTTTCTCCTGTAGTTAAGTATTTTCACAGTGTCGTATTAGTACTTTTATCTAAGTAAAGGAATCTGAATATTTCTTCCAGCTGTCTAAGTCAGAGGTGCCCAAACTTTTTCCCTTTGAGACTTAATGGTGGGCCACTGGCAAAAAGCCACACATATTGTATTATATTGTATTGTTAAGATGCAAAACCGTACTAGGTTCCCAAGTTCCCTTATTGACTGACTTTCACTGCAAACGGTCACTCTGCCCGCCACGCTCAAATTATGAAAAATAATTAATTAATTATGGTTCCTACTTTTTTAAAGATATCATATGACAGGGTGGCCCAGTTTTTTTTCGCTGGAAATACTTTGTTCCTTGGGCCTCACATTTGGCCAGAAAATGTTACTTGTGTTTATTGTTGGAGGGGGTTTGAATCCATTAGTTTGGGACAGCAGCAGAGACAGGTGCTGAGGGACACAGCGACAACGCCAACCACAGCCTCCTCGTCGGCGAACAGAGCTTTCTAAATCTATGACGGTGACACACACAGAAGCTTGTGGTTATGACAGAAATACTGGGGCTATGGAGCACAGTGCTCTGTAGAGAGATCACCTGTTATGAGGGCCTCCAAGGAATGCTTTGTGAGGGTGGTCCCCAAACTCCTGCTGGAGCTTATTGTATCATCTGACCACCAAAAGTGACATCAGCAAGTGCCAAGATAATTCAAAATGATCTAATATCTCCATTAAGTTAGAACTGGGACAAATGTAAACCTTCAGGTACTTGATGTTCAGTTCTTAGGGAAGAAAAAGAAAGGAGGAGTTTGCCAAAGAATCTGTTCTCTTTCTCCAGAACCTCATCGCTCACATCGCTGGTCCCCGCTTCAGTGAAGGATTCCTCAGTGACACGACTGTAAAATTCAGGTATAATAAATTATCTCCAAATCGAAAAAATCCACATTATCTACCTCCATCAAACAGACAAACTGAGCATATACCGTCGACATGTGTTGAGCATTATGCAAGCTTTACAGTGTTCCATAACAACAGCAGAGGCAGGTCACTCATCTTAACTATGTGCGCTCCTGTCCATTGTGGCGGCTGCAGTTTATGGGACATGCAGGTCTGTGGGATGACGTGTGGGAATGCAACTGGACTCTCTCACAAGTCACAAATCTAGACATTATTCCCAGGGCCCCCCTACCATTACATAACTTAACATCCCTAATCCTTAACTCTTTACTTAGCATCACACGTACAGACTGATGGACCCACTGTTAACTATGAAATGGAATCAGTTGTTGACAGCTGTGCTGCGCAGAGCAACGTGTTAATACAGGCTGGGGACTGTTTAACATGACAAATCAGTCTGAAATGTGAGGGGAACTTTTCATGTAACCAGTTGTTGTTTGTCATTTGTTTTTAGAAAATAATACTGCATTTATTTTCATTGATTTCTAGCTGCCGCAATAGATTTTTTGGAGATAGTTTTGAGACAGGTCCTGACCGTGTCCTGGGCTGTCCCACACAGGTTTCCTCCTTTTTAATGCTCTGCCAGGCCTTTACTGCAGCAGTTTTCAGTTGCTGTTTGTTTGTGGGCCTTTCTGTCAGAAGTTTAGTCTTTAACAAGTGAAATGCATGCTCCGTTGGGTTGAGATCAGGTGACTGACTTGGCCATTCAAGAATCTTCCACTTCTTTGCTTTAATAAACTCCTGGGTTGCTACAGGGACAGTATGTCTCTGAACACCTCAGGATTCATCCGGCTGCTTCAGTCCTGTGTCACATCATCAATAAACGCTAGTGACCCAGTGCCACTGGCAGCCATGCATGCCAAAGCCATCACACTGCCTCTGCCATTTTTTACAGTTGCTGTGGTATGCTTTGGATCATGAGCTGTACCACGCCTTCTCCATACTTTTTTCTTGTCATCATTCTGGTGGGGGGTGATCTTGGTTCCATCTGTCCAAAGAAAGTTCTTCCAGAACTGTGATGGCTTTTTTAGATATTTTCTTTTCTTGAGGCTTATGAGTGGCTTGCACCGTGCAGTGAGCCCTCTGTATTTACTTTCATGTAGTCTTCTCTTTATGGTAAACTTGGACATTGATACGCGTACCTCCTGGAGAGTGTTGTTCACTTGGTCGGCTGTTGTGAAGGGGTTTCTCTTCACCATGGAAATGATTCTGCGATCATCCACCACTGTTGTCTTCCGTGGACGTCCCAGTCTTTTTGCGTTGCTGAGTTCACCAGTGCTTTTTTCTTTCTCAGGATGTACCAAACTGTAGATTTTGCCACTCCTAATATTGTAGCAATTTCTCAGATGGGTTTTTTCTGTTTTCGCAGCTTAAGGGTGGCTTGTTTCACCTGCATGGAGAGCTCCTTTGACAGCATGTTGTTTTCACAGCAAAATCTTCCAAATACAAGCACCACACCTCAAATCAACTCCAGGCCTTTTATATGCTTTATTGATAATGACAGAACAAAGGAATTGCCCACATCTGCCCATGAAATACCTTTTGAGTCAATTTTCCAATTACTTTTGGTCCCCTTTAAAAGAGGGTGGCACATGTTAAGGAGCTGAAACTCCTAAACCCTTTATCCAATTTGAATGTGGATACCCTCAAATGAAAGCTGAGAGTCTGCACTTTATGTCCATTACCTTATATAGCTATAATTGGAATATGTTTCATTAAACAGGTAAAAAAAAAAAAAAAAAAAAAAAACTTGTGTCAGCGTCCAAATATATATGGACCTAGCTGTACATGTGTCGGAGGGCCCTCAATGGGAACAGAGCAGTATCCATTGAGATGATGGGGACTAGTGTTCCACGGACTGTATGGACACCTTGGAAAGAAGGGGAGGCTCATTGAACTCTAGCCCATGCATTTTCCCACACATTATCACCATCAATCGCTCCAGTCACAGACCCAGAACTACACTTACATTTGAGACAATAAATGCATTGTGGTTTGAGCAGCACAGTAACTCTGAAATGTTAAAAGTCTTGTAGTCCTCACTAGTCCTTTGTCCTCTTAGGATGTAAACAACATATCTGTCTGGGTTTTGGACTGATGTTCAGACAAAACAAGACATTTAAAGACATTGACCAGATCTGTGGGAAACTGCGATAGGCTCTCTTTAGACCATTTTCTATGAGCATTTTATGGCCCAAACAATTAACTGAATTGCTGATAGAGCCCTAGTGTCTATTATATAGAGATGAATGATGTCCCTTGCTCAATTCTGGCTGGTGACCTTTGCTGAATGCAAAAACACAGAACAAAATGTTAGCTGTCCTCCTCTGGAACAAGTTTAGTGCTCATTTAGCTTTTGTGTGCATATGCACGTTTGTTTAATTAAAATTCTGTTGGTCCCTACAGGATATTAAAATTATGCATTTTTTCTAGTTAGAACCATGGCAGGGTAGTTGGTGGGTGGGTGGGTCGGTCGATCGGTTGGTTGGTTAGTTGGCTGGTTGATTGGCTGGGTGGATAGTTTGTTTGGTGGCTAGGTGGATTGATTGAATGATTGGTTGGTTGCTTGCTTGCTTGCTTGCTTGTTTGGTGGGTTGCATGGTTTGCTAGACCACACAAAAACTACTGAACGGTTTTCCTCAAAACTTGGATGGATAATTTCACAGTGAACGTAAAGTGACAGCAATGTACTTAGGTGCCTGGTATTTATGAGTGAGTTCAAGAATGAGGTACTGTTAGACCTTGGCAGAAGGAATGCTGAGTGCCATTGTAGTTTATAAATTAAACTATTCACTTATAAGTGGATTCATTTACATGGTGAATAATTGAAGGACTGAGTCTTTAAGCAACCAAGTGTGTTTCTGCCCTCTTGGAATAGTAATGTAGATGTTAACTACAAACATTAAGGATATGTGGATCTAATTTAAGAAGAAGGTCATCCAAAAGTACAAACTTGTAGAGCTTAACCACGCCACGCTGACAGGAGGAGGTACTATCTAAACATCAACACAACGGCATCCTGTACTGGGAATCTCCCACCTCAAGCCCTCTGGTTTCCTCTCCTTCTCCAGTTCCCCCTGTAGTCCAAACCAGGTCAGGGGGGTCGGCGGAGGATGGAGGTGTCGACGGACAGGCCAGCCCTGCTCGTACCCTCAGGGATTTACATGAAAGCTTCACCCCACTCTTTCTATTACGGTACCAGCCCTGCTCCGCTGTTACTCTCCTCCCGCAATCAACACCTAGAACTGGGCGGAGTATCCCACGTGGTCTCTGGGATGAAGGCTGCCCCTGTGACAACACGCAACAGCTGAGCGAGGTCAGACTGTAAAATCTGAATGTGAACAGATGGTTGAAATTTGCCCAACCAGACCATAAGGTAAGGGCTCAGACGCACTCATATGAACAGATTCAGTGGCACTCAGAGTGGAATTACATTTAGGGATGACCCAGAGAGGACTACAGGGGCCCATTGTGGGGAGGTAGCTGCTGTGATCCCCACCTCTCCCTTCTCTCTGTTGTTTTTCCACTGCAGTCCTCACTTCGAGCATTCACTCACGCCCCAAAGAGCCTGCTGAGCTCTGGGGAGTCGACAGCCACTCAGGGAATCTATGGGAACTTAAAAATACTCTCATCAGCAATTGTGCACTACACATAGTACAGTGCAAACCTGCTCCGTCCGACCCCCAACAGCCTTCTATTTCCGCACTTGGATGTTTCCTCACGCCACTTAATGGCTTTCCCAGACCACACTCTTGTTTGCCTTTATTTAATCTCTTTTTATCTGTTTCCTCCTCTTTAACCCAGATTTCTTTCAGCAGAAAACATCAGAGAGGGAAGAGGAGGGGAGGACAGATGAATTGTTGATATACTGTCAGTTGTGTTGGATTACTGTTGTCTGGTTTTGGATGACATTGTGTCAAACTGTGCTGTGTTTGAAGCAAGGACTACCGCTGAGCCACACGCTGAAACCGTCACGTCGACGCCGTAAAAATGTCACCTGAAGCAGTTTTCCTGCGTTAATCAATCTGACAGTCAGTGACATGAATATGTAAGTGTCAACCACCACATCCGGTGACTGGGTCAGGAAATTACAGGAGTTTGGGTCGAGACCTCACTCAGTGGCCCATTCATGACCAGTCAAAAGATCATTTGTAACTCACTTCCACTCTCAGTGCTTTTAAAGCAGTGAGTGAGCACACTCTTAATAGGAGTATGCAGCGTGTTACTGACAAGCAGTTAGAGGGGTGGAGGGGACTGCAGAGTAGACACTACCTCACTTAGGTCAGGCAAAAACAACCCCGACCAAAACGAGTTATAAAAAGATTGAGCAGTAATACTGGAAAGTGTTATAACATGAAAAAAACACACAACCCACACACCCATACACACTCACAAAAACAAGTCAAGTGACTTGATTTAGTCCATAAGGGGAAAAAAGTCAAAGTCTACAGGGCTTAAAGTGTTGGGAAATAGTGAAATACATGTGATCAAAGTAGTAATTTAACTACACTTTGCATTAGCTTGCTGGTAGTTCAAATGCATTTTTCTGTATTACAGTGGTGATATTAGTTTTTTTACTATTTATCTGTTACTATTTCTTACTACAGACAATTTTGGATTTTAAAAAAATACCATTGCTGTAATTAAACCCAATTTGATTAGCCCCGCCCCCTTTTATTTTACCTTCACCCCTGAAGTAAGATTTAACAAAACTGATAAGTAAGACAACCGGTCCATTTTTGAAACTAGTACTCAAGTCAGCCATATACTCTAAAGAGTTTCAAGTTGAGGGTTTGTTTGTTTTGTTTTTTTCATCTTTGGGGCTTTGTAGCCTTTATTTAGACAGGGCAGCTGGACAGGAAATGTGGGGGAGAGAGAGGGGAAGACATGCAGCAAAGGGCCACCGGTTGGATTCCAACCCAGGCTTCTGCTAAGGACTCAGTTGCTGTGTTTCAATTCAGGGTCTGCATCCTTCGGAGTCCGCATTTGAAGGCCAATTATTTCACAACGCCACGCAAAGTCTGTCCCATTTTGAAGGCTCCTCCAGATGCAGCCCACAAATGCTCCTTCTTATTCCTCTTTTTGGAGGATGCACAGCTACTATCCTTCATGTCCTAACATATCCTAAGATTCTTTGCACGCCCGAAAAAGAAGAAAGAAAGAGATTTAACAGCTTTACACAGTTAACAAGGTCTCTCCGAAAGACTCGCCTTTGTAGACCACAAAGGCCGGGTCCTTTGAAGGATGCAGATCCTGAATTGAGACACAGCAAGTCTCTTTGCGTTGGGTGCATACTAGGGCTGGGTATCACCAGGTACCTCACGATACGATACTATCACGATATTTTGGTCAAGTTAACAATAATATCACGATACAGCGTTTCTGCGATAATCGATGTATTGCAAGAAATTTCATCCACAATACATCAGGATACCTGTCACTGAAGAAATTCAGAATTTATTGACTGCACTGAATCCATTTCACAGGAATTACAAAACATTGTAAATCAATTTCACATGAATCACAGCCAAGTAAAACAAAGTGTATACTGCACAAGTGGCTCTTCTTAATACACACACGGACCGCAACTTAAATATTATTAAATATCGATATTTGGCGGCAGTGTATCGATAACGTACCTCAAGACAAAATATCGCAATATATCGTCGTATCGATATTTCTGTACACCCCTAGTGCATACTCTACCAGGTGGGATACCAGGGCGCCCTGAGGTTGATATTATTTTCCTGAGCTCTGGTAAGTTCATTAAAAATCCAGATTTTTTTATATCAAAAATATAACATCTGTTGCAATTTTGTCCTTAGAAGAAGCCCAGTTTGGATTGTTTGTTAGGACAGGTTTAGGTCAGGTTTATGGGTAATCCAGGATACTTGACTGTCAGCTCAACCTTGAAAATGTTGGCTGTAACTTTTAATGGCTTCAACCTGAATTTGACAGGGCAAGGCACATTTATTTGTATAGCACAATTCAGACACAAGGCAGCTCAAAGTGCTTTACAGGGGCATAAAAATTACATTAAAAGATATTAAAAATTGATTTTAAAATACCTCAAAAACAAGTAGGATAACATCAAGAAACAAAACATTAAAACAAGTTAAGAAATAGGAAAGTAGGCTAAAATAGAAAAGGTTTAAAAGAGACCAGCCTAGAAAATAAAAGTCACAGTGCAGTTCAAAAGCCTTGAAATTGCTTCAGTGAAAGGCAGTGGCAAACAGCAAGGTCTTCAGCCTTGGTTTAAAAGAGGTGAGAGTTGGAGCAGACCTGCAGTTTTCAGGGAGTTTGTTCCAGATATGTGTCGCATGATAACTGAACGGAAGATCAAATTGGAAATGTCTGTCTGCTATTTATCCATCTAAATCGTTTTGGTTGAGTTGCCAAGTTATGGCGGCTGTAGCTCAGCGGGTAGAGCAGGTCAGCTAGTGATTGGAAAGGTCGCTGGTTCAAATCCCAGCTCCGGGCTGAGCTGAGCTGCATGTCAAAGTGTCCCTGAGAAAGATATTGAACACCAAATTGCTCCTGATGTGCGGTTGGCACCTACCATGGCCTCTGCCATCAGTGAGGGCCCTGCGATGAGCTGGCGACTTGTCTAGGGTGTACCCTGCCCTCACCCAGAGACAGCTGGGATTGGCTCCAGGAAAAAAAAACGCGGCCCCATAAAAGGGATAAAGCGGTTACAGACAATGGATGGATGGAGTTGCCAAGTTTTGGAGATATGGCGAGAGACATGTGTTCCTTCTCTTAAATAGAATGGAAGTAGATGGCACTCTGCTTTGGTGCTCAAAGCGCCAAAAACACATTTACATGCTAGATACATAACTAATCTAGCTAATGTTGCAGCTCTTCCGAGGAGGACGTCATTTTTTCTTCCGCCCCACGCTGTCACGAGCCATTTTTCCCAGAGCTGATGCACACTTCGTTCTGTGCTGCAGTCAGCATGTGTAGTTTGATAAAGACAATAGTTCCTACAAGAAACCGCTCACAAGGTCAGTGGATTATCTTGAGAAACTGGGTCACGATTTCTGAATAGAGACATTGCTGTTGAGTGTTTAGTTAATTCTGTTTTTCAGATGAATTTAAATGTAAGTATTTAATTCGTCCCAAGAGCCCCTTGTGAACGGCGATAAGGGATAAGAGAATTTCACTACCTGGATCATTGAGGTGTCACATTATTCTTACACAACACTGAAATGCCAGGACCTGGGAAAAGCATTGCATTATGGGTTGATGGTGATTAAAAGAAACTCTCCCGACACCTCAGCAAGAGGGAAAAGAGGATCAAACACAGACCCCCATCTTAGTGAACGTCCATTCCTGTTAAGGCTTTGTCCCTAACTTAGTCTGACCAACTGGTGTTGTGGCCCAATCACAAGGTCCGGACTGCAGCCAGGGCAGACGGCCCCAGTTCATCTGGCCATGGTTCCCTTGATCTGACCAGACGAGCCAGCCAAGAAAAATACCAGCAGACAATCCTTTTCATGCTCGACTTAAGCTCAAACATTCTCACAATCCTCGCTGCTCTTATTAGAAACAGCCGAGCATGAGTCTGCACTTGTTAATGCAGTTATTGTTCAGTGATTAAGTCGATTAAGAAAGGGCCCTCCAGTTTGACTAATGTTTACTTGTGGCTCTGACTGCCGTGGCTTAACCAGACAATTGTGCAGTTAGCGGTCACTTTGGGTGAGGGGAAATTCATTTCCTACACATCTAGATAGGAAAGGACGCTTCAAAGTGATACGTCTGAGCTTTGACTTTCAACGCTGTCACAATGTTGAATGTGAGACCTTTAACTTGGTGTAAATTGGGACATTATGAGCAACCTGCATCTCCCTCTGCCTGCTTAATTTTCTCTACCACCATAATTACCTCTCTTCCTTTTAAGATTTAGGTCGGATAAGGAATGCAGTCTGATCTCGCAGGAGCTGAGCTGTCTCCAGCCAAATAACTCGTGACTCTATTGTTAACCGCTTGCCCTTTTGTAGCACATGAAGCTTTTCCAGCACTCGAGGAGGGCAGCAGAAATAAGATTAGTGGCATTCATATTGTCTGGTTCGGGGGCAAGGGGGAGGAGATATCGATTGCATGTGTTTTTGCCAGTGCATTACAGTTGCGTCTATGCTCCTTAAACAATGCACCTGGTGGAAAAGTGGAAACCCGTATTTAGCAATAAATCAGGTGCTCTAATACAGTACATCAGAGGCAGCTAGTATTTAAGATCAGTGCTGCCCTCCTGTGGCCATCTCAGAAAACAACAAGCCTCACAACAACAAAGGCACAGTGAAAACCTATATTTGTGTCCCCAATTCAAATAAACTGGAATATCTAAAATATGTGTTGTCTGATTATATTGGTTCAGCTTTTTATCTTTAAAGCAACAATATGTAACTTCCAGGGGAAAAATATTCTCATCCCCAGATCATCCAATACTGACGTTTTGGGTCGGCAGCTTGAGAAGGACACCAAACCAGAGCATCAGTATCTGGGGATGAGAATCAACAATCAACTGTCTTCCTCCTCTGCTGATAGGATGTGTCTACCTGGAAATACAGTTGGGGGTTGCTTCAAGTCTTGGTGTGCTCTGGCATTTCTCTCCTGTCTCCCTGTCTACTCTCCGCCACTAGTAAAGTGCCTAAATTTACCTAAAATAAAACAGTGAAAACAAAGATTAGTACCTGATGACACAAACTCAAACACACCATGAAAACATGACTTTTAGACAAGTTATGGTTTTTATTTTTTTCTCACAAACAAAGTTTGTTTACAAAAAAGGAACGTCAAAAATAAAATTGTACCTATCTATTGCATGTCATGCTGGCAGTTTTAACTACATGCAAAAACAACAATAATAATAAGAACATTGATAATAATCATTACTGTACAAAAAAAATGAGGGGGAAGGTATGAGGCGTGAAACATCATCTCAAAAACAAAAACACTTGTATTGAAAAAATGAGTTCTATAAAAAAGGGTGTTTTTCTTTCCTTTTGCTCCAGACGGAGTCATGTGTTTGTACATGAGACTTAAAACAGGGCACAAGACTCCAAAACCACCCGGGTAGAAAGGTTGTGTGAGACTGCGTAGAGGCAGAGAAAAAAATTCCCCGCTCTAAAGACAGAGGGGCGAGCGAAGGGTGAAGGAAAGAAACAAAATGGAAGAGTACAGATGATAGTGGTGCGTGTGCTTGAAATACAAGCACACGCACGCAGTTATCCTATACAAATTGAAGCCCTTACAACATAAAGTCATGCTTCATCGTCAACGCAGTAAAACGACACAACAAAGAAACTACATGAAGTTATTGTTGAACCTTATAACCTCTTCTTTAGATCCCTTATGATTGACTTGCTGTAGAAAGTGAAATCTGAGGTATATGGCTTCATTTCATCTTCAACTACATGAAAGACAATAAAGAGGATATGATTCATGTGTTCACGGAAGGAAAGGTAAAGAATCCCACGGTTTACTTCAACCACCAATACGGCAGGAGCAGGTGATGTAGACAGAGATGAACACTTCTTTTATGTTTTAAGAATGAGAGGAAGAATAGAGTTGGTCTGCGGAGAGATTGGTGTCAGTGGCTGTGGCAGTGGATGCATATATGGTGTTGGTGCATGGATGCAACTTAACTTGATATTCTGAGAAGTCAATCAGTGTCCCTTTGGTTTTTTTTCATCCAGTGCAATACGTTTATTACTAAAAAAGGGTGTTATAACATGACGGGTCACTCGTCTACATGAGCAGTGCTTAGAATTTGATGTTTGTTGTCGAAGTCGGTGGCATCTATGGGCATCACATGGGCTGGTATGCGTGTTGTGTGTGTGGAGAAAAGGTTTCCGGCTGGGCTCAGTCAGTGCTGACCTGCGTGACCTGTGCGTCAGCTGTCTGGTTGGTGGACTGAATGAACATTGGTTGGGTCAGCTCCTGTCCTGCTGGCATCGTCACCTGCTGAATCTGATACAACTGCTGTAAAACAGAGAAACAGACAGATTGCTTCATGAAAATAAAATAAAAAAAATCTTTATATGATTGTGTTAGAAATCCAATTCTTTTTTAATCCATAATCAAACGTTTTTTTTCATCATACTTTGTGTTTATTTTTCCATAACTTAATGTTATTGCTGCTTTCTTTGGCCTAGTGAATGAGGCATTTTTTAATACCAATGTGTTTAACTGTTAGATCATGTTATATTAATTAACTGAATTGCCCATTTGGGATAAATAAAGTGGTCTGAATCTGAATTGTTTTTTTCCTCAAAGGCCACATGTCAGCTGATTCACAGCCATCTATGGCCACTTATTAAAATGAGAAATGCTAGCAATGCTAACAAGCCAGAAATAATGACATTAGGTCAGATGCGAAATTCAAAATGTAACAGTTACATTTATTGCATTTCTTACCTGTCCATCAGTAAACTGGTTGAACTGCTGCTGTCCTTGTTGCACCTCTGCCTGTGTGATCTGAAAAACAAAACACGTTACATGAGGTTAAAGATTGAATTATTTTATTGTTTTACAACTTGGCTGTACAATAAATGTAACATCTGAACAATATAAATACTTTGTTATCAGATCATATGCTTTAATAAAGCCTTTTTGTTGCTACGGTGATTACCTGCTGGGTGTTGGCGAGAGTCTGAATCTGTCCTTGGACTACTTGCGCTCCGGAGACGGGCTGAGCTAGACGGATGTACTGTAGCTGGCCCGTGTTTAGTTGAACCTACACTCAGCCAACAGAAGGGGGAGACAGAGCTTGGTTTAGAGCAAAGGTCATTGGAACACAGAGGTCACAGCCATTTTCCTCCTCTGGACTACAACAATGGAAATCAGTCAATGGCCTCTGCTGAAATTGTTAATGATTGCCATCAAAAGATGGATAATTGACTAAAACATGTTTGTGCAATCCCTCCTCTAGTTCCCATCACTTTTTATGCAGCTTGACACAGTCTCTTACCGGGATTTGCTGGATCTCTCCCGTGTTGGTTATTATCTGCTGCATGACCTGCATGGTCTGGCCTTGGGCTTGAGCTGTCTGAGCTTGACCTTGTGCTGCGGCAGCTTGGACAATCTGTACCTGCTGGCCCTCACTCACCTGCATGGCCACAGGCGCACTCTAATGGAGAGGAAAAAAAAGGAGGAAAGAGACAGGTGTAACATATTAGTTGCAGTTCCACAGCTGCTACAGGCATGTAGTTTATGACTGACACAAGCAAAGCACCAGGAAATCACAAATTTCCCTGGAATCAGATTTTAACCAATAGGTTTATCCTTAAATTTGAAAAGTCTGTTAAAAGATCATCAGGCAGGCACAAAAGAAGTCGGGACATAAGGTGACAATGCAGGTTTCAGGTCCTCTCTTTCTCTTCTGTCTGTCACACTATCTAGAAAAGGCCACCTGATCTTGTGCTGCGTCACTCCGAAAGACCTCAGTCGCCTGATCAGAACAGAGCTCGTAACAAGCACTAGCCTCCGTGGGTACGAGTGTGTGTGGTTAGTGAACATATAAATGCATGTGTGTTTACCGTGATGGGTGTGCCCTGTGATTGCACCTGCACCTGCTGTAACTGCTGCATTGTGGCACCTTGCAGCATCTGATGGCAGCGACAGAACAGAATGAGAAAATGAGAGAAAGACACACAGTGAGAGAAAGCAGCGACAGCAACAACTTAACACGAGAATGTAAGCGTGTGGACTGTTTGCACAGAGTAAAAGCTTCAGTGTCAGAGCAGCTGTGACAAATAAGCAGCAAATGACACTCAAATGGTAAGTTTATGAATGATGAAGAAGCTGAGGTCAAATGTCAGAAATGGGTACAAAATAATAATCATGGCCAGGTTTTGGAGAATGTGTGTACATCACAGTGGCATTTACATCAGCTTCAGTAATGTCAACTGTGGTTTCATAAGTGCTTTTGAGAGTTGGTGACCTGAGAGAAAAATGACAGAATTGGTACAACAGCGACAACGAGTGACTCTGAAAGCTCTGCACACGGACACACAGATGCATAAATAAAGGGTTGAATTGGGATCTCTGCCCATCGTCTGTCCCCATGCTAAATTTCACCATCCTTTCCTTGTGTTTTTTTCCTTCTAGATTCTAAAGCAGCTCTGTCAAAGTGGCAGATGTTCCTAGCAAAAATATGAAAAAATAATTTATTTTTATAATATTATATTTATTTATATTTTAGTGATGCTATGAGCAGGATGTCAGCAAATTTAGAGAACTTAAGTGAATCAAATTCTATTTCGAATCTTAATAATACAATACAGAAATACTGCTTCGGGCCCATGGTTCACCATTAAGATTCAGTTTTGTCCCTCCAAGGTAAAAAGTTTAGGCACCCATGCTCTCAAGCATTTCTAGATAACACTTCCCTCCATTGACAAAATCTTCAGGCGATGGACATGCACCTGATGGGCCTGATGCAAACACTTGTGACTTAGAATACTGACAAATGGGAATGGTTTATAACCATGTGGTAACAACAGAGGTATGAGATGCCTCCAAGTTGTTATTTTTTTACAAAAGCACAAACCAAGTACATTTTTGGGGAGTCGACTTCAAAATTTCCACTCTCTCCCTCGAGGTCCACTTTTAAAAGTGCCACCTTGTAAATAACCTACGATGGAGTCCACGTAAGGTGAGTGTCAAACTGTGACCCCCCCGCTCTCAGCAGGGACTGCAGCAGCAGCAGCGACGCTAGTGAATCAGGCCAGGTCTAAATGAGTATGACAGCTCAGCTAAAGTCAGTCTGCTGAAGCAGCATGAAGCACCACGGCAGCCCAAGAGCGCAGCAACATGACATGCAGAGGCTGAGCTGGAGAGAGAGGGCTCGGCAGCAAAAGCAGCAGGAGTGAGACAATAAGAAAGAAAGACGACTGAAAGGTGTCCCCTGAACATGCATGTTTGTTATCGTACTGACTGGTGAAAAGACGCTACTAAAGAGAGGAAACGCACTCCCCCCAAAAGTCTGTGAGTGAGTGAGTGAGTGAGTGAGTGAGTGAGTGAGTGAGTGAGTGAGTGAGTGAGTGAGTGAGTGAGTGAGTGAGTGAGTGCTATAAGCAGTGTGTCTTTTCGCATATGTGTGCTAATGACTTGGTTCCATTAAGGAACAGCTATTGATTTTCAGTTTTTGTTACTGTCAGCTCATTTCTCTTTCACTGGAACGCAATGATTAGCGAGAATGAGAAACATTACAATAAAAACATACACACTTTGATAATCATCCTTTGAATTTTTTTCCTCTATTTTGCTTTGCCCTTTGGTTATAAGGCAACACATTAACTGCTTACTTCTTGCTTTTAGAATCATTCCGAATCATTATTTACACACTAACACTGTACATGTAATATGCTTAAATTGTGGAGGCAGATTTGCAAAACTGGCACTGATAGCACGCACTTACAGAGACGTTCCTTGTGTGTCTGTAAACATTTGATTTCCATTACAAACCATATTAATTATTGAGAAGGGAATATAATCACTAAATGTTTCCTTTGTAGGGATTCACAGGGAGGGTGTTTGTCTAGTTATGTGCACTGGGTGTGTTCTGAGGTTCAGTTATTCTTGCTGGTGGGAAAGTGGCAAGCTACTGAATGTGAGCTCAGACTTATATCAATAAAGTCAGGTGTGATGACCCCGGGTAAATTAGCCTGTCTCAACATGATTTCAGGGCACTGGGTGGAGTTTAGAAAAGGTTGATGTAAACAGCAAAATTAAAAAAAAAATGTTACACTGGTTTGAGGGGGATTTTACCTTTACCGAACAAAAGTTAATGTACTCAGTGGGATACGGAAACACCTTTTCTCAGTCGTTTCTGACATGGCAAACACATCAAGAAGAAGCTTTGGAAAACACCCTTCTGTCTTCTTCCTCTTTGGGGTTTTTTGGTGATTGTCAAACAACTTGTTTCTTTCCAGTTTACAACTTCTACTTCTGCGACTCTGATGCAGCAACACATAATGTAGCCTATTTGCCAACTTCTAACTAAAAGGAAATAATTCACGTTGTATTCTATTTTCTTCTTCTTTTCAAAAGTGTGTTTCAAATGAATAGATAAATTACTATTATTACTTTTATTATTATTATTATTATTATTATTATTATTATTATTATTATTATTATTATTATTATTATCATTATTATCATTATCATTATCATTATTATTACCACAGCTGTATAAGATCTCATATACAGCTGTGGTCTCATTTCTTTGAATCTTGCCATTTGTCATTTGCACTCTGTGGGAAACCCTGTGAAAACAAGGCATCAGTAGTACCTGTCCTTGCTGTGGCTGTGCGATGATAATCTGTCCGGGCTGGATGGTCGTGGCCGTCTGTGCGCCGGCCTGCTGGGCCTGCTGTGTGCCCTGCACCTGCACGGCTCCAGGCTGCTGGGCCAGAGTGAAGTAGTACTGCACCGGCTCTGCTGGGGCTACTGACTGACGCATCTCCTCCTGAAGATGACACACGCACACACACATAGAAGGAGGCCTATCAGTCCATCACATCTCCATGAATTATTGTTGCAGGTGTAATGGTAGAGGAGGGTAAGTCTGATAAATAACTGATGGGATGTGGCTGGAGAAGAGTAATGTAATCTGGCCATAAGATCCTTTACAAGCACCATAATGGTCAATACCATAGACTGCAGGTCTGGAGGCATAGTAGGTTGAACATGGTGATGTGTTTTCCGGGGAAACCACAGGTGAACTTCGTTGTTTTCGTGCACTGGTCAATTTTGAGATTTTGGGATACTTTGCTGACACAACATGTCCTCTTTCAGACTTGTGGAAAGAAAACATGAAAATTTATGTATTTAGGTTTTTAATACATAATTCTGTTTTGGACATTTATGGAAACAAGCAGATGTATATTAGATAATGCATCATTTTAATTGTAAACATAATATATCAATTGTCCGAATGTAAGTGGTCAACTGGGGACTTTTTAGGTAACAATCACGCATCTATCAGTGAATTTTTAGCATACTCAGCCCTTTTTTTGTCTTTTTATAACTTTGTAATGCATATCATTAAAGGCTGTTTTACCATTTTTCTCACCTTTTGAGCCAGAAATCTGCAAACTTTGATTCCGATCTATTCCGATCCATCTATTCTCATGGTTAATAAAGAGGAGTTGCTCATGTTTCATTCATAGCCTGATTTGTATAACATTTTATTCCAATCATCATTGTAAAGTGGTATCTATATACAATATTTACTGATGTATGGAGTGTTAAAAAGATATTCAAACTCCCTACTGCTATAAACCGTGGACTTTAATAAGTCAACAAAATGAAAGAATAATGTTGCACCTGGTTTACCCAATGTTCAGATTTATTTTCTGGAAATGTATGCAAATTGACAAATGTTTTTTTTTTTTCATATTCATATATAACATTTCTAAAAAGTTGCTATGCAGAAAAAAATTGCCGTAATTTAAGTAATCAACTGGGAAACTTTTGTGGTGATATGCCATAGTTAACATTTCTAGTCTACACTTTAACTCAGATTAACCTGAATCATTTACATAACAACGAAAAAAAAAAATTATCAAACATTTGTGACTGTCCTGTAATATACAGCAGGTATATTGAATCTAATTTTTGCGACAGCTATTGATTAATGTGTGCAAATGTTCTTTCTGTCCGTCCTCATCCTGGGTCAGCCACATAACTGCAGCGGTAGAATTTACAGGTTAGATGCTTGCATGGAGGCTTTCCCAAAAACAAAACTACGGTAAATCTTACAAGTGCCTCTTTCTCGTAATTATGCTTTTACATGAATGCTTGACTCATATTTAATCGCAAATAAAGCCTCGGTTGCTTTTTGGCGAGAGTTTCACTTTAACAGTGACCTGTATAATACTGCTTCATAACGAATGAGCAAGGTTTCATCTTGATGAGGTATCTCCATCACCAGAAGCGTAAACACCCCTCTCCCAGCTCCATGACAACACAGCTGAGAGTGTAGGATGTTTACAAGCCTGGAGACAGTCTACTTGACAACACATTTAAAATCACTCTCTCTCCTCCATCTGGTATGCTACATTTATACATCAATGTCCTGCTTGAGTAAAACTTCCAACATGATATGATGTTTTCTATAACTAAGGGCACTTGACTTTATCCTTCTTGGATTAGTCCCCTGTAGAGGACATGAAGTTGTGCGAGAGTCATCGCTGAGATTACTGTTGGCTGTCAGAGGCAATAAGATGCTGCAAACATCCGACTGAAAGCCCTCGCTGTCCAAACCCCAGCTTCCAGTCAAGGATGTTTACAGCACCTCCGGGTTGCCAACAATAGTAAAGCACCTGGGACTAAGACCCCGAACGGTCAGCTCCTTTCCTTTGCTAACTGTCAACTGTCAGCATTCTTTTTCAAACGACACCTTATGAATAATTTGCTTTTCCTGGCGGTGTATGCTTTCCTACCTGCCGCTTAGGTGGCTTCAGGTCGTCGCGGGGCACAATGTCGATCAGGAAGTCAAACTGGTCAAACTTTGTAATGGCCATGGCAATGTCGTTCCTCTGCAAACACAACAGACACACATGGTCAAATGGTGAGGTCAGGCTTTATTTGTGCTAATTCAATATATGCAGGGATCTATATATAAACATGCCTCATGTCCTAAGGTCAACTTTCCCAGAATAGCCACACAAGAGGCTACTGTGGAATTGAAACCAAGTTCCCAGTAGCACTGTAGCAGGTATTTGCTTTCAAAACCGAGCTCAAAGGAAGAGATGATAAGTTTAAAGCTGAGTCAACAAAAATGTATCGCAGACTATTTTAATAGTCAATTTATCTTTTGAGTCACCTCTCAAGCAAAAGATACCGAACAGTTGCTTGTTTCAGCTTCTCATGTGTGAGGATTTGTTTCCTTCCAGTAGAGGGCGACTGATGGTGGACCTTTCAAGGCTGATATAATGGCAATAGTTTAGAGAAGAACAAGCTGAATGCAGATTGACTGGCCAATCAGAAAAGAGTAATATTTGACTTTGTTTCTAAAGGTGAAATAATACTCATTTCTGATTGGCCAGTCAATCTGTAAATACTCTGTAAATCTGTAAACAAATATATGAATCTGTCACATACACCGTCGCAGCCAACCGCCACTATCAGAACCAAGTCCGGCCATACCAAGAGTTTGTAAAACGGCCTATTGGTGCTGATTAATCAGCAAAAGCAATGAATCGGTCTTAAAATAATATCGTGATATTTGTAGGCTATATCATGACATACAATATATAACAATAAGCAATACGATTTTTGATGAATAATCATCAGTAATACAGATATAATGAGTAAGTATTATAATATGTTATATCACAATAACAATAATATTGATCTATTGCCATTCCTAATCGATCCACCTCTAGTTTCCGGATTAAATAATAGTGAAAACAATAATTAGTTAAAGCTCTTACTATCTTATTTGAGAGTTCAAAAACTTTTTTTCAAACTAACAGTTGCTTATGGGAAAAGGATTCACAATGGTGTAATAATAGTGTGCGTGTGTGTGTTTGGTGGAAATGAACACGACGCCATGACGTGCTCCGGTCCTCGTCAGCACAGCCTCTGCTGCTTCCTATATCCACAGCAGTGTGCTGTCTCTGTGGAATTTTCCACAGGATATTGGCTGTCAGGACCCCCCACCATGGCCCTCCCTGCACTACAGGCTATTTTTAGTAGCTTGATTAATATCTGGTAACACCAGGTCACATCTACACTTGTTCTATTGATGAGCGTTGCTATGGCGACCCCAACTGGCGTGCCCTCTTCACAATAGGCCTCTGCATGTGTGTGCGTGTATGTGTGAACATGTGGAAATGGATGTTTTCCCTCACTTAGGCACAAGAAAAATCACACATTCGTGTGGTTCAATCGTCACGCATCCCTAATGCATTATCTTTGGTGTTAAATGTAATTAACATGTAAAACCTGTACAGTAAATTAAGTTTCTACTTAAAGCATAAAGTGTAGAGTTTCAACAATGGAGAGTTTTATGCTAAAAAAAAGGACTAAGTCAAGACAACAGCAAAGAGAACTCACTTCCAAAGTAGGTCTTCAACACCCCTCTAAGACTGACTGCGACGAGTGAGATAACACTTTTTTCCAGCCTCTTTTACTACCTGTGTTGGCATACACACACACATATCCATGGGCTAATCTCTCAGAGGTATGTGAATGGATAAAGTCGACTTAAGGGCTTTCATGTTCTGCTCCACAGTTTTCCCTCTCTTGACGTCCAGGTGAGGCAAGCTCTTGTCTCATTTTCCCGCACGTTCCCATCAGTACATTCATGTTCTCTGTTTTCCTTTCTCCACCTCACATCATTCCAGAGTCCATCTTATTCAACTTTGGGACAGCAGAGCAGGCAAAATGGCACTGGGGGGAAAGTGGGTCAGCAGCACCCGCCTAGCTTTGCTTTCAAAGTCAATGGAGGGAGAAAGAACTAAACAGAGGGATGGTCCTCAAGGGGATGCTGGTATGGGGGCCTCTGCTTGTGTATGTACAAAGACACAGCAAACAGCCCAATGCTGCAAGGGTATGGGAGAGGAGTCAAAAAGAAAACGATGGTAGAAATATAAAGAAGGACGTAAGAGGAGGTGTAATTATTACCATGGACAGAGGTGACGATACCAACTAATGGCGCAGAAAGAGAGTAAGAAGAAATGTGATCTGATCAGGGCACAGCGCGCGAAGGAGTGACAAAAATACCGACAGAAACACTGTTCACACATATCATCGAGTGTGTCTGACCTGTAGCGTGCGTCTCTTGTTATCCTCAGTGTGGATCCACGCTCTGAGGGTGAGCTCTGTGATGAAGATCTGAGCTGCCTTGGCAAACAGGACCGGAGCCTCTGCACTGATCATCTGTGCAGAGGAGATGGAGTCAAATACGCCCACAGACAACAACATCAACCACATATCAGCTATAACGTGAGTCACTCAGGACCTTAGTGACAAATGGGCGCATCACATTGTAAAATGCTGCAAGATGAGCATTCATCTTTAAAAAGACCAGCATCTTAGGAGTAAAATTCAAATACTTTTCAAGCACTTTAATGGAACCTAAACCAACACTTTCCAAAATTATGCCTTAATCATCAATGTATGTTGTGTATACTGTTTTTGTTTTTTTTCTTGCAGCTGCTCATGTTATCTTTGATTGTATGTTTTAATCAGGATTATTAGATGCTTGCAAATTCTGGCACCAATAGACAACACATAAGAGGGTGGCATAGTGGCAAAGTTTCTTACAACTATCAAAAGTGTGTTATTGTGTAGATGATACACATGACTATGTGGAAAATCTAGCATTTTATAAGAGATCATTTCTTGTACAAACACGTTAATAATAATACGTAATCCCAAAACTCTACTCAAACAGAGCAATATTGCTTAGCAGGAGAATGTCATCATTATTCACTAAAGCACAACGTTATTATTCTTTTCAGTATAATTGTTGGTTACCTTCAAACCTTTGTTTGTGTCGAACAACACCTCTTAATGGCACTCCACTTTTAAACGTAAAGCTGAAATGTACAGCATTGACTGTAATAAAACCACAGCGCTCACATGGACACATGCAGTGAAAGCTGCTGTGTCAGGGCTGACAGAAGGGTCTTGACTTCAGATATGTTAGGGATCGCCTGATCGCTTTACCACTTTAAGCTGCTGCTTAACTAAGGGGATAGTGCTGCTCTTGACACGACACATTCAAGCCACACACACACACACATGTTCCAAGGCTTTCTCTTTAAAGACGATGAACAGTTGAGGCTGATAATCTGGTGCAATAAGGGAAACAGAGAAAAAGAAACGCCTCATTGTATTCAATGAAGCTGACAAATGTTGGGAGATGGGTAAGTTCCTTTAAATAAAGCTTGTGGATACATGCTCACAAGACTGCAGTATGTCCTTAGCTGATCTGAGTAATGTATAATGTTATTAAGATATAGTTTAAGTGATTGCTTTCAGTTATAATTAGTCATACAAAATCAGATTATTACTTTGTTTTATGCATTTTTATTCTGGCATAAACCAAAACTTACAGCAATGTCGAATAGGTTTTTTTAAAGGTCAACAAGCGGCTGAAATCTCTGCAATGTGAAGCCATCTTGAAAACTAAAGGCAGCTTCATGTATTACAATTTCTCTTGCGGTGATGGATTATTCCTGTATGCAAACTGTTATTGTGTTTTGATGTGAACTGATTTGATGTAAATAATGGACTCCTTATCAACGGATACGGCTGAAAACGCAAGTGCTGACAATATTTTCCTATTATAAAATATGTCCAACAGGCCATTCATGGGCACTGTGTGGTCTGAGCAACAAAAGGCTACAAATTATGAACTTGATAGAGCACAAAAGGAAAGTCAAAAAACATTATTCACAAGCCTGTAAGGCATAAAAATCATTATAACTCTGTATTAAAAGGAATTGAGTAAGATCTGAAATGTAGTTTAAAAACCAGATCAGACAACAGACTGAAGCTATATCTCACCTATTTCCCTTAATCCCATCTCTCAGTTATTCATAATTAAGATGCTACATAGAAATGGAGGCGGCTTTACCAGTACCACAAAAAAGGAAGACAGCTTCACGAAAGTGTCACATTCAGCTTTGTGGCTCGAAGGGGCAGAAAATGGAAGTTAGGGAAGTTATCCTTAAGAATACGTCTTTAAGGTTGTGAAATGACTAATTTGACCCAAATCACATTTTCCCTTAACTTAACCAAGTAGGACCGTTTTCCTAAACTTAACCAAACAAAGACAGAATGCTACAAAGAAACGGAAGATAAGTAAATTTAGCGTAAAAATAATACATGCACTGTATCATGATATGTTCCAAATGAGATATGAACCCTGGTCTCCTGTTTGAGAGTCACAATAATCAACCCACTCAGCCACAATGGCTTGCTTCAGATGTGGACTATATTGATGTTCCAGGAACAACACAACTCTGATATACCGGCTTAAGTCAGATTTGTAGTAAATTTGATTGCTCAGTTTTGTAGCAGGAATTGTATTGGAGCTCTGTATCCTTTCACATACTTGCCCTGAATAATGATAATGGACAGTTTTTTAGGCTGTTCTCTTACCTTGACATCCTCATCCAGCTTCATGATTTTCTTGATTCGAGCCAGAGGTAACTCCTGCACACGAAAATCCTTCTGGAAATAATGGATAGCCGTTGTGTTAGGGACAGGCAATAGAGCATGATAAAGTTGTCCTTAAGTATTTGCTTGTGTGAATGTTTGTGTGTGTGTGTGTCTATTTCAATAGCCATAGCGTACCACAGTCAAGTTCCTGATCTCCTCCATGACCCGAGGCCAGAAGGACTGCAGGGTTTGCTGGGCATCGCTGCCCCCAGCTCCAAACGCATCGGCGGACATCCTCTACTCTGTTGCACAGAGGAATGACAGGGGAGGAGAGAGGTGGAAGCACAAGGTTAGTTATTAGAAAAACAGAAATACAAAGATGTGATTTGATGATTCAGGCAGGTCACAGGATACAGTGTCAGTCCAACCCAGGCCTGAGCTGCCCGGAGCGCTTCACGTGTGTCAGAACCGCATATCCCATCACAGCCTATAATTATAATACAGTGAAATCTAAAATAGAGCCCCAGCGGACTTCTATTCTTGATCTTGTGGGATATTGACATGCTCACCACCAGACTGGCTGCAAACTCCCTGATTATGAATGGCTCTATCACCTTCAGCACATAGCAGCAGCTCCTCTGTAAACACAAGTGTGTCATGTGGAAGTCAGTTGCTGCCAGTGACCCAATACACTGACGACAACGCTAAAGCTACAGATCTGAGATATGCATGTGTGTTTGTGTCATAGAGAAACTATTTCTTAGCAACAGCAATCAACTTTTTTGAGGACACATACCTTGAACACATACAGAAAGCTGTACAATGAAGGAAGTCAACTGTAACACACACACACACACACACATGCATGCATGCATGTAGACATAAAAGCCAGTGCTTCTACAAGGGGTCTGACGGTTTGAAAGAGGATCCAGCAGGTTACTATGGCATGCCAGGAATCTGCTGGGGGAATATTGGCCTGCCTGTCTGAGCATGCAGAGCTCGGAGTGTCTGGATCGCACTCTTTCACTCTCTCCCTTTACTCTCTACCTCGCTGAAAAGATCTGGCAGAAGGGAGAAGAAAAAGAAACATGGGGGGGGGGCAGAACAAGAGATGAGTGTGTGGAGCTACTCAAGAGAGACGGGTTGTGTTTGTGTGCGTGTGTTGCTGAGGGAGGGCTAGTAGTGCCTTGTCCAGTTCAGCATTAATCCAGCGCTAAGACAAAGTGCCAAAGGCTTTAACAGGGGGAGGTAAGAGACCGACGGGGCCGCAGTCAGACTGCTGTGCAAACTGGCTATGTGGGTCAAACAAGACAGAAAGACAGAGACGCGGAGAGAGACATGACAGAACAAAGAAAAAGAGTGTTAGGAGAAAGGGGGGTCTCCTCTTTATCTTCTCTTTCTTTCTCACTCAGGGCCAACAAGCGTGAATGGCTGCAGCTCTGGTCCAGCTGACAGGCCAACACAAAACAAAAGACGGCCTCCAAGTCTAGCCCTCCATCGAGTGTCAGCGTTGTAGGGGATTGTTTTGACTTTGGGGCCACATCAGCGCCTTTATCTGTACCACTTAAGTGCGGTTGTAAATATTTTACACAGATAAATCACTAATTCAGAAAGTAGGCCTTTAACCCGATTGATTTTTGACAGGAAAGACTGCATCTCTGGCAGTTGTGGAAGTTACTGAATAATATAGAAGGAGCACTGCTGCGTCCTGTTCTGTCACAGGGTTTTGGACAGAGAGTACCCTAAATCAATGAGACAGAATGGCAGCGGGGGGGGGGGGGGGTTGGCTTTATATAAATCAATCAGGCCGCTTGTAGCTACGGCATGCCAGGCTAGTGATTGACCTTGACAATGTCTCCCCTTCTCTGTCTGACGCTCCAGTGTCCAGTTGCATTTCAAGGTTGATTGAGATCCTGCAGTCACTAGAACAATCCCAGCATTCCATGGGGCAGGAAGGACTGATGGGAATTGTAGTTTTTACATCTCTGCCCATCAGGTGAACTAACATCTGGCGCTTTTTTTTTTCATTGCCTCTGTGCACCATGACCATGCAAACAGGGTAAAAAAATAAGAGCAATGAGTGCTTTTTGTTTTTTCCAGCTAAACAGCATTTCAACACCCGTATCAGCACTTGATCTTGTGATCATTTTGAACAAGACAACCTTGTGTATCCCTGTGTGTGTGCCGTGTGCCAGCTTGTGTGGTTCTCTCCTACTGGTAGCCTGATAAGGAGTAATAATTAGGCAATTCACTTGACAGCATTACAGACAACCATCAGGCTAATTACCATGGTAACAACGCAGTGGCCCAGAGGAAACAGAGGAGGAGTTAAAATAGAAAATGATTCAATTGATAAATAAAAATGATAAGAAAACAGACAGGCCAACCCTCTTTATTCACATGCCTCCTCTTAAAACTCCTGCTTTTTGTTTTAAAAAGCTCAGCGAGGGGGAGCTTGTTATTAAATCACACATACACCCCAACCCCCTCTCTCTGACCCTGTGACCTTCAATCTAAACATACGGCCACGCACTACCCACGGCAGCAGGAGGAAGGGGGGCGGAGGGGAAGTCAATGCATGTGAGAAGAAATGAGAAGGCAAGTGCGGTGAGAGGCAGGCTAAAGCGTGAGAAAGGGGGAAAACGAAACAGAACAACGTATGTGTGAGAGACGAGAGAAGGGCTAAGTATCAACACGCCCTTGAGCATTGCTCCTCCAGCTAGCTAACATGTTCTACCTTCAGAACACCAATATTACCATATTCCCCAAGGCTTTGCATCGATGGAAAGTTTGCGTGGGAGCCCTCGGATGTCTTCTGCTGACTTCTGCAACACCTTCTATGGTCTGGGTCTGGACTAGTCAAACAAACACTCTGAGTGGGGCTATCCGCTGCACAGAGAAAATCAATTTTGAAACTCCCCGAAAGCTAATAAATGTCAGCGTTATAAACGTTGTAAAAGGTCTGGCGGTTGATGCAGGCAACTATCAGCAAGCCAGTGTCAAGATGGCTTATTTTATCTGCAGTGATAAGTCCTATTCGCTTCTGTATTGCTAATCTATAGGAAGTTTTGCAATGCCACTTAAATGAAAATCTGCACTAAGAATTTGTCAAAGCTTTTTAGTTCAGTTCAAGCCTGGCATTGTAAGTCCCTATATATAAAGTGTGCTGTAAATGTATTGTGCTTTCATGTGAGCTTCCAGATAACACTGTGCATCACTCTGTTGTAATGATCCTGACAAGCTCATCTCTGCTGTGCTGTTCTAAGCTGCTATATTAGGGGACACTGTTTTTTGCGCTATGCATCTCTCCTCTCCTCCTCTTCCATGCGGTTCAGTTGTCCTTCATCGGGTCATCGAGACAGAGAGATGCCGGTGTTGGGTTTCCGATGAACTCTGCTGCGTGTGTGAGTCTTTGAGGACAAATGTGATGTCTGCGCTTTGTCGACACTGTCCAACACAGCAACTTGCTCTTCCTCCTTTGAGTGGCTCTACATCTCTCTTCCTGTCTCCTCTCCAGTACTTCCCATCTCTCTCTGTCACTCGTGGGTACGTGCGCTTCTCTCTTGCTCTGTCTTACTTACTTTCACCTGATCACCCCTCATCCAACTTCTCTGAGAAAGTCAATTCTGCTGAATCAGCGCTAATGTTGTTCTCCCATCCCCGTCCTGCATGCATCCTCTCTCATTCGCCCTCCCTCTCTCGCTCACTGGCACGTCACATCAAGTGGCCACTCACAGCAAGCATCAGCGACTCGCTCCAACTCTGACATCACACCACTTTACATGAGCCTTCAATTCCTGCCCAAATAAACCTGATAGCAGCACAGGCAGAAGACCGGAAAAAACAACAAGACAGTATCACTTAGCAATATTCATTTGTACTCTAAGACTGGTAAAAGGGCAAGGAAAGGGCAGAGAGGCAATGTTTCCCACGTCACTTTCTGCACAAAGACATTTTTTATTGAATGAATTTGTCTCTGGTTAAAGTGAAATGTTCTGCAGTTGAAATGCCCTCTTAATGACCCGATGATAGGTGCAAATTGAGCTTAATTTTGCTGAGTGCAGTTGACAGGTAATGAGGCAGTTTAGGACAACCTGAGGACCTATTTGTCGCAGAGGAGTGAACTTTTCCCTGAGGTGTTTCACTATCACATTGTTGTTTGGCTGAAGAAGAACTCATCTCACCCCACACGTTTCCCTGATGCAGAGTTGACACTTTACATAGGAACAGATGTGAATTGAGAGGACCTAACCAAAATGGAAATAAATACGCATATATTAAATTAAAGGCAAAAAATGAGTTGCAAGTACCATGGTCTGCAATGAGTTTGTATTTTTGAACCTCTGTCACAGACGATCTTAATCTCAAAGTTTGAGGATCTCAGCATTATACCATTTTCAAAGCATACTGTGGTATACTATGTGGTGATATTTTGCAATCCTACACAGCTCAGTGATATTATCAGTCCAGCCTTTTACTTAATATGTCTGGTCTTCTTGATTTATTTATTTATCAAATCAAGATCACTACAATTTTTTGGTAATCCTCGATAGTTTAAATGGTGGTTCATTGCAGCCTCTTTAAATTCAACATTACTGCAAGGACAGAGACAGATGATTTATTTCTCCCATACTGTGACCTTAAAGTAACTGTCCACATAGCTACTCTTCGAGGTTACCAACAGCTAGAGCATACGGCTGTACAAAGAGCCAGTATGTACCCACATGCAGTGGCTTGCACCTTGTTTCACTATTTGTGATGAAATCAACCGAAACACATTTTTTCTCTTTTATATGATATGGTACCAGCTATGTGATGAATGTTGCTACAATAGCATGTCTTTAGCAAGAGGTCATTTTTTCCACATGCTGCTGTGTGAAACTGTCAGTGATGCAGAGTGGGCAGTTAGGCAGGAAGGTCACTAAAGGTTAAAGTCTGCTGGGTTTTAACTGGCCTTCTAAGCAGAAAAACAAATGCAACTCTGTTTGCAGAACACGCATTAACATAAAACAGGGATATATCACTGGACCACCGAGCAACTGGAGATATTTAACATTCAGTATGTCAGTTTTATTCTTATTTACTATAATCATATAGATTGAATAAATACTCGTATACTAGGTAACAAATGTCATACTGAATAGTTTCGAAATAAGACCATAAATCAGGTGTGTATTTACAAATTGTGAAGTATTAAAGCGCTCACCTCGATGAACTCACTCACACATACCACACAGAAGCAAACTGGCAGAGTTACAGCATGCAGGGTAAATGATCTACTCAGGCAAAACAAAAAAACAAGAAGTTCTCAGCCAAGAATTATAGATTAACTACTGGGACATGCAAAACAATTTCACAGATGTTGGTGCAAATGTTTTGTGATATCGAAAAAAGTAAAGAACACGGTGATAATGACTGACATGCGCACTGTGACCTGCGATGCAACATCACTTTGGCACGGCTGGACCGAACCGGCCAATCAAACGGCTCTGCAAACTTTGCCCTTGGTTCTGCTTCAAGCCAACTCCAGGAAGTGCTAGTCACTGATCTCCCAAGGTCATTCAACAGAGGAGAGAGAGAGAAACCAGAGAGGGAGGAGGGAGAGAGAGAGAGAGAGAGAGATGAAAGAGAGAAGGGGAGGGAGAGGGGGAGGATAGAAAAGGACAGGTTTTTCAACTTTCACTGCAGCACTTAAGTGACCCCAGTAGTTCAAGCTGTGTTCCTTCTAAGAAGCTTAATAAAAACATCTGATACTGTACATATTAGCCATGTTTCGTATCCCCCTATGAGTTTCGCTTCTGCTGTGTCCTCTCATCTCCCTCTACATGTTTCCTTCTCGTTGCTGACAGAGAGACTGCAGGAGCCAATCTCACATTCCTGTGACCTTCATCCAATGCTAGGCCCAGTCTCTGGCGTCAGTGTAGGCAGGGCTAAAGCTACCTGCATATTACATGCAGGAACATAGCTGACACCCCCTGGCAGCCCACACTGGCTTTAGTGACAGTTTACACATGTAAAAACACAGGGAGGGGGGGGCAAGGGCAAAAGAGTGAACATTCAGCAGTAGTGGTCACCTTAGTGATTAGCGGAAAGCTACGTCAAAGTGTTTAGCGCCTTTCTTTACTTTTTTCTCCCCCCGGCGTGCCCACAGTATAGTCCGGGGCACAAATGATATTCAAATCGCATGCAGACAGCAGCCAACCCTGGGATTTGGCAGAGAGGGCTTCAACTTAAGAGTTATTTTTAGTCTCCCTCTCTCAATCTCCCGCACTCCCTCTCTCCCTCTTTCCCCAACGGGACTTGGTTTTGTCAAAGGCACCAATGGAAACTTTCAATTAGGGAGCAAGGGAGGGGGAGAGAAAAGGAGTCAGAGGAGAGTGAGAGAAGAGGCGCCCTCCAAAGATTCCATCAGAAGAGATCAGATCAAACTATTAGCCTCCTCTGCCCCTGAAGCTGACAGGCTGACAGTCTGTCCCATCTGGGTGTCTGGCACTGCCGGGGTGGGGGCCTGGGGGGGTCCTGAGGTCACTGCAACCAGCTGCACCTCCACCCCTGGGGACCCCTGACACCAACAGTGACAACAACACCGAGAGATATCCTCTCAGAGTCTTCCGTTTACAGCAAATCTCCTTTCAACACGGATGCCATCTTTGCCTCTCAGCTCTGCGTCACTGTCTGGCGCAAGCGTGTAAACAAGGACGTCCGGAGGAAAAGCAAGGGTCCGGGCAAGCTCCGGGAGCCACTGCGGCCACGGGCCCCCAAGGATATCAACACCACCAAGACAGTGAAGTGAATCTGAGCGCAGAGTCTGGCAGCCATGCAAGTGTTAAAGTCAGTGTACATGGCGTTTCAAAGTCAAAAAACACAACAAGTGACAGCCAAAGACGGACACACTTCACTCTGCGTCGTTACTTTGCAAAAAAAGCATGAACAACTATCGCAGATTTTTATAAAACCACCGTCCATCCTATAAAAAAAGGCATCAACATGTACTGAAGTGATAACTGAAGGAAATGGATGAGGCGCACGCACACACAACTCCAATCCTCCAAGGAGAGTACTACAGGACAGGAGAGGGAGGGGGGACTGAGGACGGCTGTAAAGGACAGACACCGTCTCATCACTGCAGAACGTGATGGAGAGACATCAGAAAGTGAACAGAGGTGAACAATTTATTCCTAAACTCAAAGCCTAACAAACTTGACAGGTCTTCTCTTCTTTCTGTGTTTGTGTTTCCAGCGGTCGGACTTACCCCTGTGCCCTTCATGGTGAACGGTCTGCCCTGTTGGAGCAGAGCAGAATAGAGGGAAACAGATAGCTCTGTCCAAGTCTCCTTGAGAGCAGCGACGGCGGCAGGAAGAAGAGACACAGAGGCTGACAGAAAAACTCTCTCAAGCTCCTTCACTTCCTCCAGTCCCCCCTGATCGTATCAACAGACAAAAGGCACTCTGGCTCCACTGGACAGCTTTAAAAAGGCTCTCAGCCTGGACACACAGAGAAGAGCAAGCCCCCCTTCCTCTACCCCTCCCCCTTCTCTGTATCCACTCTCCCTCTACACATTGCCCCGTCTCCTTCAGCAGCCCCCCAACGTCCTCCTCCTGCCTAAACATACTGCCCCGTCTTTCCTGTTTCTCTTCTGACCAAGTCCCCTCAACTCACTGACCTTCTCCCTTTCTCTGTCTTTTTTCACTCTCTCACCCCTCTCCCCTCTCTCTCGCCAGTGACCCATGCGTTTGTCTTTGAGCTGACCCCTGGCCCCGGCAAGAGGGAACAGAAAGCCAGCAGCAGCAGCAGCAGGCAACAGCAGGCAAACAGTACAGCGGCACTCCCGACTCACAGACAAAAATCTCTAGCCTCCTTCCCCTTTAACATTCAAGAGTAATCAATCTAGCATGCTACATGATACTCAAACCCCGCCTCACACCCGACTCCCACCTCACTCTGACACTTGCAGCCAATGAGAAGACAAGGTCCTGCTATGCAACTGGATGGTGTACACACCAATCAGCTCTGACACATCCCCCGCTCCTCCCCTTTCCTCCGCCCAACCCCCTTTTACCGACAGCCAACTTCCTGCTCTAAGTTACCTTGAGCTGCAGGATAGGGGTCAGGGAAAAGAAAAGAGGAAGAGAGAGTAGAGAGGAGAATAGGTGAAAAAGAGCAAATAAAGTTGAGGAAAGCTCTTCAGAGAGTGTGCGAGGGCGTGCTATTGGTGGCTTGCCTCGGCATTGTTTGTCCTCAGGCGGTCTCCTGCCTCTCTTGCTGCTGGACGGATGAGAATGGTTCCACGGGCTGCTCTCTGACAACTGCTCTCTGCTTATTTACAATGTCAAACTAAATGTCTCCCTCTGCCCCGCCTCCTCTCTGCCGCTACAGGCTGACAGCGCAGTGATGCAGGCAGCCACGCTGGCCCTCACTGGCTGAGGCAAGTGCCAGAATGGATGCCGCATGTTGCATCCACATGATTTAAAGTACAAAAGCATACTAGGCAGACTCGCTGTCTCATACGTGTGCACAGGTATACATGCACATCCACATACACACACGCATTTTGCCCTTGCTTTCTCATTGCTCACAGTCACAGGTACACACCACAACCATCCAGCCTCTAACCAGCCTACTTGTTATAATGAGATTCATTGTACTGTTAATATTATGCTAGCAGAGGAAAAAAAAAAAACAGTCTGCACGCATGATCACTCATTATTCACTTGGAATATGAATTAGTTTAGCTTAATTCAACAAATGACTCATGGGAACATTTAGTTATGCAACTTAGCCTAACCACAACATCAATCCAATGAGCCCCAAATTATGGTGTCGATCAAATTTACACACAAACGAATTACTGCACAACAGATCATTGCAGATCCTCAGAACAAGGTGAGGAAAAAGATCAGTTGACTGGTGAGAAGCCACGGAGGAGGGGGGTAGTGCATTTGATTCTCCTGCTATTTGTGGATAAACAAGACTTGAGAGATATGGGAGAAAGTGTGTAAACAAAGACATTGTTGTCTTGACCCCAAAAAAGTACGCTCACAGCATCTTCCACCATTAAAACGTCATCAAAAAAACCACGTCAGCAATGTCATACAATGCCCTTGTTGTTAACTCACCACTGGCTCAATGTGCATACTTTCTACACAGTAACCTTTACTTTAGAACACCAAAGCAGGTCACTGTCGCTCATGTGCATAACTCATGCACCACCAACTATATGGACAATTCTACATCCTTTATGCAAACTTAATAGGACACAGAAAAACAAGATAATTACGTGTCTAGAAGCGACAGAAACTGAAGGTGTGATTGAAAAGACATTCAGGCTAGAGAAGCCCTCAAGCGATCCCTTGTGCAAAGGATGGTGGTATGACGTGAAGCTTTATGCTGCATATTACTGCAAATCCCGACTGTAGTGGGGAACACAACAAGCTTAACTGAGAGAGAAAGAGAGAAAACCTGCCCCATCAATGAAAAATCTAGTGGGGGAGGGGAACCGGAAGGATGGAGAAGGACAGAGAGGAGAGTTGTTACAGGATGGGAGGGGTGGAACAAGTGGAGAGAGGGCGAACGAACAAGATAGAGACTCAAGAGAAACAAAGCTAAATGTTCCCTTTTCTATTTTTGTGAGGAGCATGGGGACAAGAGCAGGTACTACAGCCATCCTGTTAATGATTAGAGTGGAGCTGCACAAAGATTAATCTCTCCAGCGTGGCTGCCATGCCAGAGCCGTGCTCAGTGTAGATGTATTCTGGTTACCCAAAATGCCTCAGTAATGACACCTGGCAAGGTCACCGTACAAATGAGACCTTCCCATGACCTGTGCCGCCCATAGCAGGGACATGTTTGCTCTCAGTGATGCTGTTTAGAGATAAACATACACCAGCCAGACTATGGGTTTCATAAACACGCAGCACCCGCAGGGCAGCCAGGCCAAGCCATGCATTCACGCACAAACATGCAAAAATACATGCACACCTGCATGACTTCGGGGTTAGCTGGCTGATTTGCACACTGGTTGCGCAGATTAAGCTCCCTAAGGTATGACTGACCCTCATTCAGTCATTTTAAATATAATGTAGCAGCTAGAGTAAACATGCACAGTGAACAGTGAAATGAGAACAGAACATTATCATACCTCTGATAGATAAATAAAGCAAACTCGGCTGTAGGAAAGGCTGGAAGCTGTACACACTATGTGTCTCCAATTCTAATAATGAATAGGACAGGCTGAGGCACCTTGGAAATTCTTATGTTCACTTCACGGATATGGCAGCGATGGCTTTGTGGTTATATGGATCAATGTTATAAAAAGGAATATACAGGAAGTATTTTCTAATCATTGATAACAAAATCTAGCTAATCCAAAAAGTGCAGCGTCAAGTTAGGTGATTTTATTCTATTCTTATATTGTGTCTGATTTTTAAAACTATAAAATTATTTAAGCATCATTATGTTAGATACATTACGTTTCATTAAGAACAGCAGCGTTGCTTACATTGACCTGAGTCAGATAACAAAGACACACTTAATAATGGCATATCGATGTGACAATGCATTTAATCCACAGAGTGTAAGGTAACTTTGTGCTCTGAAGCGTTAGCCTTTAATGCGATGTTTCACTTTAACTAGGTCGCTACAGTATGCATTATACACCAGTTCAGACGGACAAAGCGGCTAGCAGGAGACAGACACCAATGCCCCATTCCAGTCACGCATACGGTAGATTGGGATTATCAGAAAACCTTTGGTTGCCCTAAATTAACTTCGTAATAAAACGCATTGTATTTCGAACTGTGGCACATCGGCTGCTACACACTGAGGACAAACACAGAGTTAGCACTACTGGCTAACGTTACAGTGACCACTGTCACTTCGTGCTAACGTAAGTGAACTTAACGTTAGCTTGTTGGTGATGCACACTGGTGACTGTAGTGCAACACAGGTGGACATCCACGGAGTGTGTAATTTTAATTACCACTGGACAACGTGTCCTGCTATCAAATGAAAGTTTGCAAAGCTTTCCAAAGCTAGGAAGAAGCAATCTAACCAATAAAGACAACGTTTGGATCTGTCCTTCAGACCAATCAAACCTCGGACTAGATTCCACCAATCAAGGTTTTTAGGGCTAAGCTCGTTCTGCAACCGACGCCATTCGGGGTCGGTTAGAAATAGCCACTCCGTCTGACAATCAGTTACAGAGGAGCCAACATGGTGGACACAAAACATCAGTTTCCTGACCGCCCGTGATCCCTTCAGCGGGCCACCAATAAGCGCCTCAGAGAGCGGGGAGGGAAATGGCGCCTATGTTCATCTTCCAAAACAATCGTCTATTGGTCAAGAACAGCAAATGAAAAGAAGCGAATTAATTGCCGCTTCTTCCACCCAACACGGGCCCCATTCTTGTAAACGTTCTAGACAAACACGAATTTTAATTTCTTACTCACTTTGTTTTACGGGTTCGAAGAGAAGTCCGGCTCAGCGTATTATTTATTTTATTTAGCTAGCAAGGGGAAACAAGATGGCTGCGGCTCGAACCGGAAACAGTTCAGAGTGTATACGCGATGACGTCACAGTTACGTTCCCTGGGTACAGCCGCCTCTCGACCGGTTGTTATTGAATTCACTAAATTAAAGTGGGACATATTGTTTCCCCCAGTATTATTACAGTGAAGCATTAGTGAACTGGTAGAAACTACAGTGACTCAAATTTTAATGTGGCAGTTAGTGTGAGCCACATACACACCCATACACAATTCAAACAATTTCCCCCCAGGGATTAATAAAGTATTCTGAATCTGAACCTGAATGAATACACTGCATAACGCTGTTATAAAAAATGACTGACGTTGCTGCTAATTAGCCACAACACATTAAACTGACGTGACAGATTTAGAGACAGACTTAGAGATTTAAAATGTCATATAAAAAATATTGTGTTTACGTTTGACTTCAACATTGGACCCCAATATTAAGAAAGGCAGGAAACTCTATGATCACCTAGGATCTGCTCAGTTACACTGAAGTTAAATAAATATGCCACACAGTTGAGGACTATTATTGCAAAAAACATTATAACTATTGGCATTTTTACTGCTGGTGATGACAGTGATATGAAGGATTGAAGAAATGACAGCTGCAGTAGACACAATTTAATGTTTGAGTAAACAGTCAAAACAGTTTTTTAAGAACAAAAGTTATACACAAATGTATAGAACAAATAAAAAGTAAGGAATGCAGTTTAACGTTAACCTATATTTCTATCAAAGTATTTCATCAAATATCTGGAAAATCTGGCGATTATTTCCTTCCCACAAGTTCCAGGAGTGTGGAGGTGATTTTGTCCAGGTTGGAGTACCGGGGACGAGGGCCCCTGTCCATCCAGGGTGCTCGTTCCATGAGGAGGGGAGGTGCCGATGAGTGGGAGTCCGAAAACTCCTCAGCAGCATGTTGGTAGTCACGGGGGTGCATGGGTTCTTGAAACCTTTCTGGATAACGAGCTGGCTCATCTGGATGAGTAGCAGGTCGCCCAAAAACCTCTGAAAGAAAAACAATAGAATAAAACTTAAAATTATGGTGAGTATAAACTAACTCAATGTCTGGGATGCAGTGTTTTAAAAAAAATCAATTCTTCATAAAAATATACATTTCACATTTTACCCTCATAACGGCTTCTGTTTGAGTTTGTGTGTCTGGGTTCCCCCTGTGCAGGATGGTGGTATTCTTGCTGCCGCTCATCAGGTATATGCTCATGCTGCTCCCAGCCTCTTTCTCTGTGATCTTCTTGAAAGTAGGACTCTTCTGGTCGTCTAAGGTCTAAATCTTCTCTGCGTGTTGTGTCATACTGGTATCTGGTAGACAGCTCTGGATCTGACTTTAAGTTGTTGTAGTCTTCGGAGACGACTGCTCTACCGCGGCTTTTTTGCTGCAACAAAAAAACATGCGTCTGTAATTAATTTCTACTGTTCCTCAGGGAATTAAACTACATATTTCCCGAGAAAGTGTGACCTTGCACAGGGCTGCACATACCCCATTTTTCTCAGATTTTTTGGCCTTGAATTCCTTCAGCAGGTCACATAGTTTATTCTTTAGGAAGTCAGCCTCTTGTGCATTTTCAATTTCAATGTTTTTCTAATGGAGAAAAGTGATGGATGAAAAAGACAAGAGTTAGGATCCACCCTTCAATGAATGGTAATATAATTTATTGTACATCACTGTTATGTGTGTTACAGTGAAGGATTCATGATCTCACCAGCATGTCAAAGACAGCGGCTGACTCAGAGCCTCCTCTTTGGTAGCTTTCAGTATGATGTGGGCTCTAAAAAACACAAACAGGTTTGGCATCATTGTAAAATATGCAGCGCATAATGAAAAATATTAGCAGGTTACTTGTCAGCTGACCAATTAATTGTACAATTAATTACCTGGGATTTTGAGTAAATGTCAGGATTTTGTATTCTATGGATTTCAGGTCTCAATGGTGTACCAACTGGTCTTGGACGGCTGCCAAACCTTTGATTCGGAGGTCCATACTCATCACTGAACCTTTTCAGAGAAAATCAAACACGTCCAGAAAAATGTCATCAACAACATAACATGTTTCAAAAGTATCAAAAGTAAAATAAAGATATCCCTAGATTTAAACGACAAGGTACATCTTCACTCACATCTCCTTTGTCGTTTCCATTTCCTCTGCAGTGGCATCAGAGAAGCGACTCTTTCTTTTTCTTTTACCATGTTCTTCGTCATCAGTGGCCCGTTTCAGGAAGCGCCGGAATGGCTCTGGGATGTCAGGCATGGGCCTGCTAACTTCCACTTGTCTCTGGAAGTTGGGGGGTCCTGGTCTGCTTGGCCCAGGGTTAGCATCTGCCTCCTCCTGATACGGTTCTCCTATTTTGTGGCCGTAATCTCTAATTACACTATACAAATGGTCACGAGAACTGTCACTCATTTGTGCAGGGAAGCTCCTCCTCTTGGCCTCTGGTTCACTCGACCCCTGCCTAACTGCTCTATCCATACTGTCATGTCTACCAGATTCCCTATCCAGAGACCAACGTTGGTTATTATGTTCTGGATATGACGGCTGTGAAGGCTGAGGCTCGGCAGAACGAACTTGCCCACGTCTAACCTCCTCAGAGTAGAACTCCTTCAGCAGATCTCGTTCTGGGTAGGGCTTCCTGTAAGGAGGAGCCTCTTCAGGGTAATACACTTCATGCTGAGCCTGGCCAGGGGGCATTTCCGCTCTTGAATCATACATTGGAGTGCCACCGGGCTCAAGCGTGGCTCTTTTTTGTGGATCTTCAACATATTCCTCTTCATAGTCCCTAGGATAATCAGCTTCCATATACTCTTGTCTGCGCTTATCACTTTCCCTGTGATCTGCCCTCTGCAGCTCATCTCCTAAACGGTCATGGCTGAGAAATTCCTTCCGCTGGTGCATTGGTCTGGCTCGGTTCAACATGTAAGGGTCTTCTGGGTGGAATGGGGGTGCATTTTGTTGCTCTTGGGGATACCTCCCTCGTTGAGAGAACTCATCCTGAAAGTCCATGAGTTTTGGTAGGTTTGATGTCACATTTTGTTTGGCCAAACTCTGAGAGATATTTCGGTCCCTATTTTGCCTCTGCCTAGGGGGAACTATGAAACAAAAGTAAATATATTTTAGTTACTTAAAATAGTACTCAGTATAGATTCATGTGCATATTTTCTGTTAACAGTGCCTTTAAAGCTGCAAAGGCTCTCAAACTCTTCCTACGTGCTGTGACTCGTTAACTGTTCAACTGCAGGTGATGTTTGGCCCTCAAGTATTCTTTCTGATTTACAGCAGAGGTCATTTCATCATTTGCTGACAAAAATTTCAAATGCAGTTCATATGAGCAGTTTTTAAGTAGGTGAATGCAGTAGGTCACACTAGATTCCCTGGACAGTACTAAATGCTCCCAAACACTGAATTATACAGTTTGTGGGACTATATGAAATCATTTGTTGTCAAGTGTGAGCTTATCAAGGAAATTCACAATAATTATTAGTAAGGCAAGGCCATTAAATCAGATACATACATTTATAATAGCTTGCTCCAGATACACTGGCACTGATATCTATGTCTAGTTTATTAATTGTATAACTTCCTACTCAGTACATGCCTTGTGTCACAAGACTTTAAAGGCATTTTAAAGTACAAGAAGAAAGAAAAAAAAGTACAACTGATGAATGATCCTCAATATCCACCTCAAAATGTGAAGTACATCATCACATCTTTGCACAAGGACCATCCTTTAGTATTTATGGTGAATTTATCTTAACCATTGTCCTACTTACTACACTGAATTCACTGTATGAACGTACCTCCTGAGAAGTTTAATTTGCCTTCTATTCCCGTTTTCGCCATCAGCTGAAACACAAAAAACATCAACAATGCAAATTATGATTTTAAATGTACATATATATATGTGTATGTATGTGTATATATATATATATATATATATATATATATATATATATATATATATATATATATATATATATATATATATATATATATTTTATAATATTCAACATCTGTGGTTGCTAATATCTGTTGTTTCCCACCACTGGAGTTCCTCGACCATCTTGTCTCTCTATTATCTGTGCTCTGGCTCGGATGATCTTCCCTCCTTGGGTGATTATGTTTTGTTTGTCCCAGGTCACCAGGTCTGGTCGTTTCAGTTCCTACAAACACACAAAAGGCAAGGTCTCCTTACCTTTTTTTCCACTTTCTTAATCAGAAAGCAAAGCAGAAACTCAAAAAGGTTTGCCTGGAGTTTTCTGAAAACGGTCGCAATGCTTACCACATATTTCTGCCGATGTTTGCGTCCAATCACATGACGGACCATTTCAGTTAGGATTGTAGTCTGACGACATAGCCTACATGTATATCTGGGGCCATCCGATGGATTGATACAAGGCAATTCTTCCAAATAGCTCAAACCTAAGGACAAAAAAAGAAAACGTTTTTTTAAACACATTTTATCAACTTAACATGGAACAAAATGGTTTAAAAATTTGGTTTCAAGTTAACAACCAATTATAGGCTCTTCCAATTTCATGTAATCGAGATAATGTACGATGTCCTCAAATATTGGTACGTTGCGCTGTCTGGCAGCAAGACCTAAGGAAACAAAACACTGGTATTAGTTTCCTTAATATGCACTTGATGTCACAACCATCTTCCTCGAGTCGTAATAGTGCTTGATCCCATGTTCAATGTATATAAACAGGCCATGTGTAATATGCAAAGGCTGTTTTCTGTAGCTGCAGCAGAAGGGTTGAATTCTACAGAAATCTGGCTACTATAAACGAGTACCCATATATGTCGTTATGTATGATCTCCAACTAATCATCATTGAATGCTCCTGTCCTCCAATTCTGCTCTACTTACATCAGCAGAGAATTTTTTTTTTTTTTCAAGCAAACACGGGGTGCAATCCTCTGTATCCCATGATTGTTTGGTCTTCCTGTGTAGATATCTTCAGGCGAAGAAATGTTGACCAAGACGATTTTACGGTATTGAAAAATAAGTAACACCTGGTGAGCATTACGGCCTTGGACTCCTGTGACATCTTATGACAAACGCAGCAAAATCCGGACGTTGTCTTGATTACCAACAGTAGAGGAAAAATACATTTTCCAACCATACAAAAAAAAAAAAAAACTGAAAACTAGTTGCTTGCCCAGGCATTGTCGGGAAACATTTTTGTGGCCATTTCTTTTATATAGACACAAATAACATGAGGCAACAAAATGTCAGATCGAACAATCAGCTTGTTTGATGTGAAGAGTTGCGCAACACATTGCTGATATTTCTTGAACGCAATTGTTTCTCCGTGTTGAACCACAGAGATTTTTCATGAGTGATGGTGCACTTGATTTGTCATCTTGTCCATCTTCAGTCTGACACTGCTTCGACTCTAACCAGCTTCAATGTAGGAGAAGGGTTCGATTATTCCTAGCCAATCATTAGACACCAATGTGTCCACCTGAAAAGAATGTCATTTTAAGTCGACACAGGAGACAGCCTTGGTAGCAGTTTCCATCTTGTCTGAAGTAGTTGCAACTGTTGTTCTTGGTTCCGGCTCACAGCTTGACAATGCTCGACAGTCCAGCCAGTGGCAATGATTTGCTAATCGTTACTCCCCCTTGTGGTGCTTCTTGGATTGATTGTTTTTCAACTTAGAAAGCGTTGTTTCATGTCACAATGTCAGACATATCTCAGTGGAGTAGAGGGATTCAAAAGTCTTGACTCAGGTTAAGACATTCCAGCAACCTATGTAGCTGTAGTGATATATGTAGCTGCTAAAATTGACTGCAAAGAAATTTGGGGCTGCCTTGAAAGCACCAGTGAGCCTGTGCTGGCCAGTTCTTTGAGGTGACTCCTCAAAGCCAGCAAGTTGTGCCTACAGACTCCCATCTGAATAACCAGGCTACGCAGCAGAAGAAGCCCAGCTCACAGTGTGCTGAGCGCAGCTCACCTGCTATCCAAGTTCCTGATGCCATTGCATCTGGGGCTGCATCCAGTCCAGGTGGTAGCTATATAATCGTTCTCCCGCTGATAAATGAGTGCTCGTGTCAATGGAGGTAATTACCTCCTAGACAATCAGTGACTGATCACTATACTAGAAGTTCTCATCCAACACTTTAAGTTAAATTTACGCAATTTTCTACGCAGAACTGTTCACATTATGTGATTACAAGACCCAAACTTACAAACTTTCAGCATGCCATAAAAGGTATGCGTATCCATCAGTCAATGAGATCTCTTGTCCCAGAGATATTTTCCCCAGCATGCTTCAACTGCAGAGAGCAATCATCTCATTTCCCAAGACAGGGTGCACCGTGAAATGTCGACCCTCCATCATAAACAAAGTATAAACACAACAGGCCATCCATGTGACAATGGCGCTGACAATCAGTTCTAGTTAACAGCATTCTGGCTAGCGTAAGGCTGGATCAATACCCAGAATGATATGCCAGTTCTGGCACTGAATTTATCATGAGATGTGCATCAGTCTGGAAATCAGATGTGCTGGATTTGGACAGCTGTTTAGCCATTATAACTATTATTAACGGATCACAACCAGTGATCTAAACATGATCTAGACTGAAACATTAAAACCAGGCAACAGATAAGAGCGACCTCTGTTACATTTGTGTGTGGACTGAAAAGACAGCAAATATACTCAAGGCCAGAGTAGAACAAAATTAGAAGGCTGTGGATGACGTCTACTTACCCGCAGCAACCAAGGCATCCTCTTTCTGCCAGGAACAAAGGGAGAGCAATAAAAATTGAGTCAGTCAGTGCTGGGTAAACAGGATACTGGTTAGAGTTCACCACTGCTACAAACAGAGAAAGAGTTATATCATGGAAAAAAAAATTCAGACATAATGGTTAACCAGAACCACAGCTCACTTGAGGTGTAGCAGAGGTGAGCATCCTTACCCATTATGAATGAGTTTTGTTCATAATAAGTGCATAAGGAAATAAGGTAGTAAAGTTAAAAGGAATGTGCGTGTCTGCAAGTATTTTTAACAGACCTGCATCTATGAAGCCGCTATCCTGGAAAAGGTTATAGTAACTGCTGAAGACCAGTTTTGATGTGAAAATGAGTCCACATGCAGGGAAGTCGTATCCAGTTTTCTTCAAGACAACCAAAACGACCAAAAGAGCCAGCAGCTTTTGCTTGTGTGCATTACTTCAATGGTCAGTGCACTCTGCCAATACTGAAAAGGACTGAAGTGCTACACAGCATGAACAAGGTATCAGTATCTGTAATGCTCAGTTGTCCAATTATTCCCCAATTGTTATGTATTGTCAGTGAATCTCCACAAAGGCAAGGTCACCCGCTTGAAGGGTGTCATCATTTGGTGACATGCAGTTTTCCTTGGCATCTGCCACTTGAAAAATGAAGACAGGATCACAAAATGGATCAAGCTGGGGAAGAGGAAACTACTATTTATCCTTGAATGATGACAAAGCTCATCTGACGTCACTGCTACCTGCTTGGAGGCGGTCACAGTCTTTCTCAGGCACGACTCAAACACACCACAGCTCCTTTATATGGTCATTCAGATCAACTGGGTACAGTTTGACTCGGCTTGTCTAAAAGGGCCAATGAAAAAGGCCTTCAGGCCTTCCTGTCCTGAGTGTCCAGCAGTCCGCACTGTATAGACAGTTGCCCAGAAATCCTAAAAGGCCTTGAGGTGACAAATTTCCAAAAGGAGTTGGAAACATTTCTCTGCAGACGCAGATCATTTCCAGAACATGTTTCAGTTAAAGACTTTTTCAGTATGAGAAAACCACTCAGAGGACTTGCAAAAATAATAAGATCTCTCAGGAAATACTGTTTCACAGGACAACTAAGGTCACTTGAACAGATTTGTCAATTGGAGACTCAAGCTTTACTCAAATCGTTCCAGTGTTCGTATCAAAGTATCCAGGATTTCTGGTTGTTGTTGTGAACAAAACCATCAACAATCATTCTGGAAATTGTCATGGCTATAACCTGTACTGTTGTAGCCTTGAGTCCCAATACTTGATGAGGATAAAGAAAAATGCAAGTTCAGGAACAGATGATGACCTCCAGAAAACACATGGCTTCTTCGGAATCGGGATAATCAACACATGCTGTTCTTGCAATCAAGTTTGCTCCATCATAATCGATTACATATGATGACGTGAGACAAGGAGGCAAATATGTGTGTGTGCCATAAACTTAGTCCATCCCTGTCCAGGACCATTTCCTGCACGGGGCAATGTGTCAACGGGAGCGCAAGCCCGGCTGTGTTGTGAATGAAAGCAGTAACGTTGCAAGCACATAAAGGATCATGTCTCTTTGAGGAAAGATGCTTTGACTCGAACAAAAAGAAGCCCTCGAAACTCCACTGATGACGTATTTGAATCTAATGTCTCTACTTCTGTCCAGTTCAGCATCCAACACTCTTCAGATGCTCCTTTTAAATGTATCGGATGGATGTATTTGAGCCATGTAGATCGTGAAAGAACATTAAAACTTGTTGAATATCAAATACATTTCAAGAACACGGCCACAAAGCAGTTCTTCACTCGCCATGTTCCTGAGAATAACAGGACGTCTTCAACGTATAACCGCCTTGCCCCATCTTCTTCCTTCGTTTGCATTTCAGGGCGGCTGGAATCCATACATTTTGAATTACCCTCATCTGCTGGACTGTCCCTTTTCCAATCTATACCAGGACTGCCATGGCATGTGTGAAAAGGAGCAACAAGGAAGTGAGCGTAGATGCATGTGAGAATAGTGATAAATCACTAGCAGTGCCTGAAAGGTTACCCCAGTCCCTAACCAGGAACTGTGTGTGAAAGAGGCAATAGCCTTTAAGATGACCAAAGACAAAGGTTGGTAGGCCTCATTTTCCCTGTGACTGAACACTTTACAGTCACTCAGTTTGTGGTGGCCAGGATCAAAAATCCAGATGTTGTCAATGACTTCAACAAGTTGTAGAAAACCTTTGACCGAACAAAAAGGAAATAAACACAAATCATGGTAAAAACTCTAGTTAGACAGTTAAGAGCTTAATTATCATTAGCAGTAACTTTTGAGTCTACAACTGAGCAATAGTTGTAGACACACAACTGCCATACACCGTAGATCTTCCTCCACCAGTACCTTTAAATGTCCTGGAGAAGTCAGGTGTATCTTGAACAAGGTATCGCCTCTTATGGATTTTTCACAGATCTGGATTAAAAGAGAAAAAGTGCATCATCAATATATCAATATCCTACCTAAGTACGATGTGCTACCAGTTTATTAGGTGAGTTGCACATAATTTAAGTGGTCTTTGTCATTTGCTGCTGTAAGAGGGATGGCATCATGTTAGTGTCACGCAGTTCTACCAGTCAGCAACACAAACCACAAGTTAAACTACAGTTCAGTCAAAAACTGTCGTTACTCATAACCCTTGTGAAGAGGAGGGTTTATTTGGTTTATTTCAGATGGGCTGCTTATACTGTATTTGATGACTGTAGACAGTAGCTAATTTAAGCCCATATTTAACCACACAGCATTTCTATCTTGCACCTTGCAGTCGTCAACTTCGTTAGCTGAGCTGGCTCGGTGCATGTGAGCGAACGTTGGCTAGTTTACCGTGCATTCGATAAATTCAGCCTCTTCATCGTAAGGTGTTTCGAGAGAATCCATTGCTGGTTCGATGTCAAACGACTTGCGTTAGCGGTAATGTTGCAAGACACCACTTGTAGCTTAGCTTAGCTTTGCGACGTTTATAGCTAGCAGAAACAACGGAAGATTCCGACGCTACAAACTTGTTTCAGACGGCAAAGTTGTCTGTTAGCTCGCAATTCGCGCGTTGTTATCTTGCTCACACTATCAAATTAGCCTATGCGTGGCCTATATTGCATGTATTGGACTTAATCTTTTTCTGTTTATGTCCGACGGAATTACTGAAATAACAAAACATGTGGGCACTTCCTGTATGTTCGCTCATCTTGTCCTTGAACACTCGCATGAGCGGGATCGTCCTGGTAAGCAGCAACCAACGTCAAAGAACCACCACGGTATACAAAACGAGCGCACCCCATCCCACAGGAAACGCGGAAGTCTCGATTAAACCTGATGTGCGCCCATTTGCGCCCCCTGTCGGACAGGATGTCAGTTGCAATCAGACTCGATGGAACACACAGAGGACAGGACTGCAATGGTTTGCAAGTTTTCTGTTTATTTGGTTCTAAGAAGAGTTTGCTTAGTATGTACAAAAAACAAACAGCTTAAGTCTGGCTTTGGAAACTGGGGCGCCTGTCAAGCAGTGTGAGGCATCTGCACAGCATGGTGTGGACTTAAGGATCAATCTATGAAGCAGTATGATACAGTTAACAAGACAGCGTACTCCTTTGCTCAATATTTCAGTACAGTGGGTTCGGCATCACTGACAAGAAGTGCCTCAGTAATTTGTCCGAATGAACATCTCGTAAGCCATGTTGACATGTATACAAATCATAAGCACTTACAGGTAGAACGCCCATTATATTTACATGCAAATTTGACTATGTACACACATACATACACACACACACAACCTCTCACAAAGAGGCTTTACGTAAACAATAATTACATATTTTGATTTGCTTTCAGGGACATGGCTTACTACTCAGTTTTAGAGTGGTTTCCTAATGAAGTTCTCATGAGAAGGCCATATCATACTGCATAAAAAACAAATGCTGCAATGATCTATAACCAAGAGTTGGACAGATACATTTACAGGAATGGTAAAATAAAGTCATGATGGCAATCTAAAATACAGATAATTATTATGAATGATCTCACTAAGGGCATACACTCTGGTGCATAATCTTAAGTCACTATAGATACAAAAATATCACACCAGTATCACCCATATCACGTTAAAGCTGATGTGCAGGGGCCAAAGCATGAGAAGGCCTGTGTATGGTTATTGTAAACCTTAATTTACAATGTACTGACAACATACAGCACATTGAGATGAGCACGCAGACAAGAAAAAGAAGACATTTCTGTTAATACACGCCATGTGGATAAATAATCTGTAGAGAACAGAATGAGGACCACAGGTCACCATACAGGGGCACACAGACACTTTCCAAAATCAGGTATGGTAAATGTCACTGATCAAATATCTAAGAGATGGGTTGAGATGTTTCAGGAGGCAGGAGGGTAAGGTATCTGATCAGGAGGTTAAACTTGAGTCAGTTTGAAGACTTGTAGAGTCCTCCTGGTAGATTGTTCAGGCGTGAACGCAACTCCTTCCGCACCTGGGTCACCCTCGCCAGTTTGCGTTTGTATTCCTGAAAAAGTCCACAGCAGAAAAAGACCATCAGAACGAAAGTCTGAGGGAGTTTTTTTTTTCTCTTTTGTTTAAGTCTCAACAGCAGTTTAGACAAAGACAATTAGTAAAAAGTTGTAAGCAATGTGATTAAATATTCTAATTCATTGGTATGAAGACCACGTAAAAATGAAAATAAGCTCACGTCACTAACGCATTAACTTTCTATTGATTTGTACATTACAGCCTGCAGTGTCAGTTAAATGTTTAACTGCAGTTAAATAACACAAGTTTTAATTTCTGGCCCAACACCACCATGAAAACATGTGGTCTCATCTGAAACCACCACTTATATGTAAAAGGTTGTGTGAGTACACATTTTTGGCTGTTAAGCTTACAACCCATTTGCCCAATTTTAAACTACTAAATATGTGATGACATTTACTAAAAACCTCAGGTTAATGCCGCCTGCTTTTACTTTCACTTCCATCCATGAAACACACTAATGTTTGCTGCCAAGAAATACAACTTTTCTTCTTCTAATAGTTTTAAAGAATGTACTAAGCAAAGGGGGTTCATGTCTTTAGCTTTATTTGCCTCTTTATAGTAATTACAACCAATCAATCAAATGTTTCATCTTTGCTCTGGATTTGCTGCATACATGTGCTTATTTTACTGTACATGTTTGCCAAACAGCCGATGCAAGTAAGTGTGTTGTGCATGAGTACATTTCCTTGGGCCAAAGGAAGCTACCAATACATTACATCATGTCATAAATACTGACAAAAACCTCCTTATTGAGTTATGTTTACAGGGGAAATAATCTTGCTTTATACTCAGATTCCCAAAACCTGCCTTCTCTTTTCTTGGCTTTGGATTGATATGAATTAGTTTTCCTATTTTTGAGCACACCTACAACTGCTATTGGATTGAGCATATTTTAATTGAGGGTGAAACTAGCGTTTACTTTGTTTTAATACTACAACAAAAAGGAATATCATCATTGAAGACCATCTCTGAAATAGAAAATACTGCACACCATGAGCTGCAAATACAGCAAAATAAAACCACTCACAAAATCAGTTTTATTTTTTATTTTCAGTTTGTTTTGTTTTTTTATTACAAAAGACTGTGTGAAGATACAAATATGAAATACTTTTTCCTCTTGGTGTCCTGTGGATAAAGGCTGGACAGTTTAAAAGAATGTCCATGATAAAACAACAACAAAAAATCTGTAGTGAAGTCTTTCAAGATCAAATGGTCCTTGCCATGGTCCTTACTTACCTTGTGGGAAGTAAGTGCACATTGAGTGAAGACTGAACCAAGTCAAATGACAAAAGCTAAAAGAACAAGCACTTCCCAGTGACGAGAAAAACTTGGATTTCAATCAAGAATTTTTCTGCTTATTGTATTGCAAAACCGAAAACTACAGTCTGATTCAGAAACAAACACTAGAGAACACTCTAGAGAAGTAAGCAACATGCTGAAATACACGAAAAGAAATGTTATGTCAAAAAAGGTTGATAGACAAGAAGTATGAGCACACAGATACACATATGGATGAACACAAAGAATCAATAATGGTGACTCAAAGGTGAGGCAGACAGATAAACGATCAGTAATTAAAGGAAAGAAAAAGTGATTTACGCACTTCAAGTTTCTGCTCGTTCTGGGTCAGGCCGTCCTTCTGACTTTGCAGGAAGACCGTTAATGTGCGTGTGAGCTGCCTCCTATCGTCAATCTCTGCCGCCAAGCGGCCACTGTAGTCTGCTAGCAGCATGCAGGCCTCTTCCACCAGCCGGGAGAGCCGCTCCCCTGACTCCTTATCTAAAGTACGAAGCGGACACAGAGCAGGACATAATGCTTAAACATAACCAGTCAAGGGGGGTGAACTGGAAGTCATTCAGCTATTCATCAATACTGGTACAATGTAAATAAATACTATATAAGCACTGGCAAATCAAACATTGTTCCCTGTGGCAGATGGAGACATTATTATCATCTGTGTAGTTTGAGACAGTTTTAGTCGTGCTCAAGGGCACCTCAGTGCTACACTTTGAAGCCTTTTAATGTGTAAAGTGTCAAATTATACTGAACATACTGTTTTCCTAACAATGATCATTAAAGTTTAGTGAACTATCCCTGAATCTCCAGAATAATCATTTTCTGTTTACACAGCAGTCACCTCTATTAACAAATAATACATAAATGTGAACCCTGGTCTCCTGTATTGAATAGCAGTGTGTCTACTCCCCACTCTGCTACCCTTGAAAACAATTACTGTACTTAATGAACTAATAGTACATGTGTTGTGTGTGTATACATTTAGTATACAATCGCGTGCTGTGCCCTGCCTCCTACCTGTGATCCTGTGAAGCAGTGACGTGTCCTGCACCTCTGCAGGAAGGGAGGAGATTCGCTGACGCAGCACTGAGTCGCCAGAGGCTGCATTTTCCAGCTCCTGAAGAGCTCGGATTAACTCTGCTGTCTGAGGGAGAGAGAGAGGGTGATAAGCAGGGATGAGAGGTGAGAGGAGCGAAGACAGGAGAGAGGCAAAGGAAGAAGCCAGAGGATAGTTAGAATGAGTTTGCGTCAAACATGACAAATATTGGAGAGGTGGCACGGAATGGAAATACTGCAACACATCCAGCAGCAGCTGTATTAACTTCAAAAAAGTCTTGGTAAATTACCTCTATGTGTCTAAGTGTACACTTTGTAAGTATGATTACACTATTTGTCTATGTCAGCACCTGTGGAGGCTCAGCTGGGGAACTCTGGGTGGCAAAGTCCTCATCATCTGGTTGGATCTCCTCATATGTCCTTTTCTTACTCTTCTTTTCTCCATCTAGGATTCAAAAGAAAAGAGAGAAAACATCACTATGGTGCACATTACATTTAAAGGGGCTCTGTGTAGCTTTCAGAAAACCCTCTTAATTCATGCATCACAAATTTCTCATGGATCTTGGCGGAAAAAAAATCAGGCGCATTTAGATGGATGGTGATGAGTGAGTACAAAAGGGGACTGTTGGGCCTTGGCAAGAGGTATGAGCACTACTTACAGCCTGTGCTGCTACACGTTGGTGTTGAGCGAATTTACCTAGGACCTGCGAGAGCTGATCCAGCAGGTTGTTTTCGTACACAGCTCTCTCCTGCCAGATGGACAAAACCCGACCCAACTGTTTCTTACAGCCCTCCTCCCCATCTCTGGACAGAAAAAAACAGCTTTGTAACATCACATTAATATGAAATCGTTTTCAAGGAGTAACAGCAGCCTTACAATACCGGCAGGATGATGTGAATCACATTTTCATCTCCTGTTTTGAATGTTTCTAAATCATCCTTGGAGGAATGCGACTACAATTTCCTATATTCATTTTAAAATCAAAATTGTATATTAATACATTAAAAATGTCATTATTTCAAAACCAGACAAGCAATAAACAAACACATTACCCACTCTTACTCTAACCCACTACTTACTCAACAATACATCCTCCGGAGTCATTTACAGAAATCTAGACAATACAGACGTACTAATGATTCTGACCTGTATACATGTTTGAATGCATCAACGATGACTGGCGCAAAGTCCTGGGTAAACTCTGGTCCTTTCTTCTTGCTGTTCTGAATGACGTCATTGGCCAAATAAAGGAAGGTCAGCTTGCGTGATACCTGAGCTGCATGCAATCAAATGTATATATACACATATTACATCGAGGCGTTTGGTTATGATTTACAAGTCTGAAATTTAAGCTGTGCACCATAGTGGTAGGAAAGCACAACAGGTGTCAACAGGTAAATCACGGGTTAAACATTTTAAGATAATAACTAATGATTCATCAATTAACTTATGAAAATGAAAAACTACAAATGAAAAGTTCTACAGGAGGTTTCTAGGAAACACAATAGTAATTCGTAAATGCAATTCCATGTTGTTCCCCCCAAGTCAGACCATTGTGTATGTAAGCAAAATCTCCCACGGCTATCTTATTAAGAATGAGGCTATTCAGTCGCATTCAGTCATACACAGTAGTTTATTATTCACTATAGTTACATCTGAGCCCACAGGGGTTTGGAAGTTAAGGAAAATAATTTCTCAGTTCATTATTTACTTTCCTCTCTCTAATCACTCAGCTTATTTTTTTTGTCTTTTTCCTTTTGGGTTTCACAAACATGTACTTCCTACAGTCTCATCCTACAAGTAATAACGGCTATGTCTTTGTTGTTTTGGGATTGGTCACAGTCAACACTGAGCTCAGCATAAAGCTCCAGAGAACTGTTCCATCTCTATCCCCACAGCCACGCATGCGTAAGACTAGCTCCTAAAATACAACATCCACTTGAGATATCATTAGGTTGTTTACTTGCCCCCTGAGGAAAAGTGTGCCAGTATTAGCCACAACTAATACTGGCACACCAAAAAATATTCACAACAGCTCAATTATGTACACATTATACTGTAACCATGATTTAATGTGGATCGGTCTGCTTACAGTTATCAATTTTGGGTAAAATACGCACATGTTCCAACTGACATGCTTTGAATGGCACTTTAATACACCAATGTGTTACAAATTCACACACCAGCACATTGAAAGACTCTTTTATGAGTGTGTGACATGTTGTGATTTAGAAAATTATGAACACATAGTGACCATTAGCCTAAAATAACAGATATAGAAAACCCAATTAACATTGCAATTCACTGATCACACTGTGTTAATTATTCAATGTCAGAAAATGTAAAAATGAAAATGTATGTCGCTGTCACCTGTTTGATGGTGTTAAGATGTAGTTTATATTATTGATTACTCAATCTTAACTTAAGTATGTCCGTGCCTTAAAGAAAAACATGATTGAGTGATTACTTTTGACCTGATTAATGTTTTTTTTGTATCCCACAAGAAATCCAGGCCCTCCATCAGCTTCAAACAGCAGACACTATATTATCTGGCCAACTGCCCACATTGAAGGTCAATTTACTTCTAATCCTGATCCAGGATTGTCCACTACTCCACATGGCTCGCCTATTTCTGGTATTCAGTGTTCTTTAAGAGGAAAGTGTTTAAAGTACAAAATCGCTGAAGGTGAACTTCTCAGCAGTCTGTCAGGAAAGAAAGTTGATGTCAGGTGAATTAAAACCTGCAAAAGCTGGGTTGTTGTTTTTTTGGCCACTTGGGGGCAGGAGAAACAAACACTGTAAACCAGATAGACATATTACCACCTTTGTAAGTTGATAGGACAAATTTGGTAGTAAACACTTGCTCAGTGCATATCCAGCATATACAGAGCAACATTATCACTTATTTGAAGTCGCGTCCACCTGTTGAATGCATGTTCAATACACAATTTCTTCTACCTCTGTTTCTAGTGTCAGCCAGTTGCTGAGGGAAAGATCAGGCTCGTTAGCTGCAAAACCTCCACCATGTACATTAGTTAGCCGTTAACTCTGTCTGTTGTTTGTTGTTGATAGGGTAAAGTGAAGGTGGTTCATAGTTCTCACTGAACACGGACGCATGCTGCACTTAAAAACAATGCTGTGAGACAGTTCAGAGTGAACCCAAATATTGAAGTCACAGGCCAGATGGCCAACAATGTGCCAAAATTTACTTTGAAGCTGAGTAAACCTGAGCGGAGCAGGTTCACTATCACATTTATTCACATTTTCACAGCATCATTTTGGTCTATTAATATGTCAATTGTATATGCTTTAAAGCTGCATTGGTCGATTTATTGGCCACTTGGGGGCAGTAGAACGAGACGTAAACATAGTTGTTAGGACAAACGTGTTAACGAACAACTGCATGCAACAGCCTTAAATCAGCGCTTAACTATTGACTAGACAGCTGTTATTTTGTTTACTAAGGCTTACATTATGTTAACTTAGTTCAAATTTAGAAATCTTTGGGGTCAATTTACAAATTAATGTCATTAGAGAAAACATGGCTGACACATAAATAGACGAACCCAGAAAACACTACTGGTTTTCAGGACATCTCAACGTTACTGTTAGCCAATACTGACCAGTCAAAGTCTTTCTTTAACTTGTATTACACGAAAGTTGGCTAGCGTTAGCATGGCTTTGCTAACAACAGCTCATGGTCGACCTACTCTAACCTTAGCTAAGATAGTTTGTACAATAACAGCTAACTTTAAGGCTTTAGCCGGAGTTAGCCAGCTCCTGTAGCCAAGGGCTAACGTTATAGGTCACTTGTTTGTGACTTATCCAATCATTTTAGCGGTCTTTAATTGTGGGTAAACTAGCTAGATCACGTCAAACTTACCTTTTTTCAGTTCGTTGAACCAAACATTAACAATGGTCTTCGAGTGTTTTCTATGATGAATGAGCCACAACGACAACGTCTGCACACTTTGCTGAGAGTTGCTAAGCTCGGATAGTTTCTTTTCTAAAGCCGCCTCAGAGAAAGCTGACATCTTGGCGAGATTTAGGAGTACGAGACCCTCGGAGAGGCAGCTTTAAGGTTTCTCCCAGATGTGTTGTCCGCAGCAAGTTAGCAAGTCACTAGGGGAAATGTAGCCATCCAGAATAAATGTCAAACGCTACCTTTCCTATGCAAAGACCGGGTGTTTAAGCTAACTAGCTACCGCCGTCCTCCCAGTGGTGCGGGGCGGCTGCTTTAGCTCGGGGCGAACCACGGCAACCTGCATGAGGGGCTTCCGTACGGCAGCTGTGTTGCGTTCAGGTCACATGGAATTTACAGATTTCAAATGTGAAAAATCCAACTAACCGCTATCTGTAACTAACGTCAAGCATTAGCTCTGACATAACACATTCATTTTTAAGTTAAGTTGAACGCAAGCAAATACATAAATATACAATAATGTCATAACTGAGTGTGCACATCTGTGGTTCCCTCTCACATCCGAAGAACTGAACTTTTAAAACCAAGACACTAGATATCCCCTTTCCCCCTTAACGCCCCTTCAGGTGATATGCAATAAGCGATTACTAATGTAGTCCATGGGTTTAGTGAAGGAGGATAGGATAGATATATTTCAACCTCCCACATGTAAAATATTCAAATGTGTTTACAAAAATCACCTTACCATATGAAATGGTCACAAATACATTTCTTGTTTATAGCAACATAGTATTACTGTTGAATGATGCTTTCAGTGGGTTCAAGTATGCTGATAAGTTAACCTCACACTGTATAGCAATTGTGTAATGGTCTGAACACATCTTGTTTCTGGCGGCATCAATGGGGGGGTTTGAAGACTCTGACATTGATGCTGGTGTACCACAGAAAGCCCTGTTTGGTCAAAGGCTGTGTGAACAGGTGAAGACATGCTGTTGAGCTTGGAAACTTTATACAGTAGACTACAAACACATCACAGTAAGCAGTTATGGAAGAAGTTGGAATGTTTTATTTAAGTTACAATATCACAGTGTGAAAAATGCCGTTACAAGATAAAGGCCCTGGATTCAAAATTCTATTTGAGTAAAAGTAAAATATTTACAGCAAAATGTACTTAAAGTATAAAAAGTCCAAAAGCTCACAATGCATCATAGTCCCTTTCAGATTGTTAAATTATGGAGACTTATAAATCATTTGTCGATAAATCGATTATTGTGTGCAACAAGATTTAAAAAAAAAAAAAAAAAAATAGTCAGGACTTTACGGCTTTACTTGTTGGCTTCGTTACAGGACAGTTTCCAATTTCATCATAAAGTACATAATGACTGCACGTAAAGCGCAGCATAGCTTTTAACACTTTTTAAATCAGCAACACACCCGAAAACCAGGTGAGGCCTTTAATATGTAACAATGCATCATATTTAAAAAGTTGATCATATGTTTATGTTAAATCAATGTAACTACAGCATTTAAGTAAACACAGCAGTACACTATTTCACTTTGAAATGTAATACATTTGAAGTATAAAGCAAGATAAAATGAATGTGATTAAGTACAAGTCCCTCAACACAGGAAGTAAATGTATTTAGTTACCACAAATACCAAAAGAAAATCAATATTTGATCTCATGTCATTCATACATCATAGTCAACATAAATATACTATCTTCAGTGGTAGACACAAGAGGTCAAAATCAAGCCATTATATATATATATATATATATATATATATATATATATATATATATATATATATATATATATATATATATATATAACCTTGTTTTTCAACATGGACATTTTTTTCAAAAGTTGATACAAATGTATTCAAGCACAAACCTAAAGTGAACCGTCACTTATCTAATGAATGTTTGTAGTTATTCAGGCACAGCTTGTACATAACATATTGCTCCAAAAGAAAAGGTAGGTGTAAGTAGTTAAATATATTTAGTGACCGCTATAAAGCACAGCCTGAGTGAGAGTTCAAACTTTCTCTCTTGGTGTTCTGAAGCAATACAATTTACAAAAAAAGAAAAAAAAAAGTCACTGAAAAACTGCACTACAAGCGAAACATCGCTCCAGTAGGAGATTCCCATTTCTGACAAAAATCAGACCTGTTTAGCTTGGTTTAGAACCCATGCTGTGAGTGTGAGTTCACTAAATGGGGATGCCGATCCCTTGAGCAGAAATTTGGTCTCAGTTTGTTGTGGCAATATATTCAGAATAAGAACAGGTGCGCATAAATGGAGTTGTTTAATCTAAAATGAACAAACCAGCAATTCTGAAATTAAGGATAGCGTGAGCTCCATATCACAGCTGGATGAGGAAATTGCTGGTCAGGGTTTGTCACAGGTCCAGTATTGTGGTTTGGGTCAGACATCACTCCTTGACCTACTTGCATGGCTTTCTGGGCCGTAGGTTGCAACATGTAACTTTGCGGAGCTGTCTGACCAATGCCGCACCCCATGTATGTCTGCCATGGTCTCTGTTCATACTGAAGAAATGGTATTCTCTGCACTGGTGCAATGTTGCCACTGTGAGAAAGGGAACCTCCTACATGAGGATGCATGTTGGCCCAAGAAGCTCCTACATGTGGAACTAATTCTCCAGACAAATCATGCTGCCCCACACTGCCTGTCACATGACTTGTGGGATTTTGTGCCATGTATTGATATTGGGGCTGTTGTTGGTAATAATACTGAGTAGCATCTGAGTTCATCTCACCCAGTCTTTCCTCTCTTGAGACTTCAGCTTTTGTGTCGCCTCTATTCTGTGAGGTCGAACTGTACCACTGCTCAGTGCAACCCTCCCCACATCCATAGGAAGAGTTATACAGTGGCCAGTCCTGAATGTGGGAAACGGAAGGTGACAGCCACTCATTTTGTGTCGATGGGCCTTCATACATCTCACTTGATCTTTCTTGAGAATCACACTCTCTGTTGTCATTGTTTTCCCCATAAAGCCTTGGGTCTTTTGTCCAAGTTCGGTATTCAGGCTGGTTGAAATGCTCATTGTCATTGAAAACACCGTCCACCTTTCGATAATAACAAGCAAAGTTTCTCTCTGGTCTTGTGTATTGACCAGCTTCGGGATCTCCGCTACAGAGGTCTTGCTGAAGTTCTTCTGGCGTGAGTTCTGCGACGGTATACGGAGTGTCCCTGTCAAACTCACACTCCTCTGCCTGAGACTCTGGCAAGGGAGTGAGATCTGGGTCGGATGGAGGCAAGTATCCGGATGCCACAGGCAAGCTGTCCACGCTGAAAGACGTCCTCTCCAGCAGCACTGAACCTTTGGTAATAGGCAGGCTTACCTTAAAAACAGGATTTTTCCGTTTCCTCTTCTTCCTCCTCTTTGATGTAACCTTCATCACCACGGCACACTTCTCCGGCATTCCTTGATTTGAAGTCTTGTCCATAGTTAGTCCTTAAAGAAAAGTGTAAATTGGACCCACAGAGCATTAAAGGAAATCACAGAAATATTCAATTACTTGAGAAAAAATGTGTTTTCGACCCCTTCAAGTGTACTGTTGATTCCAAAGACACACACACAAACACACACACCTTTGGAAGCCATTCTCTTCTTTTGGATATTAGTACATGTCCATCGATTACACAGCATCTTTATGCCTTAAAAAGATGAAAAACAATACAAGGGGTATACAAAGAAAAAAATACAAACATGTATAAGTCTTCGCACTCAAAAACTGAGGTGAAAGATTAAGCTATGAGTTCAAATAACTGGTTCAGTGGTTGAATGCTGGAAAAGAATCACTGAAATGTTTGAACAAAGATACAATGAAGGAGTTAAGTGCTATGAAAAGAAAAACAAAGAATAAAGTTTAAAAAGGGTGAACAGAAAGTTTCAAACTTCAGAGCTTGTGGAGCATCTTTAGATTTACAGTGACAAGTATCACACAAAGAATACAAAAACCTCTGTAATGTGAAAGGCGAGAGTTAATTACGCATCATACTTACATCATGAATCACTCCTCTTGAGCAGAGATTTGGAACTAACGATGTAAATGCTTTTAAGGCCAAACAAGAAAACAGTGGATGGACATGCATCTGTACTTACACCAGTGGTAACTTTTGCCAGTCAGTTGGACACAGAGTAATTCTGGTACGTTTACCACCTGGAAACATTACATGATAAACATGACAGATGAGTACAAGTGCATTTCAGACCTTTGTGGTAAAGGAAATAGGAGTCATAAGGCAAAGATAATCTGTGGATAAAAGTGAATATGATACCTTCAGCTCGCCTCTGCCCTCCTCTTGCTCCACTTCCCTGGCCAGCGATTGGAGAAGCTGACTATGATCATTAACGTCTGCCGTTATAACGTCCACCTGCTCAGGATGACTTTCCATCTAAACACAGATGGTTTTTTTTTAAGTTTACTTATTGTTCGACCTAGCATGTTCTCTAAAGACTTTGAATGGTAAAGGATTTGTGGTCTTGTACATATTAATGATCCGCAACAAACTGACCAAGTAGTTCCTGAGATGGGATGAACTGGTCAGGTGATCAATGATGTCCCTTTTGCTGCACCTGATGCGGCAGCAGTGACATAAGAAACAGTATGTGTGGCCAGCTTCGCTTCTGCACTCGACCACACAGAAAAGACCTGTTGCAAAAACATATTGCAAAAGCATATTACACTTATTCACTTTCTACTAAAATTTAACAAAACTATTATGTCACGTACATGTGTGAGCGGCCAATAATCACATCTCTGATCAGCTCTTTTCATCACTGAGTAACTGCAGTGATAGCATGGGTTACACTTTGTAGGCTTATTAATGCTTCCTCTTAGAGTTAGACTTGATTCTGAGACAAGTTACCACCAGCTTTTTGCATACACAATAACATGAATAACATGATCAATACCACCCTCGTGTCTGAGAGTGGTATCAATCATCTCATTAGACAAAAAGCTAAAAAAAAATGTCTTTCCTTAAATGGTTCACTTTTCCTTTGAAATTATCCATACCCATGTTATCGTACAATTTTAGTATTTTCTGAACAGCTTCAATGCACTGCAACAATATGAGTGAAGGCATCTTATCTTGCAACCTACTGCAACCGTGTACATACTTAAATACTGCTGACAAAAGTTTGACATCAGTTGTTGCTTTCTAGATTTGCGCTTACCTATAAGAGGCTTGCATCCTGTATAGTCATCGAGAGGGCTGTTTCTGTTCTCAGACAGCAAAGGAGGCTCAGGTGTCACCTGGGCATCGTCGGACAGTGACGTACACGTGTCATTTAACCAGCCGTCGAAGATCGGCGATGAGGGCTTGTTCGTATCTTCTAAACCCCCGACGATCATCCTGGATGATGTCGGTTGGTTCCGGGCAAGCAATACAATCCTACTTGATTGGACGGGGGACTGTTCCGGCTCCAGCTCTGAATATCTCCCAGGTTTACCCTGTCCATCTCTTAATACATTTATCAGACTTACTGCTGAAGTGTTAGAGAGAGAAAGAGACCCATATGGAGTTATGAAAAAAAAGGAATATGTACAAATGGAAATAATGCCACAAAAACCAAAGAGAGTGACTGACATAAGCAACTGGGAAGACCGCGATTGTGATTAAAGGACATCGTACAGGTTAAGACCACTGTTCCAAACAAGTGAATAGCCACTGACCATCGTTCTCACTGCATGCAGCCATCCTCTGGTAGACGGTATCTTGAACCTCTAACAACTTAATATGAAGGTGCAAGAAGATGAGTACTCATAACCGAAACACTCAAACACAAAACACATACACAGTAAAAAACAACATACATGGACATCTCCTGGTCCCTCAGTTCCCTCAAGTATCTTGGCTTTCTCCATCAGTGGCCAGGCCAGCTTGGATAGGTCAGAGTTCTCCTTCCATTCAGACACTAAGTGGGGGTGCCAGGTTTTCTGTCAAGCAAAACAGTCCACCTGTTAAGGAACTAAATCAGAGCCGCAGATGAACTTGCCATCATCACATCCTCTACAGTGCTACTTACAATGTAGTTGTATCTGTGGAGGCTTCCCATGATGTGGTTACGGATGTCAGCTTTACTGACTCGACACGCACACACCTTACACAGGTAAAGTGCTTCTCCTTTGTGTGTACCTGCTTTCACACATTCTATTATACTGCCCAGACCTGAATGTAAATAAAATGACAAATTATTTCAATACACACACACACACACACACACACACACACACACACACACACACACACACACACACACACACACACACACACACACACACACACACACACACACACACACACACACACACACACACACACACACACACACACACACACACACACACACACACACACGACTGAGAACATATATCCAAAACAGGGATTTGTCACGACATACCAATAATGGGTTGAAGTCTGTTCTTGTTGTTCAGATACACCTTCAGAGAATTCACCAGCTGGCTTTGAGTAGAAACCCCTAAACACAGACAATGCGTCAGACAAACATAATTGCATCAAATGGTGTAAGCATGGTAGCACACATGCAGAACGTCAAATACGTACCCTTTAGTGCTTCTACCGGCTGCATTCTGCAGTTGAAGAATCACCACCTGCAAACAGTTGAAGTGAGGAATTGAGTGGTGAAGAGAACGTGCACTTCATGTAAACACAGTTGTTTTATGTCACGTGACCTAATGGCGTAATAAGTTATTCTGTGCCAAGCACTTGTTTTGCTTTGTGTGTATGGCAGGACAGTGACTTTAATAAGAGATGAGGAGACGATGACACTGATTGCTGGACATAAATATTTGCAAACGCATTGGAGGTGCATTGACATGGACAGGAGTCACGTAGGTAGTAAGTGTTTCATTATGTATACCACAACTCTGAAAAACTGTTGATTGGTACAGTATATGAAGTTAGGATTAGAATCAGGATGGAAACTTTGCTCATAGCCTAGACGCCTCTTTGTGGTTGTAGCAGTATAGTGCCCACACAAGTGACGCTGGATTAAATACCAGAAATACAGCTCCTTAGTTGTGAGACTTCAATCTTCACTTTCGATGAATAAAAGAGCAGAACTTGCTCAGCCCAAAAACATGCCAAATCTTCCTCAAATTACCAGACAGAACCAGTTTGTTCGTGTGACATATGGGAGGAGAGCTGTGAGCACATCTTCAAGGTCCTTCTAAGCGTGACTGCCACAGGGAGTGCAACAAACACACTGAGAGTTTCAACTAGTGTTACACTCATTACTGTTACCACTATTATCATTCATGGTGAGAAACTTCTCAGTGCATTTAGCCCATGTTGTGTACATATTTGGCTATATACAGCAATCTAACATACTCTAAAATATGGTTCATACGTCTCTTGGACAAGATTTATACCTCAGAGAGGCAGACTCCCACACATTCCTTTACAGATACAGAGGCCGAACCTTGCATGTTTCTCCTCTGCAGTGGGGGAGGATGTAGTTTTGGTCAAACCCGGGATGGTGCACGAGCATTATAATCAAGTACTGTAGTGTCCTGGCCTACAAATCTCGTTCTCTATGTAAGACAACATATATGTTTGGACCAGACACCAACAAATGTCACATCATCATGGGTTTTTTCGGTGAAAATTGTGATACAAAAAAGAATCATCCCACTAATCATTTGCAATGTCTGTCAAAAAAAATCACAATATGATTTATTTTAAAAAAATTTTTTACCACAACAGTCCTAATTCTGTTCTCATGGTTCATTCAATGACAAATTTCTTATCTTGATTCACCCACTATGAAAACCTGTAACTGCTTTAAATTATTGTGAGATTTGGGTCAAAATGTTTTATGCAGTTTTTGTTCAGTGTTATATCCCTAAGTCTATTTGGTGTCATTGTACTCCTCACATTTAAATAAAACAGCCAGACCCCAAATGGAATCAACCACCAGATGGCGCTGCAACATCATCATGTTGTCCGGACAGCACCCACGTTCTCCCTGCAACGAGGGTCTGAAAGGGATTTTTAAAGTTTTAAATCTGAGAAAAACATTAATGAAACCCCGAGTCAACACGTTTTGAGCTGATGACTTAATCATTGTGGTTTCATGCTCCAGCGTCACAGAATTTAAACGGGTAAAATAAAAGTGTTCCTTAATGTTAGCAACCATAACTGAGGTGTAGTGGAACAACCACGTGAAAGATAATTAAAGTTACGCCACTATATGGCTGACCAGCCTCAGCTAACGTAAAGACAGGACTTCAACTCAGGAAAGTGCTGATTTGTGTCACGGCTGGAACCAAAAGTCAAAGTTGTATTAGTTCAGTTCAGTAATTCAGTAACACTGGAAAAGCTTTCTGTCGCTCTCCTATCTGCCTGTTGAGCTAAAAACAAACAAACAAACAAACAAACAAAAACATCAGTTAGCTAGCTAGTTAACTGATGTTTAACGTCAATTAACGTTACCCTTGTAGGGAAACTTCTAATTACTACATTTCAGTCGTTGTGTCATCTATCATTTTAAACTAACGTGAGCTCGACTTTAATGTGATTTTATTTCATATGTTTTGGCACAGCCGACCTCTTACCAAAAGTAGTGACGGGTGCCGTTAATGTGACAGACTGAACAACTGCTCAGCTCGTGTTCGATTAAAACTAGCTAAACAACAGATGAGCTAACTTACCGGTTAATCCTGAGTGTCCCTGCTGTCTGTCTGTCTGTCTGTCTGTTTCTGGGCTGATACAGAAAATCCGCGAAGAATACCTTTAACAAGGACGAGACGAAGTTCAGCAACACTTCCACTGATTGACTGACTTCCTGTTAAACCGAGAGAAGTGAGATAGAGTTCAGTGTGTTCTCTGACCAATCAGACAACAGGCTGTGTGTGTGTGTGTGTGTGTGTGTGTGTGTGTGTGTGTGTGTGTCTGTGTGTGAAACTGTGTGCTATCTTTATGAGGCCCCATTTCAGATCCAAAGCATTCTTAGTGAGGGTAAACTCTGCAATGGAAGGCAGTTTAAAGCTCAAAGAGGCTGAGAAAGATTTCATCCTAAACACTCTGCAATGTCAGTTAGGTTGACACGATGGCCCCTCAACATCTCTTCTTGAGTTGAAGCCAGTCTAAACCTAAGAGACATCATATTCTCTCATTTACAAACTCCCAGGTTGTAGCCCATATTCTCATGTTAAACCAACATAAGGAACAATTTTAAGTGCACTTAGTTACATGACAAACACCATTAAATAATTAATTAAATGTGTCATTAATTCATTAAAATTGGAATTAAATGTGTCATTAATTCATTAAAATACCGATCCATTTTATGCAAAAAAAACCAAACAAACAAAAAACATATAGAATTATTTCACTCTTTAATTAATTATTTCATGGTCCTCTTTTGCGGTGCTTCATTAATTTATTTCATCTGTCAAACTCGCCCATCATAGTCAGTGGGTGGATCCTAACACCTGATTGGTTACACTGCACATCAAGTCAAGGCAAATTGATTCCAGATAATGGATTGATGCAATCAAACAAAACTTTAATGGCAACCGCTATAAATCAAGTGGAAGGCTCGGTCCCCTGCTAGCCCCAATGTTGATACAGTGTGCAAGACAAAATGTCAAAAACTTTCCCTCACTAGAAAGTTTATGGGGGTCCTCCATCAACGTAGGAGCCATGTTTTGAAAGACTTCTTCTTCTTTCAGGTTCAAGACTTCAGACCAAAGCAATGGATTAGACTAAATTTGCGTTAGTCCCGCCTACTGACTTTGATGGGCAAATTTGACAGCTAAAATAAATTCATGAAGCACTGCAACACAGGACCATGAAATAATGAATTAAATAGTGAAATAATTATATGTTTTTGACATAAAATGAATTGGTATTTTAATGACACATTTAATCAATTAATGACACATTTAATTCATTACTTAAAGATGTATTTATTTATTTAATTATGGCACTTTTTCCATACCTAAGTGGCATGTGAGTCTGTTTCGTTTCATGCAACAACAAAGAAGTTCTCACTGCACACAGTATGCATTGTTCTGCTCCTGTCGCCACGAAGGGTGACCAAGTGTCTTAATCACATGCACATATTCTATTCATTTCTATTGGATACGTTCAATTTCAAGGTGCCGGATTTAATGCAACGCTTTCCTGTGACTTGCGAGAAATGAAATAATTTGGAATTCAGTAGTTGACGTACGGTAGAGAACATATAAGGATGTGAGAGGAAGACGAGACTCTCCTTCATCTGAGGTGCAGAAAGTCACACAAGGGGCAATTCTCTTTTGCCCCAGGTGGTTACAGGAAGGTAGATATACGACATTTACATGCAAATGAAACATCAAAGGGTCACTGTCCTGGGAAAGGCATGATCTACACACACATCACAGGGTCATCGTTTCGCGAGGAGATGACTAACAACTGTCGTAAAAGTATGTGACCTACATTCTATTGTATTTAAGTCTGAAACATTTGAAAGACTGCAGAGAACACTCAGGGTCTTTTCTCAATGCTGCAAGTATTAAAGAGGTCTGATTCATCAGGCCGAGTGTGAAATTCTCCTGAGAATTAGCAACTCTCTACCTCAACGAGGAGAATTTCCCTTACTGACTCATAAGTTAAACTGATGCAGACTTATACAAAAAACATGTGTTAAGACAATTATTGCTGTAAAGGGGAACTTAACTACATAACCATAACGTGTTCAAGTGTAGAAGAATTTCTCCCACAATTAAAAGCCAACAATTCATCTGGCCTTGATGTGCATGACCTCAAAGCTCGAGCAAATACCACACATGTGGAGGAGGACAGACACAACTGATAAACTGAAACAAAACATGCCTCAGAAACTCTCTTCTCCGTTCTCTGTCACACCACTCTCAGGATCTGTAAGGCAAAGATGGAGGGCCAGTGTTGTAGAAATATAATTTCCTTTACAGTCAAGAAACACACTGTACCTGGTAGATGTGAAAGCCTTATACTTCCCACCAATCTGAGCTCCAAAGAATAAAGAAATAACTCAGTAAGCTGCAGTTTTCCGTACTTGAATAAATGCAAGTTTAGTGCAAAACATGTCTGATCAAAGAGGACTTTAGCAGAACATTTGGGACATCTCAGCACTACGTACATCTTTTTAAATCAAACAAAAGGTACTCCAGGATCACACCACGTAGAGAAAAAACTCAGCCTGCGAGACTGAAAGTGTTCTTGGGATATCAAGGCCAAGTTTATCAGCAGAAGCATTTGCTTTTTAAAAAAAAAAAAAGGGGGGGGGGGGGGGGTTGGGGGGACGCAGTGTTGTGCAGAAAACTCTCCGAAGAATCACAAGGAGACGAGTGGGTTTTGTTCATTTCTGGACGTATCAAACATTTTATACCTCAAATTCTGTCAAACCTAGTTATACAGTTGCACAGTGATAGTCTGGCAAAACACCAAAAGGTCATGATGTTCTTTGTTTTTGTTCTCCCAATGTTCCATATCTTCCCTGGATAATTGTGCAACTTCCAGTCACTTTTTCCAAATCTGTTTGCGTATGTGCGTGTATATACGCTTGTGTGCGCGTGCGTCCGTCAGGATGCTGTTTCGTGTGTCGTCAAATTTCCTGTTTTCGCCATTTTGGAGAGACTTGGCATCCCTATGGCTATGTGTGTGTGCTTGTTTAATATGATATAATTGCTATTTCTTAATGTTCTGTTTGTCCCAGTAACAAGGATTTTCACACAACATTCATATTCAAGGGTCAATACAGGTCACAAACTCAGGTCAGACTCCCAATACTGGGAGGCTATACACCCATCATCCATTATGCATCTGTCTACCAAAGGGAAGTAGAAGTTAGGCACTTATTAGACACTCTCAATGTTAAAGGAACTTTATTAAAAAGAATATATGACGATGAAACAATTACAAAAATCACAGTAGATGACTGGCATTAACACATCCTCACAACGGAGGTAACACTGCAGAACTCATAAATGTACACCATTGTGTGTATGTGAACACACACAATAAAAGATAATGTAACAAGTTCCCCCAAATACTAATGAGGATTATTTTACACCTTATAAAAAAAAGCATATAGCAACAGAATAGTAAACATCAATAAAAAAATATCAAAGCTAAGCTAGGCTACAGGTGTATAAGGAAAATTTGATTGCAACGAGTAAAACAAGTAACACTTAATTGTTCTCAAGATGCCAAAATGAAATTGAAAAAATAGAACAATATCAAACAGGCATATTTTTGGTACAAAAAAGTGGTTCTCTGAGTTCAGTCTCCCGATTTTGTTCTTTAGCTACTCTGTTATGCCCTGATGAGGCGTAAGGGATCATGGAAGTGTGTATTCTCTGTCACCATCCAGGTAAAATACTCAAAGCAGAAAGGTCTTTATAGTCACCATACAAAAAAAATAAATAAAAAAAACACACCTAGTTCAAATTAATACCTCCAGGATAAACAACAGGAGGGCTGAGATAAACTCTGGGATAGTACTGCGTTATTATGTTGTTGCCATTCTGCAATAGAGGCGTTCTGTTGAGTCTGTAGTTGTTCAGGTCAACTAATGTTAGTGGTCCGTCAGCTGGAGGGGTTAATGGAATAGTGCTCGAGTAAGCAGCGTCATTGGCTCCAGTGCCAACGTCAGGAACAGCACCTGTCCATGGGGAGTATCGCTGCTGCTGCTGCTGCTGCTGCTGCATTAACTGCAGTATCCGCTGGTGGGTTAGCTGCTGCTGCTGGATTAGCTGCTGCATCTCAAGTGTCACACTTTCTGGGCTTATTGGAGCTGGTAAGTGTCCAAAGTAGTTTGCTTGCTGCTTTGGTTGAATCTGGCTCTGGTATAAAACATTTGGCATGTACCCTTCATGACTGTATACGTTCTCAGTGACAGGAGGGCTGTCTGGTATTGAGTAGCCTGCAACATAAGGAGGAAAGCCTGAAACGTGTCCACTTGTGATGTGAGCCATTTGGCTGTACGGACCATACCCTCCTGAAGCAGCCAGTGCGTCAATGGGATTTGCTGTTGCAACTGTTGACAAACTGTTAGCAACCTGATGGCCTGTGTTCACCTCAGCATGTACCTGTCCAATATAGCTGCCTAAAAAGTCCTTGTTGGCGGGGTCCTGTCTGGGGGTTATAATGGCGTTAATGGGCAACTGACGATCCACAGTGTTAACAGTCTCTGGCTGTGGCATCTGTACTGGGTTAGGGTTGGAGACCACACAGTGGATGTTAGTAGCTTTTATCTGGCTTACATTTTCAAACTGAGCAGTGACACTCTGCTGTGAGTGACTGGGGTCTGCAGTAGCGGGCATCATGGTACCCACTGCCTTGGCTTCAGTGCCTCCGAGAAAAGAATTGCCCGTGGCAGTAGGGTAAATGGGTTGGCTCTCACTGTTCGAGACAACAGGAGCCGCTGCTGAAAACATCCTCTCGGATGACTCAGAGGAAGGTGGGTTATTTGTCACTGTGTTTTTAATCGACAGCGAATCCCATCTGTTTTGTTTTTTTTCCATAATAGACATAATAGACTGCACAGACTCTGAATCCCATCTTGCTTCCATGCCACTTTCAAATGAATTGCCAGCACAGGAGGCCGTCGTCCCAGGATTATCTGGACCTGACGTGCAAGGGGAAACATCCTTCTCCGACTTCACCACTCTCATCAGAGCAATTAGGTCCTCAAACTGTACCGGTTCCGCACTGGATACAACTTGTTCGATAGATATGGTCCTGGCATCTGTGTCCTTAGGGTACAGGACGGTAGAGGTTTCAGCAGGGTTAAGAGGAGTGAACTTGGAGGCTGGTTTGATAGTGGGCTGCAGTGAGCTGCATGTGCGTTTGGTTGGTAAATGGTCCCCCATTTGGGGGCTGTTGGAGCAAGGTTTGACTAGCGTTTCAATAGACGTGTCAGCTAGTCTTTTCCTGGCTGGAAAGCATTCACCTCTGGTAGACACAGACAGAGTTTGAGGAGTTTTAGGACTAACGCTAGAAGATGGGGACTCTGAGCGCACGTCCTCCTGGTTCACCTGCAACTCAGGGGTAGACCTCTGGTCCCGAAAGACCGATGGCCTTGGATCTGGTTGCACGCAAGAGCTACTGCATGTCTCTTGTAAACTGTGATGTGTGCAAGCACCAGGAGGTGGAGAAACGACAGAATCAGCCTTTGAGTAGACAGTGGTGACATCCGCATGACTCAAGCTTTTTCGTAGTTTGACACCATGCAAATCTCCCGCCCCAGCAGTCTGATGATTTTCAGTTTTTTGTCTTTTTTCTTCTAAAAAGGCACAAGAGAGAGGAGATGAATTAGCTCAAGAATAAATCATTTAAAAGCAGCAGAAGACATGAATATATGAGTACTTCTAATTGAGGGAGCATTACCAAGGCAAACCTAAAAGTATTGTGCAAGTGATACCAGTTTGTGGTTAGCTGGTAACATAAGTCACAAAATTCAATTAGTGTAGATTCAAAGCCTCAATTCAAAGAGTATGGTTAGGCTCAAAAGTAATGAAATAAGTCAACATAGACTTAATATCATCACTCAGGTGAATTCTGGGTCACGTTTTTCTGAATTAGTGTTTAAAAAAACATTACCAGAGGGTGCTGTGAAAAACCAAACAAAAATAAAACTGAAAAAACTAGACCATAATACCATTGTCACATCTTTGGTCCGTCTCATGTGAGGTTGTTGGTTGCGTCTCTGTGGAAATTGATTCCTTTCGCCTCTGCCACGCCTCAGGCTGCTGGTCTGTGCAACAGAGAGGAAAACCCATCGGTCACACCCATGTTCCTCCTTTACAGGTCACTTTAGTTTACAAAGGAGAAATAAATGACCCTGTGACTGGGCCAAAGAGAGTCACCGTTTTGTTGCAGGACACTGATGGATGGGCGGAGGGCGCTCTGGTTCAGTTCTCTCTCGATGTCTTGCACCATTTTTAAAGCTAAAGGCAAACATTACAGTTGAAAACTTAGACATACTCCGGTGGATCATCAGAACCTCTGTAGACCAATAGATACAGTTCACTGATACCTTCACTGAATGGAGCGGCCAGAACACGTTCATACAAGTCCTGTCTCAGCAGTATAACCTTTGTGAAACACAAACAGGAAAACAATTTCCACCTGGTGCTTTAACTCCAATAAATCACAAATGTGAAATATTAATTAACAAATCCTTAACACTATAAATGACGCAATCTCTCTCAAAAAGACAACATGTTTAAATATGTATATCCCATATCTTTCCCACATTACCCTAAGAATATTTGAGATTAAGTGCATCATACATACACCTAATTAGTTACCCGCGCATCCATCTTTTTGAAACGCTCCTGCATTGAGATCATTGCGATGACCCCCTTCATAATTACCAGTTTACAGTCTTCAGTCAGGTCATCATTCAACCGAAACTCCGTGTGCTGAGGGTACTTCCTCTGCTGCAAGACATGAACATCATATCATTAAAAAAAAAAGGAGAGAAAAGGTGGCAAATGTTGGTGGCAAACTTTACTATTGTCATTTTATTGAGACGCCACTCACAGCATGGTTGTCCTGGTGCATTCGGCTGACCATGTGTCGACAGATGCTATTGTGGGAGAGCCTCACCCTGCAGCTCTCGCACAAGAAGAACGGGGACCGAGAAATCCCTCGACACTCCCACACAGAGTCCAGACCTGATGAGGACACACCATCTTTAACACACTGTATGCTTTTATGAAATGAAACTAAAAGGAGTGAAAGGGGTTTGCTTTGTAAGTATGGACACACCCACCTATGATTTCTGATTTTTTCATTCCCTCCACTGTCAAGTATGTGGACAAATGACTGGTGCCCTGAAATATTTCCCCTGTGACGGACACACAAAAGAACAAATCAGTGTTTTAAATGGCTGTAAAGGAAATTCGCCTTCCAAGTTTGAGAGTTGCCAATTCTCTCTCTAAACAGGACAACAGTGCTGAATCAATCAGTCACACATTCAGGTGGTGATCATGTCTTGGACAATGGCTCTTTATTACCCCCTACCCCATCTATGATCGAGGTAGGGGCAGGTGCAGAAAGAAGAACAACAGTTTCCAGAGAAAAATACCTTTGTCAGCAGAGGTGAGGAAGAGTAGGGATAGGATGAGACCATAAGCCCATTTTCGGGCTTAAAAGAAGACACCCAATACTTAGAACCTCAGATCAGTTGTTCATGAACTTTGTCTGTGTATGATCTCATGCTTTGTTTGCCGGCAAATAAAGCTCTACTGCACTGTGATTTATGACTTTTGAAACTTTGAAAAAACCTTTTGAACAAACAAGAAGAGAGACTTCAATACACAACACTTCCTCAGAGAGAATCATACAGACATCAAATTCATAAAGAAATTTCTGAACAACCGCCACACACTAATATATGCACATAAATCTACCTTTCAAGATCCTTGGGAGTGCCTGCGATGCACTGTGGTGCCTGGGTTCTGGGCTGCATCCCGAGTGTTTTGGTGCATCTTCTGTATTCTCGCTGGCTCTGGATCGGTTCTGCTGTTCTGTATTCACTGAAGCAGCTGAAGGGTGCAGGTCTGTTTCAGAGAAATTTGGAGGTGATGTCTTCTGAGCATCCTGTAATTCTGGGTCACTTCTCTCTCGGCCTAGGTCAGGGATTTGGGCAAATCCAACTGACTCTGAGTCAGTCGCAGGAGGATCCAAATTACTCTGAGGTGTCTCCATTTTGACTGCTGGGAGGGAGGGGTGCAAGAGATGGTGGATTGTGTAAATGAGTGTTGATGCAGAAGGAGGAGGAAAAGGTACAAACGATTGCAAGACAATGCAAGATACGACAGCTAAAGGGAAGGCTCTGTGTTTACCTGAACACTCAGTAGCAGTGGTGAAATCAACCATAGCCGGGGCCTCCACTGCCTCCTGTTTAATATAGACTAAAAAGAGAGGAGATCGTATTGTAGTGTCAAAAACTACTTGGCTAATTTAACAATTAACAGACTTTCTGACTGTACAAACACTCGCAGATGGAGTCTCAAATCAAGGATGAAACAGCTGGTCTTCAGGTCAAGGACATTTACAGGATACATGCAGTGAGCTCTCCCGGGATGAACTGGTTTCTCTGTCTGACTCTCCCAGCTTATATACAATTTGGTCCTGGGGTTTCCACACCCCTGGATCCCCCTTCTTTTGGCCTGAGTCCATACATTTTTCCACTATTAGATTCCACATTTGGATTATACCGGTGAAACATCTTCCTAAAAAGGCCTTTAAAAAGAGCTAGACACACCGCTCTCGGATCCCTCCCTTCCCTGGGCCTTGGGTGTCATCTGGCAATAGTCATCTTTTGTTTATTTTTACACAGCAGTTATAACTTCCATACAGAGTAGTAGTGACTTCAGTGTACTTCTTGGGGATTCCTTCTCTAGTGTTTATCCAATGCAGGCCCCTCACGCTTTACAAAGACCAGTTGAACACTTCTAAATAAGGTGACGGTATTGTAGTTCAGATTTCTGACACTATAGTATGAGTCCAGCTGGAATTATCGTAAGTATGATTTTCTGTCAGGGAATGTCATGTGATGACCAAGGTTGCCAGGTTTGTGGTTTTCCAGCAAAATTAGGCAACTTTTTGTTGTGGGGACCTAATTCTTCTCTGAGGATGGCTTGCGTATTCAGTCATGGCAATAAATGAATATTATTGAATGTGTATTCATGTGTATTACCGTATTAATAGAGCCAAATACTACCTCTCTAAGTTAGAATTGTTCAATAACTACAAATAGCAAAAATTCAGCAAAAACAAACACCTGTTAATATATAAAAAAAAAAGTTGTGAATCTACAGGATATATTGCATCACTTAAAATAAGGTAAACCAAAATACTAACAGTAAGTACATATCCAATCTCTATCTGTATTCAAAAATATGATTAAAATACACCGATTTAATATTATACTTTTTTAGTTTGATTAAGTCGTGGTAGTAATGATAATAATATGTTAACAACTTTACATACATGTTATCCTGTTAGGGAGGAAGAGGAACAAGTGAAGAGAAAGCGACAAGATGAAACAATGTGTCAGTCCAATGGTTTACATGTCAACAAAGCTATACTTTAACTTTGATAATATACTATATCTAATTACAGAGGGTCATTTTAGGAAAACAGTGAAAATAACTGCTAAGGCAAAACTGATTTTTATTGCTTGCACACAGACAATTTATTGGGTTACTTTGTAGATATTGCAATACATTGGACTGGACTGAACAGTAAATGGTTTTTGGTAAGGGCATATTTTGAGCTCCCATATTGGGCTGATTTTGTCACACAAACCTGGCAACCCTGGTGACGGTACACAGACATACCTGCTACGTCTGCGCCTTGAACACTAGGAGTAGTGATGAAGTTTGGTAGATCTGGTTGATTTTCTTTATGAGAGGTGGGAAGTGGGTCTGAAATCCGGTCATCAGCTTCTGTCTCTGAGATCTTCAAGTTCCAGGCTCTGTCTGCCTGACCCGCAGCAAGATTTCTATCCACAGTTTCTGAACGGAGAACAGCATCAAGTTAACAAGCATGGCATGGGCTCAAGAGTCTGGGACAATATGTGTAAGCATAAGGGTTCTCACCTGGACTCTGGACCTGATGTTTGTCCTGCTCTGATTGGCTATCAGTAGAAACAGACATCCCTGAGGGACAAAATTGCTGTAATTGGTATGATGAAATTCCATACTTCTGTTTTCCATTCACAGGTCAGCAACACTTCATAATAACTATCATTAATAAATGGTTATGTATAATTAATTAAACTTTACTGAACTGCTATATCACCGTTACAACTATGCAATGCTTTGTAATCTTATGACAGTATTTATTAACCATTTACCTAGTATTATAAACATAAGTTGCAATTGCACAAACAATAAAATGCTTTAAAAATGGTTTATAAAGCATTTCATTGTTTGTTAACAGTGAAACAACTATGAAGTTAAGTTTAATCAACTATAAATCTACCATTTATTAATGATGGTTATTGTAAGTCTTACCCACAGGTGTTCTCATGACATCAGAAAGACATATAATACGCTTCTCTTGTAGTCAAAAATATTAAACCAAAAATATTTCAGCCAGGGCAACAACATGTCCAGAGACAACAAAATTCACTAAGGGATGTGAGGGTAAAATGTGTTTCTACGTGGACGTAAAATGCAGACACATTTCAAACTTGCTGTTCAGAGCTGACACGGATTTACCATCATCTGGGCTTGAAACTTCACACTGACTGGGGGAGGCGACTTGCAGTCTCAACACCTCTGCAGTGTTGCTTGATGCTTGCGTTTCTCTTTTGCGCAACATTGCTTTCAGTCTGTCTAGAGCTGGAAATAAAAAAAGAGAGAATTAACAATTGACAATGACCATATTTTCTTGCAAAGTTGATCATTTATCACATCATGTTTCATTGAATACAAATAAATAGACAAAGTCAAATAAATAGACTATCTATCTATTTCCCCTTTAACAGTTAACTACACTTGAATTAAATATGTCAAACCTTAGCCCTCAAACAGCAATAAAGCAATAACAACCATATCAAGGTCAAATGGTTCATTATGTATCAAATGATGACAGGTGCATCACGTTCAGACAATGGTAGACTTACAACTCAGAGCTCTAAACTAAAGATTTATGGAATCTGGTCACTGCAGCAAAGAAAATGTTCCCGTTGTTTTACTAAGCTACAACATATTTCATAATTCAGTGCCATCACTGGAAATAAAGTAATCTTTAGTAGTCTTATACCAGCCAATGGGACTGCAGATGTAAATTAGCCCAAGGCTGACTCTGGTGCAATGCATTAAATTGTCACATTTATGTTTTAATTGCAAACTGTCCCTTACAAATAAAATTGAAATTAAAAATAAAAAAAATAATAATAATAAACCTGATTTAATTATAAATTCAATATACACTCAGATTGTTTCTATCAGTGGATGATTTGAGTGCTTCTCTTCAATTTAATTATAATCATAATTCAAATTCCATAATTTTTACCTTGACAATATTATGTCCTGAGTAATTACTGGATGCAAATTTTTCCTTCAAAAAAATATTCTAATTGTGTTTTTTAGATAAAATGTATGAGAATATAGACTGCTAACCACTGCACCACAGTGCTGCCAAGACCGACATTTACCTTCTTTATCTGGAAGAACAGCCAGCTTGTTGTACTCATGAATCGTTACTTCAATTTTCTAGCAGAAAGAAAGACATAAATTATAATTAAAAAACACATGCCATCTCACTTTACTACTCATGTGAACATTTGTTCTTTCACAAGTCTGCAGTTCTTTCTGTTATTCCATCAATCTTGATTCCTTCCGATATTTGATCATTTCTTAAAGTGAGTAAGATTTTATCAATTAGGGTTTGCAAACTCAAGATTCAAAGTCGTAAGCACACCAGAAGCACACGCCCCCTGACACAGCCATATGTACCACCTGCAGCCCTTATAACCTGCATGCCGTTATTGGCTGTATATTTCACACCCACTTTACAAAGGCTGATGACCAGAACATCCCGAACACAGCAGAATAAGGCAATGGGGAGGTGCATTCTGCAGTTACAGACACTACTCACAGCTATTCACTTCTAGTGCATTAGTTCTCAACCTGGGGTTGGCTAGTTTCCAACGATTGCCAGATGGTTGTGGAGAAAAAAATACAATTGAACATTTCATACCGGGGAATTTTTTTTTTTAAACAACAGTCTTAGTGCTGTGAGTGGGTGGGCAGGTCTTGAACAGCAACCTGATTTTTTGAGAGTAGGGACTCGAAACTGTGTGTATTCACTGTTCTAACGTGTGGCATTAAGTGATGATTAAGAGGGATTTTATTTTTTGTATGAGCCTTTACTCGGAATGGAAAATCTTGCTCAGTCTGCATTTATCGGTTTCATCTACATAAACCACTAGCTACAAATTGAATGTCTGATGGCAAAGCTCCTACAAAAGAAAATGTGTTGTATCTTGTGTAGTGGAAAAATGCTGCACATGGGACATCTTTTAAGTGACTGACTCCTTACATTGCCCGTCAGGCCAGGAATATTGTTTTGGACAAAACCTTGGTGCCAGTTGGACAGGGGTAAGGAGTTATGTCTTGTTTTTATGTTTGTTATGTTACCAACCCCCACTTATCTCATCCTTGGCTTAGAGCCCAAAAAAGTAATTACTGTCAAGTGTGGCTATATATGGTCTACAGATGTGGGTGTAAGTTTGGGTTGTGTGCATGTAGATAAGAAAACCCACAAGAGGAAGTTTTGCGTCTTCAGTCAGAAACTCTGCATGTTGATGGTTGAAGAGTCCACTTGCGAGTGTTTCAATAAACAACGACTACTCTCTCCTTTGGTCGGTCCTCTGTTCACAAGAAATTGCCACGACATCTTGTTTCAATTTGTAATCTATATGTCCAGGGTAAGTCAGCGTCTCCATAGATTCCCAAAAATGTATGGGTGGAAACTTGTTAATTGTGTGTGTTATGGACAGTAACTGGTAGATTTCACTGGAAGACATCTATTTTTTCTGTCGTTTTTGGATTGATAATAACTAAAAATTCTTTGCCGACTACTCAACCAATCTAATTGTACAATACTGATGAATACCAGGATCTTAAGTAAAGAGAAACTGCATGACTATCGTTGACAGGGAGAGACATAACTGTGTAAACCCACTGACATTTGGGTAGAGCACAAGAAAAATAAATGCTATGCAGTCATATTGCTGTAGCGCTGCTGCGAGCAATAAAGATCGAAAAAATAAGACTGAGAAGACAGTTTACACTACATTTTGCAAAATCAAGTTGTTTTTGTATAATCCAGCAAAACGTTGTTTTTGCCTTGAGAAAAATTCCTCTCATTGTTTTTAGCAAAATGGTTATTCACAGCTCACTTTACTTAATCTGTTTAATCGTGGGGTACAACATGTAGGAAAATCAACAACCACACACAGACTGTCAATTCTGGGTAATTTTGAATGGTCACCTGCATGCACTGGGATCCCGATTCCCTCTCCTCTTCATCCAAGCGGGCCACCATCTTCTCGAAGTCGCTCTTCAACACTGGCTCCTTAGTCCACTCAGGAAACTTAATTTTCTAGTAAGAACATTGAAAGCACGCAGTTAACGTCTGCAATAAAGCCTTGCGTTGCAAGCTTTTCAACTCTCTTTACAACAAGACTTCTCACATACCACATATTTACTTTGGTGGCTAAGGCTTGCAAAGTGAGCAGACCCGGAAAAGTGCATTTTAACAGAGCACAACAGACAGTAGACTTGCTGCTTTCCTTCAGATGTCACTCTTACCATCTGTTTTAAACCTATTAAGACAAATACAACAACCTCAGATTAGAATGAAAGAGAAACCAATTCATAGAGTCTTACTAAGCGATGGTCCCCATGTAATTCATAGTCATACTTACCGACTTTAGGAGGTTGTTCACCTGGATTTGTCTTACTTGCAGAGTGATGTGCTGGATCTGCGGTTGGACTCTTGTTTTCAGAGCTGACAGACTTGGAGGTATGTGATGTCTCTGTGTGTTGATTCTTGCTGTTGGACCTAACAGACATGAGCACGGTCGGGTGCGGAGATAGAGGTGCGTTACTCTTTGGTGCAACGTCAGCATTCAGCCCCAGTGAATTCCTCTTCAGTGCAGTCTTTGCAGAGGCTCCAGTATTTTCATATGTCACCATGGATTGAGACACAGCTGGATTTTGGGATGCAGTTTCAGAACCTTTAGAGGCAATTTCAACTTTAGCGGTTGAACAGGAATTGGGTTTGGTTGCAGTCTGTTTGGTGTGGGTTGAAGTGGCACATTTGGAGGCAGCTTTTCTATATGTGGAGGTGGTGGGGCTGGTTGTGGTACAACTGGAGGTGGTGGCTCCAAGACTGGAGTTGGGTGCTCTCAATTTGGTGGTGTCTGACGTAGAACTGGTTGACCTGGCTGGACATTTGGAGATGGCCGATGTGGATTCCGTGGTGACAGCATTCAATTCGTCACCCTCTTTTGATTTACGGGTGGCTTGAGGTGGTTTGGAGGAGGTTCCAGTTATTGGAACAACAGCTGCAGTTACTGAGGACGGCTTTGCCACAGAGTCTTCTGAATCCTTATCGATCTCAATGGCCATCACCTTTGAAATGAAACATCCATATTAACTAGACTGCTGTAGTTTTAGCTGCCAAAGAACGATGCAACTAAACAGTAACTGTCGCTCAAATGTTTGTTAAAGGAACATGATGTAAACTTTTACTTATAATAACAGCTTCAGAATGGGAGGAGCTCCTTCACTTCAGCCTCTGTATGAGAAATGCTGATCTGATGATTGACTCACCTGGTCATCATCTCTGTCAGATTGGACCTCAGGCTGAGCAGAAAGGGCGACTGAGATGGAAGTGAATTCAGGCCAACTGAAATACTGAGACTGAACTGACATCAGTGTCTTCACAGCTATTTGGACAAATAAACAGAATAAAGAAATACTGTACAGTAAAAAAAACAGTGAGAACGACACACAAGCTTTCCAAAAATGACTCAAAAGGACTTAAAGATGTACCCCTACCTGAGACAAATTTTTGTCTTAAGATTTTATTGTAAATCTCTTCATCCAGATCAACCACCTGAGGTCAAGACATAAATAACAATCAATAAGTCATTATCAAATTTTGCTTGCATCTGTCAACTCCACAGGTGTTTTACTTAGACCTTTTCTTCAACATGATCCAGGACTGAGCAAAGTCAAATGGATTCATTTTTATCTCAATTTATGAAACAACAGTTATAACAATGTCCACAGATATAAGACCCATGACCAAACCTGAGCCTCTCCATATCCATTATCCTGCTCACACAAAGCAGCAGAACATCTTATGTCCTTCCCTAGGTGTTTAACTGCTGCAGGTGAGAATTCCAGTGACCCCTAATGTCAAAAACATGCACAGGAGAAGGCATTACTTCAACAAAGCATTTGATATGTATGTACAGAAAATACTATAGACAGCAGAGAGAGCTCAGAGGGAGGGAGGGGACTGGGTGTGACGCCTGTGGCTTTTAAAAAACCCACACTGAAATGGGCATTTCACCGGTATAATTTGAATGCAAAAGCTAATACTGGAAAACTCCTATTGATCATGGTAAAAGAAGGAAGGCCCAGGGGTGTGGAAACCCCCTGGACCAAATGTATGTATGCTGGATGATCAGAATGGGACTTCAGTTCCTCCCGGGAGAGTTCACTAAATATCCTTGACCTGAAGATCAGCTGTTTCATCCTTGTTTTGAGACTCCAACTGTGAGTGTATTTTATAGTCAGTATGTAAGTTAATTGCCAATTTGAGACAAGTAGTTATCCACTACACATTGTAACTCAGTTTGGTCTTAGGCACCAGTATAAAACGCACCATAATTATACTCTTGTTTACTATTATAATTTAATCTGTCGATGTGGACAACTGATCATTAGTAGGACCAGCATGCTCGTAGCAGAGCAACATAATAGCCTGTCTGTTGTTGTGTAGCAATGGTTGGGAAACTGCTGCAAGATGCTGCCAGAGGGTTAAACTTGGCAACATTATGTCACAGAAAACGGGCCATGAAATGACTATACCACAACACATGTACAGCCCTGCGACTAAACGCTGCAACGCCTGATTTGGTCTGGAAGGGGCCTTCAGCATTCTCAGTTAGCCAAATTGAGTGGGTATCCTTGTCCCGGCAGTAAAGTGTGTTTATGGCTAGTGTTTTTTATCCAGCAACAAAACCTACATGCAACTGCCAGTATGTCTTGTAACCTCTACCATATCTCAAAAGATACATTCGCAAAAAAAACACGATAACCTTGCTCATCAATTTGGCTAACTTTGAACTGCATTTGAGCGCAGAGGGAGGGCTGTGAATTTTGTTACAGCATAGTCGCTTAATAAGGGGATCTCTTCCTGGCCAGAGGAGGAAAATTTAAAAAAAAAATTGAATGTACAAGACAGATGTGTAAAACACGAATCCTACCATTCAACATGTACTCACATTCAGAAACATCTTCTGGTGGTCAGCTCCAGTAACATGGCAGATGATGTCCCTCTCTAGGATCATCAGAGAGCAGCACCCACACAAGTAGATTGGGTCATGCTCATTACAATGGCATTCAATAAGTACACCCAAGCCTGCAGGAAACACAATTAATATTATGATGTTAATCTCCCCTCTGGCTCGAAATGTTCTGATTCACAGAAATTATTCAGTTTGAAAATGAATGTGAGGCTAGATAGATGTAAAAAAATCAAAATATGAAAAGTGTGTTCTGTTTTCCCATTTGCTATTTGACTTTACACTCTAATAATGTAATGTTTGAAAGCAGTTGAACTCTCCAGATAGTTGATACCCATAAAAAATGAAATAAAAAAACGAGAGATAGGGTAACATTTGTGGGTCATGAACATGCAAGTTTGGCTGAATCTCGACCATTTTGTACTGACCAATCACAGGCTCTCTGTTCTTCATCTGGACATACTGCCACAGTTTAGCTGCTTGTTGGGGGCTCACGGCAGAAGGCACTGTAAGAACACCACAAACTGCATTGTCGTTGACACATTGAGAAAAATCTTCCACACACTTCAATATGGCATTTACATACCATCATCCTTTGCATTATCTGGACTTGTTTTGCCACTGTTTTGCTTATCTGCCATGGTCACACTTGGCACGTTTTGGGGTTCTTTGCAAGATGCGTCTTGTTTGGAGTTGAGCCGCTGCCTTTTATGGCCAATTTCTTTCTCCACATCCTCATCAGAACATTTATCATCCTGTGATTTTTCAAACATGCTGCTTGGCCTCTTTCTTTCACTTTCATTCTTCACCTGTATCAGGACATCTTTGCTACTGTTGCTCTTTTCTTCTCCAGAGTCTGTACCATTCGCTTTGTCTGTGTTTCGGCAGCCTTCTCCGGTCTCTCTCCTCACAATAGGCTCCTCCATCTTCTCCTCCTTTATCACTAAAGGATCTTCCATCTTCTCCTTCTTTATCACTACAGGCTCCGTCTTCTCCTCCTTTACCACCATGTTCGTCTCCCTACCTGCATTCTTTGTCTCCTCTGAACCAGTTTTTGAAAACACCTCTGTTCTCCTCTCTGATTCTTTTCCATTTGGTGAAGAAGGTGTCTTGTGGTCTCCCTTTCCTGCATTTTTTCCACTGCCTACACCATGCGTACTGGATATCTCATTGTTGTTTGTAGGGTTCTGACTGGTCTGTTTCACAGATCCCTGCATCATCTGGCGATTTTCGTTACTGTTGTCTTCGAAAACTTGTCTGGGGACTGAGAAACATACAGATTTTTTAAAATACACGTTTAATTTTGAATTATCTACAAAGCTTTATCAAGTATTTGCTCAGTATGCATCAATACAAATGCAAAAAGACATCAAAATGAAGCAAATAATGGCTGAGGTGAAAAGGTAAGTCATGGTGGATTTACAGGCAGTCAAATGTTCTTCCATAGTATTTTTCTTAGCTGCTACAGCAAGTTACAAAAAGAACATAAACATTGATTAGAATATTGACTTACACAGCTTCTTATGAGGTTTTATTGGGGGTACAAGCTTTCCATTCCCAATTCTCTTCTTTGCAGACCCCAAGATGGTTACCACTGGATCAGAATAGCATAAATATTGTCAAGGAACCAATTAAATGCCAATGCAAAATAGTGAGTAATTCACTGCAAAACACACACTTACCTTTCTTGTAGGGGCAGGGCTCCCAGATGGGCCTGTCCAATTTTATTACCTTTGAAAGCAGACAACATTGAAACTTAAGCAAAAATGCAAGATTAGAAATGTTACAGGAAGCTACACACTCAACTCTCATACGTGGAACCCAAGCAACTGGCACTATTCACAATGCTGGAGTGGCTCTTTCTGCGACTTAAGAACTCACATATAAGAATTGTCTTTGTGAGGTTTATGCTTACATTTGCACAAGTGGGCACAAAAGAAAGTTATAATTGACAGTACAGCATATCATCTGTGTCACTAAACATGCAGCTGTGTCTTTCCATTGTTTAAAGGTTAAAATTATGTTAAAGCAATGGCTTTCAAAAAGTCCTAACAGCAATTATAGTTGTATTACAATCAAGGTACAACAAAGATAGAATTCTATTAGATCGCGCTAAAAGTTAATGTCATATCATTTCTGTTGCAGTACATTGTTGTTCACAGTCTTCACCAATAGTACAGTACAAATGTGTTTTAACAGTACAGTGATTCTTCATTGTATCTCTACACACTGCTCCAAAATAAAATAAAAAAAACATCTACATCTTTTACAAATTAAATGTTCTTTAAATTGCATAATTTAGCTGCCAAGTTGTCAGAAAACAAATTGCCTTTGTCGTCCCATCAATAGGTTTGCGTGACAGCACCACAGACATAATCAATAAAAAATATATAATAAATTCAAAATAAATAGTTCAGCTCAAAACTCTTCCCCCCTACTTCTAGACTGGCTTTCTAGTTAATTAAAACGTAGTTTGTTCCCAGACAGTGGATCCCAGAAGATAATTTTGTCTAGTAAACAATGTATTGTTCTCTTTCTCATCCTTTTCATGCACTGCTTGTTGAAGCAGGTACTTGCTCAACATCTGCATCTACATTAAAATGAACAAATTACAAATGAAAGTTTGCTATGAGAAGATACCCCGATCAGGTTTGGTCTCGCAATTTAGGCTATAATGTCTGGAGATTGTAGTGTTCTTGTCACTGTAATTCATCTTGCATCATTATTAACTTGTTTCCCCCCATCTACGTACATGCAAAATTGTGACTGTGGCTTAATTTTAGGAAGTTGAGGAGTGCTGACTCTGATTCCGATTGGTGGGTTATGTCACAAAATGCCTACTCTGACTTCACAGATACCAAATCCGACTTCGACCTAAGCTGAAAGGTTGGAAGCCCTATGGTGGTGTGAACGTTCATAAAGCCATATAAAAGATACAGAAATATAAATTCTATTAAAGAATACCTGTAACTGTGATACGCAGTGAATCCGTGCTGCCTGTTTGGCCAAGTCCAATAAGGTCTTTGCATCAGTGCCTGGAGACAGCGAGCCTGGGTGGAAACGATCCTGCATACACACAAAGCATAGACATTAATGTTTAATTGAATAAGCAGTCAGTTTTTCCTGCCAGTTTTTGTTTGTTGTTTTATGCATGCTCATTAGACAAAGCCACAGTTGGCACACCTGAATTAAGGTGATGACATCATTTCACAATATACCCATGGTAATGCAGTTTTGACAAATCAGTCTCTTAGAAGGCATTCCTAAAAACCTCCCAAAAATGAAATTTGTTTGTTTGTTAGTTTGTGACATTCCTATTCTTATTTGTGTGTTTTTAGCAACTTCATCTTACATCAACATCTTAAGACAGATGAAAGAGAATAAACTGTGTAAAACACATGATATAATATCTGGCATTTGGTGGTGACACATTATAGTATGGCAATTTATCAATCTATGGGGAACAAATCAGGAATAATCAGTACACTTTAAAGTGCTGCAAAATTACTTACAGTAGTTTTTTTTGTATCTTGTATTATGAATTTAACAGCAGTCACTCCATTATAAGGTTAAACATGCATACCAAAAAAGATGACGCTGCATCTTTAATACTTGATGAAAGATGAATTGAAAACCAGGTTGACAGAAATCTCCCTTCCCACCATAGCTTTATAAATTCCCCTTTCAATAGAGATTTCCACACTAAAATGAGCTAGAATCAAGAATCTGACCAACTGAAACAACTAAAAAACTGACTGATTTGTTGTCTATGTGAAAAATGGGCATTTCAAACATTAACAGCAGTTGTTGTCTCCTCTGGCAACAACTGCATTTCAGACAGAAAGATATCATCACATTGTTAAGCTAGCTAATGTTAACCTAAACTCATATTGTAGCATTACATAGAAGCTAAACTGATAAGGTAACGCTGGAAAAATTGGTTTACCGTCACAGAAAATCATTCAAGGCAGAGTTGAACTTTTATAGTGCTACCAACAAAGGATCATGGGTTTTAGACATGGACCTATTAATGCTGGACACAGCCCTGCTGGTGAAAACTTAAAAAATATTTACTTGGTGTGATTATTTTCAGCACAACCTCACATGTGTAACTGTACAGTTATTTTTTTCATTTCGACAAACTGTATTAACACAATGGACCTAAAATCACAAAAAAAAAACAAACATAAAATCCGAGTAGAAAAAGTTAGATTTTTTTACTGTGAAAACCACAAATATGTTTAACAAACCATTTTTTATTACTTATAATGCAAATACAAATTGTTGTTTGCTAAATGTGTGCATACATTTAAAAAAATTACAATGTTATGTGTAAGTATTTACATTTAAATGCAGGCAATGCTCAGGTCTGCCTGAGCTCGTTCCAGCTGAATGAAGAGCTGCACTGCCTGCTCCACATTCAGCTTCTCCTGTTTTGACTCATTAAACAAAAAACTGACTCCACTACATACTAAACACACTACACCAAACACTACATAACACACTAACTATACACTCCAAACACGATAAATGTCACAAATCTCTCAACTCTCAATATCGCTGTCTGTACACCAACCGTCGTAGACTGTCAATCATCCGCCGACGTCCCCCCCACAACTTCCTGTTCCTCAACAACCAAACTTGCTGCGTGGACACTTTCGTGACAAAAGCCCGTTTTTACTGTTTCTTCTGCACCAGACGCAAAGCAAACGCGACGGCAATGTTCGCGAAAAAGCGTGGCGGACATTATTTACCCTAAGTCCGGTTTTGAACGTGCCGGTGCATCCGGTCCGTCGACTCGGGAGGTGGGCCGTGTAAATTGGCTAGCAGCTAGCAGCTAGCTACATATGAACATCCACAGATTCCGATTCCACTTTGTTGTCCGCGCGTCTCCGCATCTCCTCAGACCCGAACAGACTCGGTCTGGACTCGTTTAGTCTCATTAATCCACAACAGTCAGTTTAGATGCACAGAACAGAACGGGACCGAACCGCGGCTAACTCCCGGTCCAGCTCGCGCCGCCACAGGTATACATCCGCTTGTTTCTTAACGTGTATCGTAGGCTTTAGCTCTGCAGTGATTGGCTCTGGTGCGCACGTGACTGTGGTGGCTCCGGTGGACAATGCTCCCGAATTTGTAAAGCATTTATGAAATAATTTATTCACGGTATCATTGCAGTCCAAACAAATGCGAAGTCGCACACCACTGAACCAAACGGCAGCCATGTTGAAACTCTCAGGTCAGTCTGATCCTGATCCGCAAAGATATTTGAGGCACACACACACAGACAAACAGCGATTCCTTGCTTTTATAGAGATGAAGGCTGCTCAGTTTGTTTGTTTTTTCAAGAACTCTAAATTACGTCATCACCTAATTTGCATAACTGGCGATGTGCATTTAGCCGTATTGGGCGCTGTAAGAGAGATGAATAACATCATGGGAGATGCAAAATAATAACAATAAAAGAAAAGTGCGTTTAGTGCAGTGATCTAATTTAGACAAACTACATTTTACATCTTAACCAGTCAGCAGCGACTTCGCGCACGTGCGATTCGCAGTATGACGTGGAGGGCTGAACATCTCTGCTCTGTCTGACTGTTGCCTGAGGACTGGACCGCCTGTGATGGCTTTGTGACGGGGGCAAAGTCGCCATGTTGGAAACACTGCTAAAATGCTCGATTTACAGCCGGGATGTGTCCACACAGCTCCTGCATCGTGCGGCCCGTTGAGCGTGCGCAGTAGAGACTTCCGCCGACCACGCCGGCTAACTTCCGCTCTTTTAGACTGTCCAACTGTTATTGATCCAAATGGCTCAAATTATGAAAGTGAAACGAGTCATGTCGCGGGGGTCGTGGCGCTCAATAACATGTATCCACCGTTTTACAGACCCACAATGTTAGCTCATGGGACCAAATCTTTTTGGGCCGCAATGCATTAACGTTAACGTAACGTGACGATGTAATTACACAGGTGGCTTAGCTAGATGCTTCTCAGGTCTGCAGTGTTGGGTCACAGGTAACAAATCGTAATTGTAAAATAATGTATTGTTTAGAAATAGAGTATTTTCTAAACCAATGAATCTGTCATGGTTTCTGCCCAATCAATCAATCATTTAGTTTCGTTTCTGGCTCAAGGGCAGTCCAATACCAACACAAATGTTGCTAGGCTACTAAAAAAGCAGCAAATGGATAGGCAATTAAAAATAAATCTAAAACTTGAGAGGTTATCACAGTAGCTTACAATAACCTTCTGTCAGTCAATTGTTTGACAAAGCTAGCTAGCATTACTCATCCTGACAGTGCAGCTCTAAGTAAGGTAACATTATCATATCACAAGATGATGATAATTGATGAAAAAGATGATTTTTTTACTCACCTACAACAAACTGGTAGCTACTTTTGGGTGGTTAAACGTTTTGCTCACTATCTTTAACTTAACAGTTTGACTGACTCAATTCTAAAAAGGTAGCAAGAGTAACCATGTTTTCTTAAAGATGTTCCCAAAAAAAATAAACACTTACAGAAGATCTCCTCCAGGGTAGGTTGCCATGATGTTTTAAACCTCTATGGTAGCATGTTGCCCTCAGGCAACAAACCCCTTTTCTGCCTGTCACATCGTCACAATGAATCCCTTTCAAATGATGCAATACTTTAAAAGAGTGGGAAGACCATGAGGAACCAATAACAATGCTTTAATTTGTCTCATGTAGTGATGGCTCGGTCGTGAACAAATCAGTTTGAACAAACGACTCTTTAACGCGAACGAACTGACCTAATCCACCGTTTCACTTCTCTCTTGTTTGTTCTCACAGACTAGTCGCTGTGTTGTTCACTGTTAAGTTATAAGAGTGGTGAGAAGGACTGAGAGCCTGCCAATCATATGCTGAGTCTTGGACACTGTCGTCGAATTTTAGCCAATGAGAAACAGGAATACATAGCAACCGTTTCCATGAAAAAAAAAACATTTCGTTTGTTCACCGATTCCTCTAATGGCATTCTTGTTCTGTCAATCACATGTTACTCGTTACATGATTCACCACTGAACGACGTTGTACCGGAAGCGCGACTGAAGGAACGACCTACATGAACGAGTCATCCTGCAGAACTGACCGACGGGAACTGAATCTCGACATCGAACGATGAAATCCACCTCTAGTCTCATGACCTTCAGGAAGCCTTCTTCAAACCCCTTTTCCCAGTATTTTTTCAAAGAAAACAGCTTTGCCATTTCGCTCCTCTCCTGCCCTTCTCAATTCTCTTGGCAAGAATACTTGCCAGGAGAATTTGAGAGCTTACTGAAATTCAAAGCTGAAGTTGCAGATTGCCTTTGCAATGAAAGTAAAGTCATGAGGAAGAGGGGAAGACCATCCAGCAATGTCAACCTGGCTGAGAAGAGGCTAAGAAGCCCTACTACACCAGTGCCTGCACCACCTGTGCGTCAGGACAATACCGGCCATTACAAAAGTCCTAGCTGTAAGGGTATTGTGAAAGTTCAGTGCGCTAAGTGTGTGAGCTACCTGTGCTTCTGTTAGGGATAGCATTTTATACTTCATTAGCAGCACATTACTTTTTTCTGTCTCGCTTGATACACGCAAACACGCACATCACACTTCAGTCGCTCTGTCTTACTTGTTACACACACACACCTTAAGTGTAAGGTTATAATTAAAAGCGTAGTTTCCAGAAGAGCATGCTGTTCCTCTGAGCAATTCTAAGAATGTCTAACAGCTACACATACAGTTCAGTTCAGTGTTTGAGCCATCGGAGCCAGAAACTGACTCTGAGTCAGACAATGATAGTGCTCAGCCTCGTCCTCACAGTAAAATATAACCTGTGGATTATCATTGTGCTGTCAGATGGACTCCGCCCAGGGAATGAGGCCAAATCATGTCATGATTAAATGCAATTACATTTGCTAACATTACATGAGCTTGACAGGATGCACGATGTAAAATCACTTTCAGGATTTGCATATCGGCCCGGCCCGGCCTGTGGTCCGGTTCGGGTCAGGGTCGGGCTTGGGGATGAGAGCACCTGTTGTCGGTTGGACGGTCGCAGGCAGGCACACAATGCCGGCGGCTGAGATGAGAGCATGCGCTGTCGGCGGGACGGGAGGATGCAAGCCGGGGACGGAGAGGGTCAGTTCGGCCACACTGACCAGCGTCAACGGACTCTTCAGATATCCAGACTTTACCTGGTGACAGTTGCTGTAACTATCGGGGGTAAAGTGGACACTGCAGAGACGGTGTTGGTGATGATTTTTAACTCTCCACAGTAGATCCTCTTGACAAAATCGATCCACCGTTTCCTTATGTTGTCGTCCTTAGGAAACTTAAATTAGCTACCGGCGCCATGACCCTGCACACTGTGGCATCCAGGAAAGATGCAGGAGCGATGTGGAGGAGACATGACTGTTTAGCTGACTGGCTGACTGGTTAGCTAGCTACAAACTATTGTAAGAGATGCTATCCAAGACACGAGAGCAAGCGGAAAAACCTCCGAATCTAATGTGCTGAATGCATTTATAGGCTTCCAGCAGGGCGGGGTTTATGCAAATCGTAACGCGGCCATGATTTCTGACCCGCCCATTAAATCCTGAACACAGAAATAGTGAAACACAGTTTGTGAGCCTAGCTCCAAAATTAAATTCTAAATGGTTGAATGGCTTTTTACATGTTTTAAGGAAATACATTTATGACCTTTTTAATGTGTTTAGAAGAAAATGGCTGAATTTGCTTTACACGGACTTTAAGAAAGTGTAGGGTTTCCTCCCTCATAGGGCGCTGACTCCTGTGGTTGAATAAGGACCATACCAGGAAGCCGAGACCAGCTTGTGTACCAACCAGGGAGAGCAAAGTCTAAACCACTGCTCCCCCCCATCAGTTTAGACAAATTAGATAATTGCACATTTTCATATTAAGCTTTGTGTAATTCTAAGACAGGCACTCTTTTCTGGGAGGTTGATTACAGCTAACTGCTTGCAGACTGTGATTTTCCGAACAGCGAAGGTCCATGTACATGCAATCTTGATTTTCTAACTTGCTGAATAAATGTTTTGAACTATAATATCTTTTGAGTTGGTCTCTCCTTTAAAGCAAATCAACGAATGCACTTGACACTTCACACCTGAAAAAGACTGCTTCGTGCAGTATGTCAAGATTAATTATTTTAACTGTCTGATTTAAGTGCCTGACTGTTGTGACTCAATCACTACGCACTCACAAACTGTATTATTAAATAATTGTATTAACCCTGTTGACAGATGTGATTGAAACAAATATTAGTCCCATGTTACGAAGGGTTAATACATTGGAAAGAAATGCGAGGGTATGAGAGAGAACACAGCTGCCTTTGGTGGGGAGAGGCCAAGGTTATGGATAATAAATTTGTCTGCATACATGGAGTCCTTGAGGTGAGAAGTATCAGCCTGTGGTTAGGGAGTCAACAATGGATTAGATCTGCTAAAGCATGTCGTCAGAGGAACTCAAACTAACGCAGGATGAGGAAGTTAGAAGACAGGAAAAGGAGGTTCTCTTAACAGGGGAGCCGTATTCGTGGCTTGAAGAAATTGTGTTGCCAAGGGGCTGAGAGCAGCCCGTGCGCCAACGAAGGGAGAGCTAAGTCTAAACCAACACTTTTGGCTTCTAAAAATTATAAGAAACACTGTAAAGTGAAGTTTTTCATCCTTTCCTGGGTGATGGGTTGCAGAGTAACAGCATTACCCTGGCTGTGATTTGTCAAACAGAGAAGGTCCTTGATCAAGTTTTGTTTAACGATACAATTCTAAATAAATGGTAAAACGGTACGTCGTGGTATGTCTTTTCTCAAATAAATGAATATGCCAACAAGTACCATAAGCAGTTAGGGGCATTTATTCAAATGCCTACAGGGAACATTTAGACCAGAAACCATTCAAAAGAGTTATTTTTATGTTGAATTAATTGTAACCTGTTGAAGTTTTTTAATATTTTACACATGTTAATGAAATAAATGATGTTCAAATTGGAAATAAAACTCTCTTTTTCATTTATGCACCATTATGGTACAATGTTGCCTACAGGCAATATCTATAAAATGTCTTTATATTTATTTAGTCTATTTTAAGACAGAACACAATTTATTTTCCCAACTCACATCATAATGCATACCATAGAAGGTTAACATCAAAATAAAAAAAAATTGCATCAAGTTTATGGATTTTATTTTGAGTACAATATATTGCTGTCATACTTTTGTATTATATGGACTTTAAATTTTCATAAGTGGTAATGCTACTGGCGATGCGTAGTGTAAGTGATAAGTATCATGAAGTGTAATGAGCAATTATGAATGTGTTCCTTCAAATGCATTTGGAAGTAGTAGCAACAATAGCCTACATAAGTTAATTATATAAAAATATACAGAGCAATCAGGAGCTCTACTCCCATTTTAAGTATAGTTCTGCCGTTATCTCCAAGAGGACATAAAAAAGCATAAATTAACTGTTAAACAGCTTGCAAACAGTGGTTCTGTGCATTTTATTAAAAACTAACATGCCTGACTGTTATGCTATTGCTAGTGTCCCAATGCAGGAAAACCACATCAGTCTTCATTGATGGAAGAATCATGCAATCATGTGGAGTGTTAGGAATGAAAATACTCACTAGAAATGTTGCAACATGTTCCCGACTGAATGTGTGTGCATAACATTCAGGGTGTGACAGCCTCCTCTCACAGAGCAAACACAGAAATGCCACTTCTGTGTCTGATGTGGACTGATGCCGTTTGACACACAGATCGTGCATGACCCGGAACTTTTCACCTGAAATTATGAGTTGAACAGTTAAAAACATCAAGTGCTCTTCTGATTTCTGGTAAGACTCGTTCCTCTCCTGTGGTACTCACCAAGAAGAGGAAATCTCTCATTTTGTTCAAGTTTGCTGAATGTTTCACGCCGTGGAACTGACATAAAAATAGACAAATATGCACAAATCAGATGGCAAGGCAAAGCCTTTGTATTACCTAATTTAAGACGAAATCATTTTATCACAAACCTTCACGCTTTAAGAGAGTGTGGTGTAGTTGAAGGCTCTCCATCACTGCAAATAAAATCAAGAATGAGACAAAACTATTTGAAAGCGCTATTTTAATGTTGCTTCATTTGACATGGAAAAATAGCTATGTGAGAAAAAATACAGCTGTAAGGAGGAACTGCAGCTTCTGTCAGTGAATTAATTAATGGCACTCAATTAAACACTTTTTCTTTCTGTCCAAGATACAGGGTCAAATTAGTTTAAAATTCCTACCTTTATGGTAATTAGCCTGAAGGCTCCAAAACATGCTGAATGGCATATCAAGTATCTGAGAAAGGAAAAAATCTTAATTAGTAAAAAAGATAAAAGATTGTTTAGTCTACAGAAATTAGTGCATTCTAACAAATTTGACTGTGGTACTGTTAGTTATTGCTTTTGAGACGAAACTTTCAGTTTGCATATTAAAATGATTTCTGTATACGTTTCTACAATGATGTGAGGACCGAAGTATGAAAACACCGAATTGTCATTTTACCTTCAGCATCATCTGATTTGGTCCTCTTTGCTTCTCCTCTTCCCATGCTGCTGTCTGCATGACCTTCACGTCCAGAGGTTTTTCCCAGGCAAAAGGGAGCCGCCAGGGATTCTGGTACAGCTAAGAATACAAGACAAAAGATGGTTATCAATGGTGGGGTCTGTATATGACCTTGTTCTGCCTGGGCACGGCATGAATCATTATTTTTATACAGTAACTGGAATCTGAAACAGAAGTTGTGACGAACCAGGATTCTGATTCTGATTCTTATAATTCTAAATTGTGTAGTTACAAGCGACTTTTTAAGCCAATCTGTTATATGAAAAGAGAAAAAGTTATACAAACTTAAAGAAAATAAGCGTGCATACATGTCATTTGCTATTCCTCACACACATTAGTGGCACCGCTTGGCGCCCACACACAAACCTCATACAGACCTAACTTGAACAAAAGCTCACCAGTGTGTCTATGAGATGTTTTGTGGACTCCAAGTGTAGTCTGAGAGAAGACTCGGAGAAACAGTCCTCACAAGCAAAGCACACATAAATAGGATCAAGTTGACCCTGAGTGCTGAGACAGGCCACAACCATGGGCACACCTGGACAAAATAAATGAGAGATTACATATATTGTCTCTTTCACATTACAAAACACAATGATAAAAAGTAGGTCAGCTCACCAATAACTGGTTCATTTTTCTTCAAGCCCTCTTTGATGTACGCGTCCAAGCCCAAACTGAGCGTCTTTTCTAAAAATTTAAAGAAAAGGTGAAGAGAAAGAGCTGAAAAACCAACCACAGCAATTGCCTTTTTCCTGAAATTACATCAGACATGAACATTAATCTTAACTTTGTGTCTAAAACACAATGCTAAAAAAAATGTAAAAAGATGTTGAGACTGTATTCACGAGTAATATTTGAATCGAAAGCTCACTATTAATGCTAAAAAACAGCTCTAGGACATTAGAAAATGTAATTATATCAAAATCTGAATCAGAAATATTTTATTGCTTCCCGAAGGAAAATTGCTTGCATTACAGCCGCTCCCATTCAACTTAAAAATATATTAAAATGTAAAAAATGTACAATCTCTTCTAGAAATATATCTATATATACATTGTAATAAATAATGCTACAGTTGAAATAAGCACATTATTTGTTGTAATTATTGCACATTATTTGGTTTGTCAATGTGGTACAACATTTAAAACCAATATTGTTTTTTCTGTATTTTTTGGAACTAATAGCTCAAAGTGAGAAAAGTGTACCATTTTGCTCATAACGTTCAGCTTTCTCATCTAGAAAAAAAGGAGAACATGATCTTATTTAAATGAGCTTGACAACATATAATAATCTGAGAAATAAAAGAAAAGTGAAGGTACCTCTGGCAAAGTATTTGTCCACCATCTGTGGAAGAACAGTTGGAACAAATTTTACATAAGGTTATATTTTGTAGCGTATCATGAATAATCACAAAATCCTTCAATCTAAGACTTTTTGTGTGTGCATATGAGAATGTATCACACCTTTTTGTGGCTCCCCTCTGACACATGTTGATAATATGCTAATATAGAGGCAAAGGTGTCACTGCAGTCCTGCCACAAGAGTGAAACAAAAGAGAAGTGAAATAAAGCTCATTGTATTAAACAATGCACTAATATCCAGGCGATAACGGTGTCTTTATGGGATATTTATGATGTATTACCTGACAACGTATTTTGTATGATAATGCTGCAGATACTGCCACAGACCCTGCTGCAGTCGCTGCTGCAGACCCTGATGTAGTCCCTGCTACAGACACTGATGCAGACCTTCCTGACAGAGTACAACGCTCTACAAAAACAAAAAATAAAGCATGCATGTGTTGGTAATTCCATGTAAAAAAATAGACAGTAGTAAAAAAAAAAAAAAGAGGTTGTATTATTGACTAATTATTAAGTAGTATGTAATATCCGACTACTTTCTATTTCAACAATTTGGCAGATAGGAGAATTTCTCTTACAGGAAATACATTATCAATCTGACACACTCCCAACTAGCTGACAGTGACACAATACATACCCAGCTTTTTTCCTGGTATGATGCTTACAATCAAGCTGCTCTCCTTCTTTTCCTTTGTGATTGACTCCAGTTCCTTTAAAGCTACAAACCACCATAAACTCAATAAGTCAAACACACTATATCTGAGAAATATGAATACAACAGAGTAACGAAAAATAAAACACAACCTTCTGCATAACAAGTGAAATTCACCGATCTGAATTTCTCAGGCTCCAGCCTCACTTGCTGTAACACAAAGTCATACAGTTTCACATTAATACAAACAAAAGCATCAGTTTGGGGAAACTGCAGTAAACTTTGTGTGGACTATTTTACCTTCATATCAGTGTTTGCAGTGCCATGGATTTCCTCTGTCTGCTTTGCAAAATCAAGCATCATGGGGGATAAGTACTTGTAATCCTTGTAGCATTCTTTTGACATCAAAGTTGAGGGGTGCCAGGCTCTCTGTACAGATTACAACTAATGTGAATTACACCAATACACCACAGGGAGACAAACAATACTGATTTCAGTTGTTGTAGAGTCATTACTCAACGTCAGAATTAGGACATAGACGACTATATTAAGTGTAATAGTGATAATGCAGGCAATACGAAAGTATGGGTAGGAAACGTAGCCTTTGCTGCCGAGGTAATACAGAGTCTCTGTGTGAAAAGGGTTAATGATTCACTCTCTTGTACAAGATGTATACAACATGTGTATGTTGAAGCCAAAACTCTGTTTTTTTTGCCTCAGTGTTCCATATCTTTCCTGATAATTATGCTTCCAGTAACTGTTCCAGAACTTGTGTGCATGTGTATGTATTTACGTATTTGTGTGTGTGTGCTTATCATTTTTGGCTGGAACATACATGTACTTGTTTGGTGTGTAGGTTTCCTGGTTTTGGAAAGACTTGGCACCCCTATGCGGTGTGTGTGCCTGTGCATATTTGGTATGATGTCATTCGTATTTCCCAATCTTGTTTATCTCAGATCCCAAAACAGAATAACACAATCATATTCAAAGGTCAATATCGGTCACCTAGTCAGGCCAGATTTCTTAATAACTCACTGTTCACCTCTATTCTCCTCAGTAGAGCTTAACTAAATGCTTCTGTAAAAGACTTTATCTGTCACGAGTTAAAACAGCTCTCAAGATGTCCGTCATGCAGCTACTTACAAAGTAACAAAAGATGTGGTCAAAGCTCAGGACATGCTTGATGATCGTGTGGGTGGCGAAAGTCAGGTTGCAGAGCGTGCAGAGGTAGTATCTCTTTTCAGTTGGTCCCACGCAGATGCATTCAACCACGTGCTGCATGCCTGCAAGACCACAATGAGAGAAGAGAGCAAATTTTAGTTTGGAAAAGAGCAAAACAAAAAGTGAGGTGGCCAACAATGTCGGTTCAAGTGTAAATTAAGTGCATGTCTTGGATCCTTGGATTAATTCATTTTGTTTGATTGGTATGATGTGATAAAAGGTAAGTTATAACATCTCTGTAGACATTTTCCTTTTCAGTGTCTTATTTTTTGATCCCTTTGTGTTCTCCATAATTAAAAAAGGAACTGTAGGGATATCAACAGGTTATCTGAGTTCAATATACAGACCCAGAAGTGGATGCTTCCTGCTGCTGTCTTTTTGGTACGTTTGCATCATCGTCCTCCTGGGCTTCACAGCTGGAGTGAAAAAAAAAGGAAATTAAGATGATGATGAAGGTGAGTAGCCTGAACACACATTATCTACCTTTTTTTCTGGACATGGTTTCCTAGCTAAGACTCAGTCATCACCTTTTTAGGGCGCACAAACAAGACAAGACAAGAATTCTATCTCCAAGGCACATGGTGGAAACAGAGTAATAGAAGCAATTTTACTTCCACAAAGAATAAAGAGTACTGAGAAAACTGTGTACACACCTTCAATTAGCTTCAGGAGATTTCCATTTTCACTGAGAGTGCGCATCACTGGGGAGAAGGGTCAGATCGTTTACAAAAACATACAATTTATCCAGCTCTTAAACAGATATTACATACATTAAAAAGTGACACAGAGAATCACATACCTTCGGAGTAGGTACTTATTTTTAACTGTTCCAGCAGGTTTTTAGGTAAATCCAATATCTACAAAGGGAAAATGTGGTGAAAACAGAAACGTTTATAAAGGCTTTCAATACAATCATTTAATCTTTTAGCAATACAAAGATTGCAGCAAGACTCTAACCATAAAAATAATAGTAAGACACAATTCTGAATCTCAGATTTATCACATTACGCTGTCAGTGGCCTCAAACTGGGATTGTCTATTTGAGTTTTAAAACAAGCCTTTGCAAAGGGATCAGTTCAGTATCTCATCAACACTGACTGAGGTGGAATATTTCAGCGTTTTTAGAGGGTGATGCAAACAACACAAGCCATGTCAAGGTCAGACAAATACCAAAACAAAGTCATACACCTGGTTTCGAAAGATCAGGTCAAACAACTGTCATGAGAACAGAAAGTTTAATGTTTTTTCTTTGTTTTACCCAGACTGACAGTGACTGTTTTTCTCAGTCTTACAGAGTGTTTGGTAAAATGTCTCTCAGAGGCACATTCGGAAACGTAATTTTGACTGATTATTTTGACTAATTATTACTGATTGCGAGAAATTAAATAGGTTTGAATTCTGTAATCAATGTGTGGTGGAGAACGTATCAGGATGTGAGAGGAGGGGAGATTCCCTTTCACTTTTTGTGTACGGGTCAGGAAGTCACACGAGGGGCAATTCAAATAAAACAGCAAATAGTCAAGGTGTGAATTAGCAACTCTCTACCACAACAAGGAGAATTTCCCTTTACATGATCTATTCGTTTGATCCTGAGATTTGAAGCCCCTCATAAAATCTCATTCAATATGAGCTCTATAGATTTGTTACAAGAAACTCAGTTAAGAAGTTCATCCTGAAGGGGGTTTGTGTAACCTCTTCTCCATATATGTGTTCTGAAAATGGTTGATCTACGGCACACAAACAATGTTTGAAGTGTATAGGAAGTTTATTTTTTTAACCTGAGGTTGATCTGGAGATGATGGGAATCTTGTTTCAAGTGAGTTCACATGCAACCTTGTGACTGCTGCAATTGTGGGTATTGGTTTTTCTCTTCAGTTGTCATCTATACGCTGCTGATGGGTGATGAGGTGTCTGCCATTACGCATTCCGAGCTATGATTTAACTGTGACAACTTGTGTCTCCTTATGGTGAGTTAAGAAATGTGGTTGGTGTGGGGTTTACATGTCCAGGGGCCCCCGGAGCCATTAATCAGCTCTGTGTGTGTGTTAAAGACACCTACAGGGTACTAAAACTGAGTTCAGCTCTCACTCCAGATGTCCGAAGCTGACTTAATGTATACATTTCCAAGTACAGAGAGACAATCCGGTCAACTTTAGGCTGTAAGCTCATCAGCAGAGTTAGGAAATGTACAGAAGATGAGTTATTTCAGATGGAGTGAAGGCAGATCAACTCCTCTTTCTCCTATTGGATAGATGGACCCTCAATCCACCAAAGTGACCAATTAGAAGAAGTAGGTAGGTGCAGGCGAATGGACTCGCACAAGCAAAGAAAGTTGGGTGGTAACTTGCATATTTCTGAGATCGAATGTTCGAGAGGATTTCTGGTAGAGCAGAGGGCAAAGCCTTAGGCAGAACTTTGACAGAATTTGAGAACACCGGGTGTGGCCGCACTGGTTTAGACGCAGGCTTGAGATCTGTTTCAATAAAGATTGCTCCATCACTCCACCCAGCTTTGCCTCTGTAGATTCTTTTATCACCAAACTACACACCGACACCTCTAAAGAAGACAGCCCAGAAACAACAGTGACTCTTGCTCGCAAGCAATAAAGAACTTCTCGAGAGAAATATTGTGTCAAACAACCTACAACACTACAACAACAGTTGAACTGTGGGCTATAAAACTGAAATAATAAGCTTAAAGTCAAAATGAAGCTCCATAGAGCTGAGGGGGAGAGTTCGGTGATAATTTTTTGAATTCAACTTTTCAAAATGCATTTACATTAATGGCCCTAGGCCTCCAGCTACAAACCTGTAGTCGTCCGGGCCCGATTTGTATTACTTCCTTCCGGATCTCACTCTTGATCTCTGGCAGAATGACTCTCGTGTTCTTGCTGGGGGTCCAGGAGAAAGTCAGCACATTGGGGTTTGTGTAGTTCTAAAAAAAGAAATATAAATTAATAAAATAAATAAATACAAATTGTGCTTCTAAATTTTAAAACTTTAGGTAATTTTGTATGATATTCGGCACTTACAAAGTAGTTGCTGCAATGGTCACTAGAACAGAGGTGGCGTTTGAGGTTGTCTGAGGGACACCTTTCCTCACAGACATGGCACAGGTAAAAAAAGATGCCTGTGTCTGTACTGAAACAGAAAGTCAGCAAAGACAAGCCTGGAAGAAAGTACATTCAAAATAGATGATTACTTTAAGCAGCGCTATAATGCAGCAGTACTAGTACAATAATGCTAAACTACATGAACATCTGATGTCACACATTGCTTTAAAAGTAAAAAGTAAAAGGTCAACCCAAAAAGTCAGATGAAGTTTTATAGTCCACAAAACATTTCTGGAACTTCACAGCATTTTCTTGGACAACTGAAGTAGATGGGGACTTGTCTTAAAAAGGTGCACTATGTAGTTTTGGGGAATACTGATGCTTCACCTAAAACCTTTTAATGGATTTTGTTTTAATAATGAATCTGCACAGCCAGGTCATGTCATGTGCAGGTAAAGACACTTTACTAACCTACTACGGGTTGAGTGTGCTGTTTGGCTAACAGGTCCATCACAACAATGTCCGGAACGATGCCTGTAGAAGAAACATAATAAAAGAAACAATGATGACATTAGAGCTACTTAGGAGAGCCAAAGTTGTTTCAATCTTAAACTTCAAACAGGTATATGTACACTGGCAAAATGAGAGTGACATTCACATGTGTTAATAACTTTGTATGCTGTTATCAGTATAAACCCTAAATCTGTCAACAAACAGACTATACACTGCATTGTTACAGTACGACAATATCTATCTTTAAACGATAGCAAAATAAAACAAACTGCAATGGAAACAAATCAATTGCAACTTGTAATAAAGTTTGCTCACAGAAGAGAACAAAAACATAAGGTCTGCATGAAGCGATGAGGAGACTGTAACGCTACCCAAGGACAACATGAAACAAACGCTTTCCCCCATTCTATTGTGCTCTCTTAATTATGTAATGTCCACTTGGAGGCTACAACAGATTGTCCGATATAGCAAACTCTGACCACTCACACATAATAACTGTACAAATGGGCGCAGACTTTTGGTGAGTCTCTCTTTAAAGATATCAATGGTTACACTTGGTTGTAGTGTCCTGCATGACAGGAGTTTCAGACTATCTGATTTAAACACGCAGAAGCCTTAAAAAGCTGCCTTGTGGAAGTGCTATGGACCCATTTTTTCAAGCACTGGATCAGCGCTACTTATGACACACAAGTACATGCAAGAATATAAGAGCATGGAAGTGCCCAGATACACATTCCTGCCAGTGGATCAACAAGCGATGTCAATGAGGGTTGGGGTTCGTTAGCATCACTGTACTAATTACAGTACTAACACTGTGTCCTAACCGTATGCGATGTGTCTCGGGACAGAGCAACATATAACTATCGGCTGTCAAGGGCTCGCATGACAGTGGAAAAGGCCTTCGGAATACTGGCTGCAAGATGGAGAATCCTCCTCCGAACCATCCACATGTCTGTTGAAAAAGTGGACACACTGGTTGTGGCAGCCTGCATTCTACACAACTTTCTAACAAGGCCTGGTGATGCAGAGTGCAGGCTGCCGTGCGAGGGTGAAAACCTGCAGTCTGTGAATGACCATCCGAACCGCGGTGGTCAGGAGGCTTTTGCTGTGCGGGACAAGTTTGTGCGATACTTTGCTGCATAAACACAGGCCTACTGCTGGAAATGAAATCAGCACATGTAGATTTTTATTGTATGGTATTTTGTATGTTTTTCTTTCAGATGTTCCTTATTTCTATTATCACTGACTGTACATTGATTTCAGAAACAGACAACACAAAATGTCATTATTATTGCTATTATTACTACGACTACTATTACTATTACTACTATTACTATTATTATTATTGCTATTATTAAAATGTTATTATTATTGCTATTATTACTACGACTACTATTACTACTATTACTATTATTATTATTACTATTATTAAAATGTTATTATTATTGCTATTATTACTATTATTAATATTATAACTACTATTACTATTATTAAAATCTATTTGTTGATGTAATTTCTCTCTTGGTCATCTTTATTTTAAAAATATATATATTTTTCTCATCAAATGAAACAGTTCAATTTACAATTATGTTTGTGTGAAAACCATTTTTCTTAACTAGGAATGTCATTGAATGCTAAAGAGGACTAACTTACAGTAGAAATACAGAATTACTGTACTATAGTGGCCTGTCTCCCAGAGAAAACAATGGGCTCTGTGCACAGCTCCACATACGTCCTGAACTTAATGCTTTCCCGTTGTTTTCTGTCTTATTGGACAAACTGATTAATCCAGGATTAACCCTTAGTCAAAGCATTAAAATGTTAAATATTTGAGTCAGCAATGATCAGTCTAGTGATAAATAAATTTGAGAAATATTAACATCATTGTTGCATTGTACACAGTACAGACAGATGAGTGAAAAAATAACTGAACTTGAAAAAATAAACGTTGCACAAAAACAACAAAACCAAAACAGACGTGGAGATGATTATTTCAGGGGCACAACTTGTTTAACCCTACCGTTAAACTGTCCAACCAACGGTTGATTAACGGCAGTTAAACAGTATTGACAGAATATATCAACTTTGAGTTAGCATGAAGCACATATAGCATGAAGAATAAATCCGCCTTCTCCGGATACTAACTTATATACACGGTGTAACAATGTTGCGGGTATTGATATTGTATCGTATCACCATCTCCACTTTGTAAATAAGCTAACTTAGCTAACGTTAAGTAACAGTAACTGTTAGTAACTTAGCATCAGCAGAAAACATACAAACATAACTTACCAGAGACTTTAAGCTCACGGGCGATCTCCCTCCAGGCAGCTGCCACCTTATTGACATTTTTATAGTGAAATGAGGAGGTATCGTACAGGTAGCTCCTAGTTTCTACCAACTGAATCAGCTGCTCCTCGTCCATGGCGCTGTCAACGCGAGCGACAGAAATAGAAACCGGGCGTCGGGCTCTACACGGCGCGTCGAGTCGCGCTGCATCGCGCTGCGTCGCTCGCGGCCAGTTAGGACATTACAATATAAAACCATTAATTTTGCAGCTGTCGCTCGCTCGCATCGCATCCGGTTAGGACACGGTGCAACAGTAAAAAACGTCACATGTGCAGTATTTTCCCACTACAACAACCTCACTGCTAAACCTTCCCTCTGCGCCAATCACCAACACCTCAAGCTATTCTTTCAACCACACACACACTGTCATGCCAGTACTTCTACGGCTTATCAAACAGACTACTCACTTCACCTTGCCTTTATTGAGAAATCTGGCCTGACTAAGTGACCAGTATTGACCTTTAAATATGAATGTGTTTTTACACGCACGCACGCACACGCACGCACACACACACACACACACCAAGACGGTTAAAAACAGGAAACCTACACACCAAACCGACATGATTTCAGCAAACACACACACACACACTCACTTTGGGAGTTACATGTGTAGTCACTGTCCCATGCTGGAGGCCTGACTGTGGGTCTGTGTTTTAAAACCCCCCCCTGCACCCTTTGTCTACATCACGAGGGGCTGCTTCCTGTGCCTCCATATCACCTCTCTCTCTACCCCATGACAAGAAGACCTATCATAAACTGTGACTTACAAACAAAGCCTGTCTGTTGGACTGAATATTTACTTCTCCCCAACTTTCTGTCAGGCGGACAAAAGCCATGTGTCAAGAGAACCACCAACATCTGGCTTTCCGGCCACATGTCACTGTGTAATGACATCAAGGGTCGTAAAAGAAAAGTTATCAACATTCAGTAGGTGATTTGTTAATTTTTAACAGGGGGGATGGTCCAATGGGAGCACCACCATACCCCGACACACCTATGTACACCTCCCCAAGGACACTGCAGGACGCCTTAACCATAACTGCGACATTTCTAATTCTACAATTCCATTTTATCCAGTTATCTTCCTTCTCTCCCCACTACAATTGTCTTTTTATAACTGTATTAAAGTAATGAGTAAATACACATTTAAACAGTATGCAGTGGACTGAGTTTATTTAGCCAGGGTTTTCTCATGTTTTCTCACAATACACTACAAGCAGGGTTCTTTTAAGTTACATGACTCACATGACCCCTTGGAATTTTTTACGGTCTAAATTCCTTGAATGACACAATGAACACTGTGCAAAATAGCAGAGCCCGACCAATTTATCCGTATTTGCCTTCATCGACTTATCGGCTGATTTATAAGTTTTTAAAACCTTATATTTAAAAAGTATAATACAGAGAAACATGCTTGGGGTAATTAAAAATTGGTGTAATGTCAAAGTTTACTCAGCAGAGTGCGTTTCAACATATCTGCTTCGGACTGCCGAAGACATTATCTAAAGTGAAAAACCAGCTCAGCTCCGCCAGGCAGCAGACAGGTATCTGGTATAATCACGGAGTTCGTTTCGCCATTGTTCGCTGAAAGTGAAACCTTCTCTTTCTGCGCTCGCAACAACTTTCGGACCCTCCCCCTAAACACAATAGTGACTTACAGTGCCAGTCCCTGCGCATCTCACACACATTGGCCTGCCAGCTGTCATTCCAACTCCCAGATTCACTTGGTCGCAGTCTGGAGCCCAGTATATACGATTTGTGGACTAAACGATAGGATGGGCTAAGGCAAGTTGTGGATAGGCTTGAGCCCAACCGTCTTTTCTTCTTACTCTTCTTCTTGTCTTGCGTCCCCTTTTCAAAACCCTTGTGTTTTTCTTTTATTTTTCAACATTTAATTTCCGTACTTGGCGTAGTTTTGCAACTTGCTCTGAGACCTTCAATCTCCAGAGATTTTGAACCACTTGTTGAATTTTTCTTCCAAGAGACAGCCTCGCTTTCGAGTAGTGCTGGAATAATGCCACATTGTTTCAAATGTAAATATATGTCACTGATTATAATGAAATATCTATTAGGAAATATCCAATAGTTAGCTTGCACTGTTTTCATGTTGTAGGCTTGTCAATCGCTGCAGCATTTTAGCCAGTGATTAATATGGAGCATGAAGCCATAATTGGTGGTTTTAAATGCCTTTACTGGCTCCTAAAGCACGTAATCGCCCACCAATTAACTTTTAACTCTGATTTAATGCAAGGCAGTATGGAACCACTCTAAACTCTACTACATCATGAACCTGTTACCTATAGGGCACTACCATCAGTCAGTTGCTGGTCTGTGTCAGGCCCCTGTCACAAAAAAAACATGCTTCGCTGCCCTTACAACCTACCACCGGGCTTAGCAAGTTTTCTGGGGGAAACCCTGTAATTTATGCATTCATCCAATGTATTGAGCATTTATCATCTTACAACTATGTATCCTCGGGGCAGTATAGTGTTGCGCAACGTGTTTGTGTGACACACACACACCACACACACCACACCCACACACACACACACCACACACACACGGCAGGCTACATCCTGTTGACCAGAGAGGAGGGAAGTAACCAGATCCATTATGCTGTTCACGGAGTTGAGTAATACCATTAGTGGGACAGAGGTCTAAAAAAAACAAAACCTGTGCCTTATTTGCACATTAGAGCAGCCAAAACCCAGTTCACAAATGCGTTTTTGTTAGCTTGGCCTAAACCCCTTAAAGGAATGTGCCATTACCATGAGAAGGATAAGAACCCATCGGTGGAATCAGTGCCAGAAGGAGGACTTTCATAGGGTGGTACTAATATCGAAGACAATATAAAAAAGTGTATTTTTGATTTGATTTGGATGCCCTTGCAGACCAGCCCGGGTCTTTCTCCTTTGTAATAAAGATCGTGACTGCAACCCACTTCTGCCTCGATGATTTCTTGACCACCACAGTTTAAAAGCACCTTTCGAAAAAGACAATGAGATGGCAGCATGCTTACCATGATCCTTGAAGTTATCTAAACAGGTGAGAAAAGAAAAAAGAATCAACTTATGGACATACAAACTGCGTAAGAAATGTTTCCTCATGCAGGACACACATACACAAAATTAAATGTGGATAACAAACCTTTCTGGAAGACTTCTGTCATTTTCTGTTGGTAAAGTACAGAGGAAACATGAGGTGATTTGATTAATACTACTACTCATGTAGCAACAGAAATATGGTGACAGAGTCAAACACAGGACTGGTCTTTTCACTCTGGTCTAGGTTGGCCAGGTTTAACTCTCAGTATACACATCAGCCTTTTTCTTGCGCCACACATGAGGCTGAGAAACACTTTCAACTAGATCGTACTTTGCATTCAGGCATGTAATTGTAACTGGAGTGACCCTCTGCCTAGGCAACTCTCCATGTAGAGTTTGTAGGTTCTGTGTGTGTTCACGTCCTTTCACATTAAACAGACCAAGACACTTTTAGTTGACTGTGCATGTGCAAATCTGTAGTTGAAGCAAACAGGAAACCTGAATTCATCACCAAAACCCTTGTCTTAATTTTGGTCAGTTGGTTCAGAGTGAGAACTTTGTAATTTTTCCAGCAAGTACACAGAGTATAATCAGGCTGATTGTACATGAAGTTTATGATGCCCACCTTTTGATGCGGCCCCGAGCGCACGTGTTTCTCGAATTGAGATATGTTTTTAAAGGTGGTGAGGCAGACCTAAAACAAGAAAAAACAGAAAAAGGGTGCTTTAGCAACACAGAAAATAAGGGACATTTCTGAGCCGAATCTTGTTCCAGCCCTCAGTAACTTTGCTACTACACAACAGGAAACTTCAACCGCTTTTTGAAAATCAAGTTGATAGCAACCGCATATCAAGTAGGCACATCACAATAGCAAGAATTGGGGAGGAAGGCAGGTTGGTAGGTTTGTTTTTCCATTACCAGTTTTACAGTGGCGTGTTGTGTACAAGATGTACCTTCCCCAGAGTAGGGCAAAATGCATTCTTACTCGCCTCCAAGTGGAGCCACAAGTCATCTTGCAACCATGGCAAACCCATAGCGATCCTCGTATCCCCCTCTGACAAGAGTCTGTGCAGAGACTAATGCTGCAATCGCTTAAAAGTCAGAAGCTGATATTTCTGAGTCAGTATTCCCAACTCCGAGTCTAAATGTGTTCCATGTTTGTGTAGCAAGTCGGTGAACTTCACAACTACAACTATAAGGTTTTACCAAAAAGCTGTTGTTACTGCACGTTTCACAACACAAACACTACATCACGTGATACAAAGATAAAAGGTAATTGTTCACTATGTGCAATGCCATAATGCTGTGATGTAATCTGAGTCAGGTATTGTGGATTCTGCCAGAGTAAGTGACTTGAAATTCTATCTTGGATGACTGCCCCACTGCACTTTTTTCCTTGTCAAATATCTTACTGTTCCGAGTTCTGAGTGCAATGAATTGCAGCATTAAATCACGTCTGTGCATGAAACCTGACACAGGCGTTTTTCACTGTGTTCATCACTAAGTAGATCACATACAAACAACTGGGCAACTGGGCCGTTGCGCCAATGTGTAGGGATACGGAGGTTCTACGGTTGAGAAAATGTAGTGCCAAAAGAAAGGGCGGTCTGATGGCAATGTAAAGCGGTATGAATTTTCTCTATATAAAAACGTACACTTGCAATAATATAGTTTTTTTAGGTGGGCCTTGTTTTAGGGGCTTAAAATCCACTTTGCATCTTGACTCCGTTCACTGTCGTACAAAGCTGAGCTTCTGTCTGGAGCGGCTCTCTGCTCCTCCAAACTGAGGCTGCGCTGATCGGTGATTATGGTAGGGAACAGACCGACTATGTACTTCAAATGACCCCACTTCAAAAAACCTGAACTATTTATCTTGACTATTGTCAAGCAGCAATGTCAGCTTCTACACTATTTTGTCTCATGTCTTAGATTCTGAAATCTTTTTTTTTTCAAAAATCTCACCTGTAGTCACCATTTAAAGAGTTTTTAAAATGCATCTTATTTCACATGGGTAAAAAAATAAAATCAATGGTAATTGATATCAACTGATATGAAACACTTACATTGTGATACATTTTTCAGCCATATCGCCCAGCACTAAGGAGACCGCTCACCTCATCTCCCCAACTGCCACTACAACTATTCGTCCTCTCTGCTACGGATGAGATACAGTTTCTGTACCTTCAGGGTGAGCAGAAAAGGAGATATGCTGACAAATGTTATGACCATAAACTTACATGATCGATATAAAGAAATTCCTTGACAAAAAACAATGTTTACAGCAGCTTTAACTTACTCCTAGCGAAAACCCAAAAATGTCTTATTTTGCAATCTAACTAGGTAACGAAAGACGTTGCTTGTGAAGTTTAAACTTATCCATCTTTGAAGTAGTTGAGTTTTTTTAGGCTGCTGCAGGAAGGCAGAGTGTTTACAGCCTCTCTTTGGAGCACTGTTGTAAATATAGATGCTTATCAATAGCCCTTTTTAGATAGAAAAGACGGTACTTTTTCTCCAAGGTGTCTTTCTAAAACAGAGGTGCAATATACCTCCGTTTCCGCCACTGAGGTAGGCATGTGACATGCGTGAAGCACGAAGTTGGGAAGTGAGCAGTGACAAAGAATTTGTCTTCAAAATAAGCGCTTTACATTGTACCCCATTGAAGTTTAGAACTGGGTTCTTAGCATGGGGCTTTTAATTGGAAAGTAACGACCGTTCGTAGCTTGCCGCTACAACAACAATTGGAAACAACCAAACAGCTACAGAGAACGAGGAGACGCTAGCATCTCCCAGATCTCAGTGGCTTTCCAGTTGCTCATCTTGACGTCCATGGATGAAGTGATGGACTGACTGCTGTGATCTGCTGTTGCCTGGTTTTAAAACTCCTCGGCTGTAGGTCGTACAACATTGCACGTCATCGACACCTCCACTCATCTCACGCAGTGGTCGGCGCATTAATGCCTCATTTTTAGATAGCAATGGAGGCAAAAAAAGGCAAAACTACAAATTTCAACAGCATACGTCTCATCACTATGCGCCCAAAACTCACCGAAACAGCCGCCGAAGAAGAGCAAAAATAAACATCACTTTATACAGACATGATCATGAATTACGTGCTACATTGGCTGTTTTGTGATTATAAACTCTGTTTGAGTGCATTACACCGCCTCCACCGGCTAATCCAGTGTGTCTGTGTCACTTTGAAATTATTCCTGACATTTCAGGATAAGTTTCGGTTCCAGGAGGACATGTATAATGTGGAGTAGGTAGGACCCTAGTCTTCGCACACAGTATATTTGCCTCCTTGTGATTGGCAGATTAGTGTGGTTATCATGGATTTGGGGACTGCACCTCGATTCTATTGGCTCTGACGGTTCGATAAAGGTGTCAATCATCCAAATCTACCAATGGATTCCCAAAATGTCGCTAAGTCTAACCTGTCATGGATGATTGACAGCTCCGGCACTGGCACTTAATAAATGGGCTTAGTTTTGGAGCCAAATGTTTGAGTTGGAATGAATACCTCTGTTTTTTGAGAAATGCTTGATCATTTTACAGCCAGTAAAGTGAAACAACAAGAGTCAGTAAACAACCAGACAAAGATCTAATGCTAGAGATCATCCTTGAACAGAGACAAGGACTACCACCTGCATGCCCACCTGTTTTGACTGGACCAATAATGCACACAGTTCTACATCACAGTGGAAGCTTCTCCATGCAACCAAGCAAAAACACTGCACCGACACTACAGACTGCATGTCTCGCAACTTATCTGTAAAGATTAAAACAGTACAACACAGAAAAGACTGTTCAACTACAGACTACGAGTCTACAGCACGACTCTGTAAGGTTTTACATGGTCACGAGGTTCTTCAAGCTCAACACTTATGTCAGCATTCTCATAATCACAATGCTAAGATATTGATGTTGAGTAGGTATGTTATGTTCATTCTTAGTTTCACTCAATTATCATGACAAAAAATACCAAATATCAAAAGAAATACATCGCGATTGTTCCACAACACTTTTCCTTGATGGAAAATTAATGAGGACTTCGGAAAGATAAATGCGGCGCTCCATCATCTCCATCAAGAATTATGCAACAGCATCATTTTCCTTCCCCATCATAAAAAAATGCTCAAGTGCACCCTATGCTAAACGGAGATAAGAAGGAACCCTTGAAGCACCTTTTCTAGCATCTAGAGAAATCGACCAGCTCTTATGCCTTTCAGGTTCCTGTGCCATTTCACTGGCTTAGGACCCTTCCAAAGCAGAAAAAGACTTTTTAACCAAAGCGCTTAAATAGCAGCTTGCATTCTCAAATATGATTTGAAAAAAGTCTGACATGGAAACTTGTTATCCCAACTAGAGTACAACTATAATATTGTCAAAATCCTGCTACATAGATGGGAAGCATATGTGACTTATAAAGCCAACCCTACTCATTCACCTTAAATTTCATCACAGGTTACCATGTGCTTTTATTTCTTTGTACCTTTTCAAAGCACTCAGTTCTTTAAGCCATTACTCTACCAATCACACATCAATCAAAAGTCTCACTTATCTCTTTCGGTGACAAAAGCATTGACCTTCAGAAATCATCAATATACTACTGTTACACATTTCTGAAAGCAGAGCAGATGTGAGGCTACTTGTGTCATCAAACTTGTGTTTGCTGATCTGAAATGTTTCAGATTATCATTTAAATATTAGTCAAGATAACACAAGTAAACACAAAATGCAGTTTTTAAATGAAGGTTTTTATTATCAAGGGGGGGGGGGGGATCCAAACCTACATGGCCCTGTGTGAAAAAGTGATTGCCCCTAAAGGCCCCCACACACCGCCAAGACGTCGAACTGCCTTATCCGACCACTCTCCGACCACTCCGTTGCCTCTTGTCTGACCCGTTCGGCAGAAAAGTTGCATTGAAACGCACCGCTTCGACGTGCTGCCTACTCCACAGCAGCGTGTACGTTCTGCGCTTGCGCGAGATGCAATAAGCGGCTGGCGCTTGTGTTGTGAGTTGTAAATGAGAGGCTTATGCGTGCAACTCTCTTTACTTTCAATCAAAATGAAACTTAACTATTTCAGATAAAAACAGCTGCATACTTAACATGCAGCGAGGCATTATCAAATGAACACAACTTAATTCATCCTGAACGGACATAATAACAGCCAGTCTTGTGCCAGTACTGCACAACATGAAAACGGGGAATGACAGAACGGAGTCCATAGAAAAACAAAGCGCACACAGTATTCCGCTCTCCCACACACACACACCGCGCTGATTCGCTAGCACATCGCCAATCAGAACGGCCATTCAGCTGGCACACAACCAATCAGAGATTCCAATGGCTCAGACATCCGACAGCCTTCCTCCTCAGACTTCGCATGCTCAATTGGAGCAGACAACGTCTGAACGGCTCCGAAAGCTTCAGACGCAGCTGAACACACCGAACAGAAATGTTCCCGACCCCGTCCGAGTCTCTCCAAACGCTTCAGACGTCCAACCGTTGGGCCGGTGTGTGGGGGCCTTTAACCTAATAACTGGTAAGCGTTTGCGATAACTTACAATGAGTCTTTTAAAAGCGCTGTTTTGGCCCACTCACCTTTGCAGAATTGTTGTAATTCAGCCACATTGGAGAGTTTTCGAGCATGAACTGCCTTTTTAAGGTCATGCCACAGCATCTCAATAGGATTCAGGTCAAGACTTTGAATAAAAAACAAAATGAAGACTTTGGAGTGGCCTAGTCAACCATTCAGAGGTGGACTTGCTGATGTGTTTTAGATCATTGTCTTGCTTCAGAACCCAAGTTCGCTTCAGCTTGAGATCACGAACAGATGGCCGGACATTCTCCTTCAGGATTTTTTGGTAGACAGCAGAATTCATGGTTCCAGTTACCACAGCATGTCGTCCAGGTTCTGAAGCAACAAAACAGCCCCAGACCATCACACTACCATCCATATTTTACTGTTGGTATGTTTGTTTTCTGAAATGATCCGTTACTTTTACGCCAGATGTAATGGGGGATACACCTTGCAAAAAGTTCAACTTTTGTCTTGTCAGTCCACTGAGTATTTTCCCAAAACTCTTGGGGATCATCGAGATGTTTTCTGGCAAAACTGAGATGAGCCTTTATGTTCTTTTTGCTCAGCAGTGGTTTTCGTCTTGCCTGCCATGCAGGCCATTTTTGCCCAGTATCTTTCCTATGGCGGAGTCATAAACATTGACCTTAACTGAGGCAAGTGAGGCCTGCAGTTCTTTGGATGTTGTTGTGGGGTCTTTTGTGACTTGTTGGATGAGTCGTCGCTGCGCTCTTGGAGTAATTTTGGTTGGCCCGCCACTTCGGGGGAAGGTTCACCACTGTTCCATGTTTTCACCATTTGTGGATAATGGCTCTAACTGTGGTTCGCTGGAGTCCCAAAGCTTAAAGTCCGTGTAAAGCAAAATCAGCCATTTTCTTCTAAACACATTAAACAGGTCTTAAATGTGTTTACTTAAAACATGTAAAAGCCATTCGACCATTTAGAATTTAATTTTGGAGCTAGGCTCACAAACTGTTTTTCAACATTTCTGTGTTCAGGATTTAATGGGCGGGTCAGAAATCATGGCCATGATTTGCATAAACCCCGCCCTGCTGCCGAAGTGGTATAAATACGTTCAGCGCGTCACCTTCAGCGGTTCTCCCACTTGCTCTCCAGTCTTGGATAGCATTGCTTATAATAGTTTGCAGCTAGCTAACCAGCCAACCAGTCAGCTAACCAGTCATGTCTCCTCCACATCGCTCTGCATCTTTCTTGGATGCCACAGTGTGCAGGGTGATGGCGCTGTTCGCTTATTTAAGTTTCCTTCGGATGACAACGTAAGGAAATGGTGGATCGATTTTGTCAAGAGGAGCTAACGTTACTGTGGGGAGTTAAACATCACCACCAACACCGTCTCTGCAGTGTCCACTTTACCCCTGTTCGTTTCAGCAACTGTCAAGTCTGGATTTCTGCAGAGTCCGTTGACGCTGGTCACTGGGCCGAACCGATCCTCTCCTACCCCGGCTTGCATCCTCTCCTCCCGCCGACAGCAAGTGCCACCGGCCTTTATGTGGCCGTTGCTGACACTCTCCGTCCCGCTGACAGCGGGTGCCACCGGCCTTTATGTGGCCGTTGCTGACACTCTCCGTCCCGCTGACAGCGGGTGCCACCGACCTTATGTGGCCGCCGCAGCCGACCCTCTCCGTCCTGCTGACGGCATGTCCCACCGGCATAACGTGGCCGCTGCCGCAGCCGACCCTCTCCATCCTGCTGACAGCGGGTCCCACCAGCATAATGTGGCGGTAGTATCAGGGCCGCATTATTGGTGAGCCGTCCCAGTGTGAACGGATAATCCGGAGGCGCGGAGCGAGGGCGTGTCGGTCTGACAGTCTGATAACTGCACAGGTCCTTCACTCAACTAAATACAAAGAAATGTCCCACAAAGCAACGTTACATGACCGAACAAAAGTAACGTTGTAACTGTCTTTGGCAACTTATATAAGGAAAACAAATACCGCAGCTGTATGTGGAGAAGCACCTGTCCTCCTGTCCGTCCTCCGCCTGTCCTATCTGACTCCTCATCACATTTCCGCTCAGAAAACAGCGTTTGTCACCGGCAAAGACTTTAACTCACCGAGTGTTTGTAACGAAAATAAATCACCCGCGACCACCAGCTCTCCTGACCGAGATTTCAGGGAACTTTCCCCCGGAAAACAGCCTCCGTCCCCGTGAGTGACAGAGTCAGACAGCGTCCTGTTTACTGATGGTGATTATGTATAATTATGTCATTTAGCGCGAAAACTTCACTCCATCACTATCCAGGATGTTTGGTGGGTCAGGATCTCAATCACTACACATTATAACAGCATCCATATGATAACTGTCCGCGGGTTTAGATAGACAAGGGGAACACCTGGGGAACACCTGGGGAAACACCGACGTCATTAACATGACGTTTACCATCACCTCTTTAGGAGCAGCAGCGCATGGGCGTGGTTCCAGCGCCTCTAACTGACACGCCCCCAGCGTTTCACAGCAGAGAGAAGTGCTTGTTTTTCCAGGGTTTTGAGACCTAACTTTATATACTTAGCAATTTTTTTAATCTTTCAAATTTGGCTCAGTGGTCAATGATACATGTTTCTATGGTGTGACAAACTCCTAATACAAATTTTTTGCCGCTTTACACGGACTTTAAGAAATGGCTTTATGACCTTTTCCAGACTGATAGATCTCAATGACTTTCTTTCTCATTTGTTCCCGAATGTTCCTTTGGATCTTGGCATGATGTCTCGCTTTTAAGGATCTTTTGGTCTACTGCACTTTGTCAGGTAGGTCCTATTTAAGTGATTTCTTGATTGAGAACAGATGGGGCAGATCCGGCATGGGTGTGGCTAGAGAAATTGAACTCAGCTGTAATAAACCACACTTTAGTCATGTCTTAACTTTTTCACACAAGGCCATGTAGGTTTGGATTTTTTTTCCCCTCTAAATAAAAACCTCCATTTAAAAACTGCATTTTGTGTTTACTAGTGTTATCTTTGTCTTACATTTAAATTTGCTGGATGATCTGAAACATTTAAGTGTGACAAACAAGCAAATAAATCAGGAAGGAGGCCAACACTTTTTCACACCACCGTACATGTGCACAGTAAACTAAACAGCAGCAAGAAATAATAACACAATATTAAAAACACCAACTGTTCAAATCTGTGTTCATGAAAAAAAAAGGCAATGACAACGTATTAATTTACTGTCGTTTTCTAAACCCATGTTTAAAAAACGACAATAAATGTACTTTGAAGCAATGATTGAGTCCTTGAGTCTTGAACAGCTGTTTTAGACAATGGAGTGTTGAGGATGAGTTCAGGAGTCGCACGACTTGGGGAATGAAGATGTTCCATAGTCTGGTGGTACGGAAGCAGATACTTCTGTATCTTTTGCCAGATGGCAGCAGGTTGAACAGACTGTGGCTTGAGTGGGTGTAGTTTTTAAGGACTCTTTGGACCCTGTGCAAACATCTCACTTCACCAATGACACAGAAGCTCTGTAGATGGTACCAACGACGTTCTAGGCAGTTTGAATCACAAGCTGGAGAGCCTTCCTATGTCAGTCTGAAGTTTCCAGTCAGAACGCATTCTGGATTAGGAGCCTCAGTCGGAACTCATCCACTTTCTTGTCCTGCGACCTGACGATAGCCAGAAGAAGGCATGGTAGAGGGACAGCTCTTGGTCCAAGTTGGGTCAGCTTAGCTCCAATGTCATCTCTTTTTCCCCCACTTCCAAGGGCAGTCACAGTGCTTTTGGTAACATTTTGTCCCGATAGTCTGGCTGGCCGATGTCGCTGATCGAGATGCTCTTACAGTCTGCACACTAAGTCCAACCCCCACTCTTCCTTTTCCAATGTCGGTAAGTGCATTTCTATTGTAGGTAAACTTTGCTTCACTAGAAGGCATGGAGTGAAAAAAATCAAAAACATGTAAGGAGGTTTGGTGGAGCTCCTGGCTGCCACAGCTGCATGTTCCACCATCATCATAGCAACCCAGTTGTTTTCTATGAGTCTGGTTGTCAAACAAACAGTTGGGAGGGTTGGATGTTTTCAAGTCCTGCTGTCAGTGCAGATGTTCGTCATGCTTGGTAGGCTGATACTGGTAATAATCTTAGCTTTGGACTTCCTGTTTTGGAAGTATCAGAGTGAAAAAAAACTCACAACAAAAAACACTTTCCAACTGAACAAAATTATTACAAAAGAAAGAAGGAAAAAAAAGGGGGCACTCCACAAAATTCCTGTCGCCTGTCCTGTCAATAGTCCTGTCACAAAGACAAGCATGTGAAAACAGCTGTATAATGTATTATGTGGCTCTGGGGGAGATTCAAAACCAGTATGAGAATTATTGGATCTAATGGTTTTGAACCATCCTAGAGACTATGTTGCTCTGATTCTGACATTTCTTTAACCTGCATCAAAGTCAACAAAATTTCTGGAGTACAGTAGTAAGGAAAAAATTCTAATAAAAATAGTTTTTCTGCCTTTAAATGATGAACCATTAACTGATTCATCCAGGCTGGACTGATTCAGCCTCTTGTTACAAAGAGGTGGGCGTTTCCTCGAGTCTAACTCGAGTTCCACGACCCCTGAAGATGAATCTAAAAGGTTGCAAGACATGCAAAAAAGAACAGCTATGCTCAGCAAATCTCAGGAGGTCTACTGTATCAACCAACAGGATGCTCCGCTTTAACACTCTCAGCATCGCACATGTAACGTCATAGACATGCACGCTACGAAAAGCAGGGGTCAGTCTTTAGCTCTGCTCTGGGTAGGGAGCGCTGGTACAATGCATGCTAAGCCTTTGCTGTCTCCTAACATCATTCATAACAATGCCTGTTAATAAACAGCTTCTCCATGTGTCTTTAAATCACAAGTTGTTCTGCTGCCACAAGATAATGATTGCTTCTCACACATTAATTTGCGTGTCAGCAGAGAGAAGTGGGTCATAGTTTTCCCTGCCTAGCCAACTCAACCATTAGGATGCTCAAGCACCAATAGTACTATTACTCATATCCACACAGAGCAATTATCAACCTCACCAAGACGTATTATTGTGTTTGTGGCTGTGCTAGCACAGCAGCTCTTGGATGGCAATGTCAGTCCAAAAATATTTGATGAAATTCCATTAAATCTGTACTGTTGCACGCCATCAGGTCAAGATTTAAATACCATTTCAAGGTGCAATATGTGACATTTATAGTTCCGTTGAGTTCATACTCAAAACAAATTGGGGGCAGCATGTCACCAGAACTGCTAACTGTAGCTACCAGTAGCTAGTTAGCTGTGCAGCTAGCAGTCTAGACAAAAGCATGGAGCACCGGGAATGTGTTAATTTTAGTAGATATCTCTGCAAAACAATACATACTGCAGATGTCAGAGTTTCAAAATGTATTTCTTCACTTACTCTTCTTGTATGTTTTTAACTTAAATTCTTACATATTGCACCTTTAAGACCAAATGCCTGCAAAATTCATCTAAATCATCCTCAGCTGTACTTTGTTTATAGCGCTACAAAGCAAACATTTGCATGCCAACATGCTAAACTACGATTAACATTGTTAGCAGTGCAGCTTGTAAATATTTGCATGTTAGCGTTTAGGTCAAATGTGTACAGCTTCGGAGCTGCTAGCGTGGCTGTCAAGTTTTTTTCCTTGAATTTGTCATCCATCTAGATCTCATAGTACAGTGGTGACTAAGACCAAGAAGTCAAAATGAGTATTTTTTCTGTTTTTTGTTTCAAGTTGATTCTATGAGATTCCATGAGATTCCATGATTTAATATCCTTACAACACAGAATTCATCAATATACATCATTTCAGATGCCAGTATTCAAGTATCAAATATGGATTTCACAATCCATTTTTGTTCAAATACAGTGATGAACCTGAATTTAGTCTGTTTCCCCTTATGTACCCAGTGGGGCGTTGAGCTCACGTGATGTGTGTCTGCACTGGGCACACACACACACACACACACACACACACACACACACACACACACACACACACACACACACACACACACACACACACACACACACACACACACACACACACACACACACACACACACACACACACACACACACACACACACACACACACACACACACACACACACACGTTAAGGTGAGAAAATGAGCGACCGCAGGAAACGAAGTAAAATTCGGATGCGTCTCAATTACATAATACAAAAAGGCTGAGTGTAGAGCATGCAAGTTTAAAATCTCATATCAAGCAGGCTCTACAAATAACCTTCACAGGCACAATGGAACTGTACATCCATCAGTGCAATTGGAAGAAAAAAGTAATTAGCTATTATTAAAAACGGCCAAATTAATGACAGAAGACATGATGACAGAAAAAATATCTTAACATCCGATAAGGTAGTTTCGTGTGTCAGCTTTGATCATTTTGATGGAGACTGAGACTTACAAGACACTCATCTGTCTCTCCTTTTTCCACCATAAAATGACTCTGAGCGTAGATCGGCTACAACATACCATGACCTAAACCTGAAATCCATCCTGTATTTACATATTATGCTATAAAAATTGCCCGTCTGCAGAATCTGCATTTACTGTCAATCAAATTAGAGTGCAGGTTTTCAGCCAAAAAGGTCCCTGCTGTTGGGGTGACTAGACCACCAGCCCCAAAACACAACATATGCTGGTCAGCAACAGCATATCTGTCTGTGCCGTTTTTTTCAGCAGGGGTGACAGCGGCATGTCCGGACATGTCAAAGTACCCCTCAGCAGACACCATCGTTCCGGAACGTCACACTTCCTCTCTGTGATTTGTTTTGGGATAGTTCTTGATCATTTCCATAGCGCGCGCGTGCATCTTCCGCCCCCGATGGTGTCACGGGGGTGGGGTGTCTGCTGGGGGTGGCTGCTTTCCGATCATGCCACCTCGGTGGGACAAACGCCGACAGCGGGACTTCATTTGCATGAAACTGCGTGCACCTTATCTTCAAAACACTTCAAAAGTAGCCACAAACTGCGGGAACACTGAGGTAGACTTGATGCTAAGGTCATGCTAATACGGTCTTGGCGCCGGTGGCATGGAAGTGGGGCACAAACCCAGAACACAGACACAGAATTGAAACTGAAAGACGCGGATTAAAAAAAAATATCAAACTAGTTCACACACACACACACACACACACACACACACACACACTCACACATTTCACCCACCTGGCAGCCAAAACAGTCGTCATCCATGGTCAAAAACTTTTTTTAAAAAATAGACAGAAACTTAATGTGTAGTCATCTTGAGGATAAAAAAAAGGATTAAAGCGTCTCCGTCGAGCTCGAATCGACGCTTAAACGAAGTCTGCAGAAGCTTCTCCTCCTCTCTTGCCGTGAGGTGTGGCTGGTGATGGCGCTCCTGTGTATCGATGAGCTGCAGCTGTGCGGCTTTTAAGAGCTCTGATGGGCCGACTGACTCCTCCCTCCTGTCAGCTCGTGTCTGATCCGCAGACAGTGTGACGAAGTCTGCAGAACAGACCTGTGGATCAGACACTTCAGTGAAAACACTGATAGTACACTTTAAAAAATTGCTGTTACGGCTTTTATTTTGCCAAAGCTCATGTGATTCTGCAAAATAAGGAAGGGAATCAACAACAATAACAAACACGTGTTAATAAAAATGAGACAATGGATTAAAATAGATCAACTTTTATCTGTAAAAGTCGTCAACTGAAATCTGACTGAAAGAAAGTCTGCGAGTGTAACCATGAAAATGTACTGAGCACTTTCATGCACTGTGTCCACACTGCGGTTATTTAGAGGTCATTTTTAACCCATATTTTCCAACTAAATGATCTGATATACTTTTATCCAGATTTCTCAACATTTTCCTTGTACATTTGTTTCAGTGATTTAAAATATACCTGTTCACTCCAGGGACTTTCAAATGCCACAGCGCTTATTCTGCCAATTTTTTATATATAATTTATGCTTTAGATGGTTAAGTAGACAACAGTATCGAAGAGTCCTCAGATTTATCTCAATATCAATAAGATATTGTTTATTTTTTACTATTGTTATGTTTTGGGTTTTTTTAATACTACTGTCCTTTGGTTGCTGTGGCAAACAAATTTCCCCAATTGTGGGACACTAAAGGAATACTTGTTGAAATAATTCTACGATGATTTGGAACTGGAGGAAGGAGATCGGAGTCAGCTCAAAGGTCAAACGAGGTTTTAATCTTGTACAAGAGGAGCATTCACAGAGCAACACACAGGTCTGTTACCAAGTGAAGACTCAATGTCTTAGGAGAACAGCATGGCATTTATCTGCCTCTGTGGGTGTGTTTTCACTCTGATAGTTACTTTATTCCCTCCTGCACTTGTAACGGAGTTAAGAAGGAATGTGATTCCACTGGCCATAAAAACTCATCACACGACACAGAAATGTGTTTGTCCTATGGTAATTAAATGCAGCACCCCTGTGGATTAGGGTCGTGCACCCCGAGGGGGGCAGCAGTAATTGAACCTCGCTGTGTCTTCCAGGTGGGTGCATGAGCCTTGAGCTCCGCATTGTTTCACATTACTTTAATTTTAATGCTAAAGGGTGGTTTAAGTTTTATTTTAAAGCATATAGCTCCCAAACAGCCGAGCACGTCCTTTTCCATGAAAAGTTTACGGTGTTTTTCTTTTATTTGTGTTTACAAAATGGCTAGTGCTACACATGATAGCTAACCTGCACTTTCTTTTCATTGTACATTTTTCAGACGTGTATGTGCGTGTGTGAGAGGAACCGGGACTGACTGTATTAATTATTCCTCTGCCAGGTACGCTTTGTATGTTATTGTATGTTAATTTTGAAACTAGTTGAGAATAATTGAACCTCGCTGTCTTCCTGACGTGTATGTGTGTGTGTGTGTGTGTGAGAGAGAGGAACCGGGACTGACAGTATTAATTATTCCTCTGCCAGGCGCTTGGCGAGCACATGTCCGAAATAAACGGCGAGATTGCCAACTGTGAAGGTCTTCTTCGTCTTTTAAACTACACAACGCAGTGAGAGAGTACAACGCCGCTACACACTTAAGGAAATAGTTCCCAGAGAAGGAAGTGTTAACCTTCAGTGATTCTTCAACACCTTACACGGGTCATAAAACAACCTAAACCGAGGTCACACATCACAGGTTACAGGTCACGTTTAACAGTTACAGTAAACATTCCTGTGTAAGACTTAGAGACGTACAAAATTTCCATCACAATACTGATTCTGAATATAGGTCAGATAGGCAGAATGTAATCGTTGGCACATAACGTCCACTGGTGTGGCAAAACAAAAAGAACTGAAGTATCACTAGCATTGAAAAATATTGGTTTGCCTGTCTGGTTTTCTGAGAATACATTTAACATTTATTTCTGAGTCAATTCGTATGCTGTTGATGCACTACAGCGGACGTGTGATGAGGTATCTGGACTGCAACACATTCTGATCTTTAATTCAACTCAGTTTAACTTTAACCTGTTCCTCCTCCTTGTGTGAGATAAGGAGTGTAGACTTCGGGGCTCACAGCTCCAGGGGGTCCCTGGTGCCAGTATTCAGCTGTGTGTGTGTCAAAGGTTAGCAGAAGACAAGGCCACTTTAGAGGACTGAAACAGACTCTGATCCTAATGTCAGATTGAGGGAGATCGTGTCCAGAAAAGGATAGAGGGATCATTTAGGTAATTTTGGGATACAAGACCTCAGGAGTGACAGTAACAGATTTAGTCATTTATGGGAGATGAGCAGGGAGATAGACCAACTCCTTTTCTGGTCGATTGGACAGATGGACCCTTAACCCATTAAAGTGCCCACTTAGAAGAAACTACAGTGGCTTTTTGAGAATAACAACTACTGAAAATAATGCAGGAAAATATCCCCTGTGACTGTTATACTGTATATATCATTTTATTAGATGACTGTTATTGACCTAATCATGTCAAATGAGGGTTTAAACTATAGTCTGTTGAGATGAAGCTTATGTAGAGTAAAATTAAAATAAGTAGTTACTGATAATGATTGCTGTATTTGCCAAATCACTACCAAATGTGAAGGTGTAGTATAGTGTAATCACAGTAAGTAATTAGTGGTTAATGAAAACTGGTAATAATTGCTGTAACGTTAAAGAGAATAATCAAGTGAAGAAATCACAATGGATGGTTGAAATATGTATTCCTCTGCTCCATTTGACTGAACATGCACCTATCGATCGAATCACTGAATTATGATGAAAAAAGTGTGAAATGTAACCACAGGTTTAAGAATTAAATCATGTAACCAAATATGCAATGCTTCTATTATTTAGATTAAAATTCAGTAAGAAGAGTAATTGAACACAACGGGATATATCATTTTTAACTAAGGCCAGAGTTATTAAAAGCTAATGGTGTATTCTGAGGAAAAATAACTTGTTTTTTTCTTCCAAGGAAAGAGAGAAGGAGCTACTGGCGCCAGGCACAGGCAGGGCTATGTGCGGCCGCGATTTCAAGGTCGAAGTTGGGGAGTTCAAAGGAAAAATACCCGCGTCAGCAGAGTTGAGGAAGATTAAGGATTGGATGAGATTATGAAACCATGGGAGTGTAATATGTTGTAACCATATAAAGTAGTTAGTGGCTAATGATAACTGAGAATAACTGTTTTAATGACAAAAGTAAGATTGAAGGTTTATCAAGTGTGAAAACGATGGGCTGTAACATATTGCTCTGCACCAGTAGACTGAATGTGCACCTGCTGATTAAAACTACTGTAGTGTGATGATGTGAAAATGTCACAACAAGCGTAAGAATGAAATCATGTCACCAAATATACAGCACTCTTATTGTGATGGAAATGTTGTACTCCATGTAGGGACACGTGAACTGAAGTCTTACACAGCCATGTTCATGTGAGTGTCTAACATGACCATATATATGTCATCATATTTATATTATCATTACATGTCTTGTTTTTTTACCCGTATAAGGAAGTGAGTTGGTTTGCTGCCCATGTAAGGAATCGAGTAACCACTGTTTCGCTCACCTCTCTGTGAGCTCTTTCTCCAAGTGCAGAAAACATAACTCAGCCACTGTGTTATGTACACCCACAGAGACGGATACATACCAAGCCCTCCTTCTCAGAAGTTGAGTTCTCTCTTTAACAATCCTGGATGACATCATGCCCTTCTTAAGACTGGAGAAAATTAGATACTCACTTCAGCTATCAAATAAGAAGATCCAGAAAATGTGGGGTCCCTCCCTAAAAGCATTCCAGACCCTGTAAAGGCTCGGCCCTTGAGTACAGCTCAACTATGCTGCACACTTCTTACTGACTCCTACTTTTTTTTTTCATTCTTGCACATCTCATTGGTGCATGCTTTGTTTGATATATACCCTTACTCACTTCATGTCTCTGTAATGGCTATTATGCACTGCACATTTGATATACCGAGAAAACTTCAATAAAAAGGCCCCCTTCACTCATGTCCTCTATACATTGCGTGCTTGTGTGTGTGTGTGCCTGTGTGTGTAATGTGAGTGGAAAAAATAATTTCCCCTTGTTGGATCATAAATAGACAGCTATTGATTGATGCTGTGGTAAATAAAATACATCCTTGTGCGTTCATTTTTAGCCGCAATCATTAATCACTGCATGATTGGGAACTAGCTTAAAGAAGATGCAGAGGGGACAACAGCAAGATAAGGATGTAGAAAGTAAATTGTCTGTGTTTACTCCTTCTAAGGTATCAGAAGTGTCTACATTGTAGGTCAAGGAGAGTGCAGCAGCTTTGGCACATAGCAGGTCAAGAAGAGGGCAGCAGTTAGGACATAGGAACTGGAGGTGTAGATTCTGTTCTTTCTCCAGAAAAAGATGAAACAGCAGCTGGACGAGGAGGTCACTTAGAGTCGGATAGAGTCGAAGGTGGAGAATGGAGTCAGATCAACGAGCCAATCCTGTTGAAGGTCGTGGACCAACGGACCAATCCTGTGGAAGAACACGTCCATGCACTATTCAACCCTTTATAGTATAATAGACTTGGTTAAGGACAGCTAGGCAGTCAGACTTCACGAAGTGACACACAATTTGTTGCTTGACAGAGAAAAGGAATATCTCGACCCAGAGCTCTGTAAGCTTTATTCATTTACTGCTTAATAAATACATTGATTTAAGACCAAATATCTTCTCATATCGCTTCATTGAAAGATCACGCTGGACTCAGCCTACACATAGACTGAGGTGAAAGTAGTGGAGCTCGATCATCATCCAGCATCCATTGTCAACCGCTTATCCAAAATCAGGTCGCAGGGGCAGCAGCTTCAGTAGCGAGCCCCAGACTTCCCTTTCCCCAGCCACATCGGCTAACTCGGCTAATTGCAAGATATAGAAGTTGAAGGAACATTGTCTGTGTTTGCTCCATAAAAGGTACTGGAAGTGTCTACATTATAGGTCACAGGAAAGTGCAAGTTGCAACAAACAGGAGGTCGTGAAGAGTGCACCAGTTTAACGTATGGGAGGTCAGGAAAAGGGTAGCAGTTTCGACAGTTAAGACATAGAAACTGGAAAGTGTAGGTTCTGCTCTTTATCCAGAGAAAAGAGGGAAACGACCACTGGCAGCAGCTGCACTTGGGGTCACCTAGAAGTCAGATAGTGACAAGAGAAGAGATGGGAGTCAGATCAACGAGCCAATCTGGTCAAAGGTCGAAGGCCAATGGACCATTCGGTGGAGGAACACATTCATGCACTATTCAACTCTGTATAGTATAAAGGTCTGGGTCAGGGACAGATAGGTTGTCAGACTTCGTGAACTGACCCGCATCCTGTTGCTTGTCAGGGAAAGGAAGATCTCGACCCAGAAGTTCTGTAAGCTTTATTCATTTACTGCTTAATAAATACATTGATTTGATACCGAATATCTTCTCCTATTGCTTCATTAAAAGATTGCGCAGGACTCAGCTGACACATAGACTGATTTGAAAGGTAAAGGAGCTCGAGTCCAACACAGGCCAGAGAAGAGATATAATCCCTCCACCTGGTCCTGGGTCTACCCCTAGGTCTCCTCCCAGTTGGACGTGCCAGGAACACCTCCCTAGCAAGGCGCCCTGGTAGCATCCTCATCAGATGCCCGAACCACCTGACCTGGCTCCTTTCCACGCTGAGGAGCAGCGGCTCTACTCTGAGTTCCTCCCAGATGGCTGAGTTCTCACCCTAACCAGGTCACAAAGAATCGACCCCAGCGGTTTCTCCTGCGGATGGTGGGTCCACGGGATGGGGGAGGGAGAAGTGCCATGTTGCTCTTTCAGGCTGTGCCCGGCCGGGCCTCGTGGCAGACCCGGCCACCAGGCGATTGCTCACGGGCCCTCCGTCCAGGCCTGCCTCCCGACGTGGGCCCCGGGCTTCCTCCGGGCAAGGTCTCTCACCTCACACCTCTAATTTTCATGGGGTATTTTGAACCATACTTAGTCTGGCCCCTCACCTGAGACCAATTTGCCTTGGAAGACCCTACCGGAAGCACGTGGCTCCTGACAACCTAGCTTTAGAAAAACTTTAGAACACACAAGAAACGAGAAGTCTTCACACGACACAATCAAGGCATGTTTTGTTTTTAAGTCAGGTCATTTAATCAAATTAAACTTTGTGCTGACATTGTCATCAACAAGCCTCAGTATTCTCCTGAATGAACTAGTAAAACACAAACAACATTCACACACTTTTTTCACTCGCTGTATCATTCTATCTCTCTCTTTCTCTCACACACAAACACGCAATCAGGTGAAATGTGGATGAAGACAAAACCAAGCAATGGAACAACTAGATGACTAAAAGCAACATAAAGACTGAAAAGACCCAACAACATCTTGGGGGGATTTTCAGTGTCTGTTGATCTGAACAGCAGAAAACACAGAAGGCATCCTGACATTTAAACATAAAACAATGGAAGGTGTCAGCTTAAATATCTCACTTCAAACCCTCACACTCATTGCTCATGGAAGCTATTTCAGAGACGCGCTGATACCCAGTGAAATGAAAACAACGTTTCACACGCACAACCACAAAAATGTAAACAACAATAAATGTCAGGAAGGAGTGATGAGTGTTGTGGAGTGAGGCCTTGGTTTGTTCTCTCAGACAGGAGTGCTTTTGTACCCTTCAAAATAAAAAAAAAGTCATATAAAACAAGACAGACGAGATAAAAAAAAAAAAAAGTCATTCACCGTCATTAAAGTCCTCAGATCATTTGTTTTCATTCCTAAATCCTCCCCCTTTGTTCTCCAACTCATTTGGCTCTATAAGGACAAGATGTGCTTTGGCCATCCTATAAGTCTTCGAAATAAAAATAAAACATCTCTCAGAACATTTCTCATCCCACACTTGCTTACTTTACGCATACAACTCCGTCTTTTTCTACTCTACCACCCACGTATGTATAATAACCCCCCTGATGTCTGACCCCACAGCCTACACCTTGATCTGAGTTTTACACTCAGCCCCGTCATAGCTCGTCATGGGCGGGTTCATCTGCTTTGAGTTTGAACTCTGCCTCTGTGATCTTTCCGTCTCCGTTGCGGTCCTGGTTAGAGAACATGTTGTCAATGATGCGATAAGGATCGAAGCCCGGAGCCAGACGGCCTTTACCCTCGGTCACCTGCCGCATGATGTAGTCGGTGAACTATAGAAACAAAGTAGGGACGGAAGAGGCTCAATTAAGAAAAAAGGCAAAAGCAAAAAGGGAAAATGTTTCGGATGTACATTAAGTCATCAGCAGGTTATCACGTACCTCAGAGGGCTCCACCTGTTTGTTTTCATCTTTGTCCATCTCAGCGAAAAGGTCAGGAGACACATCGTCGTTCCAGATGAACATGTAGCCCTCAGGTAGTCCTTCCTCCATGTCTATCAACTCGATGTCAAACACCAGCACTGCGCTCCCTGGGACCTCGTCAGCTACACACACAGACAAACTGCATTAGCAATAGAAGTTTCCCTCCCTAAACACCACCACTGCTTGTGCTTAAACTACAGAAAAAGCATTCTGGTGCAACATATTTCAAATGGGTTCATGTTTCACTGATTGCATCAAGCCAACAGAGAGGAGTCTCCATGTGCAGCAGCCGGTTTACACCAATCACTTTTTCACTTCGTGTTGCACATCAAGAAATCATTTCCTGGTTAATGCTATCCTAATTCCTGACTGATTAAGTGGCTAATTCACATTGATGAAGACGTGGATTACAAAGACAAAGTGTCGGCTGCTTCTGGGGACTTCATCTTTGAGTCAGATCAAAGTCAGACAGAGAATCAGTCTGTTGTCTTTGGCTGCAGCAACAAGGAGGGTTAAGTCTCTTCTTGACCTGATTTATCGCTAAAGTGATTAGTAGATTCATTTTATGGGCCTTCCCATCTGTGGCTCCCACAAGGGTCACATCTGTGTCTGGTAGTTGTCCAATCTGGCATCCCAGGGGGGTGTCAGTAAAGTGTATTGGGATTGGTACTACTCATCTGGGTTTCCATTTTATGGAAACCCCTGTTGTTTTATAACATAACTGCAGTTTTTATCTGGCAAAGGGTCTGCAGTTTCCAAAATTCCCAGGGAACTACACATATACAAACATTTACACACATACACATGCATACTGATTCCAACTCATGTGGAACTCCTCTGCAACAATCACTTTACTTATAACGTGTCCTCAGACAAAATAATATAATACAGTGTGATAAGAAAGAGGAGAGTTTTATTCAATCGTCTAGTTGTATGTAGTTCATCACACATGAAAACCAACTCATCAAGAAAAGTGTCCATCTATCAAATATTCGCATAACCGCACGCTCAGCTAGCTGCATGCATCAGAAACCACCACCCACATTTTTTTTCCCATCATCTCTGCAAATCTGTGAGCGTGTGTGTGTGTGTGTGTGTGTGTGTGTGTGTGTGTGTGTGTGTGTGTGTGTGTGTGTATGTGTGTGTGGCTGTGTGTGACTTACTGACTCCTCTCTCCCCGTAGCCCAGGTGAGGAGGGATTATCAGGTGCCTTTTCTCCCCCACACACATTTCCATCAGTCCTTCCTCCATCCCTGGAACCACCTGGTTTGCTCCCAGGACAATGTTGTAAGTCTTTCCATAGTTATACCTGAAACAAATTGAGTCAAAGTACAAAATAACTGACTAGTCACTCCTTTTAATTATCATTTTACAGAAAGCACATGTAAGAATACCCGTAAGAAGTAACATATTACTTCTTGCAGCGCCCTTCCACGTATTTTCTGTATTAGAGCAGTGTTTTTCCCCTGATTTCTTGTCTACCTGACAACAATTACTGAACGATTACTCATTCCTAAAGAGTGTGGATGAAAGATGGGGAAGAGGTGAAGATTTTGTTTCTTGTCACAGTGACAATGTTTATTCAGAATATCAGAGGAGTGGAGTGACGTCTGTCTTTTATCAAGTTGTTTCAGTGGGTGAGAAGACAAAACTTGGCTCGAGACACAACACGTTCTTTCAGGAATAGCTTATCTTTCACACGTACGATATATTGTGTATTTTAATATCTTTTTTTTGATATGGGAGTTTTTAATGAATGCGTTTTTGAATGCTTTGCTGTCTGTGAGCTCCTACAATTTCCACAGAAACCTTAGTTGCAAAGGCAAAACTCAACTTTAGATGCAAACCGGGTCAGGGCTGTGATGTGCACCTGATAGAAATGTTGTTGTTTTTTCTTTGTAGATCAGTCTTGAAGGCGAAGGGGGTAACACAGATAATCAGCATATATAAGGCATATGGAGGAAGGAAATTAACTGGCTACTTCCTCTTAGCACTGACGGTATAAAAATCTTAACCTCATCCTGTGCAGGATTACAAGACACGCTACAGATTTGCACATCTGCAACTGACTGTAGATTGTTGCTGTACTATAGGGCGATGTTTGACAAAGTGTAGAAGTTGAGAAAACTGACTCAAATACAAGATTATGTTCGGACCAGTGGACCAAAATGCCCTTTGTCATCACATTCAGTGATTTAGACAATATAAGTGTATATCAGTCGGTCAATCATTCATGGCCCCCCACCAGCATCAATCCAAATGGTCATGGTTATCCCCTGATTGTTCCTCTAGTGCCTCTAGTGTCTCACAGGCGTCTACTCACGTGGAGTCGATGGATGTGCCGTCCATCAGAGAGGCGTTATAGTGATATTTGATAAAGTCTCCCTTCTTAGTCTGCCTGCCGCACTCTTCTGGCATGTATGTGACCTTGACTTCGGTGATGTCTGATGGGTTGTGAAAGTCGATGATGTGAACGTCAAACACCAGCACAGCTGAACCGGGGATTTTCGAGCCTTAGGGGGCCAAGGCGAGGGAATGACAAAGACAGAATTAAAAGCAGCAGACAAATGAGTCGGAAATCATGATGAACATAAGGATAACTAACCCGTGCCCTCCTCTCCGTAGGCGAGATGTGGGGGGATAGTGATGGTGCGTTTCTCTCCGACACAAACGCCAATCAGACCCTCGTCCATGCCAGCAATCACGTAGCCTCGGCCCACATAGGTGTCGTAGGTACGATTACGAGAGTAGCTGCAGGACGGAAATTATTAACAAAAGTATTTTTACACTGCTGCATACAGAAGAAACTCACAGTTATCTGCATGCTAAATACAGTTTGATTGCATATACCTGCAGTGAGTTGTCAGTTAATCACATAGAACAATGTTTGAGGCACAGAAGAGCACAACTGAATGACGTCTGCCAACTCGAAGAGCTGTCGCCAGGATACAAAACAAGTCTATTGCAAACGTCAAGTTCGAAGAAAAATCTTACCCCCAAAACCCCCTGTGCTTCCGTTGCTACCGACAGTTTGTTTTGGAGAATGAATTTGTGGGTTTTGATAACACAAACATAGCGTGTGATGGAATTTATGAATATTAAGAGCTTCAAGGTCGGGGGAAAAAAGTGTGTATGCAAGAGGAGATGGAAAATGTGTCTGGTTTAACAGACGATCAGGAGTCCACAAATGTGTACACAATGTGAAAAAATCAACCACTCGATAACAACGACAAAGGTTACAAGGTCTAAACCGCACATCTGTGAAGTGGAGCTGACTCAGCTGCAATGTATTGAAGGAGGTGTTTCCATTTCTTCAGATATTATTATCAGACTCCTTAATTTAGTAGATTGTACAGTACATGCTGTTGGGGAGCCTTTTTCTTATTATAGTGATAGTATAATGCAGTGATATACATTATAAGACAGCCAGGAGCTTATGATATTTTTATAGTTTAAAATCACTTTTTTATAACAATAGTTTTAGACCTTAAGGACATATTGACTGCTCATCATTCTGCCAGTCTCTCCATAACAGTGACCACAAATCTGCCTTTGTGGTTTAGCAGCACAAGAGCAAAGGAGTTTCAGAACTACTCAGAGAGCACATCATTAGGTAACGGAAACAGGACATTTGCATTAGTTGTTCTTAAGTTTCGATTCATGTCTCCATGCATCATCGGAGCAGAGAGTAATGCTGCCACCGTGAGGCTGAATGAGGAACAACACAGACTTAAAGAGTAATAAGTAAACCATCCACAGATTTACTCTGTGTCTGTTAAACAATGACACACACCTGGAATCAAAAAATGTCCCATCGAGGAGGCTGCCGTTGTAGTGGTAGCGCACAAAGTCTCCAGAGACGGACTTCCTGGTGCAGGACTCCGGCACCACCTGATTGGTCACCGTGATCCCGTCTCTGGGGTTGTGGAGGTCCAGAAGTACGACGTCAAACACCAGGGACGCCTGTCCTGGGATGTCGCTGCCTGGAGACAGAAGGACAAGGAGAGGTTGAGGAAAAGAAGTGAGACTGGTGTGGAGAAAGAGATGAAGGAGAAGATGACATGAACTACAAACATAGTTCTCATCATTCTTCTTCTAATCATGGCCGGGACCAATTCCTAATAATGACCAGGTATCCTCTAGATGGACCTTGAGTCACAATTATCTAGTGAAACTATCCTAAGAATAAAATCAGTACAAATGAAAATGTGACTTAAAAAAACATGACACAGAAGAGCAAAGAAACATTCATTTCTGTGGTTTCTTTATGTGGACTATGTTGTTATTTTCTCTCCCTGAGACTGGACATATTTTACTTCATTATCGTTGGAGATCATTATTCATAAAGATATTGCTGGAGGACAGAAATAACTTTAAGACCCTGACTTTTGTACGCCCAGTAAGACATTCGACTGAACTGAACATTGTGCTCTTTCACTTGCAGCCAGCTGTGAGCTATCACGCACACACTCCATACCCTTTGTGTTTACACGGCAGACATTGTAAAAGCTTAGCATGGCCTTAAGATAAACTGTCCGTGTAAGCATCGGAGGGAGCTTGAAGTGGCTTACACTCGTCTAAATCCGCTTGCACTCTGCGTAGGGAAAGAAAACCAAAGGTCCCATATCTATCTATATTTATGAGTAAAAAGTTGCAGTTTTTGCAAAGAAATTGGTCAAGGTTGGAGTTTGAGGAGATTCTATTCTATATCTCTGACCAGACTGCTAGGGTAAATGTGATGTAGTTTTAACTGTATACGTCCGTGATGTACTGCCATCTTATGTTCAAAGTGTGCAACTACAGCACCTGTTGCTATTGCACTTTAGTCTCTTGTTATTCTTAAAGGAGTTGAAACTTTAAAGTGCAACAGGAACGTGATCAGATTCATGGAAACAGATAGTTAGGAACTGTCCGTACGCACCGTCTCCGTTCTCTCCATATCCAAGCGAGGGAGGCATTGTGATGATGCGTCTCTCTCCGACACACATTCCCAGAAGGCCCTGATCCATACCGGCAATCAGCCACCCGATCCCAACGTAAGTGTCATAGGTACGCATGCGGGTGTGGCTGCCATGAGAGATGGAAGAGAGGTTGGTCAGTCATGTATGTGTGTGTGTGTGTGTGTGTGTGTGTGTGTGTGTGTGTGTGTGTGTGTGTGTGTGTGTGTGTGAATAAGATATCATACAGAACAAACCTGGAGTCAAACAGCGTCCCGTCCAGCAGGGTGCCATTGTAGTGGTAGCGAACGTAGTCAGACACCTCCACCTTCCTGTCGCAGGTCGAGGGCGTGTGGTAGGTGTTGATCTGGACGCCGTCCTCTGGGTTCCACACGTCGAGCAGCAGGACGTCAAAGTGGAGGATGGAGTCCGCAGGGATGATGTCGCCTGGAGAGGAGAGGAGAGCTAGTCATTCAAACAGGCTCTTGATATCTGTTTGATTATAGAACGAACGGTTGCTGGCTGATTACTATGCTTATATTTGGGTTAGTACGGGCCTCATACTGTGAGTAATCATGTGGCTGATTGTCAAGTAGAGCCAAAACAATTAGTTCATTAATCACTGAGTCCACTGACTGAATCAAAAACTACGATGTTAATTAATTAATTAATTAATCAATCATTCCAGTCATTCTTTAAGCAAAAATGCCAAATATTTTTAGCTTTCAAGCTTCTCAAACATCAGCTTTTGCTCGTAAACTGAATCTCTTACATAAAGTCACATAAATGTAGTAATGACAATTTTACTTTAGAGCACTTTTTAGGACATTTTACTTAAAAAAAAAAAAAATTACTGGATGAATCACATTAATCAATAATGGAAATAATAATTTGTTGTAGCCAAATCTTCCATTCCTGTCTCATGCTTACAACCACAATAAATCTCTGCACTCCCTGCTCATCCCTCTTTGTTACCGTCTGGCTACAAGGTACCACTTGTAATATTAGGAACAAGAGTTTTATCAGACCAACAGCTTTCTGCTTAAAGGTGCTATTTGTAAGAAAAGTTGATTTTTGAATCTCATTCCCAACTTGTCAAATAATGACGCTTTGGGGTGGTGGCCGACCCGTCCTACAAGTTTTTTTCAGACCAAATGATTAATCAAATAAAATAATCTGCAGATGAATCGATTGTGAAAACAATTGTGAGCCGCAGCCCTGGCACTAAGTGTGTAAACGCACAAGTAAACTCCTCCACATGTTATCAACCCCGCGGTTTTCACCACCACGCATTATCTCAACCAGCTGTGTTTGTAAACATGACCACGAGTCGCTTATTACTCACTCACTACTACTGAGAATACAATGTCTGCAGCAGTTTTTTCTCACTGTCGCTTTTGGATGCAAGTGAAGTCGTCTTTTTGAGCCTTCAGCACCTCGACAAGTGTTCAGGAGAGATAATAAGGAGCAGAAGGAGAAGGAGAAGCTAAGGAGATGGGAGGTGGAGGAGGTGGAGGAGGAGGAGGAGGAGGGGTGCAGAAAGGACTGGGTGTGTGGCAGCCATTACATCTTTACTCCTGATGAGCTGGAAGCAGTTCTCTTTCCGGTTCAGATCTCTGTCAATCTCCTGCAGAATCTCACCTCTGTGTTTTCTTCTTTCCGTCTGATGTTCCCTCTAATGCAGACCGGGGTAGAGGACTATAGCCTCAGATTTTTCCTGTCCACACATGCCTACTCTCTGTCCCATTATCTAACTATTTCATGCACACACACATATTTACACACTGACGCACCAGCCTCTATAGCCTCAACATACAATCGTATTAACATTTTCTGGCACGAACATACAGTGGAACATACAGTTTATCTGCCCGCTGCCGATGCTCCAGCATCTGCAGTGCAGTTAGCAGAGTTAGAGTCTTGATCAAAAGCAGCTTCCTCTGGCCTGCTTCCTGGTCTGTGGTGTCTCTCTGACATCATCAACATGGACGCTTGGGGGCAGCCCCCTTCCTCTCCGCTTCGCCTGACTCGAGTACAACAGGGGTTCTACTGTAATTTTTGTCACTTATGCTCCTGCCAATATCTGACCCAAGTTCTCTCTTTGTTACGGCGAGCAGCGCCAGCGGTGTGCTCACTCATCTGTGTTTTTATAATGACTGTCGAGGGGAATAAACACCGGCCTGTCCTCAAACTGTTATATTCTGTCCCGACTGATTCAAGAACAATCAGTCATGTTGACACAGGGATGCCGGGAAGTTATAAACATACACACCGTATCCACGCTTTCCGTAGGCGAGGTGAGGGGGGATCTTGACCAGACTTCTCTCGTTGACACACATCCCCACCAGAGCTTTGTCCATCCCTTCGATCAGCTGCTTCTTGCCAACAAACACGTTGTACGTGCTGCCACGGTCGTAACTGAAACAGATGGAGCACAATTAAAAGAAAGGAAGAAAAAAAATAGGCAGAACATTCACATGATGTCATACTGACCAGGGACTCGGGAGAGAGTGGATGCACCAACATCTTGTTAAAGTAACTCATGGAAATGATACTTTTACCTACACACTGCCATTTTATGCCTGGACGACAGTTATTCCGGTTGCGAGATTCAAACGCCCCATCTTTATTGCATGTCATTTCTTAAGATATGTCATCCTGGTACACACTAATATATGTGAGTACAGGGCCACCAAATCAGTTAAAGGGTTAGATAATTTATACATTTTCTTTTTCGTGTGTGTGTGTGTAATAAAGATTCTTCATGTAAAAAGTCCTTAAAGTTAAAAAGTCCACACCAACAAACGCTCCTCTCTCCTACATAAAACAATGCTCCTGAAATGCTTTGTCAGAAGTCCTGCCCTTAATTCCGTGACTTTATGACATCACACTACGCAGCCATGTCACACATTTACATAATGTATGCTTATATTCACGGTAGAAGTGAAGCTAACTGGAAAATGAAAACATGACAGAGCCGACAAGAGACACTGTGGGCGGTGCTGGCTCAGGCGTGCTTGACCTGACCAATCAGCCCAGACTGGGCATTCAGGAGGAGGGGCCTTAAAGAGACAGGAGCTAATTCAGAGCGTCTTAGACAGAGAGGGAATTCAGTGCTGCAGCGCTCTACAGTATGAGAAAAACCTGATGTATTTTCAAGCACATATTGAGAAATATATCTTCTTTAATGCAGCAGATGTTGTTTGATTAATATTGCACTTTATTTGTTCAGATTTCTTTTACAAATGTGCAGTCAATTAAATTACCAATTAAATTACCACACTGTGGTTACAGGGCAGTGGTGGTGGAAAGTAATGGTGTACATTTACGTAGGTACTATACTTTATTTTTACTAATAGAAAGTAAAAGTACTCACTGTGGTAAGATGTTCGCTGTAAGTGTTTCACCATTATATATATCCGGCGACCACTTTTTACTTCACTGCATATGTTTGATAACTTCAGTTACTTTGAAGATTCTGATTATTCATCAACAATAAGATTAAGAATATAAATTATGATACATTATTACAGATTAAACACCCCAGCAGTTCCATTAAGTAATCAGAATGAGCTCATTAATACATGAATAATTCATATATCGTTTGCATAATGTGTACTTTTACAGCTAGGCAGGAGATCACCGATACAGTGTCATAACTGTTGTATACGTCAAAAGTTCCCAAAAGGCGAGTTCAGGGACCTTCAGATGTCCTGGAAGCGGTTCAACTTTGAGCATCAGGACCTGGTCCACACGTTTCAATGAGTATTAAGCTAAAATTACTCTATAAAGTCTCATCTAATGGGAAAATAACCCCTCTCATTTTTGGAGTCATTTATGTAAGCTCACTGTTGGTAGTTGAGATGATAAGTTTCGGAGCTCTTGATAGAAGCATTCGTGGATCCAGAGCTCAGCCTGGCTGCCTGCGTGGCTAACAGGGACGAACCACTAAACGCGCACTTTTACGCATCGCGCACGGTGTTCTCACGGTGCAGCCGCGCCGCTCTGCACGGTGAGACACTGACGGGAGGCTCAAAACAATCCTTTGCTCGATACTCACCTGGAGTCGAACTTCTTGCCGTCCGGAAACGTGCCGATGTAGTGATACCTGACATAATCCCCCACTTTGACTGCGCGCACACACTGCTCTGGCACGAAAGTTTTCTCAATGAGGATGTCGTCTAATGGGACCGGGGGAGCGTTGCAGGCGGCGAACGCCACCAGAACCGACAGAAATAACATTCGCAGCACACACTGGATCATCTTCACTGCCGACAAACTGTGAGCCGCTGGAGATAACTGGGGTACGGCCTGTATGTGTGTACGCTGCCTCCCTGTTCTCTGCTACTTCGGTTTCCTTTACTCCGACTTGGACAGAAGTCCTGCCCCCCGGTCCCAGCGCAGGAATGATCACGTGTCAAGGCGGACGCAAAGTGCACTACATCCGGTTCAACTGTGACGCTAAAACCTCACTTTGCCAACCTAAATGTGCCGTTTTCCTGATAAAACTGGGATTGATGAAGATGAACACCTGCGCTCTTGTGTTTGTACACGAAATAGATGGACACAAATGCAGCTTGAGAAGCCATTCGTGCTTTTATTTTGAAACTACGGGCTGTTTTTCCTGCCCCGCCCCGCTTCTCTCTCGCTGCCTTGACGCACTTTTAGATTGAATGGGGTCGTTTTGGGCACCACGTATTGCTCCTGCGCAGTGCAGCCTCTCAGATGTGTCAACGTGGAAACATAGGGGTCTCCATATACACGCACCACACACACACACACACGCACACAGCTGCAGCAGACACATCCACCTCTGGATCCATTTAAATCACTGTAATGCACACATCTGGATGCGCCTCTGGATCGGTTATAAAGTTGAACACAGAGCAGGACGCGTAAAGCTGATGCTTGGGTTCTTGTTCTACATGTTTCCTCATGTTGTGTTGTTGGGGTTCAGGCCTGTTCGGGGGGGGGGGGGGAGCAGGCAGGAATGTCTCTACGTGGCAGTGGGAGGGGGAGGATCTCTCCAGCCTGGCCAGGGGTTTTAATTAGACATCGAGAGGAAGCAATTTATAACTCTTAAGGGAAATATTTTATAACTAATGTTCAATCACAATGGTCATGAATGTCAAACCCAGAATTTCTACCTTGATGTGAAGTTATTAAAAGACCCCTCTGTGGCAGCAGTGGAAGTGTACTGTAATTGGACAGAACAGCGACAGTGATTTACTTCTGTGATTCAGTGGGAGGAGTAGCTCCACCCGCTGGAGAGCGTCTGCTCCTGCCCGGGGGAGGGGAGGCTTTGTCCGGATACGTGGTGCAACTTGAGGCGGTCCTAGAGACCCACGCACACCGACAGTCCGGGACCATCCCAGCCAGCCTCGGCACCAAACTTTAAAAAAAAAAAAATGGCACCCTCCACTTCTTCCCAACTCTTCTCTGCGCTCTTAATCTTACTCGCCGCCTCTGTTGTGGACTCCCAGTATGAGAAATACAGCTTCAGGAGCTTCCCCAGGAACGAGCTGATGCCGCTGGAGTCCGCGTACAAATACGCGCTGGACCAGTACACCGGGGAGAAGTGGAAGGAGACCGTGGAGTACATGGAGGTGTCTCTGCGGCTCTACCGGCTGCTGCGGGACAGCGAGGCCTTCTGCAACCTCAACTGCAGCTCCATGAGGCTGGAGGACGAGCACAAGTTTGCGGAGTTCGCGGAGCTGCGGGCGTTCGGGAACGTGATGAAGAGGGCGCAGTGCCTGAAGCGCTGCAAGCAGGGGCTGCCTGCCTTCAGGCAGACCATGCCGAGCCGGGACACCATAGACGAGTTTGAGAGGAGGGAGCCGTACAAATACCTGCAGTACGCGTACTTCAAGGTAAGCGAGAATATGTGGGGTCCCCTGAGGGTCAGGGGTCAAACTTAGATTACGCGTAGGACGATCGGTATGGGTTCACAGTGCATCCACACTATATTTATTTTAACTTGACTGACAGTGATTTTTCTAGAAATGCGTTCTGACGTCACCTACGTGCCACGGATGCAGGGGGGCTCGGTTTTGCCAGAAGGCAGGACCGACAACTTTACTCTGTGTTTACTCGTGTTTACTACTTCCAATTAAGAGGTAAAAATCAGACAAACACTAGTAAATAGTGGTGGGAAAAGGATTCAGGTCTTTTACTCAAGTAAAAGCAGCAAATGTGTTAAAATGATACTCTATTAAAAGTAATTATTTACTTTTTTACTCAAGTGATAGCTCCCAAACATCCTTGAAGCACCCGAAACAAAAGTACCTATTCAGCACCCGAAACAAAAGTACCTATTATGCAGAATAGCATACTTGAATAATAAACAGTATATTTTATCATTATGTTATCATTTTTGATGCAGTAATGTGTTCACCATTTGAATGTTGCAGCTGATAAAGGTGGTTTAACTTCTTTACAAAGCTTGTCGATTTCCCTTTGCAGCTCAACAAGGTTTTACCTTAATATGATATGTTACATCATGATTTGTTTGTTTGCTTGATACATTTTGTAATATTATATTTATAATATTCATGAAAGTGCCTCAAAATTGTACTTAAGTGCTTAAAGCTTGAGTAGATATACTTGAATTGACAGACACTTTCTAACATTTGACTGGTCATCACTTCCACAAAGGACTTCTGTAGGAAGAGTTTGGATGTAGGATTTGGATCATTAACGGTCATGTAGTCAAATGAAACTAAAGACCTGGAATATTGTAAAATGAGTTGAGAAACATAACACACTCAGATGCGTCTGTCTAGGTATGGTTCATTTTCCAGGCATAGTTTGCACAGTGTTATGTGGTATTACAGTAATACCATAATATACTGAATATTTGTGGGCTGTAATCTGAAGACTCACCAAATGAATCCCAGTGATCACGTTTGTCCTATGAGAAAACGTTCTGTCCGCGCTGGCTCTTCCAGAATGGTCACTGAACGGTTTATTTTGTGTGAAGACTAAATGAATCACAACATTTGGTCTGCAGATCAGACCCAGTGAACATCCACGGGAGATTTCCTATTGACATGTTGGACGGCTCTTTTCCCCCACCACCACTTTCAAAACACTGAGTGATCAGATGCCTGGCCTCGAGTTTCAGAGACTTGTATGATCTCTGTTAATGAGCGTTTAAGCCGTAGGCGTTAGTCGATCTGCACGTAACACTGGGGGATTACAAAAATAGTCTATCAAGGTAATGGTTTTTAGAGTAAAGGTTCAGGGGTCCTTTAGGTGGTGGAACAAAAGCTGGGTATTCTTCTATAATGCCACTGCCTAGATAACAGCACAACATAGATCCATTTTTTGCTAAATATAATGTATAAAGTCAAATAATAAATTAAATTAGATTCACTCCTCTGCTAGAAATCACCACCATTGTCGCTTAACAATAGGTCAAATTAGATAAGGAGTAGTTGCATAAAAACAACCTGATAACTGGCAAATCATTAATAAAAGTGTTCCCCTATTCTGTGTTGTTTCTCCCAGTCCGACAACCTGGCCAAGGCGGTGTCTGCCGCCCACACCTTCCTGCTGAAACACCCCAATGATGAGATGATGCAGAGGAACATGGCCTACTACAAGAGTCTGCCTGGAGCCGAAGAACACCTCAAAGACCTGGAGACCAAATCTTATGAGGTACGCACACACAAACACCCACAGAATCAGACTCTCTTTAGTTTGCACAGTGAGAAGACGGAATGAAGAGGCTACTTGCATGTAGGAGTCACGCCCTCATCCACATGTCCTTGTGGACACACACATACACAAACCATCCTATTATTGGCTCTGTGGGTGTGCTGCTGTGGTCAGAGCCTGTGGTGAACCAGCCACATCATGGGAGGATTCATTCATTCGCGAGTGCTTACCAAAGTGGGGCCAGGGGACCTTTTGCGGACCTCGGCAGGGCTTAAAATAAAAAGTGGAGGATTCATCTCCACTCTGTTGTTTTATTCACTGTAAATAAATGTATATGTTTGGCTAATATTTATGTTTTTCCTGACGGTCAGGTTTTATAGCCTGGTTCTGAGAGAAGAGACATTTTGTTTTTATATCTGAAATGACAAATAGACTTAAAGGTCAAGTCTGTAGGATTTAGAGGCAGAAATGGAAAACAACATTGATTATTATGTTTTCATTAGTTTATAATGACCTGAACCTAAGGACGAGGAGCATTCAGTTGGTTACAATCTGCACCTGCACTGCTAGATGCCATTGAACCCAACACGCTGGACCTCATTAAACTGATGTACACCACTCGCTTTGAATAAATTACCAATAAAATGAGTAATGTGATTTTTAACCATGCCTCAGTAATAACACTTAAAATGAAATGTTAAATGACGGACGGATATGTTCTTGTGTGTGTGTGTGTTATTGCAGACATTATTTGTGCGTGCGGTACGGGCGTATAACGGGGAAAACTTCCGGACCTCGGTGTCAGACATGGAGTTGGCCTTGCGGGACTTCCTGAAGGTCTATGACGAGTGTTTGGCTGCGTCCGAGGGCCCCAGGGACGTCAAAGACTTTAAAGACTTCTACCCCTCCATCGCTGGTCAGCTCAACTCAGCTTTGACTCCAATCTGTTTCCTGTTTCTTGTTGTTGCTCAATTAAATCTTCTTTTCCTTTCGTCATCTTATTTTGATTTGCTCTTGGTTTGATTCCTCAGATCACTACATAGAGGTCCTTGACAGAAAAGTGACGTGTGAAAATGACCTGACACCTGTCGTAGGAGGCTTTGTCGTTGAGAAGTTCGTGGCCACCATGTACCACTATCTGCAGTTTGCCTATTACAAATGTGAGTAGCTTGTCACTAACATGTTTGACTGCCATGTCAGACTTTTCTCAGAAATGTAATCATGAGAGCAAATCCCTGCATTTACTGTTGAAACTGTTGTGTTTTCAGTGAACGACCTGAAGAACGCAGTGCCATGTGCAGCCAGCTACATGCTCTTTGACCCCAACGACGAAGTTATGAAGAATAACGTGGCCTATTACCAGTTCCACAAAAGCCAGTGGGATCTGACAGAGGAGGACTTCCTCCCCAGATCAGTGAGACATATTAATGACTACAAATCTCATGCACCCACACTGAAGCGCTCACAGTTCCTGTCGGGGGGGAAGGCCTTTACTTAATCAGGTGGATTTTTCGTTGAAACGGAGACCAGTTTCTGAGAAAAGAAGCTGCTCTGTAGTCTGGTGGTACGACGGTGGATACTTCTGTATCCCTTGCCAGAAGAAAAGAAAAACCCTCTCATTAAATTATAACTTTACGACTTTATAGTGGATTTTTGTAGAGATTAAACAAACAGTATACAACATGTCAATTAATAAGCTCTTGAGTTGCTGGCAGGCATATTTCTTTGGACAGAGCAAGAACAACTATTTCTAATTTCTAAGATAACTATCAACTGGCTTTTTCTTTACACTCAACAGTCAGACCAGTGAATATAAAGCTACCACCAGCGGCCTGTTAGCTTTGCTTAGCAGAAGGACTTGAAACAGAGGAAAACAGCTAGCCTTGCTCTGTCTGAAGCTTAACTAAATTCTCCTACCAGCACCTCACAGGAAGACCGTGCTTTACTTTAAAAAGAATAGTTTGACATTTATTGGCGTTGTTTTCTGTGAGTTACATGAGATGATAGACACCTCTCTTGTTGGAGCCAGCAGTCCGGTAGCATTGCTTAGCATAAAGACTTAAAACGGAGGAAAGCAGCCATGCTTGTTCTGCCTGAAGCAAACAAAGACCATCCACCAGCATCTCTAAAGCTTGCGGTTGTACATGTTGCATCTCGTTTGTTAAAAGCGCCTACAAAGTAGCCGTGAAAACGACATGTTGCGGTTTCCCCAAGGACACTTCTTGGCTGGCGCAGGGACTTTGTGATGTCTTCTTTGGACAGACCCAGGGTCCCTTTTTCCCCGTTAGCAGTTTTTTGTGCTAAGCCAAGCTAAGCTAACCAGCTGCTGGTAGCTTCATATGTCAAGGACAAATATAATGGTGGTATCAATCTTAGAATGTGATTCTTACAACAAAGCATATAACCTTTTATTTCCCATATCTGGAATACACTGATTTTAGACTGAGTTAGCACTTGGAATCTGACTTCTGTCCCTGTTTCATGTCATTAAGTCACTTTAACATACATTCTACGTGTGTGTGTGTGTGTGTGTGTGTGTGTGTGTGTGTGTGTGTGTGTGTGTGTGTGTGTGTGTGTGTGTGTGTGTGTGTGTGTGCTGCAGGAGGCATTGCGGTACTACAATCAGACCACCATGCAGCTACAGATGCTGGAGTTCTCCAGACAGCGCCTGGTGAGCGACGATGAGGTGCGTGCCAGTATTTACATATTTCTGTGTTGGTGCATAACAGGATGCCTCTAGCCTGGAGGTTATCTTTGGTCAAGTGAAGGGAACGTTAGGAACAGCCCAGCCTTTAGAAGAGACCTGCATGATTCCCATGAAATCAGTTAAAGTCTGGATCAGGTCGTTTGCGGCTCTCTCAGGCTCCGTCCTTGTGTAACTTATGGAAAAACCCTGGATACCTCACTCTCGTCACATGACTCCCTGCAGTACAATGTGGGCCCTGTGTTTACCAGGCTGCAGTATGACAGACAGCCACAGGGTGGTAGTATGACACAGGGATTTCTTTAAGTTGTTATGATGCAGCACAAGGACTGTGGCCATCAGGGTAACCCAACATAAGCCAGGATTACATGCTGTATGTGGTAAAATACCATTCAGTTCTTGACTGTAATCTCTTCAGTAATGCCAGGTATGACAAATCACAGATAAAACTGAGTTGTCAGATGTTTTGCTAATTCACTTGGTGCAGATGTCCCTTTGAAACAAAGCACACCCTCCTGAGCTGTGTGTCCCCCCCTCTCTCACAATGTGTCTGCAGGGGGAGGTGGTGGAGTTTTTAGATGAGTTCCTGGATGAAGATCATCACCCCATGCTGGAAGGTCCACCGCAACACTGAGAATCCAACACACAAGCAACAAAACAGCACAAACACTCCCCAGTTTGTATTTATTGGGTTTTGTACGAGGCTCTGATTGGTCACTGTGTTCTTACCTGTAGATCCAAAACCCTGAATTTTTTTATTTTTTTTTTGATCTCCTATTTTGTGCACTAAATATCCAGCTGAGTGGTATGGACATACTGTACAGCACAGTGGCTAAATGATTTAAAGACGGTTACGAGAATAGAGATTTAAATATTTTTACTTGCTTGTTTTTGGAATCATTCCTTCACTGTGAATCATGTTTGTTTTCTTGCAAAGACGGCAATTTCTTTTTTTACAATGAAATGATAATAAAACTTCAGGTCTTTTAAGTGACTGTCACAGTGTTGTTGTAATGGTCCAGCTGTTTTTGTTCATTACGTTTTAGTTAATTTCATGGAGTCATAAGAATATATATTCAAACAAACAACGAAGAGGAACAGAATAGGACAAGGACAAAAGACAAAAGACAAGGACATGAACTAGTAAAGTTAAAATACTAGATATTTATATTTTTCTTTAAATATATCAGTCTTTAAATTAAACTTAATGTTTTAAATGAGACTAAATGATCAAAAGCATTGGTGTTTGTGTGTGTGTGTGCCTGTCTATTCATGAAAGGAGGCTAAGCCATGAGTTTGTCTTTAATGTAGTGAAGAAATCTTTTCAAATCTCATTTCAAATAATACCCTTCCGTCCTGCACAGCGGAGAGGAGGATATCCATTTCTATGCGGCAGCCCTTGCGAGCAGATTATGCCACTCTGTGATTGATGGTGCGTGAGCTGACTTCAGCTGTCGGACGAGAAGTCTCCTACCAAACATGATGGCGGCCTCGACCGATTCAGTATGAAAAGAGGGAAATGCGTCTTTTAAGGTGGGCTGGTCCCTCAGCAAAAAATATACTGATGCCAAAAGGGACTTTTCTCTGGACACTGGTCATTTTTCAGGGAAGTGATAGTGTTACACTTCAATGATAGCATAGAATCGTAAAGTGATGCTTTATGACCCCTACCCTTCCTTTTTAGGAGCTTAGTTTAGTCAAACAGACAACCTACTTTTAATGAATAAATTAATTACTAATTTCATTAGGCAAATTTTTTTTTTTCAGATCTGGCCCCTTAAAAAAAGCAGAAGGCCTGACATAGAATAGCCCAGGACTGTGTGATTTGGTTTAAGAGACAATTCAGAAATACAACAGTACCATATAATGTGATTAAATAAATTCATTTATGTCTAAGGACAGACCTTTTTATATATGAGGTGTAGTCTTATTTCAAATAGGATTATTAGTATACCTCGGCTATCATGTCGGCCGTCTGTGGGATCAATCAATATAATCATGATCTGATAGGCACCCAGGAATGGAGCGAAAACAAGGAATGGTAGCAAGTCAAACTTTGTCTGAGGTAAGGCTCACATTCTCAGACTTTTAAAACTCCTGGACTATGAAATATCTGTAAATGGAAAAATATCATAACTGGAATTTCTTAAAAACACATGACTTCATATGTTATGTTCATTAATTTACTGTCACATAAGACAGGTGAACCAAGGGGAATTTTTTGTTTAAAATGTACTCAAACGATTAACATTCAATTATTAATACCCTGATTCAGTCTTTTTGACCTGGAATGAGCAGATGGAGAGTGTAAGGGGCAAAGCAGGATGTTTGTGAGGGCCCTTCAGACAAAACCCAGGGCTGTGCTGAGCAGAGAGACGTCCAGAGAGAACACTGAGTTGTTTAATAATGTTTGAACATTGAGTCTCTGTGCAGTTTGTCACACAGTGATGTTAAAAACCCACTGGGGAACATTCTCGCTGTGTTACAGAGCATCACTCTGCATACTCATTCCGCTCCTGTCTGTATTTATCAGTCTCTTTTTTTACTTCTCCCTTGCCAGTGCTTTATCTTCCATCTGCCCCCTTTTGTCCTTTTATAACATATTTGTAATATACCACATGACTGATAGGAGCGGCTTGGTTTTAAATTAAGACAATGAGCTGATTGTAAGGAGTCAAAGATGCAGGTCAAAGTCACACCTTAATATGCAACAAGGCGGCAAATGTGTCCATTTGAGCTGGATAGAAATACGATATTAAATCAAGACTTAAAAACCACATGTTATGGAATTTATTGTGACTTAAGAGAACACATATACAGTACACATTTCATCCCGACATCACACACATCAGGCTGTTTCGGATGAAGAAGGAAGAGACATGGACGAATAATAGCAACTTGTGAATGAAAGTCAGTAATGTCTTTCCCTTTGTTTTCAGTATTTGTCACATAACACAGGTGATCTCTATATTGTAACATTTCTGATGATTCTCCTCAGTCTTTAGGCATGGATCATGTGAAACCTGGTGTGTAATCTACAGTGTGGTCTTAATTTATGATATTACAGTTCTCGTGTTCAAGGTGAGTGTCTAATAGTGGGTGAATAGAGAGGCAGTGGAGATGAGCTGACAAGAGGAGGTAAAGTCTACCGTCAGCTGTGCTTGACGTAATTTATTTGATTTATTTCCCTCACACCAGTAATGTGTAGAGCAAGTAATTACAGTTCATATTTACAAGAACATAAAGACAACAGGTACTTTATTCCACATTCTCGCACCACATTAGGTCAATTTAGATTCAGACAGCACAATATGGAAATTAAAAAACAATGGAGAAACTCAACCAAATCAGAAAAAAACATGTATGTTAGACAGACGCATATTTAACGATTGTTCGTGACAGATGACTGACCGCCACCCACTTCTGTCATCAATTACAAGTGAAGCACTTTCTATTTAAGTTATTGCCGTTATGTTGTCTCTTCACATCACCAGAATTACAAACTCTAATATCTAAGTTTCAAACCCTTTTATAGCTATCTAAATTTATTTACATTTGTATTTTTTTTATGAGCTTTTTTTATTTTAACATTTGACTTTGCTCAAGTATTTGGCACAGTATGGAAACATCAAGAGTGTAAATATCACAGAATCATTCAGAGCTGTAGTAAACTGCAAAATCCTTCATTTATTTAAACTAGGACTGGACAATAAACTAAATGTATATATGAATTTCTAACCAAGCTAAATTGAGTTATACTGCATTTGATGAACAAATAGTCTGAATTCACAAACACTTAAAAATAGTACAACAATCAATACCTAACTAGACGTTAAAATAACAAATCTTCCCCATGCCCCAGTCCAGATACACCTCTTTAACTTATCATACTGTGATTTATAAAACCAAACAGCAGAACACAAATAAGGACATTTGATATTATTTAGCATTATATTATCATTACAAAGCTGAATGTCAAAATTTCTCATAATATACATTTAAGGCTATGTGGTCCAGCCCTAATTTGGCTTACCCATCTCTACATTATATTTAGAAATCTAAATGACTGTTTATATTGAAGACCCTTACCCTTATTACTGTTGGTAATCCTTTAAAGGTGCAATATGTAAGAATTGGCCCACTTGTCACAGGACAAAATGTTACTGCTGCTCACTGTACTCGTTACTGTTGCTGTCTTCAGCCGTTTTTAAACAGCCTCCTCAAGGTGGGAATTTTGTGTATTTTCCATCAACATCTGTATAACGCCTACAAGGACAGAATGAGGGGGAATTGGGACGGGGGTGTGATGTGTTGATAATGTGTTACATGTGTGACCCAACACTTGGGGATTTAAAAAGGCAGCTACCAGAAGCTAGTAGCTAACTCAAAGAAGAAGAACAGAAATAAAAAATGTCCGTAAACAGGAGAGACAACGATGTCTGGGAGCTCCTTGTTATTCAGAGAACGTTACAGAGACAGCAAATAATTGTTTTTGTCATGTTGTGCCATTGTTATCGTTTAAAATCACTGCCTGACGCATATGTTGTACGTCACACTAGACACTGACGCTGTTGTGCTACATGTCTCGCTTCTTTTACTTCCAGAACGCCTGCGTGCCATCTAATATCTCAAACTGGGGTGGCATTATGCTTGTGTTGTTTTGCTCATTGTAGCACCATTGCACAATCTCTGTGTAAAAAAGGCAAATGGCTGCGGCTACTAGCTGCCCCTCAGCTACTTAGCTCCGTTAGCCACTAGTGCCATAGGTTGACTCGAGTCTGCCCTGACCCTGACTGAACTGGACCAGACTGATGAAAGTATGGAGGTGATTTACGGCGGCTTGACCAGGACTGACTCCCGGGCAACAAAGACATGGCAGGTGAGGACAGGAGAGGCTTGAAGCCGAGTAGCTAGCTCGCCACTTACATCTCCCAGTCTAAATTATGGGAGGCAATACTATCAGACTATCACCTCCTGAGGTACAGAGTGGTATTACGAGGCAGGACAGACTAGCTGGTTAGCATGCTAACTTCCACAACATCAACATCAACACCAACACCAACATTGTTGTTTCTTCACATTCTGTTGATTATTTTCATTAATCTTTGAATATTTTAAACAAAATTACATATTGCACCTTTAAGTTACAACTACAACATCGAGGGTTGTGATATGACTTTTTCTCTGTTGCCATGGCAGCACCGGAATGTTTGATGTCTGCTGAGTGCCGACAGCAAACACAACACACCACTTACCGGCGGATTGCACTGACCTGAGACACACACAAGCACACACACACATTCAGAAAACACAGAAAGGGGCTGAGTCTGCAGTCTGGACGGACACTCGCTCTACATCTCTTGCCAGCCGACTGTCAAAACCAACAGGGGCGGGAAGATCTTCAAATGTTTCACCTGTCGTCCTTTTTCACACCTTTCCCCAGCATACAGCTTATCCAACGGTCTCTTCTGGTCTGATCATATTCATGTTTTTTCTCTAAAGCTGGTTTGAAATAAGCCTTGGTCTTTCAGCCCAAATCTGCTGCAATTATCTGAAATGTTCTGAAGTTCAGCGTTCTCGTCAGGGATCAACAAGTGGAATACAGTATTTTCATACACATAACTCAGACACACAGAAAAAGATTGAGAATCAGAACAACACAGCTAAATCAACAAGCAGTCAACGAAGTCAACAAAACAGCAATGCAACGCGGGAAGTCTTTACCATACTGTCCAAGAGTTTCAGAGGTTGACGTCTCAGTTCATGTATTCATGCAGACAGACATGCCTTCTTCTTGTGGTTTTCCTACTTGGTCATTTCCTTAAAATCTCTTTTTTCTGTTACTGGATTAGAGTCCAGTTCAGACACAGCCCCTCCACCTGTCCAGCTAGACGTCAGAGCTTTGAAAATAATAGGTGGGTATAACAAAGATACGTAATTGGAAATTGTTTCACTCATTTTTCTTGATGTCAATCATCACTGTTTTACAGAATTTTCTGCATCCCTTAGGTAAGTGTTTACTCTCCAAATCTGGTTATACCTAGCCAAAATCTTCACTTACGAAGTATTCTCTAGCAAGATGAGGGGCTGTGCTTTCCTCTTAAATTCATCTGAATCTTCCCGTCCCTCCTAAATGTCTCTGTCCCCTCTTTCCTATTACTTTTACACTTTTTGCTGCATTTCTATCTGTTGGCCCTGTCTGGTCTGACTTTGGCCCTTCCCATTCATCTCGTACATCGAGCTCTTCTGCTGTTGCCGTTTGTAACACCACACCCCGATGATGACCGCCGCGGCGACCACACACACCAACACGGTTATGGCCGCCACTGTTGGACCACGGCTGGAGGAGCTTGGAGGAGGGCAGCTCTCACCTGTACAGATCGTCTCCCCGATCTCTCCCCCCATCTCGCCCCTCTCCCCGGTCTCACCCGGTAGGTTTTGCACAGTGTGTTCCTCTCCCAGGCTGTCACCGTCAGCCATCGGTGGAGCTGCATCATGGTCCAGGAAGGGGTGCTCAGTGAGTTCATTAAGCCAGGAGTGGGTGGGAGCTGCCTGTTGTGTGTCCGAGTCTGAAGGCTGTGAGCGTTCAGGGGAGGGAGCAGCGGTAGGGATGAAGTCAGGCCAAGTCTCCTCCACTCCCTCTTGCTCTACGGCTGGCTCAGTGGTGGTAGACTCGGGCACCTCAGGTGAGCTGGTGTTAGGGACAGGTTTACGAATGTCCACCTCATTTGGTCTGTCTGTTATCCTGACAACTGTCCCCCTTTCTCTATCCTCTGGGCTTACCCTTCCCGTTGCAGAGTCTCCATTATCTGCTTCCGCCTGAACGACAGGGTAGCCGTCCAGCCAGGTGTCATCTGTGGTGGCCTTTACTCCTTCTTCCTTCTGTGTGACGTTCTGACTGTCATCTCTGGGTATAGAAAGGATGACGTGCTGATGACCGTCATCAACATTTTCATGGCTGTCATGATCATCGTAGATGTCATGAACATCGTGGTCTTGATCGTCGTGGTCTTGATCGTCGTGTTCATGATCATCATGATCATCGTGATCAGTGTATCGGTCATTACCATCAACCTCCAGGTCATGGTCATCATGGTCATCATGGTCATCATGACCATCGTGGTCATCATGACCATCGTGGTCATCATGACCATCGTGGTCTGGATGTTCCTTGGAGCTGTCATGGCCTTCTGTAACATCGTCACCATGATCTTCACTCACATCTTCATGATCTTCATAGCTTTCATGTTGATCATAAGTATCATCTTGATCATCATACTCCTGGCTGCCATAGCGTACACGATCACGATTGCGATCACGATCGCGATCACGCTCGCGATCACGCTCCTCCTCATGTTCACCCATATCATAGTGGTCATCATGATCATCATGATCGTCATAACTGTCGTGGCTGTCCCGTCTATCCAGATCATCACGTGGAGCTGGAATGTACTGTTTGATATGGTCATCATGGTCATCTTTGTCTTGATGACTGTCATGGTCATCTGGATCCTCGTGGTGGCTGTCGTCCCGATCATCTCTGCCATCTGTGTCATGATCATCATATCTGTCTGGCTCAGGATCATGATCGTGGTCATCAACATCAAGGGGATGCTGGTAGTGGTGCGTTTCTTGGCTTTCGTTCTCTTTACTCTCCTGCGATTGGGCACCAGAGGCCCTCTGTGTAGTCTGTGTGACTGGACTGATGGATACAGGGCGTCCCTCTTCCTGGAAAGCCTCAGAGGGAAACCAGAAGAGGTGTTTCTGGGAGAGAATAGAGACAGGTGCGTCTGTGCCTGCAGCTGCATCAGCTGTAGCCACCTCCCTCCTCTCCTGCTCCCATACAGGATGGCCTACAAAGTCCTCAATGGCCCGTTGCTCCTCCTTTTCTCCTACTTCTACAGCTCCTTCAAATTTCTCCTCTCTCCCCATGTCACGCTCTCCATGTTGGTCTTGATGCGTCTCCTCTGCTTCATCACCGAAGCTCGTCTCTTGCTGCTCCTGACTCATTTTGCCATCCGGGTTGGCGGCTCCGTGCACCTCCTCGTACACTTCACCATTAGCCTCCGCAGGTCTGTCACTGTTGGGCTCTGCCTCTCCATAGGAGTCCGGGAACTTGTCCTCATAGTCTATGTGACTTTCAGTCTGGTCTGCAGAAACAAAACAAGAACACATTTACTTGATCAGGTGACAAAGCTTCATCAGATCTCGAAATTCAACAATTCAAAAAGGAATTTTGAACCCAATAGGGATGAGTTTGGCATTTTGTGAAATACACTTATTTGCTTTCTTGCTTAGAGTCACATTAGAAGATTGATTCTGATTTTCTCTGTCCCTTCGAAATAAAGTTATGGCCAGCAACCAGAAATCTTAGCAAAGAGACTGGAAATAGGGGGAAACAGTAATCCTTACCCTGTCCAAAAATAAAACAGTCATCCAACAAGCATCTCTAAAGCTCAGTATTTCCTGGTTGTCAATGACTTTATCACTTTCCAGTTGTCATCATGAAGTAGCCAACAAGCTGAGTTATCAGGATGTTTCTTGTTAAAGCAAAGAAATAGTCTGACACCTAACCCCATAACACTGGAACATTTGGATTTTACACAAAGATACAGCATTTAAAATGTTTGCATTTAAATGTTTTAATACAGCTTCATCTTTGTTAGATATTTCTGTTATGTTGCTTACTTACGCTCCCTATACTATGTCTTTCCAAAGTAACTCACTCCGACGTCTGCAAGACATACTGTATGTGTGCTATTGGGGAATAACTCCTCCATGAACCTGACTGCATGCCTGAGTCTCATCATACAGATTTTCATTGGCAATGGTGGTTGTTTAACGATGAATATAGCAGCACTTCTTCACAACATCATCAAACTACGCCAATGCTATGTAAATCTCCTCATCTAACTTTCAGAAAGAAAGCAAATGAATGTATTTCACAAAATGTCGAACTATTCCTTTAAGGTAAAACAAAACCTCCATGTTTGCTTGCTTGAGGGTTTCCAGAGGCTTGACTGGGAAAGCGCCCAGTATCACAAGAATATAGAAAAATCTAGAGCAAAGTCAGAAAGACTTTGTTCTTGCTTTAAATCATCTTGTGACCCTGTAGACTTATCTTTGGACAGTTCAGGAATCACTGAGGACAAACATGACTATGACTCTGTTGGCTAGCCATGGACACAGGCCTGGCTTTCTGTCTTCACAGACAACTCTTGCTCCCTTCTCTCTCTGCTATGAACCGGGCCACACTATGGCATGTAACACTGAAGTGCCAGAGCAGCCATTTTCATCTCAACTCACAACTGAGAGCCTGTTTTCAAAATGCCACGAATCTAGCACCGGTCACCTCACAACAATTGAAGCCAACAAGCAAGAAGTGAGGAGGTTGACCTCAGCATGGTCTCCTGTCTGGGTTTAAAGCTCAAAAGCTTTGAGGACGACGAGCAAAAGAAAGCTTTTTCATTTCCTATCCCACTCTCCAACATAAATAGTTTAACCACCCTCTTACCTTTGACACATATCTCCACCAGTCCATACCACTCTCCACAGCTGTCGCACAGCAGGCTGAAAGCACTGCGCCCACTGGGCATCACATAACCGGGAACACATTTGTACAGCAGCTCATCTCCCATGTCATATCCAGAGTGCTCCTGTAGACGGGCATAGGGGAAGGATGGAGGGTCCCCACATGGCACACCTGTCAAAACAGACACAGAGATGCATATCGCATATAGTGGTTAGTGGTAATATATCCATAAGTGGAATATAAATGCTTTAAATTGTTAAATAAACTATTAGATAAAGATGATGCAATCCCTATTCAGTATAACACAGTGTGGTTAATGAAACATGACTCATTATTATTATCCGGCTTTACAGCGTCACTATCCCATTTGTAAACAGAAAGAGATAAGAACCTCTCAGGGGACAGGAAGCAATTGGCTTTGTGGAAAATGTGGATGTAGTTTTGACAAACACGACCATTAACAATGCCACTGGGGTGAGATAAAGGCTATGCATTGTCTTGACTCTAGTCTAATTTTTTATGGGAATTATACCAAGGCAACACAGTTTATTTGACACATAATAATATGATGATGATTAACTAAAAAACGCTGGTTTTCAGTTTTATTATTTACGCTGCATAGTAAAAACCTTTAAATAATGCATTCAGTTGCTATTCCATTGTATCAAAAAACAATACGAATCAGGTGTTCTCCAAGATGAAATTGTACTAAAAAAAAAATGAAATTACTCAGTTAACATTAATATTTCTATAAGGCTGCTTTTACGTTTATTCTATGTGGGCAATGGAAATGTAGATTGGTATTTATCAGTTCAATGGCTGATTTGAATCTTGTTTGACCTCAGGAACCTGTCTGGCTTTGTCTTGCTGCTGACTCCAATAATGTATTATTTTTTATTACATTTAAAGTCCTCAAAAATCGATCTCAGGGAGAACTGCTGCAATTGTGAAAAAAGTAGTATAAAGCTTTTGTAGCTCCAGAGGAGGCTGCATGTAATCTGGTAAATTACCTCTAGTGATGTCACTAAATTGCATTGTGGTTAACTTTCTGGTTTAGCACTAAAATCGTTGAACGCATTATGGACAGTTAAAAAACAAATGAACAGGAGACATTACCTTTTTTATTCCACACATTCCTCCTCCTTTTCAAAACCTGGTGCTGACATTACCCACCATGCAACTGAGCCATGTATTGACATCACCGTAGGAAATTTATCGGATTATGTGCCAATTACACCAGAGCGACAAAAGGCTTTATGCTACTTTTTTCGCATATGCAGAAGTACTCCTCGAGACCTGTAACCTCACTTTCTTGTGTAAAAATTGGTGGAGTTACCCTTTAAGTGGACATGTGCTGTTCGTTTTCCCCACAGCAGGGTGTTGTGGGGATTTGTGTAGTATATAAACAGTCACAGTAGCTCTACTGTTAATGAGGAAGGACAGGAGATCTCTTCTGGTGGGTATCCAATAATAGTTTGATCCAAAACCAACGATGGACTGGCCCCCCTTTCCATTCGGATCCACAGAAGGCCGATAGATCGGTATTTAATGAGTGATGTGAGAAAAAAATAGTAGTGGCGAGCACAAACACGCACACACATCCTCATTCACACTTCAGTAAATATCTAAGGAAAGAGACATACACCTACACTCTGCACACACAGAGGGCTTCCATTCGTATCCTGATCACAACTCTTCAAGTACAGATGTATAAATATTTGGTGCATATTTCTGTGTTTGTGTGTGTTTTTCCCGACCTTTGTCTTTGATACAGAAGGCGTCCAGGTGTGTGCCGTCCACCGTGGCATTTTCTGTCCTCACATCCACTGCTTTCGGTGCACTGCCCACAGCATTACACACTGTGGTCCTACAAATCAATTAATAGATAGATCAAAGCATGTTTGAGAGCTTAACATTCAAACACACACACACCTAAACACACACACACACACACACACACAAACACGCTCATTAATTACAATGACATTGTGAGAGCAAATGGCCTCCAGCGAAGCATTTAAGCACCCCTCAGGGACTGCAGGATTGAGGGTGGTCATAATTAAACCCAGTGTGTTTACTTTTAACGCACTCACACACTCTCACACTCACACATACACAGAAACTACCTCCCTCAAGAACATTTCTATAATTGAGGCATCACAACAGAGGATGATACAAACCTTTTAACTGAACCAAATTTATCTTGACAGCTTCAATTACAGCTCACCTTTGGGATTAAGATTTAACATAAATATAACAATAAGGCTTGGCAATTGGTCAAATCGAGACACACAATAAATATTTTTGCATTTTAAAATCTTCTGAAGAGAACTCGTTGCTATGATAAAATATTTTGGACCAAATACCTCAATATTGTCATTGCAGCAACACTGTCAGGATGACAATTGCTAGTTTTACAAAATATTAAGACAATGAGATTTATGATAGATATATGATAAGATAAGACACTTATGGAGTGTCATAATATAACTATACTGAAAATCTAAGACGGTCTCATATGATGAAAATATGACATTGATAACCCTTATAAGCTGTAATTTAGTGTTAAGGATCAAACAGAGATGTTTCTGATGACTATGAGTTCCACCATAGCATCATTTTCTCATTTAGATAATTGTTCGAGGCCCAAAACAGCAAAATAATCAAACATGTTACAAAAAAAAGCAACAATCATAGGAAAGTCCAAACATTTCGTACACATTTGTGGAGCAAGGCTTTGTTTTTCCATCTTTCCTCTCCCATAAATCATCACCAACCCACTGATTACGCTACTGATAAAAGCGAAACGTCAGCCAAACACATGACGCTGCAGTTCTGGGTTATAAATGTGTTACATGACGACACACATGAACAGATACGCGCAGGACTCGCTGCTCCCTCGGCCACCACCTATTCAAATATTATTACAGCGTGACATCAGTCCAGCAACACACATCACGGCTCAGACATGCTGCAGTATCAGCAGTTGTAGGCTGTGGCCCAATATTATCGCACATTACGAATAGATGTTCCCATGCAGGAGCCAACTTCTTATAGAGCAATCACAACACGTGGGACTTATAATACAAATTCCGCACAGAGCAGATGAATGATGCGGTCAGTGCACAACGCCTACGAGCCTCAGTGGCAAAAAATGCTGAGTAAACAGACTATTTCTGTTGCCATATTAATGTTTATAGCATCGTTAACCCATTTGTCATCTAACAACAGCAGATAAGGCTGACTCAAACTTCCCAGGCCAATCAAATCAAGTTCCCATAGCAGCTCCCGACACCACTCAGTGTCTGGCTTAAGTTCAGAAGCGTCAGACACATTACACTTTTCATTAATAAAAGGTTTGACTGCTAATAACCAAGCATCATTAGATGAAAAACATATTGGACCAGACTTGAATGTGGGCACGTGTGTGTCTTTATGTGTGTGTGTGTGTGTGTGTGTGTGTGTGTGTGTGTGTGTGCACTTGTGTAACCGAGTTAATCAAAGCATCAGTAATTGGAAAGAATTTGACTGGCAGCGCAGCGAGGCTGTGTGAGTATCGGTGTGAGTCATACTGCATGCTTGTGCCATGCTAACTTCAGCTTATAAGGACAAAAGTCTGGGAGAGAAAGAGAGAGGAACGGGCAGCGAGACAGAAATCGCCAAGAAAACACTCGGAGAAAGACAAAAAAAACCCACAAAGCCTGTTTTCACATTAAACTGTAGCTCCTGCAGGAATCTGTGTGTGTGTGTGTGTGTGTGTGTGTGTGTGTGTGTGTGTGTGTGTGTGTGTGTGTGTGTGTGTGTGTGTGTGTGTGTGTGTGTGTGTGTGTGTCTGAGAGAGAGAGAGAGATTGACCTCTATTACTTGAATGAAGAACCATTTCTCAAAACCCTCACCTTATATGACACAAGTATTGCAAGGAAAAAAACCAAAGGTGTGTGTATGTGTGTGTGTGTGTGTTCACATGAATCAGTGTGTTCACTCAGTTTGGTGCCATTATTGTGTTTGGTTACCACGGCAGCACATCGCTAACTGACAGGTGTGAGGAAGACGTTAAAGGAGTCGATCTGAGAAGCACACGTTGTTACGCAACACACCTAAAAAATGATGTCAGCGCAACTGTGCAGACGGTGCAAAGGTTATCTGCTGTAACACCAGAGCGTTATCCGGAGAACTGTTCTGCTCCTGAAAATATCCAGCTGAATCATAATTGTTTGGGTGTTTTGGCTGTATAATAACTTAAAGCATTCGATAAAGAAGACAGACGGACAGAAGGGGGTGACATGCAACACACGTCCCTAGCTAGAAGGGAGATGTTGTGGTTTAAAGTTTTGGTTTTACATTGTTTTAGAATAATTGATTGCAAAAGGTAAACAGTCTCCACTGCCATAAATCTTTTGTGCACTGCAGATGTGAATCAACATGTGCTCTAAAACTCTAAAACTCAGTGTCTCCTGTAACCAGCGGCGGGAAGGAAGATCAACTCTCACATCCCTGTCCTGCAGGCGTCCGCCACACAGGTGTCACTTTCACTGGGGACGCTGGGGACACGTCCTGACCACTTTTTGAAATGGCCAGTTTTGTCCCCATCGCTTTTTAACAGCATAATTTGTTTAAAAAAATGTCCTGCAAAACATCTTGCACCAAGAAAATGTCATGAAAAAATGCCTTTCTCCCCATCAGGACCGTCATCTGTAAACGCCTGCTGCTCATTATGGTTTCAAAATTTTGACAAAAACCTAACCCAGAGCCTAATGTGGTAAGTAAGGATTCAACAAGAGCCTCCAACATGTTAGATAATAGATGTGATGGATATATACTGTTAAATCACAATGTAATATGTGGATGGACCGGTAGCTAGAATGGCCAAATGTTTGCAAACATATCAAGATCATTGCAGCTATTGAAGACACCAGACTGCTGCACGTGACAGTGACCAACACTAACACGAGATCTGCAACAGGCAGCCAGCTTTAAGGGGAGCAAGAGTAAAATACCCTCATTGCATGAAGGAAAAATTCAGGAGAAGTATAAACAGTAATGGAGATAAAGTGTCTGTGATGTAACACTGGCCTTTATTACATTTAACTTCCATTTTCTTCACTTCCACAGCAGCGGGAGGGGAGTGCAGGTGGGAAAGGCTCGAAGGAGGGGTCTGGACTCTGGCAGACGGAGCCATGGATGGGTGATACACTGTCAAACATGGTAAGTGGGTGTAAAAGCTGATGTCCACTGACCGACACGTAGAGAGGAAGGGGTGTGTGAGCTTCTCCTCTGACCAGGCGTTCATCGTTGTGAGGGCAGCCACCATTTTGAAGCAGGTTCAGTTTCGTGTGTTTGATCATTTCCTTTTTACGAAGGAAAATATAAGTTGTTCTCCATACATCATAAACAAACTTCAAAAACGTTGAAATGATGTCCCAGTCCAGGCTGTGCCTAAGCACCACTTTGACTCTTTTCTTTGTTATTTTTGTCTTCTATCTTTTTTTTAATGCCCGTCCCCGTTTATATAATCTGTGACTTTTGTAGTTCAAAGGCCAGCTGAAACGATAAGTCAGTGAACTGTTTGGATTTGCTGCTATTCGTGATGAATATGTTTTATGTTTTCTGTGTGGTATATTAAACACATCACTCATTTGGGCTCTGGGAAACTATTCAGGCATTTTTTTTTGTATGTTTTCTGATATTTCATGAACAAAATGAGTGGTAGAACAATAATCAAAATAATAGTTGCAGCGCTGGTTTTAAAAATTGAGTAAGAAGGGGCGCTGTTTAGCTCAGTTGGTAGAGCAGGCGTCCCATGTACAGAGGCTTTGTCCTCGCTGCAGAGGACCCTGGTTTGACTCCCGGCCTGGGGCCCTTTGCTGCGCGTCACTCCCCCTCTCTCTCATTCTGTTTCCTGTCCAAGTCTTCAGCTGATCTATCAATAAAGCCGAAAAGCCAGAAAAATACTTTGCTTGAGGAGGAAGTGGATTGACAACGTGCTCCTTGTGTACTCTCTCCTCTTTCAGTGAGAAAAATGTCAGTAATGTCTCTCGTTTTTGTAGAATTCAGGGCCGTGTTTCAACTCAGCTTTGAAGGAGCACAAGCACAAAACCACCACCCATGGAATATCGAACACTGCAGGCTAGTGATCCCCTTATTACTGAAACCACACAGACCAGGAATACTTTCTGTCTCGCCTCTGCAATTACTGATACAAGTTGTCAATCAAACTCCAGACTGCAACGGTGTACCTGTCCTCCTCGGCTCTGTCTCTGTCTGTCTGTCTGTTTCTGTCTCTCTGGGTGCTGAGAGCTGTGTGTCATGCTACTGTGGAGATGAGAGGTGTAAATGGAGGCAGTTGTCGACGTGACACCCCGGCTCAGAATTCCCTCCTCCTCCAAGAGGGAACAGAGGAGTCTTTCTCCCTCTCTTCCTCTCCCTCTTTTCTCTTTCCCTCCTGAAATGTGTCACTCTCTTCCTCTCTCTTCCCACTCTCTCTATAGCTGCCGCTGGTGGCTTTACTTCCTTTCTCTTTCATCCGTTCCTGCGACCTCCGTCACTCACACAGAAGCGCACACTCACCCAAATGACCTTTGACATCTTTACGAAATCTCAGGTCTCCCATACATGCGCCTTGGAACAATGCACACTTATATACACGAATGCTTCTTTTCTTACCCCACCGTGCCTCCGTAGAGCCACCCACGCGTGCACTGGGAGAAGAAGCACTCCACCACAGCATGACGGAGCTCTGCGGACGACGCCAAGCGGGCATGTCGTGAGGCACAAGCTCGCTCGGCGTCTCTGAAGCCGTGCAGGCCGGAGGAGTTCCTCAGGTCCAGCACGAACACTCGACCTGAGGAGAGAGACAGCAGGGAGTAAGAGGAAAACCTCTCGACCTTGTTGTTACGTGATTTGAATCTTTAATACTGTTGCTTGCTGACACATGTTGACAAAAGACAACCAGCCCAGTCTGTAAAATGTAAAAAAAAACCCAAAACAAAACAAAAAAACGTGAATAATGTTCATCGCAATTTCCCAGAGCCCCAAAAGACACCTTCAAATTGTTCCTTTTCTTTCTTTTTCATCACATATGACAAAGAAAAGCAGCAGATCCCGACATCACAGAAGGTGGAACCAACATGTGTGACGTTTTCAATTGAGAAATGACTCAAACCATTAACTGATTATCAAAATAGTGAGGAGTTATTGTTGATTGACTAATTAATCAATGCATCATTGTAGCTCTACCCAGGATTAGTTGACCATGACTGTAAGATTAAGAAAAAATAAGTTATTGATCTTAGGGGAGCTACATTTTATAAATAGATTATATTTGTGCTTAAAATGTCAAGCACAGTTGGAATTGTTTCAAAGCAAACATTACTAAAACACACACACACACACACACACACACACACACACACACACACACACACACACACACACACACACACACACAAACACACACACACACAGTTACCGCTGAATCTGAGTTGCAAAAATATGATATCAAGATTTATATCCTAATTACGTGCGCCATAACACAGAGGTGCAATACAGTACAAATGCAAGTGTACAACATCAATCCATCAAGACACGTCTCTGCAAAGTGAAGTATTATCTCGTATCATATTAGTTCCAAATGTCACAATATAGTAGAAGATTATATTCAAGTTATGGACAATAAACCGATGTCATTGCTGGAGTAGAGCTGAGCAGAGAAGTTTAATATCCGAGCACCTGCCAATCAGCCTGGCAGGTGTGATCGATTAACCGCCTCACCGGAGCGCACTGTCCCCTTCATTCTCACCTCGTCGTTACATCATCATTAGAGTTCGGAAAATGTGCTCTAATGTTCGAAATCCTGAGAGGCTACGATTATAAATACGTGGATCGGTTGGGACTGCGCGCAAACCCATTACGCACACTTTTACGCATGGAAATATGAATTAGGGATCGTGCGCTCTGGCCACGAAACGCATGAGAGTACCAGACAGGTGCCCTCACCGATCCCTAACTCTCATCAGTCCAATTATATTCCAGTAAGAACTTATACATGTGTTTGGGAATCAATTGTGGGTCTGTAGTGACGCTTATAGTCTTTGGTTTAGTCTTTTTTGTATATACATATTTTCCTGTCTTCCAGTAGCTTAAAATAAATCAATACATCAACTTACCGTCTGCATTTACAACAGAGGTCACCACAAGACAAGCCAGGCATCCAAACAGCAGTGACACACTTCGGTTACAGCGATCCAGCATCTTCTGAAATCTTCTAAATCTCACTTTTAATGTTGTCCAAACGACTTTGTATTGACAGTCCTGCAGCTCAGAGTGCCGACGAGGAGCTAAAACTGCCTGTGCTGTCTCCCTCCTGGTGGACGGAGGTGGACCGAGCAGGAGGAGGAAGGTGTGGAGCTTGTTGACAAGTGCGGGGCTGATAACGGAAAGAAAACGGTCCGGGGCGGCTCGGGGAGCGGGGCGCAGTTTATCCCGCACAAATAGTCGCCCCCGCAAGCAGATGGAGCACCGGTGTGAAAACTCGCGTGTGTGCGTGAGTACACGTCACGGCTCAGGCTCTTGAGGGTGGGCAACGGCGGTCAGATAGACTGCCGGACTGCTCCTTTACAGAGACAGAGAGGAGAGAAGGGAGAAAGCAGGATAAAAGCTGCATGGGCAACAAACTGAAGCCCTGTCAAGGATAAAAGTGTCATCTAAATGTTAAAAATGTAAGGAAGTGTGTGTTCGTGGCGAATGATAACACACTGAGACTGCATTGCTGTTTAAATGCAATTTAACACCCTTCAGCTAATAAGGGACCTCAGGTTCAGTACACCCAAATGGAGCTGATCCTTTGAGCATAAAAATCTTAATTAAGGATTATTGTCCCCTCTGCTGGGCCACACTTCCCTCCGTGTGTGTGTGTGTGTGTGTGTGTGTGTGTGTGTGTGTGTGTGTGTCTGTGTGTGTGTGTGTGTCCCATTTGGTTAGATAAAGACGGATGACCAAAGCCCAAAGGGAGCTCTCTGGAGCGTGCAGGCATTGTGTCAGTGAATCTGCAGGTGGAGATAACCAACCCACGTAGAACCAGCAGCAGGATCCACACCATTAAACCCGAAAGCAACATTATAACCTGTAAAAACGCCCCACACAGACAGTAAAAAATTATCACAGTGTGCACATATGCTTTATTTTTTCAAAAGAAAAAAATGCGCTTGAGCACACACACACGAGGACCATGTAGGATGGCGTTGCAGTAAGAGAGCTGTCCTCAGTCTTTCTTCTGTAAGCTGATTCGTGACCTCGGAAACAGTCGTTTATCAAATGGGTCTCGAAACAATTAAGTCCATTTAGTAGCAGCTCTGGAGCTTTCACATCCTCTTCCTCGGGAGAATGTTGTTGTGCAGTTGTCATGTTCACATTTCCAATATCTGAAGTCTATAAAGTGATCAGAAAAATGGAAATAAGTGATCACCCCCGGGCATCTCCGTCTGCTAAAGGACATCATGAGAGGCGATGACAGCTCCAGAGCAGCTACAAGTTGACCCTGGCAGTGAGACTGTCAATGGTGGGAGAAGCTGTCAGATTCTTTAACGGTGCCGTTAGTAAAACAATTCATTTTAAACTCTCAGTTTTGTAAAATACCCTTGCTTGGTCTTTCTCCAGGGTTGCTTTTTGCCCCTCCGTGTAAGAGACGCAGTACAACAAATGAAAAATACTCTGTTTCAAGTAAAAGTACTGCATTACACATGTTTATTGGTTGTTTTGTCAGCAGGATTACACAAAAACTACTGAATGGATTTCCACAGAACTTGGATTTGAGGATGATTGGACAGAATAGACCCTATTAACTTTTGGCATTGATCCGAATAAAGGGGACTGATCCAGGAAGTTTTAATGATATTTTTAACATTGTGTTGTAGCACTTAACAAAATAATACATGGATCTTGATGAAAAAAAGCAGGCATATTTAGATGACAGGTATCTATGAGTAAGTGTGAAAGGGGTGTGTTGGCCCATTCTAGTTTTTCTTCATAGATGACTTGATTGTAAGTGTAATTGAAAAAAAAATGTTATTTGACTCATTGTTTGGTCTGTCAAATGATAAGAAACATTTCTGCCGCTTGTTTCCTTTATGAAATAGTCCTAACCAAATTATTCAGTTCAATTTAAAAGAAGGAAAAACGTCAAGTGTTCACAATTGAGAGGCTTGAAATTGTTTTCAGCTTTAATTAAGCAAAAGAAGAAGAAGAAGAAGAAGAAGAAGAAGAAGAAGAATCTTTATTTTATCACTTGTACAGCGGCCAGATCTTAGCCATCGGAGAATTAATCCCATGTGCATGTTTTGATTTTATGATTGGGGAAACTGGAGTGCCAGGAGGAATCCCCTGCAGACACGACAGAAAACATGCACACGGAAAGGCAATTGGAAAGGGATTCAAGCCCCTGGCTGGGAGGCAACAGTGCTAGTCACTCTGCCACAGCGCAACTTAGTTTTTGGATAAATTCCTGCATCACATTTTATAAGCTCATCATATGTTTTGTATATGAAATCTTATGAAACTAACAGCTAAGGTGCCAAATTGGAAATCGAGTATCAATCGGGCTCTACTCAGAATTGTAGGTGTTTAGAAGTGTAATGCAGCGTGAAATAAAAATACTCAAGTTAAGTACAGGTAAGGTAAATTTGCAGTTGAGTAAAAGCACTATCCTCTGGCTCTGATTCAAACCAAACTGAAGTGGCCCCTGGAGGAGGGGACTGTTGTCCTGCTCCCTGATGTAGGAAGGGTGATGGATATGATTTTAAAAGAGAGCAAACTGCAGACAGTAAGAGAGAGTGTGAGTATTCGGGTGTGGGCAGACTGAAATACAGTTTTTTCAAAAAGGAAAACAGTTGCAATGAGAAAAAAAACAACAACCCAACAATATAGAAATTCCTGAAGGAGTGACACCTTTATTGAGGCTTCACACTTAATCATCTCCTCTCATGTCTTTCTTTCACTTCCCTCCACCCCGAGAGTCCCTCATAATCCCTCTCTGATGTGCTCGCATTACACTCACTCTTCTCTGTCACAGTTTTCCACTGCTCTCACCTCCTGCTCAAAGGGGTAAGGATGAGTTGAAGGTGGGCTGGGACCCTGACTCACGCACAGGGGCTATTTCTGGAGGGGTGAGGGGTTGTAGAGGAGATGGGGGAGACGGATGGCGAGGAGGAGAGAGACGGTGATTCACACCTGCGCTCATCTCGGAGAGGCTGGTGAGAATTATGTTTGCTGCAGGTGTCTGGGCGGTGGGAGGAGGGGGCCTCTGTCAGGGGACGGACTCACATCCAGACTTCACACAGGTGTGTAATCTCACGGGGCCTCCAGCACACACCCATCGGACAATCTTCGCCGGGGAAGTAAACACGCAAACACGCCAGCCGCACAGCAACCACAAGACTGTGGCTCTGAGTATGTGCGAGACCAGAGACTTCCCATGTGAGACACGTCCTGTCAGAATGAGGTATGGTGCAGGTGTGTGGCTGACTCACAGGAAATCATACTGGTCATACTGGTGAAGGGAGGTATGGTGTTGTGTTCATGGCAACAGTCTCTTCAAACCTCCGTGAGGATTGACGGGTCCAGAAAAAAAGGAACAGCTGTGAAAGGAAGTCGGATTCATGCAGGGAAAATTGGTCTGTTTGAGAGAGATGATTGATGTGTGTGTGTGTGTGTGTGTGTGTGTGTGTGTGTGTGTGTGTGTGTGTGTGTGTGTGTGTGTGTGTGTGTGTGTGTGTGCTGAGGAAAACAGGCTTGTTTTTAGCTTTGTGACAGAACATTTGACAGTTTTTATATTATTCTCAGGTTTAAGGACACAAGGCAACATGCAATCCTTAAGTAAAATTCTGCAAAAGTAAAAAAATCAACTCAATTTTATTCAATTTAGCAGGCCTTACTGACATTATTCTTTACATGAGTTGACAAGGCACAATAACACTAATTAAAAAAACAAAAACCAAGAAGGAAATTAACAAAAATATTGTGAGAGAATTATTATTTGATAGAATTAACGCAGATATATAACATATATGACATATCACAAAATATCCAAATTTGGAGATACATCGTTTCAAGCGGACGGTGACAATTTCTTTTTTCGTTTTCCTGTTCATGTCCACCGTGGACATTGTTTTTCTTTTTTTTGTAGTACTTGTACTTGTGCTTTGCATTGCCTTTTTTTGCTACTTCATACTTCACTTCTTTTGGAGAAAATATTGCACGTAAATTTTCTATCAGATACTTTCAGACTTTTACTCAAGTGCTATTTGAATGGGTGACTTTCACTTTTACTAAAGTCATATTTCAACACCATATCTTTCTTCTACTTTTACTCAAGTATGACTTTTGGGTACATTTTTACAACATACTACATATTTAGTTGATTTATTTATGTTGTAATGACCAACACCCATCATTAGAACAAAGCTTTGGCAATAATGTGTTTTGTTAATGTCATGCCAATAAAGCTAATGAAGTTTGAATTTGACAATAAACAGTAACGAATCATACAGCAAAGAGAAAGAACAGTAAGGGAAAATTAAATATAGGAAATTAGATAACCACACAATACAGGGAGGCAATAAATACAAATGGTGACTAAAAGGCCAAGATACAGAGAAGGCAAATCAAATCCCGGTTATCTTCATAAACCATTCTGTAGCAAACAGCTGAGGGGTTTACCAGAGCTGTCCTCGTTTGACACCAGTGGCGTCACCTCGATCATCTGGACACATTCAACACCGAGCTGCCAGCCACAGCAGAGTCAGGACGAGCAGGGCATGGTGCTATTCAAAGAACTGAGCTAATTAATTTGACTTTTGATGAGGGATTGCTAATTACCATGCAGCGCAGGGAAACAGGGTGGCACGCAAATGAAAGACTACATTTTAGCACAGGCATCATGAAATGTATGGGCTCATGCCAACACGCACGCACATTGTGTGTTCCCTCTGTCTGAGTCATCTCTGTTCCCTATACATGGTGTGCAATAATACACTGTGTACACCTCAGGAATAATTGATATGATTGTGAATGACTAAAGGATTATATGAGTGTGTTTGCAGACAACAGGATGCTCATTCTGCAGTGCCTACCATAGCATTTGCTGGCATGCCATAAAGAAAAAACACTTTTCTATGCTCATGTTATCTTTTTTTCTCCCAGAGGACCCAGAGAACATAAGGTACTGTTACATTTCATGATTGTTACCATCACAGAAGAAGCCCTGATAATCTTCATGGAAAGACTGGTTCTGGTTCTGGCTATGGTAAGGAATGAAGTTTACCAATATAGTGTAGAATGTGTATTTTATGTGCAGCCCCAGAGATTCTGATTGATCCAACCGACATTAAGAGCAAGAAAAGCCCCAGGTAGATGTTATGTTAGGTGCACCACTAACACATTCCAGTGGATTAGCATACACAACACCAAGGCCCTGAAACCAGCACATTTGGATATAAATCAATCAATAATGTTATCAGTTACAGCTGGTACTGAGGCACTTATGCCTGCGATTTTCCTACTGCAACATGTCAACATGTCTGCTGTGAAAAAGGGTCTACCACCACACCTACACAGGCGCAGCTGCCTGCTTTGTCTGGTGTGGTGATTGTGTTTGTAGTTCTTGAAAGACCTGAAAGAACTTGAACCTAATTGGTGTCTTGTTCCACTAAGTCCCGAGAGAAGCAAATCACACCATAAAGCACTCATCCCTCAAAAATGTACTTGAGTAGGAATGTAATTGCCATCTTAATGGACTTAAAGTATCAAAAACAAGAGTGCAGAATGGCAAGGGTGGAGATTTAACAAATCTGAGGTACGGTAGGTAAGGTACTTAATTTTACTACACATTTCATGTAACTTTATACTTCTACCCCACTACATTTCACAGGGAAATGTTCTACTTTTTATTCCATGACATTGATGTAACATCCTGTGAGATGGCCTGGAGAGAATAGAGTGACACAAAGTGCAAATACATAAGTAAATTGAAATAGCTCTACAGTACTACAGTACTTGAGTAACCGTACTTAGTTACTTTCCCCTACTGCATGAAGTATGAGATATTACAATAGAGACAAGAGTAAACACTGTGTAGGACTGATCATCCCCCTGTGGTGTCAGTACAGGGTGAGCACAGATCAGGCTGGCTGTATGAGCTTGCCCTCTAGCTGTGGGTGTGGAGAACTACTGTCAAGATATTTTTATTAGGGATGTATAACTCACACTCCAGTCTGTCTGCAGCCCTGTCTACAAACCCTGCAACAACAGTGTAGGAGGAAGCATTTAGATCTTTAATAAGAGACAGCAGCAATACAACAATGTGGAAATACATTAGTGTATGTAAAAGGCCTCCATTTCAAATCACATCTAGGTTAAGGTATTATTGAGAAACACGTTTTTAGTACATTTTACTCCATTATTCATTATGCATTATTGTTGTAATGAGCAGGGTGGAGGTCATTTTAGTCTCCTTGTCTTCACAGCAGGTGAATCTGCGAAAACCTTCACCTTAAAAAGGCATTTCCGTCAATACTTTCCTGAAAATCTTATTTTTTTTTAAAAAAAAGTGAAGCAAATCTGACAAACATGTTGGTTTAGATTGGAACTGGCAGATTACAGGACTGGGAGATAATAGATAAGACTTTAAAAACTTGAATTATTGTAAACAAGGGTTGTTTTTACTGAACATTGCACGTCTTAGAAGCTGATTTTAAAAAAATTGCATATCTTGCAGATTATCATTCATATGAACCAAATGATCAACATTCTTAAACATGAGACATTGTTCAGCAAAAAAGTCAGATCGTTTAGGTATTTTTCTTTTCAAAGGTGAGTGAATATCTGCTGTTGTAGTATAATTAATCTTGATCAAATGTAAATAAACATATTTAAAGAATTTTCTAAATCTTTTTTTTTCTTTCATAATTCTACTGCCCCTAAGTGCCTTTTAGGGATACAGTGCTTGTGTATACACATGTTTTGTTGATTTATGTTACAATCACTGCAGTACTGTGAAATAAGTTCTATTGGAGTCAATTACAGACAGAAATGTGCGGGTTATACTGCCCAACACTGTCAAATTTCACAGATACAAACACAAATGCTTGTCACACATTGATGCATCACTGACAATAATCATATTACATGTTAATATAAAAGGTTAAGTTTGTTAGAATAAGTACTTTTCTTTATGTTGAATTAAGCAGCCTATAGTTTGCCGATAATACATGGCCTAAGTTTGGCCTGTAGTAGAACACAGTTGTATTGTAATTTTCATTTCGCAACAGTTTACATAATGCAGGAGTGTCAGAGGAGTCGGTCCAAGTTGTTCTGGGTGTGTGTGTCTGCAGGCTGAAGCCTCGGTGTGACGGAGTGGCTCATCTCTACTGCAGACAGACTCTTTGCTCACGGATCTGTCCGTTCACAGACACGAGTGTTTCCTTCCTCTAATCTGACCCGCAGGGTTCGTGTCGGGTCCCGTCCCGGTGCCGGTGCTACCCGGGACCGGCACGACGGCTGCGGTCGAACAGGCACCTTTTGTCGTTCACACGCCAAAATCCCCGCAAGACCCCACAATCAAAACAAATCGACCACGCGTGCTTTTCCCGCAGCAATGACGTCACGTAAGCCCTCCCCCTTCCCCGCAAGTAAAAACAAAACATTGAGGGAAAACGTCCGTGTCAGTCGCCGTACGTGCGCCTGATGCGGGCGATGTGCGGTGAGGGACGAGAGCGGACGTGAACGTTGGCGTCGCCCGCGTGTTTTCTGCGCAAACTTGGGAGATTTGGGGGCCGGCTGACTGGCGCTGGAGCGATGAAGGGAGAGGCGGAAGTGAAGTCACTTGACAGACCGTCCATGTTATTATTGTTATTTTGGTAGCCCTGTGATGAGACGGGCTGGGGAGCCGTTGGTCTCCGAGACAACGAGCGCGAACGTTACCGCAGGCCGCCGCGGACCGACACCACCCTCGCCACTGACCCGGGCACAGGAGCCTCGCTGACGGCTGGGTCAGCGGAGGGAGGAGGAGGAGGAGGAGGAGGGTGTGAGGACCCAGCTCACAGCTCGGCTCCTACACTCCGGCCGACCAAAAATAAAACGGCGACAAAAACAATAACGGCAGTCGTCAAACGCTTCGACTGGTGTCTGCGGTCTGTAGCAGGGACGTGCCGCCGCAGACATGAACGGTATCACCAAGGGCCGGTTCGAGGTATGACCGAGGGAGTGGACCACCAGCGGTTAAACTGTTTGTTTCTAGTAGACGTGGGAGTCGTGGGCTTGTATAAGCAAAGTGTGTGTGTGTGTGTGTGTGTGTGTGTGTGTGTTTTGCGTGCGTGCGTGTGTGCTAGACCGTGCTCCTAATTTTACATGCAGTCGGGAGCCGAGGCGTTTTGTTGGCCAAGGGTAATCCGAAATCCTGTTATTGTCCTGCCGCACCAGCAGACAGCGACAACATGGAGCTCAGGACTGCGGGACAGGAGGGCTGTGGCCGAGGATAGTCAATATATCAGGGCCGAGGCTGGCTGCCACTGTCGCCTGAGGTTACAGGCTTTCAGTATTGGGGTGGGGAGAGGTGGTGGTGGTAATGGTGGGGGTACAGACTGTGGGGCTGCAGATGGAGAGTAAATGCTGTAAATACAGGCAGTGTGTAGCAATTAGTCATCATAACACTGCAAGACCTGTGACGCCTCCTGTGATACCTGTGAACGACAGGTGCCACAAGAGGATCGGGTGGCTTTTCTGGGTGTCACTGGTGCTCAGGAGCCTGTCATGATACACAGTGTAACATACCTGCTGTTCATGATCATGTTTTCCTCACACAAGCTCCCCATATCTGTAGGGTATTTTGTGTTTTTGTTTTTTGTTTTTTTTTTTTGCTGGAAAAGTGGTAAACACACACAGAGCTCAGTGCTCAGGCGGTGAAAGAAGTATTCAGGTCTTTTGCTCGAGTAAGAAATAGCAATACCTCAAGCTAATACAAAATATTACACTACAAGTAATAGTACAGCAGTGGAATGTAGTGAACAAATGTACTTAAATTATAGCATAAAAGTATAATGCAGGCAGAAATGGTCCCCGTCAGTGTTACATCACTGGATGATATTACTCATGCGTTACAGTGTTTGTAGGATTTTGTGCCGTAGCCGGTTGAGGTAAAATGCGTTTTGCTACTTTATACGCCTCATACACATGTAAAACCTTTAATTTCAGTGTAGCAATTATCTGTAGTTATCAAATAATTGTAGTGGAGTTAAAGGTGCAATTTGTAAGACAGATTTTCATCATTTGACAGGTTGGGAAGCTGGGAATGAGAGAAGTTAACTTTATTACAAATTGCACCTTTTTAAAGGTATACTATTTGTACCTGAAATGTAGTGGAGGTCAGGTATATAGTCACATAGAATGCAAATATTGTCCCTCAAACCTGTATTTATCGCATTATATGTGGTAGCAGGTTGAGGCAAAGCGTGTTACTATATACAGGCCTACATCATAAACATGTAGAACCTTACATTTCAGAGAAACCCTTCACTCCCACTATCACATAATTACAGTGGACATAAAGGAACAATGCCCCCTGAAGTGTAGTTGTGTTTAGTTATAAAGTATCTAAATTCAAATATTTATGCCAAGTTGATGCACCTCAAACCTGCATTTATAGCATTGTATGTTTGAACAGGTTGAATAAAAATAAATTTAACTGCTTTATAAACATCATTTACATGTAAATTCTTTAATGTTAAAGTAAAAATAAACTAAAGTTATCAAATGCCTATAGGAGAGTTAAAGGTAAAATATTAGCGTATATATGGCGGAGTTAAAGTATTGGCATAATATGCATGTTTTCATACCGAGCATGTGCCTCAGTTTGTATTCAGTATTTGTAGCATTTTATGCTGTAGCCGGTTGAGATAAAGCTCTTATAAACATCATATACATGTAATGATGTCATGATGTAAGTTCAAAGTAGCCATTAACTGCAGCTATCAGACAATTACAGTGGAGTTATAGGTGCCCTATGTAGTTTCATTGATTTTCAAGACTGAAGGCACTAAATAAGCAAACTGTCATCACAGGACAACTGTTTTACTTTGTTTATATGTGGTGGACTCTGCCACCTTTATAGTTTCAAGCAAGGTTTTTTTCCTTTGAGAACAGCTTGTTGTTTATTCAGTTATGGAAATACTGTATGTCAAATTCTTATTTCCAAATTTGTGTCATTACCTTATTAAAACTGTAGGCATCTTTTCCAAACCTACACAGTGCACCTTTAAAGGTACAATAATTGCCTCTGTAATGTGGTAGAGTTAAAGCATAAAGGAGCTTAAAATGCAAATCTTCATGCTAAGTTCATGTACCTCGAACCTGTATTTAAGTAAAATACTTTCCACCACTGTTTTGTAGTGCAACACAGCTGACTAACCTTCCTGTGGTATGATAATTACCATGTTTTGCTGTGTCAACACTTTCCTGGCAATTGTGTACAAATCTTACATCAGCTCCCAGCCAACAGATTCACCAAACCCTGTGAGCATTGTTAACGGGAAATATCATTCACACATTGTTGAGATTCTTTGAGGTTTGACTTGATGGTACTTGACTTTCTCCGACAGGCCACTGTGAGCCTGTCAGTAGTACGAACATACGTGTGAGTGAATGAGAGCAGAAGGTGCTCACGGTGTTGATGTGTGTTGCCATATCAGTGGATTTCTCAACTGAGCTGTAAGCTTCTTAGAAGCAGATGAAAACCAGTGTTCAGTGGGAAACAAGCTGCTGTGTGTCGGAGAGAGCGACTGGCGAGTAATAGAGGAAGACCTGGAGATGTTTCATAATGAACACCTGCCACATGCCTCCTTGTTGTTGTATTGCAGTCCAGAAATTGAACCCTTCACATGACCCCGATCAAATTCCTCATAGTTGCTTTAATGTGGTAAAGAAAAACTTAAAACCAGAGCCATGCTAGATCAAAAGCCAGATTAGCATATCAACCCTGTTGTACACTATCTAGGAATAGGAGTGCAGAGGGGAACTCCCTGCTTGGGAATGCTGCTTTGCTGGCACAGGGAACGAGGGCACCAGAACGCTGAGGTGATGACTTGCGTACCAGAGATAGCTTTGAACGTCGCTGCCATACTGAGCAACGCTGGCTGAGATTACACACCGAATACTCTGCTGCTCATGCCATCACACCTGGCAACTTCTCCCATGGGGCTTGGTTTGTGCAACAGTTAGGGAGGGCAGAGATGGAGTGGATTGCGTGTATGGTTGCAGAATGTATCACATTTTCACGGTATTACGGTATGTGGAATTACACAATCGTTATAATCATTATCAGTCACAGTGTTCTTTGTTGTGAAATGAGGGTTTGTTTTGCTCGAACAAATGCTTTATAATGTCCTGACAGACAGGAAACTTTATATGAACTTAAAATATACATATTATTAATGACACTAATATGGTACAATTCAATATTGTACCGATTAGAAAATGTACATGGTACAACAACCGTCAGTACCTTGAAACCAATATATTGCTGCAAACCTAATTGCGTGTAGGCTTCGTCTTCTGATGGATGGTTTACTCTATAAATAATAGTGACAAATTTCCATCACAAGTTCTGAGAGCTCCAGATACCATCATCAGATTGCTTTTTTTGTATGACCAGCAGTCCCAATCAAAAAAGATTGTCATTTTAGAAATCATATTCGAGACAGAAATGTAATAAGCAAATGTTGTGATAACTGGTTAATTGTTAATGTCAATTTACAAGCATATGCGGTAATTATATTGGGTTCCAGCTTCACAAAATGTCTTGTCTTATTCTACAGTAGGGTTGCAGCGGCTGCAGTTTCAATGTTTACTGTGACATGAAGAAATGACAGTTATCATACCATGTACATGTGCTTATGTACGGTATTGAAAACTACCATATACGCATTATTAAATCCTATATCTTTAAAATGTCTTCAACCCTGCTGGATCCTACAATTGATCCATCATTACAGCTGCAGGTTGTGTGGACAAACATTGTGCAAAGCCACTGAAAATTATTTGAAATTCTTTAAAAGATCCTAACAAAGAAATGTCCAATATACCAGTTTGAACTGTTGGATAAAATGATGAAACTCTTGAATTTTCCATTAAATGTAATGTAACATTTTGTGGCTGCCATGAAGTGTTGAAAGAAACGTAATGTGATCTTATAATCTTTTTTTTTCAAACTGTTAAGTTGAAATCAAGGTTCAAGAGTTTTTAAGGGTCACTGTGCCTGATAATGATAGTAATAATTTTGTAATACTGTATGGTTAGTGTACCCTGAAATTCTCGTACCTATTCTTTAGCCAACTGAAGATCTTTGGGCTGTACAAAACAAGATATCTAATGAATTATCTTTGGACTCAAAAATCAGTTAAGAGAGAGAATAATCGACATATTAATCAATAATGATAGTAGCCTTCAGTAGTAGCTCTAAATGATATAAAAGAGAGACTAGCTGCAGCTTGAACCAACTAGCATTGGGTAGTTTTCCCTGAATAATATGATAACATGTTTATAAATAAAAAAGTATTTACTTTTATCGACTATCAGATTTATTGTTTCGGCAGAATTCGAAAGTCCCTTCTCAGTCCAACAAGTCCAGACAAAGCCAGACCAGAAGCAATCAGAGACAGTTGAAGCTTCAGTTTGGAAGTGTAAACCACACCGCAATAAGATTACTGTGTTCCTACTGCCATCCTTTATGAAGCCCACCACCAGCTAGTTTTGCCAAGATTGTGTCTAACCATGTGTTTGTTAAAGGAAAGGTCAAAGTGAGTGACGTGTTACAGAGGGGGTTTGGATTTAACAGTGACTTAATATACTGTGGGCCTCGTCTGTTGACAGGTCACTATCTCTGTCCAGTGTTGTACAATTAAGGTCAATTTACTTTCAGTTTACTCAGTTGACACAGTTCTAAATATAACTGAGGCTGACAGTCACATGACGATGATACAGAGTTTATCTTGTAGAATCTTACATTACGGAGGTAGTTGGCCTCAGCCCTCATTGGTTTGTTGTGGAAATATCTTATTAACTACAGAAGTATGTGGGAACCAATAATAGAGAGGTCGCTTTGTATTTCCTGGAGCGATTACTGGATAACTGATTTGGTCTGTATTAAACCACTTTGTCTGCAGTGGTGACACCTGAGCATAGATTAAAATTCAAACCAGCTTAGTTAATCTTTTGCTGGACCTTGACTGGCCCGACTCCCTCTCTTTCGTCTGTTAGACTCCACTTCCTCTCAAATGGCCTTTACTTCCTCACCTCCCTCCCTGTCACTCCTCTCACTCTCTGATTTCAACTTTGTACATATTATTCCTCCGGTCCCTGACTGCACCATTTCTTTGTTTGCCTCGGTCTCCTACTTCCTCCTGCTCCCTCGTCCTCCCCTCTTCCCTTTCTCATTCGAGGAGCCTGCATCTGTCACGGAGCGCGCTACAGCCAAGACATTTTCAGCATCAACCTTTTGCTCCTCCTGTGCCTTTTCCTAGCTCCCCTTTGTGTTTTCTCGTTTTCAATGTTTGAGTTTGCATGCAACACAGCAGGGAGTCCCCCCTCATTAGATACAGTTTCTGAGTCTTTGAGGACACAAGTGTATCACTGGCAGAATGCGTGTCTGCAGAGGCACTGCGAATGTGGGTGTTTGCCGTAATTTAAATTCATGGCTGAATGCAGCCCACCTGATCTAGAATGTTCTGCCTCTGTTCTTCACACACTGAGGTCTGACTTGAATCACCTGCGAGTGTGTCAGTTTGTGTGTGTGTGTGTGTGTGTGTGTGTGTGTTCCACTCAGCAGATGGCCAGACATCCAGCGAGTAGACTAATTGAGATAAGCATGCCAACAAGCTGACCAGGCTAACAGAATTATAAGCTTGTAAGGAGGGGACGCGGAAAGCCAAATGTAGCTCTGGCTTGTTTATTAGCATAGTTTAGTAGCTTTTTTCTCAATTATAGCTGTTTTTAAGTTTCTATTTTTAATTCAGGAATAGGTTCTTTTTTCTTTGTCACAACACACACATTTGCGTGTACATTCAACGGTTTATAGGTTGATGTAATCATTCTTTTTGTGCATACTGGCTGCAAAGAGATCCCTTTCTATGGCGTTAGACTAATCTAATGGGTTTCTTCCAATTATAGCTGCAACAATTGATTATTTGTTGACTATTAAATTAATTAATTTTTTAGAAAAAAAGAGTCAAAATTCTCTGATTCAGGTTTCTTAAATGTAAATATTTCTGGTTTCTTTACTCCCCTGTGACTATAATGTCAATATATTCACGTTGTTTACAAAACAAGATCACTTGATGATGTCATCTTGGGCTTAGGGAAATGCTGATCGGCTTTTTGAGTAATGTTTTACCTTACCGATCTGCCGTGGATGGATAGTTCCTCCATTTTTGGAAGATTCCAGTTTGATTTGCCTAACTGATATGATATGTAGCCTCAGTTACTCTTATCATTCACACGGAAGGAGCACCGTGGATTTTCTCTTTCCTCTCTTACATTGAAATTGCATTAAGAAGTGAATGTTTTGCGTCAGAGCCTGAGTGATGTATCGGTCAGCTGATACTGGCCTGTCACAGATACATTTGTATCATTAAAAATGTTGTCCAATAAATGGCATTGTGAAACCTTTATGTAATGTAGAAAATGATGCCCTAGGTAATTTATAATTAAATTTAATTAATTGAACCGAAAGCTTTTGTTAAATCGTCTCATATCTTTGTCACAATATGAGGATTGTTTCAAGGCTCACTTGAAAAAATATGAACGTATCCTTTAAACATTTTGAGTGAATGAAACAAAACAATAATTGTCCCTGAGCCTGATTCAGATCTGTATTTTCTGTTGTGATCTCGTGATGCTCTAGTGATCCTTTCTATGTTCTGATCTCTGCTGCCATTTTAAAGGCTTGTATCTGGTTTCTGTCTCATTGCTCCTGACCACCTCAGACACACATTGCACGATCACACACACACACACACACACACATTAATTGTTATTGTTTATCTTGTGTCTCGGCAGGTGTTCTCAAACAGCGATGAAGCCCCCATTAACAAGAAGCTCCCCAAAGAGCTTCTTCTTAGGTAAGATTAATAACACAACAACCTCCCCGCTCCACCAGACACACACACACACACATACACACACACACACACACAAAATACAACACAACATACCCTGGGACAAGGGCTTAGGTCAGGGTTACTCATTAGCTGAAGCAGCCTTGGACTAGGCAGTAGTGTGTATGTGTGTCGTTGCCAGTGTGTATTCTTTTTGTCACTAGCTGTGTGTGTGCTATGTAGGTGTCTGAGTGTTTTTTGTGCGATGTATTTTGGTCACTGGTCTGAAATGAGCTTCTGTTACCTGTGTGACCTACAGACCAATATTTTGTCCCACATGACCCATAAAGCCGACATCACACACACTAATACGTTTTCATCCGCCACACTGATGTGTGTATGTGTGTGTGTGTGTGTGTGTGTGTGTGTGTGTGTGTGTGTGTGTGTGTGTGTGTGTGTGTGTGTGTGTGTAAGAAAACGCTCCTGGGCCTATGCAAAGTGTATGTCTGTGTGTGTTTGTGTGTGTGTGTGCTATAAATAGCTTGTCTTAGCTGGTGGGGAATTCCGCAGTGCTGTGCTCTTCTGCTGCTCCAGCTGTGAACCACAGAGACTACCAGTACACCCATTACCACCGGCACTGATTTCACTGGTGGACAGAAAAACTCATACTCACTACTCACTCATGCACTCGCCTGCTACCTACAGTACAACACATGACCTATCGTCACATGTGTCATGTTGAGACACTTACACAACATCGGCTGTGAGGAAGACTCATTGTTACAGCAGTAAATCTTGTTTCTAAACCATGGAAAGTGGGTTGACTGGAGCCTTTTCTCTATTTACTGTGTAACGTTGTTAAGCCCTGTCACCATGGTATATAAACAGGAACATTATGGTGCCCCAGGTGCATTTGCATTATCTATCTAATGCATTTGTGTGTCGACGTTTGCAACACAATCACTCAAAAATAAAATATAGGGAGTAAATTCATGCCACTTTTGTGATTAGACATTAATCAAACTCGGAGATATGGAGCCATACAAGGATTGCAATATTAATCTAAGGGGCTGTTAGACGATTCACAGGACAGAAAAGAAGAAAAACATGCATAGTTGGATTCTTTTTTTCCTGACATTTCTCTAATCTTCACTTAGTTCTTTAGAACATAGCTGCCCAAAGTGTGGCCCGTGGGCCAAAGTGGTGCTGCCATAAGGTAAGGTTTGGCACACCAGATGTTTCTAGCGAGAAAACAAAACGTAAGTGTGAAGAAAAAGGAATTGCTGTTTATGTATGTTTGTTTTTTTGTGAGATTGTTTTTTATTGGAGTAACTAGCACCATTTTGCATCTTACCAATACAATACAAAAGGTGTTTGCTTTTGGCCTGTTGCCCACAATTAAGTTTAAGTTTTGGCCCACCAAGGGAAAGAGTTTGGGCACACTTCTTTAGAAATACTGGACACTTTTGTAATTTTAGACATGAACACTTATTCAAAAGAAATAGGGCAACAACTAAATATTACTTTGTTACTGATTAATCTTCAGATTATTTTTTCAGTGAATCAGTGAACTAGTACCTCTGCCAAGGAGATTATGTTTTCACCCGTTGCCATTTGTTGGTTGGTTGGTTTGTCGGGAGGATTACACAAAAGCCACTTAAGTAATGCTCCACAAAACTTGAGTGGAGGATGGAGTTTTTTCTTACCTTCTTTGACATTGCAAGATGTGTGTGTTTTATGACATTTCCTTTTAATTGATAAAAGTGGCTGGTACCTATGAGTGAATACGATTTGATGCTGATTCTAGATCTGGTCATCTTAAATCATGGTTAATCAGTTGTGGGTGGTTTAAGTTTCGAGTGAATCAGGGCTATTGAGTATGATTTTGGATTAGGCTTGATTGAGTTAAAGGGCACTGTTGGGCCTTGGCGGAGTACTGAGTCTGAGTTGCGGTGTCTTCTTCTAGGTTTGTCATAGCCTTATGTTTCAAGTGTTGTTGTGAGCGAGCCTGACTTGTTTTTGCGTCCGTCTGCCTTTCAGGTGGTGCATTGTAAACCGCTGTTATCTAGGTTAGTGCAGTGTGGATGTAAACTGAAAACTGTGCCGTGATATAGAAGAACCTTTGTGTGACAGACGAGAGAGAGTGTTCAGGGTCTTCTTACCCAGAAGCACTGACTCAGCACCCTCCCTACCACCACCCAAATTCATGGCTAACTGGAGTTACTATGGCAACTGGTCCCAGACTAGTGGTGGAGGCTTGACTCTCTCTCATCTGGCCATGCTTGAAGGGCCAGGTGTACATTTTGTCAACAAATGAGACTATGCTTCATTAAAATCCCATTATGTGCCACGGCAGAAAAAACAGGCAGGATTTGACGGCGCAATCAAAGACTGCTAACGTATTTTCTGTTTTTGTCCGTGTTCAGGGGCAGCATTGGGGCTGTCTTCAGTGAATATAAAAACATACTCAAGATGTTGTTCATCTGAATTTGGCTTTATTATATCACCTCACCATCATGATAATGTCTCAAACAGGAGGGTATTTCTCGACATGCTTTTGTAATCAAGTGCAAAATGTCAAAAAGGACTCCCTGAATCAGATTGACTGATGGCTTCCATGTGTGTACAATTAACGAGAAATTCTTTTGTGGCTGGTAAAAGGCCTCTCGCTCACACATAATGGAAAGTCAGATTGTGTTTGATTAAAACAGACAGCCAATCAATGATCAGCGTCACAGCCATTAACCAGTTATTAGAAAGGGAGATCGATGAGCGCCTGCTTGATTGGTCAACATCCCTGGTGGCCTGCAGTCACTCCAAGGACTGTGTGTGTGTGTGTGTGTGTGTGTGTGTGTGTGTGTGTGTGTGTGTGTGTGTGTGTGTGTGTGTGTGTGTGTGTGTTCGATGTGTTCGAGGGCACCTGTGTGGGCGTCTTTGCGTCGCTTTGTCGATTGTATGGCTGCACTCCCTGACACAAGACTCTGGTATAGATTATAGAGGCATGTCCCAACATGCCCCTGGCCCAACACACATCAAAACACACAGCCTTTGTCTGTGTCTATATGAAGGAAACAATGGCCGGCTCCTGTTTCCTAGGGTTAAAAGGACATTCAGACCCCAGCTGCACTCAAAGCTCTGGCACCATGACAATTCTCTGAATACCTCAAATGTCCTATAGATCGGATCTTTAAGGCACCACTATGAACAGTGACAGCCAGAATAATCAGACAAGTTTGCTTTCCTGTATGTGTCCTTCTGTATATAATATGTCTGTCTGTCCCATGCTGTCTGTGGCCTTGCCTGTCTGAGTGCCAGAGATTACTCATTGGCAGATTAATGGATTGAGCTGACCCAGTAGCCTGCTGCATGCAGCCCTTTGTGGCTGACCGGCCCACAGCTCAAACACTGCCTGTGTGTGGGGCTACCGACCAAACACAGGGGATTGTTCTGATTCCTACACACACACACACAAAACACATTAAATCACACATGAAGTTAAGTCTGGATTTTTTTTTGGTCTCTCTTTCCAGAATATTCTCCTATCTAGATGTGGTTACACTCTGTAGGTGTGCCCAAGTATCCAAGGTAAGCATTTCCCTCTCCACACCTCCAAACCACCCACTGTCCACTAACACAGTGAAGGGATTCATGTAATTCTAAGGTTAAATAAAAACCTGTTTACCATTATTGAATTCTTTGGAAACGTCTATAGCGTAGTGCCATCTGCTGGTTATGTGTAAGTGGACCACTGCTGAGCCACAGTGCACTGCAGCTGAAAGCCATTTATGAATGAGCTATCTGTCAATAATAAGGGCTCAGCACGTGGACGGTGAATGCAGAGCTGTGGTGGCTTCTCTCCGTATCCGCTCCACATGCTAAAAGGAAAATATTATCTCCCGTACCTTTTGTTAATTACAGTCTAGGTTTTATCATTGTCTAAATTTCCAACCATTGTTATGACTGGCCAGATGATCATTTTCTTGATTATCCATCATATTGTTTTAATGATGAGGCATAAGACAATAGTGAAAAAATACACATTATACTTTTCAACACTTGTTGACTTTAAATCTATATTACATGTAACTTTCCAATCTAATTATATGACATAAGGTGAGCACTGTGTCACATCTAAAGTGTTTCTATCATGTTGAATCCATTTGAATTAAATATAGATAACTGAGTCTGCTTAAGGGGCAGCTGTAGCTCAGCGGGTAGAGCTGGTCGGCTAGTGATTGGAAGGTCGATGGTTCAAATCCCAGGTTCCGGCTGAGCTGAGCTGCATGTCAAAGTGTCCTGAACCCCAAATTGCTCCTGGTGTGCGGTTGGCACCTTGCATGGTGGCCTCTGCCATCAGTGAGGGCCCTGCGATGAGCTGGCGACTTGTCCAGGGTGTACCCTCTTCCAGAGACAGCTGGGATTGGCTCCAGCAAAAAAACCCCGCGACCCCATAAAAGGGATAAAGCGGTTACAGACAATGGCTGGATGGAGTCTGATTAAGATAAAATAATTCAGACTTATACATATACTTTTATGTTAAGTTGAACTTCTTCATAAACATAATGTGTTTTTCATGTGTGAATATCCTCACATGAATGACTTGAAAAAACTGTCTAGCTGATGTCCAGTCCTATAGTGGTTTCCTGATGTATTCCTACGTCTGTCACAGTTTTTTATCCGTTATTTGTGCAGGAGGACTTGATGATTTGTTATTACTTATTTAGGAGTCTGTGTTCTTCACTAAAAACAGATCTGTGAGATTTGTTTTCTAACAAAATGCAAGGCTAAAGTGATTCCACTATGTTTTAGTGCCATTTTACTTTTTATTTAAAAGTTGTAAGAATATTTGGGTGATTATCTAGATGATTGCATGAATTGCATTTATGTTGGACAGGATAATCTTGACATGTCATGTTTCATTCTCACTAATTTCAATTCATAGTGCAATCACAATATCTGTAAAAAAAAATAATTGTTGTAAATAATTGACTTTGCCATATTATGCAGCCCTAAGGCAAATTATTTTTTAGTGCAAGGTAACATGTTCAAGTGTCAAACCAACAGTCCAAAACGTTTTAAATCTTCAGTTTACAGTGACATAAAACAGAGAAAAGAAGCCGATCCTCACATCAGGGGCTGTAAGAAGTGAAAACAGCAGCTAGTGTACCAGCACACACAGACTGCTGTACAGTAGACATTGACCCACTGTGCTCGTTCATTTCTCCCACGTATTATGAGTCCCCGGTCACCTTCCCTCCACCTCTGTCTGACCCACATGTCTGTCTCTGTCCACAACCTGTCTGTCTGTCGCCCTCTCAGGCGTGGAACGTCCTGGCCCTCGATGGCAGCAACTGGCAGAAAATTGACCTATTCAACTTCCAGACAGACATCGAGGTGAGGAGTGTGTTAATGAGAGGGAGAAATAAGGGTGCTGTAGAATGGACGGTACTTGAGTACGTGCGTGTGCTCTTCTCTGTGTGCTGCACGTGTGTGCTCGTTGAGTAGCATTATCCAGCCCAAGGCTTAGTGCTGGGTCAGTAGGCTTTGGTGCCGAGTGTGACGTCGCAGCTGATCCTCTGTCCTGTGGCTCTCTGTCCATCTCTCTCTCTTTCTCTCTGTCCCTGTGTCTCTCAGGGTCGGGTGGTGGAGAACATTTCGAAGCGTTGTGGAGGCTTCCTGAGGCAGCTGAGCCTCAGGGGCTGCCTGAGCGTGGGAGATGCCTCCATGAAGTGAGATACTCATCATGTCTCTGATACACACTGATGCAATAAGTGTGGTTCTACTTTGACTTTTACCAAAAGCCTTGTTGGTTTGAAGTTTAAGCATCTTGTGCTTCGTCAGTCCCAGGGGAGTCTGTGAAAAGACTCTTTTTTTGATTCCATTAAATCTCACTGTACTCTGTACACACACAAACAAAAACAACAGAGGACAAATGGTTGTGTCATTTTTGTTTGTACATGAAACCTCTTGATATGTACATTTAAATGGTTTCACTTTGTTATCACAACAATAAACAGCTGAGTTAAAGAAGTACAAGCTGCTCTTTGGAGAGTAAAAAATGGAAACATTTACGAGCTGTACAACAACCTCCCAAGGGCCTTTAGATGACTCTGTTAATTGGCTCTTGAGCAGCTCCTAGCGCCTGACTTCTTATTTATTCAATGAAGTGACTCTTGAGTAATTCCCCCTTCTCCCACTCCCCTGTTTCGACTGTTTCCCAGGACATTTGCTCAGAACTGCAGAAACATCGAAGTGTTGAACCTGAACGGCTGCACCAAGATCACAGACAGCACCTGTCTCAGCCTCAGCAAGTTCTGCTCCAAACTCAAACAGCTAGATCTCACCTCCTGTGTGTCCATCAGCAACCACTCCCTCAAGGCCCTCAGGTAGCACCCTCACACTTGGTGTTTCCCTCAACTATTTAAACCTAAATCCATATAACACAACACCTATTAACCCCTTCAAGAAAAAAAGCTGTCATTTCCCCCTCAAGCCCTCACACTCACCCCACACTGTACATTCTGCTTCTTATGCAAAGGTGTAATAGAAGACATATATCCATTTGTTTCACATGTCTTGTGCTTTTTGTCTTCATATTCGTTGTGTCGTGTGTGCATGCTCAGCGATGGCTGCAGAATGCTGGAGTTGTTGAACCTGTCGTGGTGTGATCAGATCACGCGGGATGGCATCGAGGCTCTGGCTAGAGGCTGCAATGGTTTACGAGGACTGTTCCTCAGAGGCTGCACACAGGTACAGCAATGGCAGTGTGCACGCACACACACACGCACACACACACACACACACACACATACAGTATACACACTAAAGCAATAATTCATGTATTTTCAAGCGGGCATTTTGAGTTTTTCCACGGTGCTTTTGTTCCATATTGAATACAGTTCTACTTTAACACTTATACCCACTCAGGCTCTTCTTTTTAAATACTAGTATAGCATATTAATATTTGTCATTTTCTACTCACCTCAACACTGATGGAAAATCAAGTGAAGTTTAGTAGTCCACGAAAACATTTATGGAGCTTATTTGAACCCTTTGTTGGGCCGAAGATCTTATTGTAGTTTAGAAACTAAAATTGTCAGCACACACCCCGTCGAAGTGGTTGTATGAGCTAAACCACTTGTCAAGGGTGTATAGTGGCTTTTCAAATCAATGAAAGATCACAGGGCTTCTAGATAATTGGATTATGCAGGACGAGTTGTATTGAGCAGTTTTATCTTGTTTTGCGGTTGTATTTTTTTTTCTTTCTTTTTTCTATTCTTTTTATTCTATTTCAGTTGTTTGGTAGAATGCTGCTATTGTGTTTTGCTGTGAAACTCCAGAAATGTTTTGCGAATTACAAATGTTCGTATAACTTTCCATAGCCATGAGGGTGAGAAGATGATGACTGAATTTTTTGTTTTTGAGGGATTTCCTTCAGATTTTCAAAATAAAATGCCAATATTTAAAGGAGTGGCTCCATCAAAACATTTTTTCTTTCCCGTGCATCGAGATGTTGTTGTGTTATCTGCTGCCAGAAGACACAGCTCTATACAGTTTACGTTGTTATGCTTCAGATAGATAGAACTACAGAAAACCTGAAGCAAAAATCCAAACCTTTTATTCCCAGATTATTCATTAAATTTTAAAGCAAAAAACATAATATACCCCACAAGCCACACTTCTTTCCCTCTACTAAAAATTACTCACTGAATTGAATTGTGCCCTTTTCCTTACTTGCTGTTCCTAAGAATTTCCATCCATTGGAATTTCAATCTCTGTGGTTGTTTTTTTTGTTAATGTTGTGGTTTGTGTCTGGCTGGCAATTTCTTCTCCTGCTGCCCCTATAGAGTATATATTTTTTGCAGGGCTGTGTGCTCAGTTGTTGTTATCCTTTTAGCCAAAGTCTATTTTTCTTGCCTGTTAAAAATACCAAGAAATACTGATGAATCATCTTTGACATTAGTCATGCATTAATTGATTTAAAACAGAGCAGAAATGAGCAAATCTGTCTCCCGTTTATTGGTGATTATTGGTTTTAGGCATCAGCAGATACATCAACGTGCATACACAACAGCATACATAATTCATTGATGTAGGTGTTTGATTAACAATACAGTGTATTTTTTATTCTAACCTAGTTGGACGATGGCGCATTGAAACACCTTCAGAAACACTGCCCAGAGCTCACCACCATCAATATGCAGTCATGCACAGTAAGGCAAACATTTTGCTCTGGGATGTCGGAGGAGGGAGATAATAATGCATAAAGGAAGTCTCTGTGTGCCTCTTTGTTTTTGTAATTTGTCTCTTGTGTCTCTTGCCTCCAGCAAATAACAGATGAAGGTCTGGTCAGTCTGTGCCGAGGATGCCACAAGCTACAGATCCTTTGTGTGTCGGGCTGCAGTAACATCACTGATGCCTCCCTCACTGCGATGGGACTCAACTGTCCCCGACTCAAGTGAGAAAAACCCACAGAGAGCTTGCTTCAGCATCCAAAAAAATCTCTCGCTCAAGCAGTCTGACTACTATAATTTCCAAAAGTGGCCTAGAATCATCAAGTATTTGTGTTTTGCAAGTAATTTTAGCTATCTGAAAGTGCCAGAGTCCACAAATAGTCTGTATTTCATCAATGTTGTCCTTCCACATGGAAAAGAAAAGGATGCACACACAATGCAAAGCTTGGAAATAAAAGATTGAACAAAAAACCACACATGCATTTTGGGGGAATGTGGATATTACAATTAAAGGTGCAATATGTAAAAACTGGATACCTGTCAAATTTCTACTTAACTAAACAAACATATCACCAGAGTGACTGCTGCTACCTGTAGCTGCCATTTGCTAGTAAGCTCAGTTAGCCTTGCTAATGGGCAAAGAAGAAGAAGAAGAAAGAAATTAATACAAGACTTAAACCACTTCTTTAAAACAAAAATTAGAAATCAGTTGTATACTATGAATGACCTCTCTGCTCAGAGTGAGAAAAAATGTTTCTGTTTGCAAATAGAGAAAAATGGACGATTTATTATAGGAAAAAAAATCTTAAATACTACATGATAGAGGATCTCAGGGCCAACACATGATCCCAAACTTGGTTAAGAATCCTTGACGCTGCACTGCAGCCCACTAGGTCCCTCTTCTTACTCATTTGCTGGCTGATGATTTAATTGACCTTAGTAAGACACAGTGCTGTACCGTACCCTCCATGTAGCCTTTACAAATTGTGTGTGTGTATCTGTGTGTTCTCAGGATCCTTGAAGCTGCACGATGCTCCCATGTTACAGATGCTGGATTCACTGTGCTGGCCAGGGTGAGTTTAATTTAGCTGTTCTGTGAATCTTTTTGTTGGGTCAGCCATCCATTTCACCTCATCATCTCTGAGTTTGATTCAATGATTTCTGTTCTTCTTCACAGAATTGTCATGAGCTTGAAAAAATGGACTTAGAAGAATGTATTTTGGTAAGACAATTTGTCGATTCCTTGTTTATTCCCAACTTTGTGCTCATTGTATTCATTTGTGTTGAATCTAAGAGGAATTCATGGCTTTGATCTGTCTGGGTAGAGATTAGTTTGTAAGAAAAATACAGAAGTGATTGTGTGCATGGCAGGTTTGTGGTAAAGAAAGCAATGACATCAGTGTTTAAATTAATTTTGACAGTAAGCAAAGAAGGAGACAGAACATACGTATTAGCTGCATATGAAACTAGATACTAAATTGTTCTCAAAAACTGTGAATTAAGATTTAGGTTGTTTCTTGACATTTGACAACAGTCTGTTAATCAAGCTTTTCCTCCACACAGGTGACGGATAACACCCTGGTTCAGCTCTCTATTCACTGCCCTCGCCTGCAAGCACTGGTAAACCTTAACATCCACAGTTCTGAGTTTGTGCCAGGTTCTGCATGCGTATGGAGCTTTAATCCATCTTCCTGTGTGTCTTTAACCCTGACTGCAGTCCCTGTCCCACTGCGAACTGATCACAGACGACGGCATCAGAGCTCTGAGCAGCAGCACCTGTGGACAAGAGCGCCTCACCGTGGTTGAACTGGACAACTGCCCCCTCATCACTGACGTCACACTGGAGCACCTGAAGAGCTGCCACCGTTTGGAGCGCATTGAGCTCTACGACTGTCAGCAAGTCACCAGGGCTGGCATCAAACGCATCCGGGTCAGTGGAATTACACAGGGAAATAATGGCTGTTTTTGATCAAATAGTAACTGCTCTTGTTGGAGTTTGGATCACTTCTCATCCATATTTATCTTAACCCTCCATAGTTTATACTTTAATTAAAAAAATAGCACATAATTTTGTTAACTACACTTAGATTACAGTAGATGAGAAGATCAAACCCACTCTTAAACATGTCTGTTATTTTTGATTTATGGCTATGACCAGCAGTTTATTAGCATAACTGAGCATTAAGATAAGAAGGAGGGGGAAAATGGCTAGCATAACAAGGTTGGGTAGTAACGGATTACAAATCATCATCATTACACAATCAGATTAGTAGATTATTTTGATGAGTGTGAATACGTCGAATATGTTCTTCTGCATATTAAAGCGAGTTATTCCACTCTAGTGGTTGTCAGTTTTGTTCATGATGACTTCATGTAAAATTCTTGTTTTTGATGATAATGGACTTTTTATTACTTTTTATTTACGATGAAATTAGAAGGTGAACATTTCGAGCAAATCCTCCTTTTTTCTTCGTCGTGCGTGTGACCTTTGATTAAAAAACAACAACAAAAACAGTAATATGATTTGACAAACTAAAAACCCAAAATATGGAACATGCGCCATAAAACACCTTGCAATATTTTCAATGTTTGTTTTTGAATCAGTCCAAAAACTATCAAAAATTTGGATTAGATTGATTTTTTTCTAATCCAATGGATTGTGTTACTAATGACAGCAGGTGGGGTTTTACTGGGAGGTTGTGTACAATAGTTAACCAAAAGTGACTCCAGGAAATCCCCATCATTTTCCAGTCTTTCTGCTAAGCAAACTTTACCATCTGCTGGCTGTAGCCATATGTTAAACAGACACAGACAAGCACTTGACAATAATGCAAACTAATATTCACAAAATATCAAGCTTTTCCTTTAAAGAAAATAAAGAAAAGTTGACTGGTTTCCAAAGGAATTGTGAAATAGATACAAACAAATCTAGAATCTAATTATATAATTATAAATCTATGTCTTTCTGTCATTTTATTCTATGGTAGTAACACACCTCTTCCCTGCATAGGCCCACCTTCCAGAGATCAAGGTCCACGCCTACTTTGCCCCAGTGACACCCCCTCCTTCTGTACATGGAGGTGGCCAGCGTCTGTGCCGCTGTTGCATCATCCTCTGACAGTGGAGGGCCAGGGGGGGGCACCTCTGTCTGCAGGTCCTGCTGCTCTGATATGTGTTGAAATGTGGTGGGAGGTGGGTGGGGGGGAGGGGACTGGGGGAGGTGTAGGGGAGAGGAGGGGCTGGACCCACTCACTGCTCCTGATCACTGATCAATACACTGACTGATCGCCACTGATCCCTGATCAGTTGAACCCGCCCCTCCTCTCTCCTCTTGCTCACCGATCAGCATTGCAGCAGCCCCGGGGTTGGGGGCGTGGAGGAGTTGGTGGAAAAAACGTGGATGGAAGGACGGATGGAAGGACTTTTTCTCTCTCTGTCTCATTCTCTCTTTCTCACTGCAAAGACAAAAACAGGTTCTCCACTCCATCCTGCTCCTCACACCCCTGACTCCCCCCACCTGAGGGCGTGGAGGAATGAATAGTGGAACTACAATGCATCATGTTCAAACAAAAAAAAAAAAAAAATGACGATATTGTCATCTTGGACAACAGTTCGCTCTCTGTGGAGTATCATCTCAACCAATCACATGACACCTCTATGTGACCATCCTGTGATTCATTCTGCTTTGACCAATAAACACGCAGCATGGAGGGAGAGGAGAGCTGGGTTGTGGGAAATGCAGGTCGTCTGGATATAAACACTGAAGCTTTGGCACAGCCAGCTCAATTCTCTAGTGTGGAAAGAGTTGAGGGGGGGGGGGGGGGGGGGAAAACAGGAAGTACAGAACGGGACATGTGACATATTTGTGCATCTGAGAAACTTTTGCTGAGATTTTGATTCTGTTCGTACAGAGAATGTTTTGCAATGGGAAAAAAAAGAATTACAATTATGGCAACTCACTTAAAATTGGGGTAGGCCAACAAAAAATTGTTTTATTTTCCCCTTTTTTTCCAGTGCTTATTGTAATTGTCCATGCCTGTCTATCCAGAGAGGGAGATATGTCTGTCACTCTTTTTTTCAAATGGAAAAAAAGAAAACAAGGACCTATGATTCAGACCGTTAGTGTCTAAAAGCGTTATGTTGACTCTGTACGCTACTGGGATGAGCGGCCTCTCCTGTGCACTGTGTGGTTGTGTTGGCTCGTCGGCCCTGATCCAATCCTGTCAGTAGCCCTGTGCACTAGCTCCTACTTGACCTTGACTTGTTTACATCCTGGATTAGGTTAGCACCACAGACAAACTTGTTTACATCAGTAGGTTTCCAGTCTCCCTACTGTTCAGAGTGAGTTTAGTAACACTGGGAAAACGGTGGTAAACCAACTGTTTTTAACTGGACTGGACTGTCCAGTATTCAAATTTATTGCTGTTTGTATTTGGATATCAATCAGGGCTAATGTTGGTGCAACTTTGCTTTAGAAAATGAAATGTGAATTTGTTTAGAGATGAGAACGTGAGTGAAGGCACCTCAACGTTTTGACAATCACGTGAATTTATGTATTTGAAAGTTAATTTAGTGTAGTTTTATGTAATTGGCAATTTACTGATTATGTAGGATATAAAGAATTTTCTGTATACAATATATTCCACTCACTCAATGCCCTAAGCAGCACATGAGGAACTATTTAGAATTAGACACAGGTTTGATGAGATGACATCCTCATCAAATGCTACAAAACATGACAACAGGAGTGTCATGTGCAGTCCTTGGAAAGTCCCAGATGCAAAATTTTATTTCACTCTATACAAACACTCCTTCAGACCAACAGGATCTTGTCACGCCAAGTAAAACATGTATTGGATGTGAAACACCACTACTCAAAGCACTGAAAAATACAACAAAACAGAAGCAGCTCGCAATATTGCACTAAACAAGAGACTGGCAAGTGCTGTGTAGTGCCAAGTGCTCAAAGACTGGGGAGATTGGCAGGACGATGGATAGGACTGAAACAAGGAGATCCGACAGAAAGAAGAATGGAGACTCAGATGGAGCTAGCTGACGTGACTGGCTGTGATACTAATGCCCTCTCTTTGACAGCTGTTTTAACAGTTTTATGTTTAAGAAAATAAAGAAATAAATGAAAAAAAATAAACAAATGAATAAATAAAAGTGACTAATAGTAAATGTGCTTTGTCTCTCTGGTGTGAGATTTTGTCTCCAAGTGTCTGAAGAGTAAACTGCGACAAACTGAATGCATGCAACAACGAGGCCACACCGCTAGATGTCACCCAAGAGCCGTGTAGACGGCAGACACACCCACATGAACAGTGCGGAGTGTTTGATTCATGACTGTTACAGTAAACAAAAAAATATCTATCTTAAAGTAATGACAAAATACATATTTTCACTTACTTCTGGTGTAAATTCTCCTGATTTAAGCACACGTGTGCCCCACAGTACAATAAATTATTCGGCATTTTACATCAGGCATTATGCCGGCCTGCTGTGCGGTGCCTGAAGACCCATCGGCCTGATCGTTGATCGGTTGCGCCCCCTGATAAACTGCAGTCCCCGGCAGCGCGCAAGCTTTCAGCGCCTCTTAAAGGGTTTAACGGTGGCGGCGATTATTCCTGGATTAAGGAGAAAGCAGTAACCGCGTGACTGGAGCAGAGCTCTCACTGTGGAAGTTTGCTGCAACTTTATCGGGGGAAGGAGTCGGCAGCTTTAACATCAGCAGACTTTCCAGCCTGTGGTCATGGAATAGAAAAGCGGAGAGGAGCCAGGCGCCAGGCCTGCGGATAACTAACGATAGCTAGCTGAGCTAGCTGATGTCAAGCGGTCTATCCTTGTTTGGGTCGCTGTGCTAACTAGCTAGGTGCTATTTTTGTTAGCATAACAGAGAGCCGGCCAGCTTGTTTTGATGCGGTTATATCGAAGGAACCTGCTCCCGTCCACCACTATTACACGTTTCTTCAACTTTTTTGAAGTTTTAAGTCAACCTTTTGAGCTAACGTTAACGTGAATAGTAAGAGAGCTAGCAAGCTAACTTACGTCTTTGTCATACAAAGTTGAGCTTTTGATTTGAGCAGTGGGATGATTCGTGGGTTAAATTAATCGCATTTTTTACAGGAGTTGCATGTTGATGCCCAAACATCAGTTAGAAGCAGTCCAGACAGCACACTCTCTCTGCCCCTCTTCGGGACTTCAGTTAAAATCTCTTTCGGACCCCGTCGCACCGACTGTCTCCTGTCCTCGGCCGGCGTCAGTGGCTGGCCACACGGCACTGAGTGCCAAATGGAGGAACATGACAACATGGACTATTTTTACCAGCAGGTAGTCCAGAAAGACGTTACCCGCAGGTTGCAGGTCGGCCAGGACCTCATTGACTACCTGAACGACCCGCAACGTTCCCCGGACGTGGAGCAGGACAAACCCCGGCTGGATAAAACGGTGGACGAGCTAACGGGATGGGTGAACTCCAGCAATTTCAAGGTGAGAGATAATGGCTTGACATCGTATAAGGGCATCGCACTGTCACTGCAACACTTCACCATCTCGGTCTTTCCATGAGTTATTTTCCTCCAGCCTGGGACAGGGGGAGTAACGGAAATTTCTAGCTTTGCCGAAAGATTGGTACCAATGCTAACTTCAGAGAAATCAAAACATTTCAAACGAGCTGTCATCGCCTCAATGGTATGAAGAGCTCCTTTAAAAATAGCTCATCTACAGGCTGCCCTTTTTCTTTTCTTACATCTGCCAAGTCAGAATATTAAAAAATGAATATGCGTTTCATATAGGCCACCTCCCTGTCAAACCTAGATCCAAGGTTAAAGCTTTGTGTTACTTTTTGACAGCCTAGCAGTCCAGTCCGGGATCAGGAGAGGCAGACATATTTAAATTCCCTCCCAGTGACACAGTAGGACACTTGCAGGGCATTCCTGTGGTTTGTTGGAGTTTATGCAGTTGTTTTGGATGAGACTGAGTCTATTGTCAACACTGTAGACTGCTGGATGACTGGAGGATGGGGGGAGGGGTTTGAACCCTCATTGTTATGACCCGTGCTTTTTCTCCATCCATCCATCCAACCATCCATCCCTCTCTTTCTCATTTTCTCTCCCACTCTCAATCTCTCCTTTTGCCTTTTCGTAGTTTTTCTGTTAATTCTCTCTTTTTCGTGGTGCTCTCTCTCTCTCTCTCTCTCTCTCTCTCTCTCTCTCTCTGTCTCTCTCTCTCTGTCTCTCTCTCTCTTTCTCTCTGTCTCTCTCTCTCTCTCTTTCTCTCTCGCTCTCTCTCTCTGTGTTTGCCATGTCTGCACTCTCTGCCATATCTCAGAAACGCTGGAATGTGACATTTTTGCCAAGGTATCACACTTATCCAGACAGCAATTCACAACAGCCTGGAGTCTCTTTCTGAAGCATGCTGAAATCCAAATACCAAAGTCTCTTTTTGAGTGATAAGCATTGTCTGCACTGATATGCAGGACTCTCAGCGAGTCTGCGAGAGCGTGGAAATTGTGCATTCAGCCTAAAGAAAGCATCCTCTCCTCATCTCTCTCGTTCTCTCTAGTGTTATAAAATGCTTGTTTGTCTTTGTTGTCATAATCTTTTAAATACGACGTTGTAAACTGATTTCCGCTCCTGATAAAGATACTGCCAGTACTGCTATATTGGTTGCCTGCTCTTAATTTGATCAAACATTTGTTTCTGTTTGTTGACAAAAGAAGCCCTAAATCCTAACGTGCTATTATTGGCCAAAGCAGAAAAGGTTTGATTAATTTTAGGAGAAGCATTCTCTGATTATTTAGACCTTTTATAAAATTTGCAGATTCCTGAATGACCAGGTTTTGAATCTTTCTGCCTCAAAGCACATTTAAGGTATCATCAGTCCATATAATTGTATATCATAGAAATAGGGAAAGAAGGTAGTTTTAGAGTGTATTTTATTGTAGTTTAGATCATTGAACACACATACTTTCAGTTGGAACAAAATACTGTAGGATTTCTGTGAAAGTTTGCAGTTTAGACTTAACGATTAAGGGAAGAAGAGTGTGGTTTCATGTTCAAAATAGGGAATTTTTTTTCATCTTGTACACAGGATTCTCTTTCGGTTCAGTAACCCAACATGTTTGATACGAAAAACCAAACCATCACCACCTCAAAGCTTGCCCCCAAGAATTTCATCCCGAGCCGTAACAAGCGAACATGTCCCTTTGTTCAGATTTGTTCTTCTCTGTAGATGACATGTACAGTAACTTGAGCTCAGATCGGTGTCTGGCAGTGTGGAGCGAGCGATTTGTGACGCCCAGAGGGGTTCACATAGCAGGCTTTTAGTGATGCCGATTGGCTCCCTTTCGAGCAAAAAAGGACGGAAGACTTGGCTGAGAGAGGGAAGAATAGATGGAGAGATGATGGGAGAGGCGGGGAGTAGAAGGGAGAACTAGAGTGATAAATGGGGTATGGGTAGGTGAGTGGAAAACACAAGTCATGACTCATAAATTCATGAAGTGTTCGGCAACTGTAGCAGCGAAGTTCCTCTTTTGCTCGCAGATAAAATACTGAATTTTTTTCTCTCCCTTTGCTCCCATCATCTCTCTTTTTCACTGTCCTTGTCTGGGTTTTTTTTAAGAGTGAGTCAGATTCACCCTCTTCTTTCTTTCCTCTTTCAAAAGCAGCTGATTCACTTCATACACCTAAACATCACAGAGGCCGCAGTGCCTGTGTATGGCACACACACACACAGGAGGTATTAATATTGCATGCTGTATTTATAGGCAGCAATGTCAATTGACTGGACAGCGACTGGACTGGTTGACGCTGTCACCAGACTGCCCTGACCAGACGCTCTGATCTTTGAGATTTGTTTTCCAGGTTAAGATGAAGACTCAAAATACGTTATTATATTAGCAAACACTCTACTGTTAGCATTCATCAGTTGAATGTTTCCACTAACATTAACTGATTTTTCTTTAAAACAATGAAACTATTTTTGTATTGGCCTGCTTTTCCTGTAAATTCGTCTCTTCCTGCAGGTGCTTCATAGTAGAGACCTTCCACTGAAGATAATTGATTTTATTCATTTTTTGGTGTTTCACTCCAGGGACCAGCTGCTTTGTTTAAGACTAGTTTTGGCGGTAGTGCCTTGGCAGCCGAATGGTTACACTGACTCCAGCTGCCAACCTTTGTTGCCTCCCCTTTCTCTCCCCCCATTTCCTGTCGGCGTCTTCACCTCACCCCACTAGATAAAAGCATAAATATCACCAAAAATGTATTTTAAAAAGATTACTCTTGGCCGTAGACTGTTCTTCATCATGTTAGACTTGTCTAATTAAACCATTCTGTTTAATTTGAGGCAGGAACATTAGCCACCTCTCCCCGAGGCTAAGGTACTTATTCCAGCTTGGTAAAACCTCAGAAGATGAAGGCATGCCGTGTGGTTCCCATCCTCAGTAATGTTAGGCACCACCCTAACCCTGAGGAAAATCCTGTCAAAATTTGAATGTAACTGGGCCAATAAGGCAATAAAATACTAGGCTAATGTAATCTGGCACCATGCAAAAACAAAAGCGCCTTATGCCATTGCTTTGTACCACAAAATTCAGTGCAACTGCCTCGTGCCCACCAATTGCACAGTGACCACCGAGATCAAAGCGTGTATATATTTAGCAATTGGGCTTGAGCGGGGATATGAACTTACTCCATCCACTGTCAAATAAACCATCAGGCAGCCCACAGAAAATGTTTTTGCGAGAACCTAAGTAGACCTATTAGAGCTGCAGTTAGCTATTATTTTTATTATCAATTCATATGTTGCTTAATTTATTGTCATGATTGAATGTTCAGTGTATCAAATGTCACAAAGTAGTGATGCATGACTGTAACAGAGTCTGAGCTGACATCCTCAAATTTATTTTGATAAAACAGCAGTCCAAAACCCCCAATCTATTGAATTTACAAGGGAGAGGAAAGCAAGAAATCACTTGAATTTTAATAGATTGCCAAAATCGTTGTCAACTAATGATGTAATAGTCTTATTATGGCAGTTATGTTGCTCTGTAAGTCTTGGACAATGTTTTTCTGTCCAAAACTCTCTCTAAGCCTCTCTAGAATCCAGAGAAAACCCTTGGACATGGTATGTGAATTAACAGGCTAAGCCACCGTCTGCAGCAACCTGAATCTTCACAAAGAACCATTCATACCAGGCTAAATATTTACTGTTTTTTTTTTTTGTTTTTTTTTAACTCCAGCATACCTCAGTCACACTAATGCTATGAAGCTGGAAATCCAGTTTCTTGACGCTGCTTAGCCAACACGCCTGATGTTTTTTTATTTTTTATTTTGGGTGATACCCAAGTGCTCATTTGATCTTTCTTCTTTCATGCCTCATTCTCTCCGTATCCCTCACCGGGAGGCCTTTAGAGGAGGTTTTCTTCTGTCCAGTATAGACAACAGGCCCAGTCCCTTCCATCTCCTTCTTCCTCTAAATGTCTCTAGTGAAGATGCCATATGGTTGTGGGCGACGAGCTTGTTGGGGTGCTGTGTGGAGCAGGGGGGGAAGGGAGGCCTCAGGGTTGTGTCCTTCCTGTACAGTTTCTCTCCTCTCCTGCTGTTTTTCTTTTCCCCTCCTCCTCCCTAAATTAGGTCAGAAATGAGAGGGTCATCATAGTGACCCAGAGCTCATGTTCCTTCTCCATGTGATTTTTGTTTTCTCTTGCATTACTTGGCTTTTGTCCCTATATTTTTACCTCATCATTGCCCCCCCCCCCCCTTTCATTTCTGCGGTTACCTGCCGCTGCTCTCCCTTTGACTAAAATAGGGAAAAACTGCAGTCAACAGAAGAGACGAGTCTGGAGAATTATGTTTTAATGGATTTTCTTTTTGGACTGTTCAGTGTTGCCGCAGCGCTGCCAAAACAAGCATTCCAGGAGCACAGCGCAGTGTGGGATGTGATCCTAATCAGAAACACAGTGGAAAACTCAGCTTTACCACAAGACAAAAATCCAGTCTACCTTCCCCCTACGAGCCATATCACCTGCCAGTTTTTCTTTTTCGACTGAGCCAAATAATAGTGGAGAGTCATGAGAAATAGGACTGTCTGGAGTCACTTTAACAGACATCATTACATTGTGAATGCATTGCAGAGAGTTGCACATGTCATCACTTCAACATCTTATTCTACAGTTGACTCAAATCATCATTTTGATATCTAGAAGGCATTAGATTTTTACCAAAATTAAAAAAAAAATGTGAATGTGATTCCTTTAGCTGCTGTTATGCAGGTTGTATAAAGAGGGCAGAAGTTACATAATCCAAAAGAGCCACAGCTGTTAACAAACACTGACCTCTTAAACAGTATGGTATCACTCATTAAATATGACGTGTGTTTAATGCAAACATATTTTAATCCTCAGCTAAGCACAGCACTCAACTGAAAAGTCCAAATAGTTGAATTTGTGCTTTTTACTGCATGTCATGCTCCTCACCATCAAATCGAGCTGGCTCAGGTATTATCACCTACTCATGCCATAACAGTTATTTATTATAATGTTCAATTTCCCATTTTATTTAGCTTTGGTGGTAATGTTCTTAGTGTTGGGGTTCAACACTCCTGAATAAATTCAGAGGAAACACCGGTGCAGTTAAAAACATGTTACATACTCAATTTGACATCATGATTAGAATGAATGGTACCCCTGTTTGCGATTCTGAAAACAGCCTGTTTATCTAGAATCGCTTAATCCACCTTTAATACAATTCAAATTGAGCTTAGAGGGAATTATTTTTACCAGGCATTATGACCAGAGAGATCAGGACTGTCGGACTTCAACAGATTTTCCTGGTTATAAAAAGAAAAGATATTACCAGATAATGGAAACCCTGCTGCTCGATCAATCTGCAGCCTCATGTCACTTAATTATCACCAGATAATAAAAAACACCATTGATGCACAACCTTTGATAATCTGCAGAGGGGCTCACATGGTAGTAAAAAACATATAATGCTGTGAGGTAGTGTGGGACTTCTATTGTGAACATCTGGCTTTTAGAATAAAATTGGAATTATTTTAATTTTCAGACTGCTGAAGCGTGCACTGCGTTCAGTGATTTGTTTGTGCACATTTCCAACTCTAGCTTGTAACTTGCTGTTGCTAGTCTCTGTTGGGTACTGAATTTGTGTCAATGTCGTGCACCACAAGACTCATCCAGATATCAAGAGGTTTGAGGACTCAAGCGGGTTTAAAAAGCTGTTGGCTGCTGTGCATCTGTAAAGGGCGACAAGGCGAGACTTTAATTGCTTGAATATGACAGAATTACCCAGGGTTTCCCCTACATGTAATTGACTGTGGCGCACCGCCACGGCAAAATAAAAGCCGCCATACCTTCAAAATTCTGGCATAAATAAACCCAGTGTTAGAGAAAGGAAGTATTTTACCGTCGTCTTCCACTGCAGTCTTTGACGTTTACAGCATGTTGGATATTTAGCTTGATAATTAGCTAGAGGATCAAAATGGTCACTTAGAGCAGAGTCCTGCACGGGTCACCGCATCCCCCCAGTTTTCCGACAGAACTTACATTCCGCACCCGAGCCGACCCGCTATAAATTGATACCGACGCCCGAAGTAAAATTGGACGGACGCAATTTTTAAAAGTGAAAGTAAGACAGCGTAGAGGGAATGAGTTCTGGGAGGGCGCAAGCACGCATGAATGAGCTCATATGAGATATAAATGCTTATCATTTGTGTCGCTAATAATGACTGATGATAAGTGAAAATGAATTGAAAATGGCAATCGTAAAACCCGACCCGTCTATCCAGGCGTCCGACCCGACCCGCATCTGTGTCTGACACAGTACATTATTTTTCATCCGTGCAGGACTTAGATAACTCCTCTCTTGAAACAAATAATAAAAATATCATTTCTTTACAATATTAGAGTTCATGATGGCTGTGTGAGAGCATTATAACCAGAGACATTTTTTTTCCCTAAGTAGCCTATGACATAAGTATAAATATTACAGTATGATGACCCAAACTGACCCCCCCCCCGCCGCCCGCCGCCGCCGCCGCCCCCGCCACAGTCTCAGAAAATACTGGGGGAAACGCAATACCGCTCACATCCTTGGCTGTTTGCAGACTCGGCAAAAACCCAGAAGACGGACCGAGTCAGCATTTTAAAAATCCATTTATGATGCCAAGATCATACTTGAAATTTTGCTAAAACCTCTGCAATGAGTAATTTAATTAATTAGACTTGTTATGAAGGTGTACTCAGTTTGTTGACATTAAAAATACATGAAACTCCTGTGAAGTGTTATACACCTGAAGCCGTGTATTGTATAATAATTGTGTCTAATTATTTAGAATAACTCTTGCCTCACTCTGTTTAGGTGGCGTTGATGGGGATAGACATTTGCGGTGCGTTTGTGGATCGTTTGGGAGAGCGGTTCAGAGGATACCTGGGCACAGGTAAGAGATCCAAACTTTCTATACCCTTAAAGCCTTTAGGTTGTGCTCCATTTACAGTAAAGCTCATTCATGAAATGTTTGTGTACGTTCTTATGAGTTTGCACGCTTGAAAAGGATTGGAGCATGTCTTTTCTTGCTTTTGAAACGGTGACTATTAACTGAACACGCAAATACTTTGTTTGTTTTGTAACAGTTCACTTGTCCACAAAATAGATAACGAACTTGTGCCAACCTGTACCCGTACAAACCTGTTGCACGGCTTTATATAGCAAACACACAGAGTTTTAATTGATTTCATCATTCTTTGAAAAAGGGATTATATAAATGTCAGTCCTCGTCCTGTTCATCATGCTCAGCCCAAATGTTCATCCTTCTATTATCTGAAGCAGCGAGGACAAGTCAAGGACAGGGTTGCCCTCCTGTGTTGAAGTATTTTCCAAAGTAAAAAAATATATAAAATGGCAGAAATCAGCACTATTTTCCACTATTTTGCATCAAGTTTACTGGTATGTGTATTGTTGTTGCATTTTAGCATTTTGGCTTCTGACCTTCTATTTTGTCTCTCACTTCCACTTTGTGGTTCCTCTGAGACAGACCAGCAGCACTGTTGTTCACCCTTTGCTCTCTGTATTGAGGCCTTGATTTGTCTGCCATCCCGTAGCGCTGTCTATTGCACCCCAAAACCACACTTCACATTCATATGACCTCATACGCAGAATCTTGTATCAGATTTCATGCTTTGTGTGTGTATATGTGCATCATGTCAGTGCCAGCCCTTGTGTGTGTGCCCGCTTAAGGTGTCACCAGCTGTCTTTGTCAGCCAGGCTGGCTCCGGTCCCCAGCAAACACACTCAGTCCTGCAGTGCAGCTCTGGGATGACTGGACCTGTCACACTGTGCAAAGTCTGCCACACACTCTTTTATCTCCCTCACTGTCTAGGATGTTGCCCTCGCCCGACTCTGTGTTTCAGATTGATGGCAAAAACATTTCTCTGAGCCACCGCTTGCTCTGGAATCTCCCTTCCTCCCTCACTCCATCTGACTTCCATCTCTCTTTTCCTGTGCTCGCTCTCCTTCTCCCTGCATCCACCCTCCTCCCACATTCACTCAGAGGGGAGGGTGATGAGATCATAGAGTCTGAGTGATTGTATTGATCTACATGACTGACTCATTGCACAGGGCTGCTGCGCCATCGTGCAGAGAAACTCCCAGATGTGGCGTGAATATGGAAGTGAAACACACAGATCACACAAGGCTGCACTTAATAATACTTTCTCGTCTGCAGTGTGGCAGATGACATAAAGTGATGTGATTGGCCAGCCAGCAGCTGTATGGTTTGCAGTTTGATTGTCACATTGAAAAGATGAACCAAAATGAGTCAACTCGCCACATACGAGTGTGTGTGTGTAAGTGTGCGTGTGCGTGTGTGTGCGTGTGTGTGTGTGTGTGTTTGTGTGTGTGTGTGTGTGTGTGTGTGTGTGTGTGTGTGTGTGTGTGTGTGTGTGTGTGTGTGTGTGTGCAATTTCATGTTTACTACAGATGACGTTGTGTGCAACAATGCCCCCCGTGTCAGTATTTCTGTTTGAGAGTATTGTCCTTGTTGCCAAGGCAACCAGCTGTTATGGTAACATAATGTGCACACCCTTACACACACACACACACACACACACACACACACACACACACATGCGCACAGGAAAAGGACAGATGACATCACTCTCCTCTCTGAAGTTTCAGAATAGGAATGTTGGTAGGAGTGTATGTGCTCATGCCATTTTGTGTGTACAGCGTTTATCTCATTGGGATAATGTCAAAGGGAGGTTTTGAGTTTTATGTAACTCAGAAAGATTCATATTTTCCATTTGATGGTCAAACAGAGGAGGATTCACCAGATTTGGCCTTTTGCTCTTTGAACAGGGTTGTTGTGGGTTTGTTGACTATGATGGGCCATTTAAAGTTTAAACCACCGCATGTTGTGGTTTTTTGACGAGGATGTTTTCAACAAATCTTAAAACCATGTGTTTAAGCCCATTTTTCAATAGTCTTTGACTTGAAAAGCTTTCTTGTTTGAAGCTCAAATATAGAAAATCCATTGGTTTCTTCTGAAGATCTTTTAAAAATGGCTCATAAATATGTAAAAAAAAAACAAAATAAGGAAGAATAATTTAGTAGGACAGTAATTTCTAGCAAACATGATTTAAACAGGTGTAGGGGTTGCTGCTATATCTACTTGATAATGTTATTATTGGCTACTGTTAATACATTTATAGCCTATAAATGGAGCAGATGATGAGAAGCCAAATCGCTTTTATTGACTGAACAAGCACAGCATCTACAAGCTTATACAGTAGGTAGTGGTGGGCACCTTCAAAGTTGGTTTGCAATCTGCTTATAAACATGAAGAAGCGCAGCATGCTTTGTGGCACATATAACGTCCAATCTGAAGCCATTGTGATTCTCTAAACACAGGACAGCGTACGGGAGTTTGACTTAAAATAAACCACAGTGCATGTCTTCATCGTAATAAAGATGTCAGTCAGTGCCACATTTTGGCTCACTGATGTGTTTTTAAATAGCTTTTGGACAACAATAGAAGGCTATGGCATAGAGGAATGAGATACATCAGGCTTTGGATATATCACTTCATGTCGGAACAAATTATTTTTGACTTTTTATGGGAAGAAATACATGCTGATCTCTTCAGGGAAAATTATTTATTCATGTTTTCACCCCTGAAATGGTTGGCCTTCAGATAAAACCTGTCAAGTACCCGCTGGTCTGATATTAAAGCTGAAACCCACTTACAGTACAGCCGAGGCTTCTGCTGAATCTGGCCCTCATTTCATCAAGGATTAGAGTAACCATCTGAAACATTTGTGAAGTTGCCAAAATCCTTATAGTTCACTTGGCTGCCAACATTTAAAGGCTCTTAGTTTTTCTGCTTTACAGTGTGCGTCACAGCGTTACATAGGTCGGGCTACTGGAGCAGTTGCGTGTTTAGATAAAGTGGAGCTGACATGAAAGCATTCAATGATACTGACATTATTTTAGTCACGGTCCACTTCATATTTCCTGTCCTCTCTTTCCACTCATCTTGTCAGGGCCCTGGTGGTCTTATCAAAAGCCCCGTTCTTTATGGTGGTATTCTCAAGGTTTTACATTACAAAGAGTTTTTGTCTGTTTCTCCCTCAGACTGCAACAAATGATAATATGTCTGTATATTTGTGTATTTTAAAACCGCTCCACTTGGGGGCAGACTTTGTTGTTTTTGGCATTTAAATGCGGTAGAGACTCTTGTGTGGCCTCATTTCTCCTGTATTCGATGTAAATACTGCGCATTACTCTGCATTTTTTTTTTTTGCAGACATTGACTCTCATCACTAGCCTGCCCTCTCTGACTCACTCTCTCTTTATCCATCTCTCTCCTTGTGTTTAGTTCTGCCAGCTTTGGTGGACAGGCTGGGCGATGGGAAGGACCAGGTCAGGGAAAACAGCCAAGCTCTGATCCTTCGCTGTATGGAGCAGACTGCCTCGCCCATGGTGAGACACACTTACATAGACATGTCATAAAAATCTGAGTCTCGGGACCCTGAGCTGAGAATGAAGGATCATTTAGATGTCAAAGACGAGACATCAGTTGTTCCTTAAAATAGTTACAGTTCTGTTGTATTTCAAGTTCAAGCACAGACGGTAGATGGTTTGAAAGATTGAAGCATGCACGTTCAAGATGCAAACAGAGATAGCAGACACAGCTACCTCCTCATTAATAGATATTCACTACAGTTGAGAGTAACACAGTTTTGAGCTCCCTCTTCTGGCTGTTAAAGGAATCACACAGGCTATATCTCCAATACTCTTTGGGTTAGCTACACACATCCACAGATTGTTACCACCGTAATCTGCTCAAACCCCTGATGAGCTGCCTGGCAGGACCTTCCTCTGCTCATTCCCACTGACACTCTTCCTCTCTTCCTCTCTCCCTCACCTCTCTCCTTCTCCTGTGTACAGTACATTTGGGAAAGGCTACTTCCTGGTTTCAAACACAAGAACTTCCGCAGTCGAGAAGGAATCTGCCTCTGTCTCAGTGCCACGCTCAGCACGTGAGTAACTTCCCCTTCTTCATCTGCATCACTTCCAGGGTGAAATGTCAAAGAATTCATCATAGTTTGTAAAGCTATTAAATGTAGGCATATTTTCTCTCATCTTGTTGGCGGAAGGTCATACATTATTATTTACAATAATTTAAAAATATAAGCATATAGTGTATGTAATTGTATTAACATTATTATTTTAACATGTCTTTTTTGAAGTAACTACAGAATGTTTTTTTGTAGTAATTCTGCAATCTTAATCCTTTACTGACGCCACATATCTTCATTATGGGTTCATTAATGTTCTACAAACTGTTTTTTGGACTCTCCACAAGCATGCCCCATTTTGTTTGCTCTACAAACACACAGTCTGTGTCTCCAGGGTTAATCTTCTTAACTGTTTGTGTGACTCTGTAGAGGTGGCACCACCACTTCTGTCATGTGTCCTTATCAGTCCTCAGTCATACTTATCTCTAGTTGTTGCTTTCAGAGGGTTTTTAAAATCTGTTCTCAATTCACCCTGCCTGATAGAGGACTTGCTTTTTTAAATCAACATGAACAAATATATGGAAAAGGGTTGTGTCTTACTACGATCCAAAGAAAATATGCTGGTCCCTTTTAGAGACATTCTTCCAGAGGTCAAAGAGATCACATCTGGGATAATAAAAGAAAAGAATATGTGTGCTAGATTTAAAATTGAAATCGGTCTGTTTGCACAAAGGCTTGTTGGCAAAACTAGACAAAAGTTTCTCCCAATACATCATAACTTGCATATTGTCAGCATTAATGTGGATGTTCTCAGGGCTGTGTGTGCTTCACGTTCATTGTATTCTGCTTCCTTTCTACATGAAAAAGTTCAGTGTCACTTTTTTCGAAATAGCTCTGAGAGGATTTCTATTTTTGTATAACCCCACACAGATTTTACAGACACGGCTGTCATTGTAAACCTTCATTTTGCAAGCTGAAAGTGTCATTAAAACAACACATCTACAGACATAAGACTAAACAAATGCTTGCTTATTTCATGTTGTATGACAGCAGATCACATCTATCCAGGTTTTAGTTTACTGTACTAGCCACCTCAAGGCGACTACACAAATCAATCTTGTGTGTTAGAATGGCAGTGTTGATTTTAACATAATTTTGCTAGTGGAAAGTCACGTAGTTGTGCTAAATGCTAAAGATGTTTACTGAGCGTTCACAGTTTTCTATTAAGCTTGGGTGTTAATTTCTTCTAAATGTGTGTAGATCACATAGCACTATGGTCTAATCATCTAACCAGGTTGATTTTAAATTATGATTCAGACTGCATTATTCTTTATTATAAGAGATATTGGCTAAATACTAAATGTCAGCTATTTACTAATCACAGTGTAATGATCAGTTTTGGTGGCCCCTGAAAACCTTTGTTGTGTTTCCATTGATCTGCCTTGTCGTGATAGATCTGCTGCCAAGTAGAGCTGCAACGATTTTACATTTGATTATTGTCAACTACTGAATTAATCATCAATTATTCTGATAATTCATTTAATGGTTTGAGTAACTTTTGAAGAAAAAAGGACAAATTATCCAGCTTCTCAAATATAAATACTCTCTGGTTTCTTTACTCCGCTAGAACAGTACACCATATATCTTTAGGTTGTGGACTAAATATAATGTTTTATATTTTTGTTATCATCATTTCTCACCATTTTCTGATATTTTGTAGATCAAACCGCTATTAGATAGATAGTGAAAATAATCAACAGGTTAATCAAGAATAAACATAATCTTATGTTGCAGCTCTACTGTCAAATTGAGGTGTGTTCTGCATTTGCTTGTGTTTTTAGGTTGGCAGTTGCGCTCTCTGGACTACTTGGAGTTGATTTATATGTTATGACTGATGGACAATCTTCATCTTGTCTTTTTTCTCAAACAAGTTATATTTATTCTGGGGTTCATAGATCCTATCCATAAAGCAGGCATTCAAAAATCAGCCTTCCTCTTGACAATAGCAGTGTTTTCCTCATTCCTAAAAATGTGATTTGAATGATGGGGCAACGCTTTACATTGTCATGAATAAATATCACTCCTCTCTCATTTCTTCATCTTCTTGTGGCTCTCTTTCAGGTATGGAGCCCAGCCACTGAGCCTCAGTAAATTAGTTCCTCATCTCTGCTCTCTGACTGGAGACCAGAACCCACAGGTAAGAGACAAACAGCTTAACAATATGATACATGATCGTCATGTCTGCGTGTCGATGTTTAACTGTCATATCTGTGTGTGATTATATGTGTGAGTGGGTGAGGTCATTTCAGGTCTTCCTTGTATCAGTCTGTGGCAAAGCCTGTGGTTCAGCTCTCAGCATTCAGAGTGTGCTGGCAGGCATCTTATGGCAGCTCTGTGATTATTACTGTTATTAGTGAGGAGATGGGCTCTGTAGAGTCCCCCACCCAGCCTCACTGCTGAATCATGAACACCAGCACCTAACCATTAACACACGCAACTGTACTAGCTGGATGTGTGTGTGTGTGTGTGTGTGAGTGGGAGAGAGGAAGGATAGAGAGAGGTTAGTTTAACATCCTGTGGAGTTGCACCCTAAAGCTGAAATCTGCTCCTCTCGTCCATCCAATGATTATCTACCCACATGCTGTCCCGACCAATCAATGTCCTCACCAGGCCCGCCCACCCTCAGTTGCAGAAAATCCCTTTAACAGTATCCCATTAGCCAATCACAACAGTGCTCCCAAAATGACTAGCAAATCAGATGTCTGCCATCAGGGAGATGAAGATGGGCCCTTAAGGGTATATTTTTTAATGTGTTTATGTATGCAGATTCTGTCTAATCCAAGACAGTGGAGAAAGATTGTCTGTTTTTATTTTTAAAAAAAGTCACACACACACACCATCTGTATATGGTATAGTGTGGGAGCATTTGTGTGTTAAATTGTTTAATGTTTGCTGTCTGTAGGTACGTGAGGCCTCTATAACAACACTGGTGGATGTTTATCGTCACGTTGGAGATAGAGTCAGAGCAGACCTGGGAAAGAGGGGGCTGCCTGCTGCGAGGTGAGTTATTTCCTATGTGTTAGATATTGATCATCTCTCTCTCTTTTTTTGTGTGTGTGACTGTCTGTGTGCATGTATGCAAAAAGGGCTCTCAAAATTGGACACAAATGATTTTACATTATTCAATTCAAATATCAATTTTGGAGCACAATGTCCATTAAAGGGGAAAAATATACCGTAACAGAGGTAGCTACTTATATTTATTAAATGGAAAAAAAAATGTTTTAAAGATCTACATGCCAACAGAAACAAGTGAACTGCCAGTGGAAAGAATTAACATTTAACATTAGAGCTTTGTTTGCACTGTATGTTTTCTCTGACAGATGTCGTGTGTGTGTGTGTGTGTGTGTGTGTGTGTGTGTGTGTGTGTGTGTGTGTGTGTGTGTGTGTGTGTGTGTGTGTACATCTGACTCAAGTCACAGCGCCTAACGCAACATTCAGATTTCATTGGCTGAGTAACACCACGTGAGTTATTAACAACACATGTAATCGGTCAGTTTGTTTCCTGGACCACTAGTCCCATAAGGGCTAGAAAAGCTGCGACTGTTTTAAATCTAAATGCCCTTTCAAATTGCAATAATCCTCATAATTTAGTGGTTATAGTTTGTGTCCAGACAGGATAGTGGTCCACCTATAGGTGATCTCTGGGTATCAAGAGGGAAGGCAGGCTAATAGGGTGGACAGCGTCCTCCCTCGTCCCTCCCCAATTGCCTACTGCATATACCCTAAAGGCCCCCACACACCGGCCAGACTCAAAGCAACAGCCAACTGCCTTTATCCGACCACTCCGTTGCCTCTCGTCTGACCCGTTCAGCAGAAAAGTTGCATTGAACACACCACACTGCACTGAAAACTACATGCCACTCTGTCTGTCTCTCTGTGCCATGGTTGGTGCCTTACTGAGAACTCAGAATGCGTTGTCTCTCGAAGTGAGTGCAAATGAATGGTTCTAATTGATACGTTGTTCAGAAGCCTACATTTTCAACAGGATAGCCATCAGATTGCAACTTTGGCTTACATAGCTTCTGAACCTGAAAGTATTTCTTGGAGTGCAAATTGCTCTTTGGCCGAGTTGAGTTGTGAATTCTCTGCCATTATTACAACACGTTCATTATTGAATTATGCACTCATTTCAGCTTGACCTACATTTTATTTTCAAATCAATGAAAGTTATGCTGCAAATTCAGTGCAGTGCGGTAGTGGTGCTGCTGTTTTCACAATGTGATTGTTTATTTTTACAGTTTAATTCTAAAATCAAATAAAACTTTTTCATTGACAGCCCTTGTGCATGCGTGTGTGTGTGCCTACACTGCTGTGCAAGGATGAGTTGTGTGGAGGGTCCCGTGGCCTTGGCACTATGTCTGTCCCAGGCCACACCATGCACCACTCTGCCCTTCACACACACAGAGGCACTTTCATCCAGAGCACAATACTGACTGACTGACCGGGGGAGGAGGGTGGGAGGGGGGGCAGATGGGGTACAAAGGCGTTTGGTTGGAGTAACAGAGTTGGGGAAAAATTGGAGAAAGTGTGTGTTTGTGTCCATTGAGTGGTTTGGTCCTTCTTTGGTCGTCCTGGTTACATGTGCTGGGTCGAGGGTTATTCTAAGCACACTGTAGACCCCCCCACCATCCTCTTCCCCCTTCACTCTTTCTCCCATGTGTGAGAGCCGGGCAGCAGCCAGTGTTGTGTGCTGACTGCTCAGTATGAGTCCTGCGTCTGTGAATGCTGGCTGTGGCCATGCGTCATGTGTTGAGCATATTAAGCCTGTTTGTCTCCAGTATAAACATGCTGTCTGTGTATGTGAGATTTATGCACACTGGTGTTCGTGTGTGTCTGCTTTAGGTTATATGAAGTGGTTTGACTGATACGGTGATTTAGGTCTGAAACCAATGTGATTAGAATAAATGTGTTATACCTGTCTTGTTCCTATCTATACAGATAATATTGTAGAGCTGTTATGAAGGCTCGGTGGATGTTTTCTATGTCAGTGCGTCAGAGTGTGTTTGTGTTAGTATATGGTTGCTGCGTGGAATGCAGGGCTGCGGCCAGGGTCTGCTGACCAGATCACCTATCAACTCTGCAGAGCTAGCATCAGATAAAGGAGAGAGAAGGGGTGAAGATGGCTGAGAATAAAAGATAGAAAGGCTTAAAAGGAAGAAGATTACCAGAGGACATCCAAGACTTATGTTTCTGACCACAGGTTTTCATACAAGCTAATACAAGTTGGCTTGTATGAAAACCTCGACATGTCTAGATTACAGCAGCTTGTAACACCTGCAGTATAGATATTTTTTTCTCCTACCTTTTTAAATTTGAAAGAGAGCCTGAAGCCTACAGGATTAAATCACACACATAATGTGCTTGTCTTATTTATGTGAAGAGTTGTTTACATTACTAACCCAAACAATTGGGAATAGGCCTGGAGGTTGTGACTAATCAGAACAATTACATTTTTCATTTAGGTCAGTACAATCTGAAGGCCAGTCCACATAGAAACGACTTCACAGATAGCCTTAGCATTGTTTATATGTTCTGAATTTGTTTATAGTATCTTTAGTAATTTATCGAGGCAGACATCACTATCTGACTCACCAATAAATAAAAACCATGCCATGCCAACCATTGCTTCTTGTGGGACCTATATTAGTCACTCAGCTTGGTGAGCTAGTCAGCCGCTGTGCTTTTAGTTTCTCAGGAGCTGCTGCCGACATACTGACAGCTGGTTCTGATGATGGAGACGGCGAGACAGAGGTCAGAAACTGCGGATTAAACTGACCGAACGCTTGAGTATGTCTCGCTTTAGATGTAGATTCCCAGTGAGAGTTGTACCTATGAGTTGTACAGGTTGGTGTCTCTTAAGAGGCAGAGGATTATGAATTTCATAGCCTCATAATGAAGGTCAATATATGTAGTTTACAGGTTTTCAGTTGAATGATGAGGAAAGCCATCACCCAAAATTAGCTACATCCCCAAAGACATCCCAAAATATTCAGATCAGGATTGGAAATTGGCTAACATACCCTGACCAGAACTGAACAGAACTAAATTGAAGACAGATTGAAGTCTCAGATGATGTCACTCATTTCACGTGAACCTGATGACTCCTTTGAGACCCACAGAGACATGGCTTAAACCTGTTTTGGCTGTCACAAAGTCTGACCGGGCTGTTCGACCCAGCTCATCCTGTTCTGTGTTCAGTGCAGGTCAGACACTACCTAGATTTTCTCTATGTGTCTGTAATACAGACTGTCTAGCACAGCTGTGAATGGTTGTGCTGTTGCAGACTTGAGTCTCTGTCAACAGTAACAACAAAGGATTAACCCATGACTGTCTTCTATCAGTGGGTCAAATGCTGTTTGAATGAGCAATCAGTGGACGGCCCTCATGCCCACATTTTGTGTTGAAAGAGGAAATGGACTGAAAGTTGTGTGTCATTTCTGCTAAATTTGGGGTGACCCTTGTTCAAGGACAGTCAATTTGTGTCTGCCGCAAATTGAGAGCGTGGTGACAAGAAGGGATCCTGGAATTAAGAAATCTGAAGAGGGAGGTGTGAGTTTAAAAAGAGGAATATAAAGGGTAGTATGTAGGCAAGTGGGCTGAGAAGGAGAGACGTAGAGGGGGGAGGAGCAGTCTTGCTTTCTGTCTGCTGTAGCTGTACAGCCCCTCCCCCTCTGACGAGTGTGTATGTGTGCGTCTGGGTATGGGAGGGAGGTTATGTAAAGGGTAACTGAATCTCTTCGCTGCCTGTCACAAACTGGCCCACTTGTCTCTGTCTCTCTCTCTCACACACAGATAGATACACAGCAAAGACCATGCCTGAGATTTAACTCTTTGTACCATGGTGGAAATTTCTCATTGGGTGGGTGTTTATGCCTAGCATACAGTACATGTGTGCGACAGTAGGTGGTGCTTTGTCGTATGCCCGTAGCATGCTTTGGTCTCTCAATGTTTGGCTCCTTCTCCCTCTCTCTCACCCCCTCCCTCTCTCCCTTCTCTTGTCTTCCTCCCTCCCTTCCTCTCGGAGCCACTGCACCATGTTGGATACAAAGAGCTGAGGGAAGCTGAGGACCGGAGCGTGTCACTAGCATGGGAGCTAATGCAATGTTGCGCAGCAACGCAGCAACCTTTTAATCAGCCCACTGGGAAACACTGAGGCGGACGGGCATCGAGGACTAAATGCTGGGGTGTTTCTGAATAGCATGGGCAAATTAAAATTCTAATGAAAGGAAGGGAACCACGTGAAAACTGCTGCACGGCTGAGGTGCCCGTTACAACACTGATCTTCAGGAGCTGCTACGCTGTCTGATAGTTGTGGATTTCAAAAGACAGACCGAGAGATAGAGAGATTGAGGACGGTGTGTATGACTCCAATTGTTGTGGCTAACCTATTTGCAAGGAGACAGCAAGGCATGTTACTGGACGTGGGTCATTGTAGGTCTTTGCTGTGTTACCTTCATACCAGTCATGTGTAATCAATGTGTATCAACATTGCTCTGTGTGCAGGGGGCATTTGATTATCCTGCAAGGATGTAATTTTGCCTTCACACGTCTCTAATTGGGACATGTCTCTGAATTATGAATAAGCCGACAGTGTCACCTGTACATCACATGACTGAGCACATCTGGCTTGAGGGTGTGTGTGTGTGTTTGGTGTTGAGCAGAATGTCAGAAGGACTCTGATTGTGTCGCTGCTGCAGCTTCATGAGTGTGACTGGCATAATCGACACACCCACCCATCGACAGGCAGGCAGTTGGGCAGACTGTCCACATGTTGCTGCTGATACACTGATGTATCAGTGATACACATTAATTCACTTGGAATTCAGAGCACCTTGCATGTCTCTAGGTCAAAGCTTTGGACTGTGTGTGTGTGTGTGTGTGTGTGTGTGTGTGTGTGTGTGTGTGCATCCATCTATCTGTGTGTGTGTGCATATTCTTTGTCATGACCCCGTCATTGAAGATTATTCACTGTCATCTGGATGCATCCAATTCTAGATGGTCATTAGCTTTGATGCGTTTGTCTTTGTTTTGCTCTAACCTTTTGACTTCTCTCCTTCTCTTCCAGGTTACAGACGTTATTCTCTCGTTTTGATGAAGCCTTGAATTCAGGCAACATGGCTCTCAGCCCGAGTCACGGTCAGTGTGCCTCTTCTCATTGATTTTGCCTCAGTTGTTGTGGCCTCTGAGAGCCGCCAAGTTTGGTCATGTTGTCAAGATGATTATATTGTTGTCAGATATTGGGTGTGTATTTGAAAAGAGTGTGTGTGTGCGGCTGTGCACGTGTGTGTGTTTGCAGGTGCTTGTGCGTGTCTGTATCTGCATGTGGTCTTGTGGTTGTGTTGGTTTGTTACCATGAGCTCCCGTAAGTGGACCTAACAGGATTAATGGTTTAATCTGTGTGTCTGTGTGTGTCTGTGTGTTTCTGTGTGTCTGTTTGTGTCTGAGTGACTTACTCTGTGTGTCTGAGTTGAAGGCTTTTGCTACTGAGTGTTTTGCTGTTCAACAGAAAATTGTGCTGTGGCTCTCCAGGAGCCTCAGGCTCAGTCAGTGATGTTTGACTATGGAAAGTTTTAGCGGTACTGATAACACCTCTTACAGCACTATTTCAAGTTGTTGTTTCCACTTTTCAGAGTATGGCAGCTCTTACTGTTTACTGAGGCCTATGTAAGAATATAAACTGTTTGGTTTTCATTCTATCATATGTATTGGAATTGCATTTTTTTTAGACATGATGGTTATTAAGTGATTGAGAGAAAAGTCCTTACTGAATATTGATCCCCAAAGAGGTCTTGATTGGTAGCTGGCATAGGAAGCTGTTGGCTTCCATTGTGCAGTGTCCATCAACAAAAGTTCTGTTATGCAGGGTGCTAATCAGAGCTGATACTGACCATAGCCAGTGGATTTAGGGCCTGGGGTAATGTGACTGATCTAGATTCTTTCAGTGTGATAAAACTTTCTTTCCATTATCAGTTGCATTCAGTCCTGGCAGGCTTTCACTTGTCAGTGCCATAGCAACTCCTGACCTATTGTTACCACAATAGAAATAAGTCCACTTGCAGTAGGTTAACAGGTGCCACATTTGGATTTGATACGAGTGAATACACAGAGGTCAGGTGTGTAACACAAGAAATTGTTGAAACAGTACATCCCTAACGTTAATGAGAATCATGTCACTTATAGTCACTGAGAGGATGCCACGTTGATTTATCATCAATTAATTTATTCAGTTACTGTAAAATTGAATAATTGAAGTTCTTTGTTTGAGTCAAAGATAATTATGAATGCACAATACATATCGGACCAATAGATGATCAGCCCGAAATCATGATTTTGTATTATCTGCTATTTATTGGTGAAATTGTAGCCAGTTAATATAAAGCCAAATTGCTTTCACTGACTTCACAACACAGCAAAAATAATACATATCGTATATCCCTAGGGATGATGACTTTTTCTTTCCAAGTCTCTTTTTGAAGCCTCTCCTGGAAGTTGATCACATGTTTTGTATTATTATTGATAATTGAGAAATAAGAAGCACATAATCCAGTTAAAAGTCTGAATACCAATGGATAGCATCCTTGCAAAATAAAATTAAAAAAGCATGAATATGTGCTGACAGAAATGGATCAAGTGAATTCTTAACTGGTTGGTTTTAAGCTGAGTTTGTGCTCTCCGCAGTTCGGCCTGTTGTTCCTGTCTTGCAGAGCCTGTCATTGGTGCTTTGTACCTCTAGGCTGCCCTGTCGCTGTATCTATCTGACTGAGAGTGACAGTAGCGGTCGGTGCCTGGTTGGCTGTTGCAGTCTGTTTACTTGGAGAGAGGCACATAGGGATAGACATGAAGATGAGCTCAGGGCGTGTTGTGGGTGTTGTTGCTATGATGCTGTCTCTGGTGGCAGCAAAGGGACAGAGGGAGTGTTTCTTTTAACTCCCACCTCAAGGTGGATGGAGCAAAGTTGTGTTTTTGGGTCCATGATTGTTTAGTTGTTGTCATGTTATGATAATGTCATTTTTCTTTTTGAACTGTGTTGATGTCTCCTGTCGTGCACTTTAATTTTTGTTATCAAAACAGACTTGGTGGTTCTTACTCTTTATTTACAGTGGAAGGAGAAGGATAATTAGAGTAAACATTGCAGCACACTAGTGAGAGGTTTGAGAACAAACTGACGCAGATTGTCCCAACATTCATTTTGTGGAATTGGGCCCACAATACACTTCTTCCACAGTAATCCTTTACTGAAACAATGTAAACTCTACACGTGAACCTGCAGGTCAGGACAACCCTCATTGGCCCCATTCACACTGCCCTTAGAGTGCGGAGATCCTGCACCATCCTGATGAAATTTTGCTGCGCCTCTGATGCAGCTCCGGAGGTAGTATCAGAGGTGGAGCATTGGAGAACCATACTTGTGTGAATGGATAAGCCAGCGGCACGGAGCAATGACATGTCGGTCTGATAGTGTTCACCGTGTGATAACTAAGCAGGTCCTTCACTCAACAAAATAACGAGAAGTGTCCCACAAGGTAACGTTATATGATCAAACAACAGTAACGTAGTAACTGTACCTGTCTTTGGCAACTTATATGAGAAAAATAAAAACAGCAGTTATATGTGGAGAAGTGTCTGCCCTCCCACCTGTCCTACCGACTCTGCATCACATTTCTGCAGCAGCACCGGCTTTCTATGTGAATTGCACACTGGTGCAGCTTTACGGCGGAGCTGCTTGGCTGTGTGTGAACAAACAGCAGAGAACTGGCGAACCGCTGCTGTGGCGATAACGCGGTGACTCTGTGTGAGTAGGGCTACTGTCTGTGTGAAACTGACTAGAAGCACTGACTTACTAGTCTAACTGTTACAACACAGTTACAGCAGCATTGAGATCCTGATAAACCAGTCACAGTAATTTGTATCTTTCCATTAATAACTTTTATCTATCAGCCACTTCCTCCTTAAACAGCTCCTTTAAAATATTCTCACAGTCAGACCATATGTGCTGAACTCATATCCTAACCCCCTGAGTAAACGTGCAGTGAAAGTAACTACAGATGCTCACCAGGGTGAACTTTGGCAGCATGCCTCACTGTTGGGTCTTGGCTGGCATCCTAAGTGTACTTAAGCTGCTTTCTTTCTTATTTCTCAGCTACTGGGACACGTCATGCTAGAGTCGCCTGCTCAAAATCACACAGCACTAAATCACTGGTGTATTCCTATTTCTGCCAGGTAGAGCTGCAGCTAATGATTTCTTTCATTATCGATCAATCTGCAGATGATTTTTTTGATTGTTGAAAAATGCATCCAACACAGTTTCCTCTTTCCATTTCCCTTTAACATACTGCAACCAACCAACAACAAGGAACAAAAATAAAAGATAGAAAGTTTTAGAGCAGAAATGATGATGAATTAATCAATCAAAACATTTTTATGCAAAACATCGCAAAATTGCCATTCTCTCCTGTTACGTGACAGTAAACTTCATTTTGGTTGGTCGGACAAGAGACATCACCATCAGATCACCGTCAAAATTTTTCCTATCAAATGCTTAATTAATTAAAAACTGCTCCAAAGATCAATTGATGATGAAAATAATGATTAGTTATACCCTGTAGTGTACTAATAAAGATCCTAAAGATAAGCAAATTGTCAAATCCCCAGCAGTAACTAGGAACTGGGTAATATTTGTCAGTTTTGCTTGAAAAATCACTAAATCGTTGATCAGTTATCTAAAACGCTGTCTGTTAATCAACTTATGGTTTCAGCTTCTGGTTTGTTTTTTCTCTTGAAATATTATACTGACTTCACTATCTTTTAATATACAAAGCAAATTTTAATAAACTATTATTTTAATTAGCAATTAACTTGCCAACTATTTTTATGATCATGATTTAATGAATCGTTTATTTTATAAAATGACAAAAAAACATTTTTTTTAAAAGCAGTCCAAAAACCCCAAACTCATCATTTACTATCGCAAATGACAACAAAAAGCAACAAATCTTCACATTTGCGAAGCTTGAACCAACAAATGTTTTACATTTTTTTGCTTGATCAATGACTGCAATGTTTAATCAATGAACAAAAGCTCTTTTTCAGCTGACTAAACAAATAATGTTAGAATCTGTTCCCGGGCTTGTTCGTGCCTTCTGATTTGATGTTTGGAACTCAACAAGTAACATTGGTCAGCCCGAGGCTCACAGTCATTTCTATTTTTGGTGAGAAAATCGACCAACAGGGCCGTGGAAGGCCACAGACTGAGCGTGATGAGCATGAGCTGTTCTTTTTTCCTAAAGACTTCAAGAACCTAAAAAAAAACCAACCTGTGATTACAGGACACAAACACACAACACTGGATGAAACACACGTACACACACACAAGTTCGTTCTTACTTGCCCTTGCCCCATATCTCTTTTAGGCCAGCTCTTTGAGTGTGCTCTAAAGGGTTTAAGGCAGCTGTTACTGAGAGAAAAGTGGAGGGAGGGAGGGAGGTAAGCAGGGAGGGCAAAGGATTGAGGAGAGGAAGCTGACAGAGGTCTCTCGCAGTAGGCGAGTCACAGCGCGGTGCCTATCACTGCCTCTCCCTGATTCATCATGACAGAGACAGAGAGGGACTGAACAATTGAGAGAGGAAAGGAGATAGAGGAGAAAACAAAGGAGAGAACAGAGGGAGGGGAGCGAATACAGACAGAGACAACAGGAAGTTTACATTGGAACTATATGACTTCAATTTGGCTCCGCAAGCAAAAAGCTGTGAAGGAGCATCCTTTTAAGATCTAACAAGGAAGTTTCTATCCAGTAACACTGTAACCATGACGGTTGGAGATGATGATGGCAATGGTAAGTGTGTGTTCGTGTGTGTTTTTAATCTGATCTGGCCGTGGATACTGGCACTCAGACAAAGGCTGGTCAGCATATGCTTTTAAATTTAAATCAGCTTAAACTCAGAGGAGCACTTTCACCCCAAACGCTCTGGCGCAGATATAGGCTCAATCTGCATGTCAGTGTTAGTTTTTAAGGCAAAACTGGGGTGTCCTAAAATGTTTCCATCACTGCGCTTGTGTGTGTGTTCTTATATAGTGCAAGGGCAGGTGTGTACCCTAGTGATCCATGGTTTGTTGTGTTTTTTTTCTTGTTTCCTCTGTAAATTCATATAAAAATGAGGAGACATACCTGGGAGAGATTTTTGCAGTTATGACTTGCAGCCTGAGGCCTGACTTGAACCCTGAATATCAGTCATGGTTACATGGAACAGTATCCACTTTAACAAGCCGGCTGAATGCTCATTCTGTTGGGATTCATTTTCATTTTTTGTATTTCGTTTGGTTTTTAACACACTGTAGCCTGTTGTTTTTGCTCTTCCATTTAAACTGTGTTACTTCTGTTAATAACATCCATTATTGACAGCTGATTGTTGATTTTGAACAAATAACCACTGTTAAGATAAGGTCCATTATGGCCCAGCCTGCTTGTCTCTTCTTTCTCCTTTAAGAATTTCCCACAATGATGCTTAATGTCATCTAGTGAGATCTAATAATGTCCCTTTATAACATCTCAAATTAATGAGAAAAACATCTTCAGCTTGCATACATACACAAAACATAATTTAATAATAAAGAAAGATTTCAAATATATTAAGTAACTTATAGCACAATGAGCAAGAGCCATTTTGTTTTTTTCACATCTCCAGGAAGTGCTTAACAAACCTAAATGTTTAATTTGTGAAATGATTCATCAGTTAACTGTCGTCATCGATGTAATTAATTGATTAATCAACAAAATAATAGAGGAATCGACAATTTAAAAAAGTTAATTGCATCCCTTTTTGTGAAGGGCACAAATCCTTAACTCCAGACTGACATATAGCCTAGTTTTACCCTAGAAATATCAAATCACACTACACATGAAGACCTACAAATCTTAAATGAATAAATAATTTTAAAAAAGAACATTGTATCACAGCTTCAAACATGTGTGACCTAAACTCTCGTACAAGATAAAAACCTGCGATGCAGACTGAACACAAAAAAAATAGAACCAACACAGAACATTGATCATTGACATTATTTAAAGTGACATTAATTGATTATTAATTGCCTGTGTAAACCATTTAAGGAACAAAGCTCATTTCTGAAGTTTGTCTATTAGAAAGTAAAGCATGTCAGTGCCGCTGGCGCATCGCTCACCGCTTACTCAATGTTACTTGGTGTGGTCTGAAAATGTGCTTGCGTGAATACAAACACACACTCTCACACACGCACACACACACACACACACACGCACACACACACACACACACACACACGCACACACACACATACCATAGAAGCCCAGAGATATTGGGCGCCTTGCAAACTGACCATCAGCAGCAGCTTTCATTGCTTGCATAGTATGTCAGTGTTGACAGGGACTGACACACTCAACCACACACTCACTCTCTTGCAGACATGCTCATTCTGCTTCAGTGCATCTCAGGCTCTGCAAAGGAAACCGTGACCCCGTTTCCAGGCTAGGCTGGTTGCCATGGCAAAGCTTTCCTCTGAATATTATGGTTTATCCCTCTCCCTGACTTGGAATTGGGACTCAAATTATACCTCTGTGTGTGTGTATCTTTGTGTCTGTGTGTGTGTGTGTGTGTGTGTGCGTGTGCGTGTTTGTGTGTTTTCATTTAAGGAGCTCCTTTTCCCTGAGCTGTGCTGGAAATGGAGCAGTCTGTCTCCTAATCCAGGCCTGAACCTCAAATGTTCTCTCTCATCTCTCCTCTCTGTCCCAGAAACAACTGTGTGGTTGAAAGTGAAACATCTAATCATCTGCCATTTGTACACATTCTTATCAGTTCTTATGAATGACAGCGATCAGCACTGATAAGAAAGCTCTCCATCTTAAGAAGTTTCAAAAAAACATTTCTTCCATAAATTTAATGTCTTTATATTTATGCTACATTTAGTTCTAGCCCTTGCTGAAGACGCAGTTGCCGTAATAATAATCACTAGATTTAAAGACAAAATTAATTGTACTTTTTTGTTGTACGTGCCTGTAAATTTTTGTTGGACGGTGTTGCAGGAATATACATAAGTGTTGTCTTTCAAACATAGTTCCCAGTTAATTACTGGGATAATCTTTCAAGCACAGTGAGTGATTTTCACTATTCACACATTCAGCTACGTTCAGGGACATTTCTGAGTTGCACCTGTTTGATACATGCAATGGCAATGCTGGAATCGATGGGTCAAGCGACAGTCCAGCAGGTGGAGGAAATGGTACTTATAAATGCAGACAGTTGTAATACATGTCAAAAAAAGAAATGGTTCGCAAAGAGCTGTTTTTTGTCTGCTGCAAATTTTGTTGCAATTTATTTAATATTCAGAAGTGAGAAGACTAATATTTGTTTGTGATCTATTTCAAACAAAAACCCACAGTTGATACTTTAAAAGGAAAATGTAAAGATTGTTGGATGCTGAAATGGAAGAAACAGAGAAAGCTAAATCAAATACTATTCAGCGGAGTCTTGTGATTGGATCACCCACTCCTTCAGTAGATGGACGTTACCCTTTATGTGCTTCTACCTAGAACATCACTGCTGTCATCCATGACGTACTGGTACCAGCATTTGCTCTGAAATGCTACTCAGTCTTGAGGTGGGAAGTTGGTGACAGATCGATCCCTGCTCTGATTCACACAAGATCCCATAAGGAAATGGGAAAGACTGCATGTGTGGAAGAGTTCTATAGTCTCATTTTCTATAAACAAACATACTTCTTCTAGTTTACCTTTTATATCTGGTGCAGTCATGAACTTTTCCGCAGCTTCGTACCAGCTCTCACAGCACTGCTCATGTTCTCCTTTTCACCAGTAGTCATTCTCATCTGAGGGCTGTGCAGTCAGTGACAAAATACTCTCCTGTGTGTCATCTTCTTCATGGGACTCTGCACATTGTCACATGCTCCTGAGTGGGAATATGTGATGTTGCCTGTTCCCGTGCAGCTTACTGCAGATCAGTACAAACACAGGCTCTCTGTGTAGTACGTCTTATTCCACAGAAGATATCTGGTTATGCTCTGAGTGGCATGTTGAGATTTTCAGCTGTAATGTGGGTGATGATGTCTGCACTGCTGCAGCTGAGTGGATGTCCCGTTTGGTTTAACAGCTTAACCTTCTGTAATAGAAAGTGGCATTTCTGTTACAGTTAAGCAAGGTTTGCACAGAATTGTGTGACTGTAATTACTAGTGACAGAAAATAGGTTTATACTGATGGAAGCACTGTGTTGGCTTTTGGCATGTGTGCAATTGGCTGATCAAATTTAGTTTTGCACACCGTAAACTTACATCAATACTGTTGTGTTTTGTTTTAATATAAAGTTCAAGAACTTTTACATCTTCTTGTCACTACAGAGTTAACAGTAACTGCTGTTCTAACCGGTGAGCAGGGAAGTAATGTGATTTACTTTGACATCAGTGTCTTAAATCAGTTTTAGAAATTTGTCGTCATGAATTTATCACACCAAATTTAGAGTCGGGTTATGAACATTCATCCTTAAATACAGACTTCATCTCATGACCGACCCTGTTAAATCTGGGAAGATTTAGTGTGTCTTGTCAATTCTGTGTTTCTCTTGGGTATTAAATGCACACACTCTCTCGCTCTGATTCTCTTTCCTGTCTATAATGCATTGGGATGCCAAAAACAGATGCCCTCTGTGTTTTGAGATTTATTCAGGATGTCGGAACCATAGGAACACACTAGTTAGAACAGAGCTAGTGCTGCCCCCTTGTGGCCACAACTGAATGTTTATTTGCTGATCACAGATTTGTGATTTAATCAGCAAATAATCTTTCCTGTTTCCTTTTACCCTTTTCTTGTTAAATTGAGATGGAGAATCGAAACAACGATGCATCATGTGGTTCACCTCACTTCCTCCATTTAGATTATTTTTGGGTTTCTGAGATTATTTCCACACAGATTGGGCTTTTGTGCATGTTTTTGAGGATGTTATTTAACATGTCTTTGACTTGACCACTGTTGATTATGTCTGGTCAACTATCACACCTGTATATTTAAGTCAGTTGTCTTCTCTCCTCTTTGGACTCAAATGGAGAGAGGAGGGGAGCTCGGCCTGGAGTTTCCATGGCAACGCTGCCTGGTACATGCTGGATCTGATATCTGTCAGTGTGTGTGTGTTTTGTGTAGGTGTATGTGTGCCTGTTTCTGCATGTGTATGTCTGTGCAGACTTGTTAACTACATGTTGTGGTGATTATATGATAATGTGGTGTACCTTGCGTGTTGCTGGAGAACAGCCTGTCCTGCAAACAAGATTCTGTTTTTAATTTGATAAACTAACTTGAATTCAGTGAATAAACAGTAAATCCAACTGTTGATTAAACTAAATTGGATCTGTGTGGTTGTGTGTGCGCAAGTGGGCTTACTGAGCATCTTTTTTTCCCCCTGTTTGCTGCTCTATTCATCTGAGAAGCTGGTCTGCACAGGTCGCCATGGCAACAGCATGTGTGCAGTCTGCTCTCTATGAGGGATCCTCTACCCCCCCATCTCTCTCTTTCTCTCTGGTGTCTTTGCTCTGCCCTTCACCCGGAGACATGTACTCCCATGGGGTCTGACTGGACAAAAGCAGGAGATGCAAATCATGCTAACATGGATGCTAATCAATGCTAAGACCCTCCATGCATGGCTGATTATTGCTATAATTGGCCCGTGAATTTTGTTAGGAAGCAATTACATTCACTAAACTGATGTCTGATGCTGTGAATTCATTCAGTTCTACTTGTGCCTGTGATCTAACCGTACGTCTATAACTTCTGCATTCATTTAAGGTATAAAAAGCCTGTTTCATAATGGTGTTATTATGCAAAGGGGGATCTTTGGTCCTTGAACTTTAACCCCTGATGCTGACCCATAATAGATATCTAGGACATTACGATTGCATGCTATTACTTTTCCATTGGAAACAGAAGTATCACTCATATGATGTAATTGGAAGACCAAACCTCAGAGATGCACCGATTTATTCCACATTGGTATTGACTGAATTTCATCTTGTTGGCTGCTAGCGGCTCATCAGCATGTAAGGTGACATTCATCAATAGCAGTGGACGATGATTTTAGCTGTTTTTGCTGGTACATTCATAAGCTACTGGCTCTTGACATCCCTGGCATCAGATTGTGAGGCTATTAAAGCTTTTAAAAATGATTATCACTGTAGTTGTATAGCAGGCTAAAAGGGCTTTAGACGTTTTCTTTTTCACTTGAAAGAAGAGTATATTAAACCGTTTGTTTCATTGGAACAAAGGGTGGAATAAATGACAACAAAAACATAATAAACAGCAGAAGTAAGCATCAGCTATTAGCCAAATTGTTATTTAAACACTGGTTTCGGCCCAGAATTTCATAGCCATTGAACTTTAAGATAAGGGATCCATACCATTTTCATTTGTTTGGGATAGTAACACTGTAATATTATTACATTTTGGCTGTGTAATTAATCACATTACATTTCAAAATAAACAATGATTATGATTTGAAGTTCACTGTAAGCTGTTATGTTTGGCGCTGTCAACCTCCATATTGGGTGAACAGTCTCACTAACATTGTAGCCTTTTTTATCTTTAGCACCACAATTCCTGGCTAGTGCAACTGAACTAGTCAGGCTTCAATCTCACTGAATGTACTTTACTTGCTGTGGACCACACTGCATGCAAAAATACCACAAAAAAAGCCAGATACTGAGCGTCTGCTGATGTCTGTGGATTAAAGAGTTTGGTCAGTCACTGGTTGTAAAGTACCTTAGTTATAAATATAATGACTCTCTTTAGAGTTGCAGTAAATGTGTATGTGTTTTGATCCCATAAAACTGTTCAACTTTAAAAAGCTACAGATTCTCCATCGTGGATGCAAACACCCTGAAATTAAAGCTGAACGTTGACACTTGAACATCATTGTTCAAAAACATGTCACTGACTGTCTATGTGTGCGTCTGTGGGAGGGTCAAGGCCTCAGATGGAGGGGTGTGGTCTTCCCCCTTCACCCTCCCCACACCCTTCCTTTGATCATTGCTCCATCATCCTTTGTCCTTTTGTGTATATGAAGAAAGATGGAATGAATGAATAATATGTATGTAATAATGTGTATCTTGTCTCATGAGTAAAAACACAGCAGAGAAGTGTATTAAGATGTTGTTGACAATTTTGTGTGTATGTGAGGGTGTGTGTGTCTGTGAGAGGGAACTCGAGAGAGTGGGTTAAGGAAGATGGAGAGGGTGTGTTGTCAATGGTAATGAGTTTAGGTTAGCTGGTCTGGCAGGGACACAGCCCTGTTAATATTCCTGGAGTGTCCTTGTGTGTGTCTCGCTCTCCCCTTTTCTCTCCCATCACACACACACATTCATAGTCCTGCCTCCGCACTGGCTGCAACACTATGATGTCACCTCCTGTCTGATTGGCTGTGAGGCTGCTGAGGGAAGGAGGAGAGATGCTGAGAGAGGGAGGGAAAGAGAGGGAGCGAGCGAGCGACGATGGAGAGAGAGAGTGAAAGAAAATGCCGGCACTTGTATGGGTGGAGGGGTTTTCGGACAGCGATGTGAGGTGTTTGTGCGTGCAGCTGTAGCCCCCCTCAATGAAGTGTGTGTGAGGGGTGTGTATGTGTCTTGGGGTACGACTTGGAGAAGAGGGGGGACCCCAATACCACGCCCTCCCAGAAGGATGAGGCGTCTTATCTGCCAGCGGATCTGTGACTGTGAGTGCAGGGATGAAGCTGGGTGTGTGTATCGATGACTGTCTTTAGTTGTTTCACGGTTAAAGATGTCTGCTTCTCTACATATCCAATTTGCATTAGCTAAGCTTGGCACAATATGCTCAGCAATTAAACAGTGTAAATTTGGCTTGTATGCACTGACACACACACGACAGTCAATTGACTGCGCATGTTGCCTGTGTGTAGGTAAACTGATGTATGAGTCAAGGTGTAGGGTGGTGGCTTTGGCGCATTTTTCCATGGCTGGTTGTCAGAGAGACTGGAGCGCAACTGCATTCCTCTGCCAACACTTTCATCTCCACAGTTGACTTCTGTGCTTGAGTGTGTGTGTGTGTGTGTGTGTGTGTCACCAGTGGATTTACAATCAAAATGCTGCACCATTGTTGCAAGAGTGTCTCAAGTTTCAGTGCTAGCTTTTTAGCTAGCCTAATTTCTGCTAGCATTTATTGCAACATGACAGTCTTTGGTTCCAGAGAGATCTGTCAGTCACCGGTTGCACGGGTAGACATCTTGTTGATCAGCTGTGTTTTTTTGGGCAGTTAAATGTGATCTTATATGTGTGTGGGTTTGCCTTTCTTCTTCAGCAGTGTGTGTGTAATTAGTATTGATTTAGTGATTCCTGACCAAGCTCTCTGTAGACTACATCCTTCTCTCTACTTTGCTTAATGCTCAACATAAAAGTGGCAGATGAAAACCAAGGTGCTTTGAATTGTTTCAGGAGAAATTCAACCAGTTTTTTTTTTTTTGTAATTTCTGATAGTTTCTAATGGTGCTCATGCATGTTGTGAATATAGTAAAAATAACTTTTCCTCCGTTTTTGATGATAACACTCCTAACACCCTGTGTCCTCTCCCTCCAGATCGTAGTTTTGAGGATGATGACAGCGTGGATGGGAATCGTTCTTCCTCGGCCCAGGCCGCCTTCAAGGTCCCAAAAGTTCCCAAGAAGCCAGCAGAGTCCTCTGCTGCACGCAGGCCCAGCGCTACCGGCAGCAAACTAGGTACTGAACATACTGTGCATTTACACACGTTGTCCATCAATTATCTCAGTTTGCAGAAGAAACATTTCAGTATTTAGAAAGTGGTGTTTATATCAGTCATTCATCTTTTTTTGCTACTGTTACTTTTTAAAATTAACTTGTTACGTTACAAGATAACTGCTTACCATGTTACCTGTTGAGACAAGTTACTCGTCAGAGTACCTTTGCGTTCCTGAAATCTTTCCTACCTTGCTGTTTTAATAGCTACCTCCTATGAAAACAAGAAAACATGGTGTCGGCCTTGTGTATTGCCCACAGTACATCATGTTTTAACATGGGATATTAAACCAGAGGCTGCCTGCTCTGCTTGTTAACAGAGTTATCCGAAGGTGGCTGTCTACTGCCTACCAAAAAGAGAGAGAAACAGAAACAGTGCAACTGCATCTGGGATTTTCCTTTTTTTGTTTTTTGTAGCAAGAAAATGAAGAACGAAATGCATGGATTTTTTAAAGTCACAGATTACTTCTTTGAAAACATAACTACATAATGGATTACTTGCATTGCCAAACAAACACTTTATGTTACTTATTGCAACCCAAGTAATCTGAATACTTTAATGTGTTGCCCCCCACTGCTCATTCATGGCTAGTATGCCTGTAGTTTCTCCAAGCTAGTGGCAAATTAAAAATATCAGTGTCTTAACAATTGGCAAGTCTTACCCTTATCTATGTGAAAGTCGCCTTAACCATTTTTCCGTGTGCATCACATTTCTGTATGTCACTATTGAATATGTAGAGCTTCTGAATACAGAAACACCTGCTGCTAGAAGAATCCAGTCCTTGGCTGTTTACTTTTGTACAGACAGGAACATGAATTACTTCCAGGCTGGAATTACATAAGTCAGTATATGTAGCTGGAGCACTACAGGAATAATGATAGTTATTGTTATGTGATATATTTACAGTACAGTACAACCTGAAGAATACTTTTTATATCCTCTCAGTGTGAAATTGTGGTTCGCCATTTGGGTGTGATGTGAACTGATTGAACTAAAGTGTCTATGCCCTTTGTGTTTTTCCTTTTTGGTCTTCCATACTAGCCTTAAATAACCTGTTAACCCTAACCCTTAGGGACAGTTCTGTGATGCTGAACTATTTCCAGGATGCAGATGCAACCTTCTTTATTAGGTTCTCTGTCAGTGTATTACTGGTGGTCACAGAATAAGGACAAATTGTCCTGGTCGAAGACTGTGAGACTCTTAGAGGAAGCAAAAGGAGACACACTCTCCCTCTGTGTCTCCTCAGAAATCTGACACACTCTCATGTTCTTATCATTAGCCTCATATCTTTGCTTGACTGAGAAATACTGCCTTTGAAACAGTTTATAACCTCCTTCCTGTCGAGAGAGCCCCCTCCTCTCTGTCAGTTCTCCCTCCTCTCTCTTCACGACTTGCATATATCGATTCTTCCTGTCCCTTTCTCACTCTATATTGGTAGGAAGCTGCGTTCCCAGAACTGTGTAGTGAATTTGCTGCAGCCTTCTGATGTGTCAGCAATGTCACACATACATGCACACATAAACGTGTAGGTGTAAGTGTTTTACAAGTGAGCAGTCTGTCCTGCTACGCTGCTCTGTTGGTTGGAAACACAAGACTGTGATCTCTTGTCTCTCGGATCATTACAGTGTTATTGATTTGGAGCGACTGTTAGAGGCTGAAGACAAGAGCATGCTGGGTGTATTTCACACACGGCTACGGGCCTGAAACCTTGACCTTTTTATAAACCTCTTCTATTTTTGTTTTTCAGGGAATTAGTTTGGCTTTCTTTTACTCAGCTCTATCAGGCTCGCTTGATTATGGCGACGATGGGAGATCCCATTGTCTTCATTTGCATTTAGATGACAGTACGCCCACACACACTGGCAACGCCTGTCAGCAGGACTCAGAGAGCAGACGGATTTCTCGATTTTACCAATAACTGCCAGAAAAAAGGTCCGGAGCTTGAAAAAGTCTAAGCCTTATCTGAAAGGATCAAGTACGATTATTTTTAACCCAATGGCCAGAATAAATGTTGGAAATGCATGTTTCTGCAACAACTTAATGTTTCTTGGGATTACATTTTCAATTTGATGTTGTGACAGTGCTGTGCTTATGGTCCAGTTAGGTTAGGCACTAAAAACTACTAAGTTAAGGACACAAAAGATAATTTTTTGGCTGAAGATACCTGGTTCTGTCACCACTGTGTTTGTGCAGACAAATGTTGAAATGCCATCTCAAGCGATGGTCCCTGGCTTGGCAACTGTCTTGCCCAGCAGTTCTCCCTGTTAACATGAACCTTTCCATTTCTTGAAAGGGGCAATAAAAATGATAACAAATGATGATTAGTGCTGTAAAGAAGGCTTTCACGCCAAGGCTGCTACCGTGTTACTCCCTGAGAATAGCAGAGGATAGTGCCTGCAGATACCAAGCCAGCTACATCAGTGTAGCCAGCTACCCAGCTCTCTGAGGCTCATGCAGAGTTTTGATATGACATGTCTTTGTAGCATAGACTGATATGAAAACTAAGTCCAGGGAAAAGAAGAAAAAGATGAATTTCCACCGTCTTTCTCTCTGTTTACTCTCAACTCTCCTCCATGTTTACACCTTCCCTTCAGTCTCTTCTTCTACTGTAAATGTCAGCTCTTTTAATAAGCTGTGTCACTTTTATTGATATTCTCATCCTCTAAGATTGCTCTCAGCTCCAGCTTGCTCACTTTTTCTCCTTCTTTGTCTCAGCATTCCTTCCTCTCTCTGCTTCCCCAGTTAGGAGTTGTGGGAGGTGTAGGAGGTGTGGTTCACAGAGCCTCCAGCCCCTAGAGAGTTATGATTGACATGCTCATTACTGCCAGGAAGTCCATTAGAAACGCAGGCTGCTGTCACTGTTTAATATGAATTGGAAGTGTGCTTGTGTTTTTTGTGAGTAAAACCAAGCGCATATATTAATGGACTCTGCTATGATTTTCTAGTGTCCAAGGAAAGTGCTGGCGGAATTGACGAAGAAGACTTCATTAAATCATTCACAGACGTCCCTACTGTCCAGGTACACTGCACACAGGAGCATGAATGCAGACAATCACACACATTCTTACCAAATCATAACCAAACTACGAGACTGTCTTCATTTCTGTCTTTTCCCTCCCTTCTCCCCTATGCAGATCTACTCATCGAGGGATCTTGAGGACAACCTGAACAAGATCCGAGAGATCTGCTCCGACGATAAACATGACTGGGACCAGAGAGCCATCGCTGTCAGTAGATTCACCTTCAACACATTCCCTTTTTTTTCTCGGTTATTTAAATCTAAAGACTACATAGGTCTGAAGCTTAATTTTGATGATGTTCTATAAGTAGTTATTTAATAGATAATGAATACAGCAACTTCTGATAACTGTCCACTTCAGGTTTAAGCTCTGCCCATTCCCATCTGAATCACAGATAAAGATTTGGAGTACTTGGTCATCCATAGAAAATACCTCTTTTACATGATCATTGTTGGTGTCTGTCTCATCAATGTTTTTCTTAATTTGTTGTTTTTTGCAGCTGAAGAAGATCCGCTCACTGTTGGTGGCAGGCGCTCCCACCTATGACTGTTTCTACCAGCACCTACGGCTCCTAGATGGAGCCTTCAAACTGTCAGCTAAAGACCTGCGCTCACAAGTTGTCCGAGAGGCCTGCATCACTGTGGCGTGAGTGTTGATTGATTTTATAGACGCTGCTGTCACTGGAGGGTACAAAAGTACAGTGAGAAAAGTTTGCAGTGGTTATCCATACATTTCTAAGAAGCTGTCGCACGTGCAGAAAACATCACTGTTAAAGGTAAAAGAACCTCTAAACAGAACAAACTGCCTAACAGCCTGAAATAGATTAAAATAAAGTCTGCTTCAATAAGTGAAACAAATATTGATTAAATCATACACTGCTTTTTTACCCTTTTGTTTAGTTTTTAACATGTTTTTATTTAGCTTTTCAGATGTGTGTTTTTGACAATTTAGTTTTTTTTCCCATTATGGGGCATTGTTGTTTTAGCATAGGAGTATAATTTGTTGATTGTATTTGTGTAGAGCTAATTTCATTAACTGATACTGTGTGATTCTAATTTCTGCTCTATGTGGTTGTTATGCTAATTAGGACCCCAGAAGAACAGCAACCACTTTGTGGGGATCCAATAAAGAATAATGAACATTAATCAGATTACGCTCAACCTTTATTATGGCTTTTCCCACAACTTTGATTGTGTTTTGTGATCATAGCATATTTGTTGAGTATTTCTCTGTGTGTATTCTTGTAGCCACCTCTCTACAGTTCTGGGGAATAAATTCGACCATGGAGCGGAAGCCATCGTTCCCGTCCTGTTCAACCTCATCCCCAACTGTGCCAAAGTCATGGCCACCTCTGGTGTGTCGGCTATCCGCATCATCATACGAGTGAGTTTTGCAAACACGAGCATCAGTTCTTTCAACAGTCTTGTTAAGATGATTTTTGTCTTTAATTGGAGTTTTTTTTCCCCCTTTTGCGTCTTTCCCTCTCTGCAGCACACCCACGTCCCCAGACTCATCCCATTGATAACCAGTAACTGCACATCCAAGTCTGTGGCTGTAAGAAGGTGAGATTAACAGGAACACTGATGTTAATGCTAAAAAGTTTGGTAATGAGCAGGTCTCAAATAATGAACACCTTAAAACTCATTAAATGCCTGAAATGATGCTGTTAAGTGATGTTTTCTGTGTTAATGAGGATGATAAACATAAGTGTGTTGCTTCCAGGCGCTGTTATGATTTCTTGGACCTTCTGCTTCAGGAATGGCAAACCCATTCTCTAGAGAGGTGAGGACCTTCAACTCTGACTGTGCAGGATTCACATTAGTGCCGTTTACAAAGGAAGAAAATATGTTTGAAACCTGTTGTTCTTCTTGTTCACACTTCATGCACCTTTTGTATGTCTTTCCTTGAAGGCACATAACAGTTCTGGTTGAGAGCATCAAGAAGGGAATTCGAGATGCAGATTCAGAGGCCAGAGTAGAGGCTCGCAAGTAAGACAAACACACATTCACACAGAGGCATTTCTGAAAATTTAATTGATTTGAAGAAAGTAGTGTTAGATATCTCACCTCCCCGCCCTCATCTCTTTGTCTGTCTCCGTTTTCTTCTTCTCTCAGGGCCTACTGGGGTCTGAGGAACCACTTCACAGGAGAGGCTGATGCTCTCTACAACTCCTTGGAGCCGTCGTACCAGAGGACACTCCAGTCCCACCTGAAGAGCTCTGGCAGTGTGGCCTCACTTCCCCAGAGTGACCGCTCCTCCTCCTCATCTCAAGAGAGCCTCAAGTAATCAACGCTCAGCACTACTCCTCTATAGCTCACTTTAGACCTCTAGGGTTACTTTAGGACTGCCTATTGCGAAATATTTTTTGTCAGAAGGTGTACATAGATCAGATTAGTTTACTTTTCTTCTATCTCATTCAGTCTTTTATCTCGTCAGCTTTCCTGCTTCAAGCATCAGCAAAACTGCCCACTCGAAAGACAAAATCCCCCACTAATTTTAAAGCTTTGAGGAAGTGGAACAGTCGAATTCCTCAAAGTAGATTCAGAAAGTTACATCCTCAGTCTAACCACAGCATTTTGGTTTTGTTGTTTAGGCCTGTTCTGCATTTCACTGGCTGTCTGTGGCTGAAACTCAGAGATTAAGCTGCAACAATGTGTTGGCTACACACTGTTATTGTTATTTTTTCACAATATTAGAAGGCCAGTAATATGTCAGAGTAAAAACAATTACAGTTCGATAGCAGCGCAACTGCCAGCATGTTTGACTGTGTACACGCTAGATTTGTGAGATTTGTGTAAAAACGCTTCGCTGCTGGTGGCGTTTGGAGGATGGGAAGGGGGGAGTCTCACATTCATGTTGCACCAGCGTGTCCCCTAGGCCCTGGTCGTAACAATTTGACTAGATAACTGATCAGAAGAATTTATTCTGTGCATAACTTACACAACAGTGAAAACACCGGCTCTAGGGCACGGAGCTTTCCACAGGTGGGTTTGAATCATTAGGAATAACAAATATATTGCAATACAAGAGACAGTTTTATGTGAAAAAACATCATTGTTAGTTGATTTGGCAATTCACTGAATCACCCACTTTCATTTTGTACTTTCTACCCCATTTAACTTATGTTAGTGTGTATTTGTTTACATTTGAAGTGGACTGGTGAAGCTTTTTGAGGTGATCCCTGCACATTGTTATTTCACTCCACTCTACTTCATGGGAAATGACTGAGCTGGTTTATATTTTGTCATTGAGGAAAGAAAAGTTATTTATTTATTTATTTTCTGTTCGTCATGCGACACGAAATCATGTTTGTGATTCCTTACGTGTGTCTTTTTGTTGTGGTCTGACCTACTTTTCTCCCTCCTCTGTCAGTCGGCCTCTGACTTCCAAGTGGTCAGCAGCTCCGGGGCGAGGTGAGTCAGAAACACAGAAACACACACACACACACACACACACACACACACACACACACACACACTCTCACTCTCACTCTCATATACAAATCTCAAATACTCATGCACACACACATTGTGACATCAGCTCCTTCAGAGTCATCTCCCATCATTCTCATTTACATCTGCCTGTGTCCAGCCCCTGTCCAGCCACTTCCGTTATGTTTCTACACACGCGTGCGCACACACATGCGTATGTGTGTCTGGCTGGTTTTGTGTATTTCTTTATGGTATCAGTATCGTGTTTGTGTATTGTGGTGCCTGCATGTGTTTGTGATTTATATATCCCCCCTCATCACCTCCCATCCCTCCTCCTCCTCCTCCTGTCCTATCAGTCCCTGCGGGTTCAAAGGGTGGGGTCTCGTCGGCCTCCCTGCAGCGCTCCCGTAGTGACGTGGATGTAAACGCAGCAGCAGTCGCTAAGCACCGGCACGTTGGACAGACCAGGGCAGCGGGGCGTCTGCCCCCTGGCTCCTACTCCTCACTGGGTAAGGGCCCTGTCAGTCGAGTTAGACGGCTAATCAGAGAGTGCAAACGTTGGTCAGCATGAGTCAGCTCAGAATTAATGCTGATCAAGTTTCAGACAGGTTGAAGAAAAGAGTCTGTAAAAGCTCGACTGTATCAGAAGGGACCTACACTCACACACTTCAGTGCTTGGACTTGCCTCTCTCCTCTCCACTGCTCTACTCTCTTCGCCTACTGCCTGCTCACTACCTTGTATATGTTTCGGTGTGGATATCCTCTGTGTGCATGTTGTGTAGATGAATATCGTCGTTTGTGTTTGTTTGTCTCTATGTTTCCATGTTGACCGCAGCATCTGCATGGTTCTGTTGGACAGATGTTCTTTAACTAATACACACTGTGCTCCTTTCCTCTCTTGTGTCTCCTCTCTTTTCTGTCTGACATTCTTTAATCCTTTTCATTATTTTGTTTTTCCTCTTTACTGATGCTGTTTGTTCATTTTCTCTTTTCTTGGGTTCCTTTTCCTTTCATATCTTTTCCTTTTAATATTCATTTGTGTCAATCCTTTCCCTTCGTTTGTTTTCTCCTCTTTCTTTCTTTCTTTCTTCCTTTCACTCTCTCTCTTTGCTACTAAAGATGATGCCTCTGATAAAACGGATGGTAAGATCATCTCACTCTGCTTCACCAGCTACAACCTGCTCAGGCTTTTTCTTTTTTCCTTTCTCTTCTTTTTTCCTCACTTCATTCCAGTCCACCACTCCTCCATGTCAGCTCCTTTATTTGCAGTGTACAGCCACAGCGCCCCCTGCTGTCAGCTTTTATGTTGCTCGACCCTCATTCGTATCACCATCCCACTCAGAACATCATAAATCAAATTAATTACACATCTAAGATCATCTTCTGCTTGACTACAGTTTGTTCTTGATAAAAGAATGATCTAACCATAAACACATGCATTAAACTGCATCATTTAACTATGTAGGTTTTAGGAGGAAGCCTAGGATGTGTTGTTGTAGTTCTATTATACACATATTAGGTGGAATTTGTCGTTTACAACCTGCTCCTTCTTTGTCTGTCTGTAGGGACCAGGTCAGACAATGGTAAGATTGTGGTTAGGTGGATGTGTGTGGGAGCATGTTTTAGGGATGTTCTAGTTGGCAAAGTCAACAAAATTGAGACCTAGAGTTCAAGTTTGTTGTCCTCTACAGATTAACCGCCAAGATTTGGTATATTTGGATTCTTGTGATGTGGTTCTCTCAATTTGAAATGGTAGAAAATTAAAACATAAACAAATTACCATCAGAGAACCACCATTAATCGTGCATGATTATTTTCCCGTTAGTATTTTGATTAAAAGAATGGCTTTACATAAACATAGAATTTAATTTGCAAGTGGATCGGTGATCAGATTACTTGGAACACTTAGTGAGTGCGTACTTAAAATCTGAAAGTAGTCATGACCCAGCTCATTAATTTTCACCGACACAGATTGCTTATCCACTGAAGCATCCCTGGTCTATTTATCTGTCTGTTGACCTGGCTGAATCTGGGTGTTTAGTTTAGGATCTGAAGACTGACCAACAGCTTCCAGCATTAGCTGCTTTTCATCAGCTGTAGTGCTTCTTACAGCGGAGACACGTATCCTGCGTGAATGTCTGGCTTTTCATTTTGACCCCCATGTAAACAGGTCAGTGCAGCCACATCACTGTCGTGGGAAGCGTGGCTCTAGCATGTCTTATGTCTCATTTCCCACAACATGCACAGAAAAAATACACTTGAAAATGATCTGTGGACAGTAATACTGATATACCAGTGTTTCACTACAGTTTTAATGTCTGTATCTGTAGAATATGTTTCAGACAAGAAAATAATTTAAACAACTAGTGAAGGGGAGTATGTTTATTTCCCTGCTCTCTCTCTTTCAATGCACAGAAAGGAAAATCACATCATCATCTTTATTGGTCATTGTTAAAGGCAAACTCCATGTAGAAAACACTTATTAGAGCCAAAGCAGTTCAACAACGCGGCCTTCACGTGCTGCATCCTTCATGTGCTGCTGCCGCAGGATATGTGTCTCAGCCGGTTCTCTGCTTTATTCAGCTGCAAACAGTTAGTGACTAGACGTGCTAGGAAGTACAGCAGTACTTTTGTGTGTGTATTTTCACCTTATTTGTCCCTCCGCATATACACAGGCCGTGTACGTACCAAGCAGCCCTTGTCCACCGCCAGTAGCGTGTCAAGCCAGGTGGACTCACGAGGACGCAGCCGCACCAAGATGGTCTCCCAGTCACAACGTACGTACCAAAACACACAGCATTATTTTAAACCCAGATGTGAGTGAAACACTCTGGGTAACAAGTCCACTTGCATTATCACAAACACAACTACAAAATGGTGTGTGTGTGAGAGAGAGAGAGGAAGGGAGAGGGAGAGGGAGAGCTTCTTGGAGTGCGTGTGTGGAGTTTCTTGACTTGTTGCCTTCACGGTGACGATAAGCTCCATGTGAATGTTTTTGTGCCTTCAGGTTCCGACGAATCCGATTGCACACCAGGTATTCTGTTTGTGTGTCAGAGTGTGTGTGTGTGTGTCAGTGTACCACAGTGGGAATGGTGGCCCACCTGCTATTGCTCTCATTCAGATCACAGTGTTTTGTGGAAAGAGGAGCGAGTCTGTGTGCGTGTGTGTTATTTAATGTGTGTGTTCTTTCCGATGCATGCTGTGTCTCATCACTGAGGATGGTGTGGTGGACAGCTTATTTACGCTGATCTAGCCTGGCTCTGGCTGTCATTTAGGTCACTGGTTCCCAACCTAAGGGTCCTGACCTCATTAGGGGATCGCCAAAGTTTCACAGGGGATTGTGAAGCCTCTTTGATTTTACGGGGTGTTAGAAGGTGTTTTTTTATGCATACACAATAGGCTTATTTCATTCAACTCTGAAAATGTAAATGCAATTGTTATTTTTAAAGTTGGGAATATCATTTAATATATGAGCTCACAGGAAAAGGGCGTGATAAAAACCTGAATATAAGCTTTATTCACAGAGTTTAACAGCCTCATCCTGTAAGGAGTCAGAAGACCTAATTGAATTTGTCCAAAAGGAAGCCTACTTAGTATGTATGATTATTAGAAAACAGACGATACATCATGCAGACAGAGAATTGTGTACAAAGTTCCTAAAAAGAAAGAGGGAAAACTAATGTCTGAGATCATATTCCTAAAATAATCCATTGTATTCACTCATTTTACACCAACTTCATGCAGTCACTCTTTGGGTTTTTTGCAGTTTATCAGTTGTTCTGTATCCTTATACATTAAATGTATATATATAACTGTACAGTTAGACACGGGGTCAGTTTGTTCGTTGATAGAACAGGGTTCCATAAAGGAAAAAGGTTGGGAACCACTGATTTAGGTTGTTAAAAATACTTCAACAGATTTGTTCTTGTTGCTCTCCAAAAATACTTGCTGCTTACTAGAGTGATGGCTGCAGTGCCAGCTTGGAAACCAGTTTTCGAAAGTGGACCGTGATTGGACTGCCGCCCAGTGCACCAATCAGATCTGGACATTTAGATAAAAGACTAAAACTCAGAACAACAGCCTAACAGAAACAGAGGAAATGGCAGCTGAACAGAGGCTTAGAGAGATTCCTGTGTTATGTTTGTTCATGTGATGGAGCGTGTGGATGTTTTTGAGTATATTTACTTTTGAGGCATTTTCCTTTCCTCATTTTTAACAGGCATCGCTTCATACGTATGCCAGCTGTCCCAACATGCACTGCTTTTTCCCAGGCTATCATCTACAGCTGGTTCAGTGTGTGTGTGTTTGTTTTCTCTTTAATGATTAGATTTATTTAATCAAAGTGCTTCAGCCTCGCCTTCATTCTTGATATGGAACACCAGGATGCGCTTCCATCGTACTCTGTGCTCTAACCCCCATGACACCTTTTTTATTTTATTTTTTGCGCTAACACCCATAATTCATCTGGTTTAATCTGCTGTTCCTTCCCCCTCGCTTCTGCTTTCCCCCTCCTCCCAACCAATGGGCTTAATGGCTCAGGATCTCAGTCTGCTACCCCTGTTGGTGGTAAGAGTACAACGCTACTTCTTTTTTACCCGCTCTCTTTATCTTTACTGCCTCTCATCTGTTGCCCTGACCCTCCCTCCTTCCTTCCTTCCTTCACGTGCACCCAGAAAGATCACTTAATGCTCCTCGAAGTCTGGCTGAGGCATGCTGGGATTTGTAGTCACAGACTGTCAACATGGCTGTTTTATGCTCATGCTAAACACACTGCTTTGGGAGCCTTGTGTCTCTGCACTCTTATGTGTTCCTGGATGTCGCCTAAGGATTGAAAAGACTATATTTTCCCTGTAAAAAGGAAAAATGCTGCCTTCAAATGTTATTTGTGATGTTGTGGTCGCAACATGGGAATTCGTGATCATGATGAGCTTGGCATTCAAGATGCGAGACACCTCTGATAGGCAACTCTGTCTAGAGGCAACCAAGGCTATCAATTTAGTAAGCTAGGGAGCGGGTAAGGAGAGCAGGGAATGATAAAAGATAACATTGTTAACATTTTCCTCAGACCGTTACAATAGTTACAATATCTTAACATGGTGGCGCTGTGGTTAGCACTGTTGCCTAACAGCAAGAATAAATAAGATAAATAAATAAAGATTCTTCTCCTTCTTTTCCTCATTATTATTATTATTATTATTATTATTATTATTATTATAACTTAACTTATCCACCAAAATGACCTTTCATCTTTCAAAACATATCACAACTCGTGAGCTCATGAAATCCTAAAAATGTCACTTCTGCAGTCATGAAAACCGAAAGAGGGGGTTGTTCATCAATTGGACAGCAGTGAACATGATTCATGTTGGTCAGCGACCACATTTGAAGGCAGCAAAACAGCTTTGCCTACTTAAATTCAGTGTCCAAAATATGTGCTTTTAAATCCACAGCAAATAAGTCTAAACTTTTTTAAGGTTTTGTTTGATGTAATAACACCTTCTGTACAGTTAATTATCTTTTATTCTGTACTCTTCTTCTACAATCTCAGCCTCTTTTTTTTGTAGTACTACATGCATTTACAAAATCCACATTATGTAAACAGAAGAGATGACTGGAAACAAGTCAAACAGAGGTTAAACTGGTTTAAAGTCGTCTTTACCTAATAAGAATTAGGTGCAAGTTTCGATTGAGATTCCCTCTGCACACCAGAACAATCCCTGTTTAGTCTTTCCTGTCATTTAGATGTCTTTAGTGTATGTATCTCTAGGTAGTAGTACATAGAAGCAGACTTTTTGTGTGCTGAGTGTGTGTGTGTGTGTGTGTGTGTGTGTGTGTGTCTGTGTGTGTCTGTGTGTGTGTCTGTGTGTGTGTGTGTGTGTGTGTGTGTGTGTGTGTGTGTGTGTGTGTGTGTGTGTGTGGATTTAGTTGAGTTAGTGTGTGTCAATGAGTGAGAGAGTCTGGTCCTCGTGCTCATTCTCAAGCCTGATTTATGCTTCTGCGTCGCGGCGACGGCGTAGCTACGCCGTCAACGCAGACCCCTACGCGGACCCTACGCCGTAGCCTGACGTGCGCCACCAAAAAATCCTGACTACGCGTCACGTCGACGCGTCGAAACGCGAACGGCAAGGACTGTGATTGGTCCGCAACACATCACGTCAACACGCAAGAGTCAGAGACACACAAACAGACACACAAAGCTGCGGAATGGTTCGCACGGCCAGTTAAAGACAGCGTGAATGTCATTCACTTCAACTAACAGCGAAGTAAAGTGAGAAATTTCTCGGTCAGACTGACAGACAGCTGTTAGCTCCGTTAGCACCGCCGCCTGTCTGACTACGTGTTGTTAGCCTGTTAGCATAACAAACCTGAATCACTGATGTTGATGACGTCCACCGACACCAACGCGTTCCCTCGATGCAGAACTTCGAATGCTCAATGACGGCTTAGGGTCGACGACGTAGCTACGCCGTCGCCGCGACGCAGAAGCATAAACCAGGCTTCAGTCATGTAGAAATCAGTTAAGGCCCAGCTTCATATGTGGAGCCTTTGAGTTTCCTCGCCAACAGCCTTCACACACTTCATATTCACCACTGCAGAGCAGCTGTTTGTCTTCAGGTAGATAGTAAAATGAGTCATTGTAGAAGTAGACATGCCATGAGCATTGCATTTGGAGACAGGGTGTCATGGGGAGGAGAAAGTGGCACCCTGTTATCAAATGTTCTGTATTAACTTAAGACAAAATGCCATATAATTCCCCTTCATTTATTTAGATAAAAACATTTTTGCACAGATCTAAACTCATTGTCATTCATTTGTTTGGTGTGGGTTTCCGCTGTCCTAGCCCCAAAAACCCTGTTTCAAATGACATTAAACACTGCAAAGTTTTAGTGTCAAATTTGGTCTATTCTTTTCAAATCCATAGTTTTAAACTAGTACTTCTAGATGAAGGGCAGAATTAACTGTCAGTTGTATGTGTACAAAACTAGTCACTTTTTTTTTATGAATATCCTCACACTGTTAGATGCTTCTGCTTGCCTGAGTAAGGCTCTGACTTTCTCTCCTTCTCTTTGTATTTTCTCCTCCTCTGTCTCTCTACGTCTCTCAAGCCGGCAGTCGGAGTGGCTCCCCGGGTCGCGTATTGACGAGTACGGCCCTGAGCACCATGAGCTCAGGGGCCCACAGGGTGCTGGCCGGGGCCGCCGGGGACGGACACAGGCGCAGCCGCATCCCCCGCAGCCAGGGCTGCTCCAGAGACTCTTCCCCCACCCGCCTGTCTGTTGGTAAGTAAACAGTTACCGTTTTGAAAATGGGAAGCCTTAGCTTGATTTAATTCTTTACAACTTAGCAAATGAAGTTCTTCCTTTTTATATAACTCCTGTATCAGTTTTCAAACAACTCAATTCAACAAACTCAAATCAACAAAGATGTATGATGCTTTAACCAGCACATGACTACATTAGAATATTCATATGCTTTTGGATCTCAACTTTTTTCTTCCCTCCACCTCCCTCTCAACCTTTTGCTCCTCCTGTCCTCCTCCTCCTCTTCCTTTTGCTTCGGTCTTCTAGCTCCTTCCAGCATTAGTTCCATCTACAACGGAGCAAGCCGAGGAGGTAAGGGCCCGGCCTCAACCAGACCATCCTGCTTTCACCCACTTTTTCTCAATCTGTCTATTCTCATCGTAAAATTCCCCTTCAGTATTTATCTACATCCAACACTACAAAGCACGACCTCTCCTTCCTCCCCAATCACTCCATCAAGCTGTCTGATCTGTCTTTGACTTCATGGCTGTGTTGTTATGGTGATGGGCGCCGATGATCCTCAGACGTCCCCGCATTATGAGCACACCTCCTTCCTCTCTTTACTAACCTGTTGTTGATGGCCAATGTAAAAAAACCTTTGAGCAGGAGCAGCGAAGCTTCATCAGGGCTATGTGTAACCCCGCTGGTAGGCTGTGATTAACCCTGATTGGCTGGGTAGATGCTGATGAACAGAGCAATGAACTGTGAAGTTGATTGCGATGCTACTGAATGAATACGCAGATCCTCCCCCTCGCCCACCCCCGTCAAGCGCTTAATTCTTCTCAAATCGCTTCCTTTTCTGCTTTCAGTTTGTGTTTGAGAGGCAGGGTTGATCAATCTGTGTCATTTTAAATGTGAGTCCAGAAGTCCTGTGCTTCTTTTGGGTGCATCTCATCTAGTAATCATTTAATAAATTTCCCATCTTGGATTGTTAGTGGGACAAATTAAGTCATTTAAAGACGTCACATTGGGTTTTGGGTAACTTTTGAAGGGTGTTTTCAGCAATCACGACCTGATTAGTCGATCGACAGAAAATCAACCTGCAACTATTCTGATAATTTCTTATTTGTTTAAATAGTTTCATAAGCAAACATTTTTTAAATCATCTTTTACTGAATAGCTTTGGGTCTTATTATCTGTTGAGCCCAAAAGATAATAGATTTTAGGAACTGAAAAGACTATGAAATCAATGGATGGATTTGAGATATTTAACAGTGATATATTACCTCAGGCATATTTTTCTGTGTATGTTCTCTTAAACAAAAATGGTTTTCATGATGGCCTTTATCTTGGAACCCATCAGTATGTTGTGTTAACAGTGTTTCTGGTTCTTTCGGTGTAGCCATCAGATATCCGGACCAAAACCAGTGCAGATAGATTAAAATAAGTTAATAAAGACCTTGTGTTCAAAGATAGCATTCAGCTGATGCATTTTAACAAAAAGAAAACATTAAAAGACCTTGAAGTATAAGAATTTGTGATCGGGAATTTATAGACTAAATAACAAAATAAACCAAAGTGACAATCAATAGATTAATCATACTAAATATTTGACAATAATTGCATTAATATTTGATAATAAAAATAAACTTTGTTGAGATGCTCCCTTGGGGCCGGTAGATCTGTACTCTCTCTTGTGTGTCACTTTTGCCTGTTCTGTCTTATTTATGTCTATCGGTGTTACCTTCCCCTCTCTCCTCTTTGTCCTTTTCTACTTCTTTACGTCCCTCCTCTTTGTGTTCTTATTACAACTTTTCTTTCCTCCGCTGCTCTTTCTTCCCCTGTTTCCCCATTCACTTTTTCCTCTGCTGCGGTGCGGTGTCGTAACCCGGGTGGCGTTAGCTCGGGGCAGTCGTATCCCTCGGCCCAGTATGAGTCAGGGCTGCAGCAGAGAGGCCAGCAGGGAGAGCAGCCGGGACACCAGCCCCGTCCGCTCCTTCACACCCCTCGGTGAGTAGCAGTAGTGGAGGGATACCCAGGAGGGATGATGAGTAAGATAATAAAGGAGAAGTGAAACCCTTTTTTTTTTTCACAGCTCAAACCCAAGAGATGTAGACTTTTGATTAAATCCAGCATCTGATATAACTTCTTAAATCTTAGCAGTTTAAAAAAGTTGAGGGTGATTTTTAAAAAAAGCCAAGTGCATGCTTTCAGCCTTTCTTTCTACTCTCAACACTTTTCAGTCTTAGGCTTGTGTTTGTCAAGAGTGAGTGAGTTTGCGTGCGTGCGCGAGTGTTAAACTCTGTATGTGTGTTTCAATCTTGGTTTCAGCGACACGGAGCTACTCTCGCTCCACCGGAGCTCTTCACACACCTGACACTTTTGGGGCTGCAGGTGAAGGCTGAGTACATCTATTTCTCCGTACCTCACCCACCCACTCTGCCTTAATTTTTTTGTCCGTTCCGTTTTTTCTTTTTGTTTCGTCTTTAGAGCCAACACGCATCTCCTCCTGTATTATTTGTTTCTTCTCTTGTCCATCAGCCTCGTTGTTTTTTTTTCTTTTGTTTTTTTTTTTTCTTTTTCATTATGCTCCAGGATGTCGAACCTTCCAGTGGAATCGCATGTTTCCGCCCATTCAGTTGCCAGCTGACAACTATTTTGCCAGTTTCACCAGTGCCCATTGGTTTTCTTTTACTAGCTCTGCCCCTTCTCTGCAGGGGCACCAGCACCTTCTTCTTTGTTTTCTGTTAATCATTCTTTCTCCCCCAGTGGCACCTGCAGTGTCATTTAACGAGTCATCACATCAACTAATGCCTTGGTCATACATCACAACCTTCAGAGTCAGCAGATATCTGTACTGTTCACACTGCATAACTTTATGTCCTGTTACTGTCTTTTAGTCCGGTTTGCACACTACATGACTGTGCAGCAGGAGGTCACACGCACAACGAATGACGCGGCCCGAGCAGTCAAAGTTGTATTTGTGCTACTTGGCAGAGGATGCTCGGGCAGCAAGGATTATTTTTGAATGTGAATGTAAAACGTCCTTTTCCATTATGTGGTTAGGCAAGGGTGGCACAGTTACAAATACTGAAAAGCTTGTTTGTATTTATTCTCATAGAATTGACAGGCCATTATTTTGCCTGCCTCATTCAAATAGATGCATGATAAGAGTTCAGTGAGCTGATGCGGTTGATGGCAGAGGAGAGAGGTAGAAAGTAGACGAGTGTCTGCTCCCATTGACTGTAGCTCGTCTCTGGCTCCCTAACCTGTCGATATAGATAGATAGATATCTAGCAGTAGTTGCTGAGATCGCACAATTCACATATCGTCGTCTATGGGAGAGAGTACTTTAATAGGTTGTCAATAGTCAACACAGGTTAATGTTAAAGTTTAACATGTCACCTCAGTTTTACAGTCTTATAAACCCACAAGAACAGGATATACAAGCCATCCCTCAATATAAGAGCCATGCTTACCCAGACAAAAAGCAAACAAATCAAAAGTAAACCATCAGAGTGTGATGTATGATGTACAAACTGAATAGGAAGAAGAGATAGAATTAACAAAGAAGAGAAGAGGATCCCAAGTTTTGTTACAATTATCTGAGCAACCCCTGATACCGCACTTAATTTTCTCTAAGTACAGAAAGGACATTAGGTCTTTCAGCCAAGCCTTGGGCAATGGAAGCGTTTGACCCTTCCAGTAAAGTAAAGAAACAATAATAATCTGGATTATTTTTCAGCGACCTCTGAAAAAATCAGGGCAGAAATCCTGTAGTGTGAACTGCTACTAAGATTTACAGGGCTCTTGATGGGAAGTGCATGTAAATGTCAGTGGATAAGCAGTGGACAACTTAGGTCTGAAATTTTCTATCTCACTCTCCCTCTGTCTGTCCTCTCTGTCTCTCTATCTGTCTGACTCTCTACAGGATCAGGTTTTGGCATCAGTCAGTCCAGTCGTCTCTCCTCTTCAGTCAGTGCCATGAGGGTCCTCAACACGGGCTCCGATGTGGAAGAGGCTCTGGCAGACGCCCTGGTATGAAAACACTTTCCAACATATATACATATATATACTTTAAAGGAAACACACAACAACTCTGAGCACATTTAATTAAGCTGTCACCATATGCAGCTCACACCTCCTGGAGTGTGTGTATGTATGTTTGTGTGCGTGTGTGTTAACTAACCCCTGGTTCTACCTCTGTTTAATGCTGTCAGCTGTTGGGAGACATGCGGTCCAAGGTCAGCTCCTTCTCCCGCCTCTTACCTGTGTGTTGTGTGTGTTTTAGCTGTGTTCTGTCAAGCTAGGTGTGTGAGTGCATGTTTTCTTCCTGTGCATGGTCTAGCTGTGCCTTCACTTGCAGTTTAATTTCATCTCTTTCCCGTCCTCCACCCGCAGAAGAAGCCTGCAAGGCGGCGGTATGAAAACTACAGCATGTACTCGGATGACGACGCTAACAGCGACGCATCCAGCGCCTGTTCGGAGAGGTCCTACAGCTCCAGGAATGGAGGCGCCATTCCCACCTACATGAGACAGACCGAAGACGTGGCAGAGGTTGGGCATTAGTCATTCAGGAATTATAGCACATCTTTTCTTATATCCAAAATATCTTTTCCTCTGCTCGGCTGTTCCCTGCCTCTAGTGGCATGCGGAAAATGCTAGTTCAAACTGCTCGTCATGTATTATTCTACATTGTATTATTATTATTATTCATACATTACATATTGTACATCCCTTACTTTTGATAAACATCAGATCTGAAGCCTTGCAAATTCTCAGTCTCACTCAGATTTTAAGGTAATAGATAAATCGTGTATCTGCAAAGACCAGAATTTAAAGCTACTACAAGGAGCTGGTTATGAAGCCGTCTGATTTTATTACTGATGCCTCTGTATGACCCACATTAGCAAATGATACTATCAGCAAGAGGATTAACAATTCTATTTAGTTTTTCTTTACGCCTGCCACATGCCTACAATGCCCACATTTGCCCAGGCAAAAGTTGAGTGAGTAGTGTGTAAGCACGTTGAAAATAAGCATAATTTTTTACATTATATTTTGTAGTTTTGGCTGTTGAAACACTACCAATTTTGTCCACAGGGGACTCAAGAATCACCAAAATGTCAGAGTTGCTTTTACCAAGTTTGCTTCCAAGATTTTGAGGAGTTGAATCACTGATTTTCATACAGTCTGTTAGAGCTACAACAATGAATCGACTTAATAAATGTACACGGCTTAATAAAAGTGTATGTTTGGTGTTTTTACTCTTTGACAGTAAACTGAATATCTGTGTGTTGTGGACAAAACAGGACATCTGAGGATATTATCCTCTTTGGGAGACAGAGAGACTGTTTTTTTGTTTTTTTTTACCATTTTCTGACATTTTATAGACCAAACAACTAATCAACAAAATAATCGCCAAATTAAATGACAATCAAAATAATTTGTAGTTGCAGCCCTACTGTCTTTGAGTCTATACTGTATGTAGCCCCAGTTCAGTACCACAGTTGTACTGACTTCGTAAATCTGCTATATAGAAGTAACAGACCTTTGTGTGTGTGTGCGAATTTGTATTGCAGGTGCTGAACCGCTGTGCCAGTGCCAACTGGTCAGAGAGGAAGGAGGGACTGTTGGGGCTGCAGGCGCTGCTCAAGAACCAACGCACCCTCAGGTCAGCCACAGAACGGGTAGAGGAAATTTACATAGGGTTGATTGTTACATTTTCATCTAACTTGGTTTGTTGTTGATCTGCAGTCGGGTAGAGTTGAAGAGGCTGTGTGAGATCTTCACAAGGATGTTTGCAGACCCTCACAGTAAGGTATGAGTGCATGCAGCACAAGGACTCACACGAAGACACACATTTCATTTTAAATAGATTCATTATTCATTCACTTTGATTTTATTTATCCCACCATCCTTCACTGTACCAGATTCTGCCAAAACAAAGACCCACACAGACACATTTCAATTTAAGTTTAGTGGTGAAGACAGGAAAAACGGGCTACAACGTGTTCACAGATGTACACACACACACTTGGATATACACACTCAAACACAGGCATGCAAATTGTGCGATGGACTGTTTTCTAACGGCATGCCACACCTGAGTGTGTGTGTGTGACCTCACACCCTCCGCCGTCCTGTGGGATTGCTCTGTCACTATTGATCAACCAATCCGTTGGCTGCGCTCACTGCATTCACCGCCACTCGCTCCCCCCCCTTGCAGTCTGAAGCGATGACACTCACCGCACACACGCTCAGACGCACTTAAGCACACACACCAACATGTGGGCTGCCAGCTCCTCTCTCTGACTAACCAGCTGCGGTTCGCCCTCTCTAACACTGCCACTTTTCTTTGGCCGTTTTTTTTTTTGACTGCCCGTTGCCTCACACATGTCGTAAGGTGTGTGAGAGCACTTTCCCCCTTTCCCACCCATTTGACGTTTGACGATTTGATGAATTTTCAGCGAGACTCCGGCAGGGTGTACGGCACAGCAGAATCCGGTATAAGCTCAGCCTCCTTCAAGGTACTGCATCTCACCATGGATCCTGTCTTCATCATCATCTTTCCCACATCATTCCCACTTTTTCACCCTCCATGATTTTCAACTCCTCTTTCAGTTCTCAGGTCTTTCGTGGTGCACAAACCATCACTTCAAATTTTTAAAGTTGTCGTCGCTCTTAACTGTTTGATGCCCTTTTTGCAAATGTTGGATTCAAAGTCGAGATTGTGAGCGAACACTCACACCGGCTACATTCAGTTGTTTTTGCTCAGGATGCTAACAGATGTGTCTCTCTCTCCCTCATGCCACCTCAACCTGGAACTCTCTGTAGAGAGTAAGTTTGGCCAATCAGTGTTATTTATATGTTTGGTTGAGTATCTGCTTGGATAACTGGGTAACCAGTTGTCAGGACAACAATATAACAATCCCTCACTAACATGCCTCACATAATGTTTTCTGTAACTACAGCCGCATGTACAGACTCAGTCTAATTTGTGTTTTTTAATTCTTGTCAATTAATTCACTTTTTCTTAATTGCTGTCTTTTCTCTATAAATATTATTTTATTTTGGGTGATTTTAAGTTTAATTGGTGATTAAGAATGATGCTGCCTCGATGAGTGAATAACCACTAACCTTATATGATAACTGTGTCCTATAAATAATGGACTACCTGTATGAGTGCATGTGTGCATGAAACATCTGAATTGTTAAATGAATGAGTCACCGCGTGACCCAGACCTTGTCTGTGTGTGTTTAGGTGTTCAGTATGTTCCTGGAGACACTGGTAGATTTCATCCTGGTCCATAAGGAGGATCTGCAGGACTGGTTGTTCGTCCTGCTCACACAGCTGCTGAAGAAGATGGGAGCCGACCTGCTGGGCTCCGTACAGGCCAAAGTTCAGAGAGCCCTGGATGTCACACGGTGAGTGTCACACTTACATGCTGACTGACATTAGGAGTAGGAGTTAGGTAATGTAAGTACAAGTCATTACTCCTTTTTGACTTTGCATTGCATGAAGACACCTTCCGTCTGCTAGCAAACAGCATAAACTTGCCTAAAGGCTGCTGTGTGGTGTTTTTCATAACCTGCCAAACCAAAAAAATAAAACAAAACCTGAGCCTTAAACAAAAATGGCAAAGGGGGATTTTTTAGGACTCCACTGGTAGTGTCCATGTTTAATTTAATGTTCATTATCACCTCTGTGTTGGAGGAATTGTGAGATAACGCTTACTAACATATCTTTTGTGATATTGCAAGATATACAGTAAGCGGAGACTGAAAACGTTTCTGGATCATCCTGATTGATCCTGTGTTGTTTTTACTTGGAATACCACCAATGACCAAAGATATATACCTTGTGTACATAAACTGGTGGCTAGAAAGTTAGAAAAGCACTTTCAATGGCACAAACTCAGTGGAATCAGAAACTGAAAAGTCTTCAATGGAATACATGACAGCAAAAACTGTGAATACTTTTTACCACAAACTCTTGAATATCTAAATGATAGGATTTAAACAGACTTTGAAGAGAAAAAAAAGACCATGACTGTTCAACAACCGTTTTATTAAGTTCAGTCTTACTTACATTAAGATTTACATAAAGTGCAGATCTTTGACAGGATAAAGGGGAATTGCCATGTGCCATAAGTTGCTAAGTTGGCCAGTCAAACTGTAGAGCTTAAAGCTATGCATGGCCTGGTTTTGATTTTTGCTAACTTTAAATGATGATTTTTCACAGTGAACGAATCAAACAGTTATAAATATCAAAATCTGTCACTTTGAGCCTTTCAGTGCGATCATTTTGGGAATAGTTTGTGAGAATAATGTAAGGTCAAAGTTCATACAAATGCTGTGAAATGATTTCTTACATATACAAAAGAGAAACTGAGGATCAATGTGGCCTTCTATCTCTTGTGTCTTTTGAGATGTTTCTGCACTAGAAGTTTAAAGAGGACTTTCTTTTTCTCTGACAGAGATTCTTTCCCCAATGACCTCCAGTTCACTATCCTCATGAGGTTCACTGTAGACCAGACACAGACTCCCAACCTCAAGGTAAACGTCATGTTCATTGGATTTGTGTGTGAGTGTATGTGTGGTTCTATGTGAAAGCTGTGTCTGTGTGTGAAGGTTTGAGTAAGAGAGGGAAGGATGGACACAAGGCTGGAAATTCAGGGACTGTATAACCTTGGTAATATGACCTCATGCCTGCCCATGCTGGCGCTGCCTCCTAGCACCCCACAACCCCCTGAAACCTGGGCTGTGATTGGATAGCGATGTGATGTAGTCACTCCTCTGGCTTTTCTTGCTCTGCCACAGTGTGGACACTCCCTTCAAGCTTCCTCCTCTGACTCCTTCCCCCCCGCTCCACTCTCTCACTAACCCATCTGTTAGAGCACTATCACCTCCACCGTCCTTACCTTTCTCTTAATTCCAGCTCCTTTATCCCTCACTCTTTCCTCCTCCTCCTCCTCCTCCTCCTCCTCCTCCTCCTCCTCCTCCTCCTCCCTATCCTGCCCGATGTTTCACCTCATTCTCACGACTTCTTCACTCCTTATCCGTCCTAATCCAACTAGGCTTGGGCAATTAATTATATTATAAGCACTGCAATTCCCCCCCCGTCTCAAATATATATTTCCACAAAACAATTCCAGCTCTTCATTTGACCTGGCAAAATTTCACAGCAGTTCTCGTATTGTATTTGTGTTATTCAATACCAGATCTCTTGAAAAATCTTGTATTTTTAAGGCTCACCAATTTGATTCAAATTTTCTTAGTTTGTTTTTGAGCTTCATTTACACTACATAGAATCCAAATTTGGTCGCAACAAAGTAAAAACTGTTAGAAATATATGTTATTGAAAATGAATCGTTCTTCGTTTGGGGAAAAAATATAAATATGTTTTAATGATTACTGTAAAAGACTCTGCAACAGCTGTTAAATGCTTAGATGTTGTAAATTATTTGGAGGGTTTCTCAAATGTTCAGGACAAATTTAATCACAATCTGGTGAAAAATAAGCAATTGGTGAGGCAAATACAGATAGAAAGAATGACATTACAGGTTACATGAAGGCTAGGGAAGATATACGTGTCAGCGATATTGCAAATCAGTGAGGGCAACTAATAAATGGCTGTCTTTTTGCGTGTTTTGTTTTGTTTTTATGCAAATGTGAGGTACCTGGATTTTTCTCTCTCACAACTCACTGAACTTGCCAAAAAACAGCAGAAGAAAATATATCAATATCAGACAAAATTGCCGTTAGCAGTCTAAACCGCATAAACATCGCCTCATGCACGTTCTTCGCAGCTATGATAGATGTTAGCATAGACTTTACAGTGTGGCAGTCATTATCCAGCTTCTAAACTCCTGCATGAAGCCTCATAAAACTCTGATTTATGTTGGTTAATTAGCTCTTTACTGCCATCATGTGGCCTGAACAATTACATTGTGAATTGCCAGATTTTTAGAATGATAACATAAAATTTTCAGTATCGCCCAACCCTACTTTCCATTCACTCCATATCCTCTTAAACTCTCTTCACCCTCACTCCCTCCTGCTTCCCCTTCCTCCTCCTCTCTTGTCCCCCCTTCCCTCCCCAACCCTGCCCCCCTTTCCTTCCTTCTCCGTTGATTGACGCGGTGCTTCTCCTCTTTCTTTCTGAAGCCTGTTCGGAGCTCGTGTTGCGGGCGAGGGCGAGGCAGGGGAGGGTCCGGGGTTAAATTGTTCCCCCCCAGAGCGCGGCGCCACGCCTGCTCTCTAGACGAGCAGGCCGCAGCCTGGAGCCAGTCCTCCCAGGTCAGTGCGCTCCGGGGGGAGCAATTATGTGGCGCGCACGATGCTGCTAAGTGATTTGGAGGAAGTTCTGGTCCTTGAGGTGCATATGTAGAGAGACGGAGAAGGAGAAATAGAGATGGAGGAAAATCAGGACAGGAGTCAGTAGTTGTGGCGTTTCGAAGCCTGCGGTGAATGTTTGCATTTATTGGTTCCTTCGTTTTGTCATCTGTCATCTATTTTCTTTTTGATTGACTTCTTTTTATAAGGCATGATCAATCATGAATGCACTTTGATCTTCTCTCACTGATCACCATTTGATTTTCAGAACTTCAAGAAATGCACAATCTGCAGTGGTTGTACATGCTGATTGAACATTGTCCGTCACTTCTTCATGTGTGTGTGTGTGTGTATGCGTGTGTTTTGTAGTTTGGTTATCACTGTATTTGTGTTTTTGCAGGTGATTATTGGCCATGCAGTGTCTTCTGTTATCAGTCAACTCACTAATGATTATTATAAATGTGTGTTTTTGTGTCGCAGGTGAAGGTGGCGATTCTGAAGTATATTGAGACGCTGACGTTACAGATGGAAGCTCCAGACTTTGTGAACTCCAGTGAGACACGGTTGGCCGTCTCCCGCATCATCACCTGGACGACTGAACCCAAGAGCTCTGATGTCAGAAAGGTGCTGACACAGTTTATTGTTGAAATAGTTGATACCACAGATATTTCTCAAGCGAGTAGAAAGAAATGCCACCCTGGTTGATTCTCTAATACACACAAACGCAAAAAAGACGGTGTAGATTGCTCCAGAAGCCTTTGTAACTGAGAGGGATGGATTCTGTGTGTTACAGGCAGCCCAGTCGGTGCTAATCTCACTGTTCCAGCTCAACACTCCAGAGTTCACAATGCTGCTGGCAGCTCTGCCCAAAACGTTTCAGGACGGTGCCACCAAGCTGCTTCAAAACCACCTGAAGAATACTGGCAACGTTGCACAGGTAACACACACACACACACACACACCAAGTCTCTCAGTCTACACAATCGTTATACTGTAAAGTATACTGGTGTCCTAACTTGCGTTTTTTTTTTTTTTTGTCACTACCTCAGGCACCAATGGGCAGCCCCCTGACACGCCACACCCCTCGATCTCCAGCCAGCTGGTCCAGCCCGGTCACATCCCCCACCAACACTTCCCAGAACACCCCTTCACCAAGGTACTCACTCACTTACACACAATTAACACAGACTTTCCTTCAACCTCCTGTTGCTACAATACTTTAAAATGTAAAAACCATCAAACAATCATTGACATATTACCACAGGTCAACATGAACACAGGGGAAAAGAGTAAAGTCTACAGATGTTCCCATCACTAAAACCACATTCAGGCCGTGTGACCTGTTGAGTCTCTTCCTCTCCTTGATGTCTTTAGTTAATGTCATGTCTTTACAGATTGTTTATAAATTTCAAACTTTGGTAGTTCCTTGAAATTATTTTCTCCACTTGGCATCAGATTTATTCTAAATTTGTTTTAAAAATATGATGTTCCTCATGTACACGGGGGGTATAGTTGGGGTGATAGTCTGATGACTCACTCCAGCTGTAATCCTGCAGCCCTGGCTCAGCGTCCATGTTTTGTCTCATTTGTGTGCAGTGCATTTGACTACGACACAGAGAACATGAATTCAGAGGACATCTACAGCTCGCTGAAAGGTGTCACTGAAGCGATCCAGAACTTCAGCGTCCGCAGCCAGGAGGACATGAATGATCCAGTCCAACGGCGCGAGGGAGAGGAGGTCAGTAGAAAGAACGGATGGATGCCGTATGTGGTGATGAGAGCTCTGCTGTTGCTTCTGTTAAATATTTCAGTCAATTGTCAGCAACATCCTTTTTTTTTTACATAGTTAGGCATTTTCTTACTCAGCGATGGAGACATGACTTTGATGAGAAAGAAAGTGAAACATTTACAGATGTTGGTCTGGAGGATAGCAGCCAGGTGTAAGTGTTGAAAACAGGCTTAAAAATTACCAGGCTGCCAGCTTTTGTGAATTCCTTTATGAAACAGCAGAAAACGTGTTAAACCTACAATGTGGGACTTTAACATATAAATGCCCCTGCCAAATGAGCTGACACAGTGCGCACTAGGCCGGTCACAACCAGATATATCTTTTTGTATATCGCACGATACCAGAGTCTGCGGTGACTTTACAGCTTTTAAACTATTCTTTGCTGCATCAACCAGCAAATATTGGTTTGCCAGAGCGCTAGAGTGGAGTAACTATAACAGATTGGAGTATAGTGGAATAATGGCATAATATACCACTTTTACACTGAAATGTATACATGGGTGTTTCAAACAGAAAAAATGGACGAGTTTGCCTTTCTTTTGTCTTCCCTTGTGTGTCCTGTGCGTCATCATGAACAGGGCAAAAAGCAGGGGACAGTAGAAAGAGGCAGATCATATACCTCATCAGAATACATTCAGAAGATGTTAAACTTGTTTTAAAAAGTCCTAATCAATAATATTCTGAATTAGACACATCTTTTTTTCTGGAGCTGGAACGCTTACTTTTTTACTCTTTCAAACGCAACGTCTGCTGAATGATCTTCAAGCGCTGCTTGACAGATGGGTGGAAAGGCCTCAACTTAAAGTGTGTATAGTATTAGGAAGCTTAGTTTGTTTATAGCCTAATGTTAATATTTACCTCTGGTGATTTGCTTTTAGACTTTGTACACTTGTGTTTGCCACAAAGCTTATTTCCTGCTATAAATAAAAATCCACAGAAAAATCTCAGTCTTTTTATCGAGGGAACAAGGATGAAGCTAACTTCCAGGTCAGCCTAAGAAAACATGTTATCCCTGTGGCTTTCTGTAAGAACATTGTCAGTGTCTGTGTAATTACCCTCCCTGCCAGAGGGGTGATACACATGGTCCACACTACTGGTTTAGGTCAGTTACTTTAGTCAGACATTATTTGATCAAACTTGGCAGAACAATGCAAAAAAAAAGATCACATGTGTTGGAGAAAGCAGTCGGAAAAAAATATCTATATTTGATATGGTGTTATGCACCAGGAGGCGTTGTGCATTGATGATGACTGAGTTGCTCAGTGTTGCTATAGCAATGAAACCTTGCTCTGAGCTGCTCACACTGAACACAGACTTTGGGGGGGGGGGGCTGTTTTTATAATACCTTACTTTATGGGAAATAAACAAAAAAAACAGTGTTTAATCATGCAAGTCCACAGTTGTGGAAAATTGTCAAAGTTAAGGCCTAAAAACAAACCTAAACACAGCTCCATACATACATGTACTTTGTCTGACCCTGACATCTGATCTGTTCCACCACTCTGCAGCGTGGGAACTGAGAGTCATGTGCAAGTGTTTATGGGACAGACAACTGTGAGCATAATCCTCTCCAGCCACTGATAAAACCATGTTTATTATTTGATATGATCCCAACTCCTGAAAATCACAGAGAGGGTCTTCTCAACAGGAAGCTTCTCTTTTTATATCTCCACGACTGCTTATCTTGGTACTCGTTCAGTCCAAATGTTTGACGTCAGACGTCATTCCAGGTCTTGTTGCACTCCCTCCTGCCAGCCCCGCCCCTCCTTTAAGGACACGGTGTACTCTGCCACAGAGGTGTGACCTCCTGACATTTTCTCATGAGGTCCATCTGAAATCTAACCAGCCCACATGTCATCGGCATGCCAATCATAGCACACCTGACTCATCAAGCCACCACTGAGATGATGATTTTGAGTGGGTTGAGTGGTTTGACCAGTATCTGTACCTGCTAAAACAAAACACAGCCCAGCATTTCACATGTAACCTGTCTGTGCATTACAAATACAATTACACTGTGTGTATTTAGTCTGGTATGTCACAGCTGTCATTTAAACTCTCCGTCAGACTACATAACTGGTTTGAAAGGGTGAATCTTGGTCCCGTTCCAGTTTGTTTTTCTTGTGAAATTAAAGTAGGTCAGCTTCATTTAACAGGAATTCAAATCATTAACTCCTTTTAAATCAATCTTCTTTTCGTCAATTGTGATAAAATAATCTCCTTCACCTGTAAAGAATTGCAAGATAACTACATGTTTACACCTCTTGGTTTGGTTGTGATAATAGTCGGCATCAAATTGCAATCACTCATGGATGCCAGCCACCTGAATATCCCTGTTTTGTTGTCATCAAGAGCCGTGTATTATTCCCTGAGAAATTAACAAAAATGTTGAATTACGCCTTAGCGTTGCAATGGTATAAAGAAGAAAATCCTGGATCTGGCCCTTTCTCCAGATCTAAACAAAAGTTCATGGGGTCTGTATATCCTCTTTGGAAGAACATAATCTGACATTTTCTGAATCCAAGGTTGAAATTTATACAGCGGGGTTCACAGGGACAGGATGAATGCGGGAGGCAGCGAGATAAATCAATGGCAGATCATTTTCATATATTTTGGGCTGCCATCTAATCCTCTCACTGGAGAAAGATCATGATGGTAATAATTATGTTGATTACTCTTTTGCCACATTATACCTGGACACAATCTCTGACAAACTCATGTATTAGGATGAATATCTTTAAAAGAACTTTTGATTTCAAACAAGAAAGAAAACTCCAATACAAACTAAGTTCCAAAAGAAAAAAATACAAGAATTTAGAGGCAACAGTGTTTGTTTGTTTCGGACAAAACAAACCAAAATTCGTGTGGAAGTGACCAGAAACTCTAAGCCTCTTTAACGGTTTTAATTGCATCTCTGCAGGGTGACAGTGGAACAGACGGCAGAGTGTCAGACTTGATGGACGGTGGCCGCATGGCTCTGGACAACAAGACGTCCCTCCTCAACACCCCCCTGCTCTCCTCCAGCCCCAGAGGAGCCCGCGAGCACTTCTTAGACTCTCCCTTCAAACACAGCCGCAAAGACACAAGCATGGACGACTCTGAGCATCTCACTGACGGTGGGCAAACAGACAGCATAACTCACCATATACATACAAAATAAATAATCTGATCATTCTAATAATTGTTCTGCTCTCCCTTAACAGATAGCAACCTGGACCAGTCAGAGCTGGTGGCCGAGCTGCTGAAAGAGTTGTCCAATCACAACGAGCGCATTGAGGAGAGGAAGGCCGCACTGTGCGAGTTGCTGAAGCTGATTCGTGAAAACACCTTGCAGGTGTGGGATGAACATTTCAAGACCATCCTGCTGCTCCTGCTGGAGACAATGGGCGACAGAGAGGTAAAAGCACTCATTCCTGTGGAAGCACTGCAGATATGCCTGAATCGGAGTTATTTTCCTTCAATCCTTGAATCTTTGTAATTCTCCCAGCATGTGATCCGAACACTGGCTCTGCGGGTGCTGAAAGAGATTCTCAGCAAGCAGCCGTGGAGGTTCAAAAACTACGCAGAGCTCACCATCATGAAGGCCCTGGAGGCTCACAAAGACCCCCACAAGGAGGTATGTGCCACCTGAAAATGGTCGTATTAACCATTTCAAATGTATATAAATCCTTGAAGTTCACACCAATGATGTGCTAAGCATGTTTTATAGTGACAGTACTGATGATTAGTCGTGTTCCTGCAGGTGGTACGAGCAGCAGAGGAGACGGCCGCCATGTTGGCGTTGTCCATCAGTCCAGACCAGTGCATCAAGGTGTTGTGTCCCATCATCCAGTCAGCTGACTACCCCATCAACCTAGCTGCCATTAAGATGCAGACCAAAGTGATGGAGAGGGTTCCCCGTGACGGCCTGATCAGCCTGCTGCCTGAGATAGTGCCAGGACTCATACAGGTAAAATTCTGGTGTAGACAGACACATTCATTCATGAATAGTTTTTCTCTGACTCCTTTGTTTCAAAGAACGTGCCCTGCAGGTTTGTAATCTTTGTTATCTGGTTGAACAGGGTTATGACAACTCTGAGAGCAGCGTGAGGAAAGCCTGTGTGTTCTGCTTGGTGGCCATTTATGCAGTGATCGGAGAGGACCTCAAACCGCACCTCAGCCAGCTCTCCAGCAGCAAGGTAACCTGACCTACAAGCATTCAAAAATGTATCACAAGCCAGGTCTCTGTCTTTACACAACAAGTTAAAGCGTTTTAACATGTTGAAATCTGCCATCTTAAGATACTTTTAAACATGCTACTATATTTAAAATGGGAGAAAACAATGAAGGTTTGGCAAAACTTTATAGTTTTTTGTAATGTTTTTATGTAGTATTATAGCAATGTTTTAGTTCCATTCATTCTTAGAAATCTCTATTCAAACTAAAGTTTGTATCAACCATGTCTTACTTGAAAGAATTAAAGGCATTTTTTTTTTTTTTAGTTCCAGTTATTGTGTTTTCTGTCGGTAACTTTGTGTTTTTACCCTGTCCACTGTCTTTGCCATGTCTCCCTTGAGAAAAGCTAGTGAAATAAAAGATAAATGAAATGAATTGGCATTCAACAACCATTAATAATAATTCTAATAAATAAAAGGCATATATACTACATATTACAACTGTACCAAATGTAATTGTTTCTTGTTTACATATTATTATTATTATTATTATTATTATTATTATTATTATTATTATTATTATTATTATTATTATCAAATCAACTCACTGTAATGAATATAACTCGCGCTACCTCTCATTGTGTGCGGCAGCCGGTAGGACAGTTTTATGACTGCAGTGGAAACGGTGCAAACATGGACTGAGGCAGAATGCTTTGATAGATAAAAACCATATTGTGAATTTTGGAAATGATTACTGTCCATCTTTTTCCAATAAATCTTCACACAGTCTGGATTTATTGGAAATGTTTGGATCACACGAGTTAAAAACAATCCTGCACAGCTAACGCTGGAATCTAATTCTAAGTTTCAACAAATTAAGATTAACATGCTATAAACATTTCAACCAAATGCCCTAACTTGCATGTAAAGACAGAGGTCTTGCATGATAATAAGTTGGAGAAACTGCCTGTTATTCATTTATGATTTCCCCTCTAAGAGACTCATTTACATGTCTGTCCTCTTTGTTTGCTTCTCTGTCTGTAGCTGAAGCTGTTGAATCTGTACATCAAGCGGGCCCAGTCCGGCTCCAGCGGCAGCGAACCCCCATCTGAGGGCCTATAGGGAGACACAGCGCCCTCCTGCAGGGCAACCACAGAACTGCAACTCTGCCCACCAAACATAAACATCTGTTCATGAGCTCACACCAACACAGACCTGAGAACAAACCACACATCCTAACACTCTCTCACAGGAGCAAACTGCTTACATTCACACCTACGCTTACACTCACACACACACACACACACACAGGTACACACTGTCCTCATACATTTCCTGTCCCACTGCAAGATGGGAGTTGTGGTGCAGAAGAGAGGAGTGTTGTAGTTCTCCGAACCATCAGACCTGACTGAACTGAACCTTTACATGTGGATTAAACATGCTCCACCCAGTCATTAAACACTCAAGGATGAAGATATGAAATGTCCGTCCTCCCCCGCTCCTTCTTTATATCAACAACACAACAGTGTCCCCTCCGAGTAATATCTTGATGTCAATGGGAAGTGGTGCAGCTGCATGGTTCTCATTTTTTGGGGGGGCTGAGACGAACGAATGGTGCCGCCTTGTGTCTTTCTTGAACAGAGAGTAACCGGGGCCAGGTAGACAGGAATGTAAATTTACATTGTGTCATAGTTTGGGTTTATTTTACGCAACAAGATTTTACTGCAGCGGTTTTTAAAAGTCTGGAGTTTTCTCTCTGTCACACAAACACAAATTCTCTGTCTTTTAGAAAGGTGCTGATTAGCCTAAAAAGGTACGACCGATCAACCCTGCGCAGCACTAACACAATTAGTCACAGTGGGTCTCACCTGCTCATAGCAAATACAGTACATAGGCAGATTCCAAAGTATAGGAGGCGTTGTGTGCTTGGCTATGCATGAGACTAAATTTTAAAAAGACGTTTTTATTGGGGTCCTGATGACAGTCAGAAGAGTGTGACTGGGGATTTAAATTAATGTGAACGATGTCCACCCCTTTCACAAAAAAATCAATGGTGTCCTCCGTTTCCTCGCAGCTCATCTTGGATCAGTCCTGGGCAACATGTGGAGGACAGATGAGTGCGTGCTGCTTACTATATGAAGTATGACAGGACATGGCTTATTATCACATAGTGGATATGTATCTATATATGATATTAAAATGGAATATCCAGTAACAGTGTCATTTAGGAGAGTCCCTGGCGGGGTGCACGAGCGCACCTGTGCCCATCCTTCTTTTTATTTTCTCTCTCTCTGTTGCGCGTGCTGTAGTCTCTTTCTCACACTTACGTTTTCTCAGCTGAGGAATTTGTAGAAATCTATTATTTACAGCTCTGAAGAAAAAAAAACCTGTCATCCTTCTCCTTTCTCCTCTTCATCGTGTCTTTCCCTCCTCTTCTTGTAACATTCTAGTTTTCACTGTTGTGTTTCCTCCGTGCATTTACAAAGCTGTGCTTACAATAAAATAAAGAACTTGTACAGATCATAAACCCTGCCTCTTCTGATTTTTGCAGATGGAGACAGATAAAAAAGATTAATGACAGAAGGGATATATTGCACATGTTGGTTTTCACTCATTGCATTACAGCCAAAGACTTTTGGTTTAAACAGTTTGTCTAACTGACCGAGGATCAGTGGTAAACTTTCCAGCATATCTTCTAAAGAACTGATTATCGCCACAATTTAAGATTATTTTCATTATTAATTAATGAAATCAATTAATAATTAAATTGAGCAATTAGTCATATGGTCCATAAAATGTCACAAAATCAAATGTTTTGTCCACAACCCAACGATATTCATTTTCTTGATTCTTGAATTTCAAACATGTAAGAATCAAGTCACTCCAGAAAAGCTTGCCCTTTTTTGCAGGACTTCTACTTTACACAACAAGTTTACCTTGAAGCACAAAGGAGGTTGAAATGTTATGTAAGTGTTTCCCAAAAACAATCCTAAAAATAACAAAGGACAAGATTGAAAGAAAAAGAATTCTTACACCAAGTAAAAAAGTACTTTTTCTATTTGTCTCTTTCTGTCAGTCCTTGTGAAACACTGGATACTTTTCACTCTTTGAGCATCTAAAAATCATTGAGATTAAACTGTTGAGGGAGAAAAAAATGTCTCTGGTTAAACTGTTATAATGACTTTAACATAATATTTTTTATTATTTTCATTTTCAATTTCCCTGCTGAATTTTTAAATGTTTGGTGTTCAAAAAGGCACTGGAATCACTGTTAAAGTGGACTAATGCAGACACGCAGTGCAAAATATAAACATTTATGTCTTATGCAACAGACACTTGAGAAAGCGGTGTTGAATATCATGTATGCATATGTCTCTGGGCTGTAAATTTAGGTGCAGCCAAAGAGGCCAGATAGAGACTGTAAATCATTGGCTCCAAAGCAGTCACCAACTGTCTGCCAAGTCCCTGCAGTTAAGACGATGTCTGTGCTCGCAATAGTTTACTAACTTTGGGGAATGTAATCAAGTACAAGATAATTGTACTTCTAGTATATGCATATTATACTTTATAGTTCTTCTCCAGTTTAATTCAAGGAGAAATAATATTAATATGTGAATACTTCGCTGATTCAACTTAACATGTAAACATACGTTTATTAGCATTAGTATCACCTTCACCTCGACCAGTTGCAACAGAAAAATGCCATTTACACATTAAAGGAGAAGTTCACCTAAAAATGAAAAATCAGTCATTATCTATTCCCCTATATGCAGATGGGAAATCAGGTGAATTTTTGTGGTCCATGAACACATTTCTGGAGCTTCACAGCAAAACAGCGTAGTGTAGCATTCTCCTAAGCAACTGAAGCAGATGGGGGCTTGTTTTAAAACGTAAAAAAAAAAAATGGCTCTACAGCTTGTACAGCTTAAACCAAGTCTTCGGAAGCCCAGAGACTGCAGACTGATTTAAAAACGGAACACTGAAACTGAAAATGATGTGATAATGATGTTGAATGTTGGAATAACATGTTTTCAAATCAATTTGAGATCTCTTGGCCTTCAGAGATGTGGATTACGCTGGACGAGCTGCGTGAGGCCATTTTATGTTGTTTATTTAGGTTGTTTTATACGTTGTAAACATGACCCCATCTTCTCCGGTTGTCTAAGAGAATGCTCCAACGCTGTTTTGCTGCAAAGCTCCGGAAGTGTTTTGCGGTCTTCACACGACTTTCGATTGGTATGGGTTTGATTATATAATGACTGAATTTTCAATTTTGGGTGAACTTTTCCTTTAATGTATCAGAAACGGTAACATATTACACACATAATAAAGGGGCAATCTATACTATAAGTATTTCAATTTTGCATACTTTTGCTTATTTCATCGTTTGCACATAGACTTTGGGCTCATGAGGAGTCAGATGGGGGGGACAGTCTTGAAGTTATGAGGCGGGTCTTCCCCTCCTCGGGCCAAAATAGCGCGTGTGCCCTGCTCGGAAAAAACGTCGCCACCCCAGAGACCTGAGCGCGCGCCTAGTCCAGGGTCCGACCGGTGGACAATCATTAACCAGTTCGACAAGTCTGCCGCCACCTGAGGAGCAAACTATTCTACACCTCACAGACATGAGACACAAATGAGCTGCTGTGTGGACCTCCTCGGTACCGGCCGCGTTTATTCGGAGTGAGACGCACTTCAGCCACACGATGTTGTTCTGGCAGCCCTACACTGAAAACTTCCGAGCCCCCGTACAGAGACAAGGCGGCGGCGGTGGGCTCACACGGTATGAACTGATAAACACAAGGGTGAAATGTTTACTTTGTTTGTTTTTATAGTTCTCCATCATACATGTCAATGAGTAACTTTATCAGTTATGGCTTCCTCTCCCGTTTGAACCAGTAAGCCGTGTCGCTCCTTGGGTTGTTGCAGTATTTCTTCTCTCCCGGTGTTCATCTTTATTGACTAATGACTTAGTAGGTGCATTATAGTTTCTGAGAGGCAGAGCGCGACTACAGTTGGACACAATGACGGAAGCTCTAAGGTTTGTGATTGGCTAATCTCCCTGCGCTGGGCACAGAAGGCGAGCTCTCATTGGCCAACCGCCGTCCTGGCATCCTTCCTGAGGCTGGCGGTGGCAGCCCCGCAGGCTTCACAGACCGACAGTCTGAATGCTGAGGGAGCCATGTTGATGCTTGGTTTTGTATCAACCGCTGCACTTTGGATGGTTAAAGGACTGCGTCTCAAGGACTGGGAGCCTTAGCGGTGATTCCAGCCCCGCGATGAGAAGAGGAGAGCGGGTTGGGATGGTACAGGGAGCGACAGAGGAGAGCCGCCCCTAGGTCACCGGACATCACACAGTTGATTCAAAGCAAGTGAAGTTGATGCTAGCTAGCCTGATAGCTAGGTAGCAACAGCTGTGCGGACGCTGCGTGGGATGCGGCGGGTGGACTAAAACAAAAATCATCCTCTCAGCTTGTTGCCTTTTCTTGGGCTAACGTTAGCTAGACTTCCTGAAGACGTTCTGCCTGGGGTAACGACTGCGCTGCTGGATTCATGCTAGCTTGCATAAGTTGCCTTTGTAGCTAGCTAACTGTTAGCCAACGTTAGCATGTTGACAATCAGCTCACATCTTCGGTCACGACTAACATTTCGCTAGCTGAGTGGACTCTAACTTATCGTTACTTTCGGACAGTCTGCCAGTTGTGGAGCGCCGTGTTTGGTGATTAAAGCCCCTAAAAATCTCGAGTGGAGATATGGCGATACATCCAGTCTCTGTGGAAAGCTACCACTTCGCCTGCTCAGCTTGCCAAGGAGCGGCTAGCGGGCTAGCAGCGTAACTTTCCCCTCACGGCGTCACTCAGAAGAACCCACTTCCTCGCTAGCCGACCTCTCGTACCTGAAGCAAGCTGGCGGCCCTCCGAGTAGAAGCCGAGGACAAGGAGCTGGGGCCGATGGCCTGGGTGCTGAAGATGGACGACGCCACCATAGAGTCGGGGCTGGTGCACGACTTCGATGCCAGCCTGTCCGGCATCGGGCAGGAGCTGGGGGCTGGAGCCTACAGCATGAGGTTAGAGACGGGGTCAACATGCCGACATGCCCAGCTTCAACAACACACACTCTGTCTTGATGTTAATATTACAAGCCACGGTTATCCCCTTCGTATTGAGTGTGATGGCTCTTCTCTTTGTTTTGGGATTTGGAGTAGGGCAGTCATTGTAGGGTGCTACGATCAGGGACACAGATTAATTTCTCCAAAGCCACACAAAAGCAAAGGGACAACATGTGTTATACTGTGAGCGACTAGTGTGTTATATTGGCTCACCCTGTTGCTTAGATTATTGGTATGTTGCCAAAGGGGTACGTAAAGTTTGTGTACACTTCATGATAACTCAGAGGAAGTTTGCAGTTGAGGCCCTGTTTTGGCCCCTAGAAACAACCCTATGGCCTTGCTAAAGACCAGTGTGTGTGTGTGTGTTGTGTGGGAACAAAAGGCTGTACATTATGTCAAAGGTGACCGGTCTGATTATAGTATTTTTAATTAGGAAGCTTCTGAAAAAGGGTCAGTTGACTCTAAGGTATAAGTGGCATGTGTTTCTGTCCTCTCTCGTGCAGTTTAAGAAACAACCAACTATCCTTTTTGTTTTAAATGAAATACATTTTTCAATAATTTTCAATTACAGTATTGACGTTAACGACAAGGGTGTTTTTGACTGATGATCTATGATTATCAAAGTTCAGTCAGTCTGCCTAAACTCATCACTGTTAATTTAACTTAGGCCAATATTTTTTAACTCATGCACTTAGCATTTGTGTTCAAAATTGTGCAGTCTGACTAAACTTTGATAGTCATGGATCGTCAGTCAGAAACCTTATCTTTTACATCCATACTATGTTAAAAAAAAATGTTCAAGGAGCAGAATAATTCCCCAGATATATCAGCCTAAGTTAGAAACATTTCTTATCAAAGTAAACCAACTAAAAAAATCAGGTCAGGCATTCAGTGCCAGCTCTTGACCCTTTTAGATTATCAGCTGTTATATGTCTAGCACTACAAGTTGGTAATGTGTGATAGGTCTGGTTTTTGAACATTTAACAAAACAGATTCACCACAGACTCTCTGATTAAGTTGCTGTTCAGAGCTTTTGATCAAATCACACAATCTTCCTCAGCAACAGAGTCTGTCCAGTTGTTGTTGAATTTTAGATCTAATTTCCTTTTTTTAAACATGCTAAAACTTGTTTACCTTCCCCAAACTGTGGTGCTGAAAATGATAACTTATTGGTTTAGTGGCGACAAACTTTTACAATATGCAGTTTGGAAAATAATTTTTCCATGTTAACTTTGATGTGATCCCAACATTTGTTCCTAAATGCGTCGTCATCATGAATCAGGGCAGCGGTTAGTCAGCACTCCTTGTTGATAATTTGTCTGCTGTATTTCGGTATTGTTGTAAACCACCTGTTCAATTAGTAACTCCCGGTATGTCTGGGGCGTGTTACCTAATAGGTTACAGGAGGTGATGATATTTTTGTGACGAAGGCAAGGGTCCCAGGGCATGCGTGTGTCTTATCAGCTGCGGCTTCCTCAGCCATCTGCTCTTAGCTCGGTTTATCTGAGTGTGACGTGTACTTGTGCTAGACTCTTGTGAGAATAAGCAAGTTAACTAATACTGAAGCGATGGTGTTGCATCTAAGTTAATTAGGAAAATTAGAGAGTGTGTGTGGCGTCAGTGGCTCCATTAGTAGCGTGCTATCTGTGGTGCCGGGGTGGGTGGGTTTATGGGGCATGTTTGGAGTCAGCAGCTGGTAGGAACAGAATGTCTCAGTGTGTCAGTGGAGCCAGCTCCTCAGATTGCAGGAAGCAGATGTAGTTTTCCTGGGCAGCAGGGGCTAACAGCGTTGTGGTACCCACTCTGCAGAGAAAGTAATCGAGAGAGGTGATTTGAGGTCGAAAATCCAGCAGGTGGCTGTTTGTAAGATTTTGTTGTTTGGGGAAAAGTGCTGCAGGAATGTCTTGAAATTGTTGAGCTGTTTTTGTTGATGTTTTTTTTTTAAAAGTCTGGCTGGGGTTTAGAGCAGCAGCATCCTTGCCAAAAAGTTTTCCAGGTAATGAGATGCCATGATCTGCATTTCTTTGCTATTTTACTGCACAGGCACTGAGATCTGCAAACACACACACACACGCATACACTTGTGCCCCCCGTTTGCTGTGCACCCGTTGACACTCCTGCAACATTTGTCAGGGTGAGCCAAAGACGGGTTGGTTGTCTACATTGGCTGCCAAGTGTGAGAGATAGTGTGTGTCAGCAGCAGCTCAGGCTATCTCGGGGTGTTTTTGTTCATTTATCCTGCTGCACCCTCATGCATACATAATAAAAGAGGCATTTGATCGATGGAAAGCCTTCGCCACTTCTAAAATAAGGCTGATCCATTTAATAATTCCACAGTACGAGGAGGTAAAAAATGTCCTCCTAGAGGTTGAGCATGCAACAGTTTAAATAGCACAGTTTGGTGTGTTTTGTAGAGATAACTACAAAGTTGTTAAATGAGAAGATCCAGTCTCTCAAAATAAAGGCAGGCTTTCTCTTTGCTGTAAGGAAGTTCACGGTGATTATGTTGCCATACGGATGGACCCCACGTGTCATTGGAGATTCAATAAAAGCTTTCCAATTATTAATAAATAACAAGCCCAAACATTGAGAGGCCTGAGGCAAGGAAAATGCGCCAATTAAGCTGTTCGCGGAACACTTCTAAGCTCCCACAACTGTTCTGTTATGATGGAGTCTTCTGTTTTCTTGCATGTCTTTTCTGCCTCACACTCATGCTGACTGTGTTGTTGTGTTCCTCTCCTCTCTCTTATGTCTCATCCTCTCAGCGATGTGCTGGCTCTGCCAATCTTCAAGCAGGAGGACTCCAGCATTCCTCCTGAAAACGAGACCAAAAATCCCCCATTCCAGTATGTGCTGTGCACCGCCACGTCGCCCGCTGTCAAGCTGCATGACGAGACGCTCACATACCTAAACCAAGGTGAGGTGCATGGTATATGCACTCAGGAAAAAAGTTTTGGCTTTACTTTTCCTAAATTTGTCTTTGAATTTGTATTACTTTGTTTGTCCGCTTAAACAACTAAAACTGCACATTAAGACTTCTGTATTTGATGGTTCATGCATACAAACCCTAACCCTAACCCTAACCCATCTTTTACCATCAATAAATAATTAGCACATTAATTTATTGCACATTAGTGTAATTACTGTAAAATGAAACCATCGGTGACGCGAGCTCTTTTGGCCTGTGCTCAGTGTCGTCAGTTTGGTGATGATGATGGATGCATTGCTTAATGGCACAAATGAAGATTCACTTTATTTAATGTCATTTAAAGGCTGTTACAGGAATGGAGTAAGTCATAACATCTTCTTTTCGTATGAGAAGCAGTCACATATGTGAAAACATGCGTCATCCATCTGCACCACCGTCATAAAATGTAGTGAAACAATAGATAAGTTTTGGCCATAGTAGTGTAGTGTGAAAGGAGGAATATGAGTAACTTGCCAATTTCAACGTCTTGGTTTGATCGCTCTGAGGTGGGTGTTGTTGTTGTTTCACATAGCGACAGGGATTTGAAAACACTAACGCGTAGATAGCGGGAGGAAGAGGGCAACCAACTGTCTACATCTGTTGAGTCAGGCTAGCCACAAAGAGAGCTCTTAAGACAAGTCTCAAATAATCACTTCAACAAAGTTTTACAAAGAAGTATAGCCCTTAAACCATACAGAGATTTCAGTCTCAGCTAAATTATATGACAACAAAAAGTGTTATATTTGAGGAAACCATTAAAGGACAAAGAATAGCTGTGTTCACTCCAACTGTCCTTTTGTTTTTAAAATTGCTAATTTTTTGCCACCTCATTCATCATGTTTCTTTCCCCCCTCTCTCTCAGGCCAGTCTTATGAGGTGCGTATGTTGGACAACAGGAAGCCAGGGGAACTGCCAGAGATCACCAACAAGATGGTGAAGGTGAGTATCCTCACAGCTGGAGGACAGCTGGACAGGAACACTTTTATTCCTCATGTCAAGTACACACCTAACATGGTGTCTGTGTGTGTGTGTGTGTGTGTGTGTGTTTGTGTAGAGCATAGTGCGAGTGGTTTTTCATGACCGCCGGCTGCAGTACACGGAGCACCAGCAGCTGGAGGGCTGGAAGTGGAACCGTCCGGGCGACCGTCTTCTTGACATCGGTAATGATGCTTAGCAAGAAATGTTTACTTTAAGCCTGTCCCGTTTGTGATGTGGAGCTCAAATACCTGTGTGTGTGCGTGCAGACATCCCCATGTCAGTGGGCATTGTGGAGCCGAAGACTCACCCCTCCCAGCTTAATGCGGCAGAGTTCCTGTGGGATATGAACAAAAGAACTTCTGTTTTTGTGCAGGTAACACGAACACACACAGCCTCACCCACACAAACCACAAACACACACACACAGCAGCTCCCTTTAGTGCCATCTGTTGGGCGCGCCACCGGATTTCCACATCAAACGCATATTTTGATCACACTCGTCCTCCTGTCTCCCCGCCGTCTGCAGGTACACTGCATTAGCACAGAGTTCACTCCCAGGAAGCATGGTGGCGAGAAGGGCGTCCCCTTCAGGATCCAGTTTGACACGTTCGCCCAGGGAGAAAGTGGAGAGTACACAGAGCACCTCCACTCTGCCTCCTGCCAAATCAAAGTCTTTAAGGTACACACTCATTCTTTCTCGAGTGGACTTTTTCCACCTGTTCAACCAAATCTGTCTTCCTTCATCGGCCTCCTCTTCTCCGCTTCCTGTTTAGCCAAAGGGCGCGGACCGTAAGCAAAAGACAGACAGGGAGAAGATGGAGAAACGCACACCTCAAGAGAGGGAAAAGTACCAGCCATCTTATGATACCACTATCCTGTCAGAGGTCAGTATGCTGCAGCCACGGACTGTCAGGCCTTACAAACACGAAACTAGGCTAAATACTACCAGGTATGCTGCTTCAGTTTTGTTTGGGGGGGATATCCATGTTAGTGAGTTGAATATATTTCTGCAAAGTGGCTGGTAAGGGGCCATGCTGGTGTTTTAGCTTGTGCACAGCAAATGACTACGACATTGCCAACCATTTTCTCAATCATGCATTAATTGGAATGAATGTTTACCATCCAAACAGCCCTTTTAGGTCTGCGACTATCAGTTTTCTCAGACCCAAATGTGACGCCCTTCATATTGTATTCGAAAACTTCAGTATATTCAATTTACAATGTCGTACAACAGAAGAAAAGCAGAAAAATGCAGCAAATGCTCACATTTAAAAAGCTGTGACGAAAGATTTATTGCATTTGTGCTTAACAACTGACACTAACTAATACTTATCCTTCATCAAAATGGTTGTCGACTTAATTTCTGCCAACCAAATGTTGGAATAATCTGTTTTGATTAGCAAGATTTTTAAAAAACGCTACCAAAGCAGTTACTTAAATTCTTGGAGCTACCAAATTCACATGATAATTTTTTATATTCTTTACCCATTTTTATCTGGCTTTAATTTTCTTTTTCTTTCCAGCAAGATATAAAATTAAAATGCTGTTTGGTAGCTGACACACAGATTTGTTTGGTTTTAAGAAAGTTATGCCAGCTGTTGGTGAAAGGTTGGCAAAGGGAAATTTTTTTGTGTGTAAGTGGTCTGGAGTTTTAAAGACAAGATTTGCTCTTTCTTTCTCTCTTTTTTTCTTGTCTTTCTGTTGGATGTTTTTTAGGTTTCTATTGTTCAGGGCGCCCCAGTAGCTCAGCTGGTAGAGCCTTCGCTGCATGTCCTCCCCCCTCTCTCTCATCCCCTTTGCTGTCAATCCTCAGTCTTCTCTTTCTAGTAATGCTTTGAAAAAGGAACCAAAAAATATAATTAAAAAGAAATAAGTTTCGTTTGTTAGGAACTAGCCACTTTAAATAAAAGTTCCAGACAAATGTAAGTACTTGTGTGTAGGAATTTTGGAATTTTTTGGAATTGACTGATTATAGAAAAAGAAGTCACGACACAGTCGTTAGATGGAAGAGCTTCTCACAAGTTCATCAATAAACAACCACAGAAAAGCTTTTGGAACAATGTGCCCTTCAACTGTAGTGCATCAAAATATGATGATTATTCAACTTGACAGAAGAGTCAAAGTGATGGATTGTTCACTGCGATGGATTATACGTCGTCTCCAGGAAGTTTTAATTCTGTTGTAACATCGACAGAAACCAGTGGCTGCTTAGAATACAGAATGGAGAGACTGCAGAGTTCATTTTAAAAATCTGGAAACTTTTGAAAATGCTTAATATTAACTGTTATTTGTTCAAGGTTAGGAATATGTTTGAATTTTAATATAATCATATAAAAAAAATATCAAATTTGAACATAATCTGGTGTTTCATCCACACAGTCACTCAAGAGTTTTGATAGTTGAAATGAAACTATTCCATCATCATTTGTTTGTTGTCTTCTGGTGTCGCAATTATCGAGCATTTAATATTACTGATTGAAGCATATAAAGTTAATTTTGAACATCTGAGAAATAAACCAAGCATCAATGTTCATGTATAGCTGTTTGTATGACAGAATTCTGTAAACTTTATTTTTCACTGTTGCATTTATATCCATTTGTATGAGATGTTAGAAGCTTTGAGAGTCCGGTGTGCTTCAGAAAGTGGTTGGCAGTAATGTTAAGATGCATCTGATATTATGATCAGTTCAATTTGAGGGCAGCCTTAAACAGTATACACTCACAAGTATTTGTGAAACAGCATCTCTGTTTGTTTGTTTTTTTGTTCAATAATGTTTTAGTATTGGGTGAAGGCTGTCTGTATGTCAGGTGAGGTGGATCACATCCACAATAAAACAGAGGAAAACCCTGCACAGTTTGCAAGATATGAGCTAAAATGTACATAAAAACACAGGTCCTTCGATTGAGCTTTTTTAAAAATCATTAAGTACAGATGAAATGATATAATAAATAAAAAATCTGTGCCTGAGCAGTTATTTAACATGTCCTCAGACTGCCCTCAGGTTTTTCACTCTGTGTTTGATTGATAGTGTGCACTGATTTTTTTTCTTTTTTGCTCATGTTTGCATGTCTGTCACCAGCTGGCTTACCTCTGCTGTGTGTCTGTTCATAGACGAGGCTTGAACCCATCATAGAGGATGCGGGTGACCACGAGCTGAAAAAGTCAAGCAAGCGGACACTTCCCGCTGACTGTGGCGACTCCCTGGCCAAGAGAGGCAGTGTAAGCACCCTTCTCGACCTTCCTTCCCATCACACCATCCACAGTCTGCCCCCTGCAGACATCTAGCTGTTTAATGTGTTTAACTGCAGGTGGGGTTGAGACGGTGCCAAGCTAATTTCAAATCCGCCTTTGACTTTTTTTTCTTTACTTTTATGCCTTTCAGTTTTGGGATAGCTGGAGTTGGCCTACAGCATTAATTAATCCAATATGTCTGACTCATTGGGCTTTTATATATGTGTGTCTCCTCTCAGTGCTCCCCATGGCCGGACAATGCCTACGTCAGCCCCAACCAGGCAGCTACTCCCTCCTTCTCCTCCGCCCCACTGTCCACCTATACAACTTCCTCAGTACCGGACAGGTAACCATGTCTGTGTGTGTGTGTGTGTGTGTGTGTGTGTGTGTGTGTGTGTGTGTGTGTGTGTGTGTGTGTGTGTGTGTGTGTGTCCTTTAACCGAAGTGTTTGTTGATCTCACCTCTCTTAAATGTCGTCTCTTTGTGTTGTAGTGACTCGTCCTCACCCAATCACCAGGCAGACCCTGGCAGCAACTCAGAGGTTAGTCTGCACTCTTCGTACATGTATGAATTGGTAGAAAAGCAGACATTTTCAGATGTCACAGTAGAAAAAGCCCAGATGTAAATAATGAAATTGACCATGGCCAATTCCATTCGGCGCCCTGGTGTTGTGTATGCTATCTCGCTGTTGTGTTATAAATGTTATTGTTTACACCTGTGCTTCAGATTGGCTACTTTCTAATTGGCTGTTGTCTATCATGATAATTAAGATAGTTACGACTTATCATACATTACTTAACGACTTGTACGTTATTGCAATCATTTTTGCTGACCTTGATGAAGGCCACTGCGTTTACATTTGTGTGTTTACATAAGAGTGCTGTTTATTCTGGCTTAGGGCTGTGCTGAAGCATTATTTTACATTTTATTTGTTGTTTTGGTTGTGTGGTTTCATTTGATTTATGTATTTATTTAGGATATTTTACATCCAAATTTCTGTGCCTGAATATTAAGAATTAGAAGTTAATTCCTCTTTGAGAGTGTGTACTTACAGTATTATGATACTTTATTATTCTTATTATTACAGTCTTTAAATGACAGTCGTTTTTTTACGTAATTTTTTCAGCGACAATATATCATCCAATAAAAAGTAGGTTTCATGACAGGCCTAACTGTGAAGACCTATTACCCTACAGGAGTGATTCACACTGCTGCTGTATATTTTACCTTCTTCAATATACTATCTGCAACTTTGCATGACATTGTTCCTCTGTTTTTACTTAAATTCTGTTGTAAATGATTTTTCATGCTCATATTATGGTGAATTGTGTCGGAATATTTGACTTTTCATTTCCTAATCGATAATGGTAAATAAGTGACAGATCAGTGGCAAAAGAATATAATCAGCAGCTGCGCAGTATTGTATGTTCGCTCAATGGGACTGACTTGGTTGTGGAAACTAAAACTCCGATCCAGATGTGGAAGTGTGTGTTCTGAATTGACGCCCTGTGTGTCTCTGTCCCCCTGCAGCAGCTGAGCCCCACTGCCTCCATCCAGGATGCACAGAAGTGGCTATTGAAAAATCGCTTCAACTCCTACACACGACTCTTCTCTCACTTCTCAGGTACACACACACACCCACTGTCAAACACACTGTGACATGGATTGAATGTTGTAACATCTGCAGTGCAAGTGACCATTCCCTCTCACTTGTTATGTAGGTTCTGATTTGTTGAAGCTAACCCGGGACGACCTGGTTCAGATTTGTGGGCCGGCAGATGGAATCAGACTCTTCAATGCACTTAAATCCAGGTGTGTGTCTTTGTGTGTGTGGTTTTGAGGTTGTGTTCACCTGTATGAGCAATATGAAGGTGCCAGTATTTTTTTCATTTTTCATACCTGTGTGTGTCTGTGTGCGCAGGTCCGTGCGTCCCAGGTTGACTGTGTACGTCTGTCAGGAGTCCCCTCGAGAGAGCCCCCTGCTGGAGAGACATGGCAGCAATGAAAACGGAGAACACAGCATCTCCTCTAGTTTACACGGTAAACAAGCTCTGTGCTTTAACAGCAGCCCACCACCGATATTAATCTATGGAGTAATGCTGTGTGTAATATTAGTTCAAACCTGTTCTCTGCTCTGTTTCTGTGCAGTGTATCATGCTCTGTACCTAGAGGAGCTCACAGCCGCAGAGCTGATCCGCAAGATGGCATCTGTGTGCTGCCTTCCACTGGGCACGATCAACCAGGTGTACAGACAGGGTCCTACAGGCATACACATCCTGCTCAGTGACCAGGTACCAACACAAACACATACACATACACTTTTCTTCTCAGTTAGAACTTTAAAATCTTACTTTCAGCATTGGAGGGCGCTTTACCTATTTAATTAGATTGTCCCTCTTGATAAACTGTGGGATACACTTAAAAAAAAAACATCAACATAGATCCTGTTAGACTCCTTGATCTTGAGATTTACTCTGTGCTGCTGTGGTAACATCTGCAAAATGAGCAGGTGTTCAAGATGGTCTGTGCTAAGGTTGATTTTTTTTTTTTTAAATGGTAATGTAATGAGTATATCACTTTATAAAGGGTTCAGGAAAAATGAGATTATTTATGAATGAATGATTTGCCCTTTTTTGTTACACTTCAATTCTTGTGAATTTTGTCTAAACCCTGCAATCCAACCTCTGGAAGACACGTAGCCTGTTTAAATCCATAATCTATAATTATCTGGCTCCCACATATTGATATTGGTACATGCTTGGGCATAGTGAAGTTTCATATTCGTTTATCAATGATCTGTCCATTTCTATTTTTTTATTTGACAAATGAAACATTTTATCAAACTATATACTTATTGTTGTCGATGATGTGTATTTTGGCTGTACGTATTGTTTTATCACCTAGGCCTATTGGTATCTGCCTCTGGTATTAGGTTATGTCTCGCACTGCACAAGTAATGATCACTTAACTTATTGGTTAACCTGGCGATAATCTTCATGATTAATTAATTATTCCTTTAGTCTTTAAAATGGCAAAAAAAAAGTGTGAAAAGGGCTCATCGTGAATTCCCAGAGCTCAAATTTGAGGTCTGCAAATTGCTTCTTTTGTTTAACCAGAACCCAAACTCTCTTCAATTACTGTCAAAAGTGACAAAGAAAAGCAGCAAATCCTCCAAAATGTTTGACATTTCTGCTTGAGAAACGACTGAATCAGTTATCAGTATAGTTGCCAATTTTATTTTTTTCCCCATTAACTCATTGATAAATCGACTCTTTGTTGCAGCGTTGTTCCAAATAAGTGCAAAAATAGAGCTGAAATGAACGGGACAAAGAGTAAATGGCATGACTGATTCACTCAGAGGAAGAAATGAGCTGTGCGTCACTATTTTATGTTCTGTCTGAGCAGGAACAGCAGCTCAACTGTCTGTAGTGTCACTTATTTGCATGTCATTTACATTCTCACAGACTGGCTGTACTGTGTTGTACCTCCTCTCCTAACTCTCTCTGTCACATCAGCCACCACTAAACATTAAGGAACTTTTAGTTTGATTAGTTTGCTTCCAACATGTCTGTTTTGTCTTCCAGATGGTTTACAACTTGCCTGACGAGAGCTGTTTTTTGATCAGCACAGTCAAAGGTGAGCTCATAATGCACCAGTAGCCTCTCTCGTTATCAATTAGCCTATAACAAGGCTCTGTAGATGCTTATTTCACAAGGATTTAATGAACTCCTAACTTCCTAGCGAACATCCTGTTCGTCTCTCTCTCTCCAGATGAACTGGGCGAAGGACTCCATCTAATCCTGAAGTAGTGAGGAGGACAGATGGCATCACTAATACTCCACCCTCTGTTTTGGAGCTGAAGCCTCCCTCTGTCCCTCTCCGCCTGCCTCCACTCTTTCCTTGTACTTCCTCCCGTTCTCTCCAAATGCTCGCTCGATGGAAAGCAAGAGAAACTGAGATAAAGCCATGTAACTGTTAGAATCTGACATGGGTGTGTCCACTGTTTCATATTGAAAACACTATTTAACGGAGGAGACTGGATAGAAGAGGAGAGACTGGGTGGGATGTGGGGTCAGGGGAAGAAAATGATGTATGTATTTTGATTTTGTTATTTTATTGTCTTTTTATATGGTTTCTAGGGGAGAAGGGAGGGGAGGGAGGCTCCAGGAGAGAGGAGAGTGGCGTTCTGGCTGGCAGGAGAAGGAAAAAAAGCAGACTTTTCCTTATTGCTCGTTGCCCTTCTTACACAACGCGCACAACCAGCACTAGGCCAGTATTTGATAACCTGTACTGCTGAACAGCATGCGATCTCAACATACTAACTTGCTTAAAGGAGGATCCCAACGTACTCTGCTTGTTTAACATTCTTGACGGGGTTGTCTTAATAAATAAACCATTTATTGATCAGCTGAGCTTGATAACCCCTGAAGTATCCAGGCTAAATTTGTGGAAGTGGCGTCATTTGGGGATGTTGACACCAACATTTAATTATTTTGATTTTTTTTTTTTGCTTGGACTTTGTCGGACTGATTTCATTAACTCTCGTCACATAGAGGTTGTCCTATGTGATATTTAGACTTCCAGCCATATCTCTCTCCCACCCAGCTCAACTCCCTTAACGTACGTCCTGTTTTGCCTGCGCTTTTTACCGTTTTTAGTTAACGCTTTATTTATGGATCAGCTGTTTCTCTCGCTCTCATTGAATTTACTTGTTTCCGGTGCCATATAGGCTTTTTAACTCAATCGTGTAGTCTCATTCACAATCACAGCGCACACGCACCTCGTCTTTGACTCCTCTGCTTTCTGTGCGGACTTTGAAACACTGGTTTAGAGTGCGGTTTACGCTCTCTGGGATTTTGGCCATAAACGTGCAACATAAGACAGACGTGGAGTAGTAACGCCTATCCAAAAACCTACTATTGTGTGGACCAAACGGGTTTCAGATTAATAGGCACTTTCTGAGGAAAAGCCGCACTGGCATTGTACATCTTGGTCACTTGAAGCATTCATAGAATTGATCAGATGGCTAATTAAACCCTCATCTAGTGGAGTTGCTTACGCGCTGCATGTACATAATAATAATGAACCCCCCCACCAGGATCTGCTCTGCTAGAAACAACCAGACACACAGCAGGCTGGTAGTATCACTGCAGTAGCCTTGTTTCAGTAGTCTCATCCTGTAGACTAGAAAATCATGGCAGCTCCACATCCATCTTCAAAATCTTGTGTTTTTAGTGTAGCTGAACACAGGAAGTACAGGTCACGTGTTTCCAGAGCGTGTACCTCTTGAAAAGCGACAGGAAGTCTCACCGTAGGTTTATTTTGAACCCTTTTTGATTTTGGTGCACAATGTCTGGCAAAGTGCATACAGTTTGCACGCCTCTAAGTGTCAGATGGTGTGAGCGTGTGTGTGCGTGTGCATGTGTATCATTTTCCGTTCTTGCAAAGAAAACTTAATTATGTCAGTAGTCGTCATGAACTTTTTCCTGTTGGTATGATGAAACTGTGTTTAGCTTGCTGTTTAGTAAAGAGCATGTTGAAGATGGGGGGGGGGGGGGGGGGGGGGGGAGGGAGGGAGGGATGGATGATTTCAGTGTACCCCCTCCTTTTTCCAGATGTTAGAGACCAAGTCTGCACTGAAAAATCACAAAACTCAAGCTCAATGTGTAGTCAGTAGTCCTACAGCCACACCCTCTTCTTATCCGCCTATCAGAAGGAGAACAAAAGAAAAAAAAAGAAGCGTCTGTGTTTTAGTCTCACCATGCGCCAGAGCCAGGACTGTAGCTCTTGTGGTGTTTACAAGGACATGAGTACCACAGCACAGTAAACTGTGTTCATCGACTCAAAGATTAGTGAGTAACAGAGCGGATGTGATGCCAAGTCAGGCAAACTCTGGTGAGAAGTTTTATGTCCCCTGAAGGCCTGACCAGTCGTCTGTCTGCGTGACTGACTGACTGAGTGTGTGTGTGTGTGTGTGTGTGTGAGTGTGTGTGAGAGAGAGAGAGAGTGTGTGAGCAGGAGAGGTGACCACCGTTCATGTACAGCCTAATGTCAATGATGATGCTTCTCATGTGCACAGTATCGTATGCTGGAGATGTACACAACCACATGTGCTGGGAATAAATGATTTCATAACTTTCTCTGGTGTCCTGCTTCATCGTAGTTGAGTATTCAGTTGACACAAACGCATGAAATTACAGTAGTTTCAAGTCCCCCTCCATTCCAAAATATTTATTTTCTTCTTGTTCTAATGGTCTAATATTTGACACTCTGAGTGGAGTCATGTACATCCAGAGTTTGACTCTAGAGGGCTGTTTTCACATTCATCTACTTAAAGTGTAAATTGTCTGTGCTCAGTGAAAATCAGATTTTAAGAGGATGAGCATGATTTACTACATCGCAACGCTTGGAAGCCGATCCAGGGGCCTCATCTATACGAGGATTTGGGATCAATCATGACTTAAGTAGAAAACCATTTATGTAGTTATTTGTAAAACCTTACTTGCATGGAGATGATCTTATCTCCATGTGATGTTCAGTGGAGGGGTACTGCCGTTTGGGATACATATCCATCCAAGCATAATGTTGAGCCCACTAGATAATTTGAGATGCCTGACCTGAAATTTAGGTTGTTTTGAGATTTGTGGATCACAGGTGTGTATGTTCCAAATGGGATCATTAAAAGGTGTTTGTTTTTTTATACTCCGCATCTGTTATGAATCAAATGTAAGCGCAGTAGTTGTTGTTTTAAAGGATTGCCACCTTAAATATAGCTGTAAAAACCAACAAATCACTCAAATTGTAGCAGCAGAGGTCAAGATATCCTGACTAACCTTAAAAAACCCTCCTTGTCTGGTAAGCAGCCTTTCAAACTGCATATCTCCATCTTTTGAATTAGGCTTTCTGTTATGTCGTCTTCAAGCCGAGGCAACCCTGATCTTTTCTGGATACATTTCTCTGAGATCCTCAAAAGCTGTTTGGACAATCAGAATCTTTAAAAAGCATTTGATGCATGTGCAGGGGCATCGCTTTAAGACTCAGGCACCATGAACAACTGTCTCTTGTAGTATTGCTTGATATCAAAGGTGACAGTACAAAACAGTGGCCTTTACCTGCAGGACAATGAGATGACTCTACAGTAGTTTACTGAGCAGATGGAGAGCAACACCGCCTAAAGGTGTCTGAAAACAGATGTTTAGGACTCAGGATTATGCTAATGTTTCCTCCAGCCACCGAATCACAGGCTGAATCACATCTGGGATCAGAGTGAATACAGCTGTTGCAATCAATTACCAGACAGTTGCCAAAGTCACAATTTATCTGCACTCTAGTGGACTGAAAACAGCTGGTAGTTCACACTTTAATGTCTCAAGGAGTGTGTCAGTGTGAGTGTTGTTTTACAGGTCACCGAGTTTTTTTGGATTACAGGCTTTTTAATTTCCCAAAAGGTTAACGAGTCATAACTACATTTACTGTACATTTATCATGCTTATACACTGTACATTTATGGATCTCCAGGCCCCTAATTTAGCCATTAAAGCCCCATGTTCACTGTGCAGCAGCTGGTTGGTGGCAATTTGAATAATTGTTTAAAGAAACATTTAACTTCTTTTTCTTTCTTGTTTTGTTTAGGAATATGCATTTATAAAGAACATTACCCAAAGTCTTCTCATTAAAATGAATTGATAAGACATTATGAAGTAAATGATCATATGAATAAATACAGGCAAATGTTAAAATATATGACTGAGCAAAAACTACATTCTAAAAAAAGAATTCAGCCCCTCGGAGGGTTTTCATGTTACATCAGTCTACATGAGTGAATCAAACGTTTCATGACACTGATCAGGAGGAAAAAACGTTTATTTTCATTTTAAAATGAAAAGAAATGATTGCAAATATTCATCAGTCGTAGATGCATCTTTGCAATGTTGGACATTCATGATACAAGTGTTTTTAAACTACAAGGGTCAATTGTAATCCCCCGAGTTAACAAATATTGTTATATCACATTTAGGTGCATCCTTTCATGAAGAGTGAATGCATTAAGTATATGACCATTTCCAATGGAGGCTGACCATTAAAATTAGTAACAGGATATGGAAATACACATGGGTTTGGACATTTAAAAAAAAAAAAAAAGACCTTCAGTAAACAGCTAAAATCAGTCGGATGAACATGTCACATTAATAAGCAGACTTATAAATAATTATTCTGAAGTAATTTACAATAATATTTGTGTTTTTTGTGTTCAACCAGATTACCTCACAGCATGCCAGGGTCCATGTGATTTTCTGGCATAGGAATATATGTGACATTACACAAAGATGAAGAAGAACGAAGGATTTACAGGGTCCAAAGGCTAAGGTTTTGCCCTGCCCCCCTCCTGGATATATAACTCGGGCACGGTGTCCAGCGTTGGGAATGAAAGACTGCGGCCGTGAGAAGATAAAGCTAATTTCCTTGCAGTTCCGTCATTTCTCATTAAACCGATACTGATTCTGCGCGGTGCGCCTGGTCGTTTCCCATGACGTAATTTGACGTTCCCTGTCAGAATCCAGGAAGTGGGTCGCTCGCTGTTGTTTGTGTCCGTTGCTCGAAGACGTCTCTGTTTTTCTGATTGAATATATCGCTTTGACGGGCCGAAATGGCAACGTTTATTTCAGTCCCGTTGAAAAAGTCCTCTGAAGTGGATCTGGTGAAACCGCTGTCGAAATTTGTCACAGCCTCATATCCAACGGGCGACGAGCAGGGGGAATACATCCGCGCCGTGGAGGAGTTGAACAAGCTCCGCAGAAACGCGCTGGGAAGGCCTCTGGACAAACACGAGAGCTCCCTGGAGATTCTGCTCAGGTAGAAAGTCCTTCGTTTACAACACACCTGAACTAGCTAACATATTACTAAAACTCAGAGCTACCATCTCACCTGTGACGGTGAGTTAGCCCAGTCATTGCCGCACCCAGATGTCTTAGCTTTCAGTTGCTAGCCGAGGAGCTAAAGTTGGTCAAGCTAATATGCTAGGAGGTTTCTCACCATAATAACTGACTCACACGACGTTCATGCCAAGTTTCCTTTAGAGGCTACAACGGACTTGCTTTGTTAACTTATTTAACCTAACTGTCAGATATGTAAAGGATCAAATAACATTAAATTTTAGCCATTTTAGCTGATGTATGTATGAGCTTTAGCTTGGGCTTATACATCGTGTGACCCAGCGAGAAGTCAACATGGTTTAACGTTAACTTAGCATCAGAGTTAGCTTCAGTGTTTATTTTAAGACTTTAATGTCCTCAAGGAGAAACACAGAGCTCAAACAGACTTGAATTTAAAACACTATGAAATGCTAAAAATCTTGCCCCCAGTATTTAAAACATGCTACATAACACGCCAATAAAGCTTTAAATCTTAGACAGCTTAAAAAAGAATTCGCAACCTAATCATCATCAACCATCATTCCTCTAGATATCTGACAATTAGCTGACTCATCCTGTTCCCCAGTTTGGTGTGATGACACTAACCGAGATGACAAATACTTACAATAACTTATGAATAATACTATACACAGGAAAACAACAGATCCCTTCATAGATATTCGAGCTCCTGAGCTCCTTTTAGATATAGTTACGTTAGCTAGGCTACATGTAACTATGATGCTACATCATCAGTGAGAGAGTCCAAGCACAGCCTGCTCTCCTGTCAGATGTCATTCACATTCAGGCCCACTAACAGCTGAGGCCTTTAGCTCACCGGTGGCCACATGATCAGACATCAAGGTAGCTGGAAAAGAGAACCACAGCTTTTCATATCAGCAAACAGATCACATGGATAAAGCAAAACATCTGTGAATGTATGAGAATCAGGAGTGTGAAAATGCGTGGAGACGGGAGCTACAGAGGAGACCTCTATAAACTCTTGCCAATAGATTTTATGTTTCAAATAGCTGCTCTGAATGTGTGACGCATAACATTACACCAATACACAACTGTTTAAAAGTTTGGAATCACCTGTTATGTTGTTGTTGTTCTTCTTCTTCTTCTTGTTCTTCTTCTTCTTCTTCTTCTTTTTCTTCTTCTTCTTCCTGATTAATATCAGTTGATTCATCAGATTTTTCCTGCTCCAAACTTCTCGGCATCACTTTTCTACAAACGGAATAAATGAAAAACCATCTGATAACGTAGAGTATTCCTCTCAGCTATCTGACTCTACCGAATCAAGCTTTTGTGGAATGACATTCCTTTTGAGCGGCATGTGGATATACATAAAAAGTGAAGCCCAAGTGCCTTCCACTTTGCTTAGAGGAACTGTGAGACAGAAACAGGAGTAATTTTGTTAAACAAAGTTCCTCTCTGTTCCATGGTCCACGTACCCCACCTGGCTGTTGTGGTGCTGTTATGTGATGATACACTTTTCACTTTTTTCACTTTTTTTCTTTGATATTTAAATGACTAAGCTTAAATGAAAAACGCCACAGAGGTTTTGACTGAGTTATTGTGCTCCTTACCATTGGTGCCTGACTTAATATTAACCATTATACTCATTCAAGTCCTAGGTGATGTATAGATGCAGACTTTGCCCTCTGACATTTCAGTCTTTGTTCTCAATGACTCATGAGTTATATTATGCACAGGCGGGTTTGCCAAGATTACTTGAGTGTCCAGGTATGTGATTGCCGGGTGCAGGTCTTCCATTTTTTCCCACTTTGAGCTGCTTTCTAGCCGCAGTGCAAAGTGGAATTGTGTTACAAGTGCCAAGATTTGGCTCTTTAGAGATTAAAAAGTGTATCGGCCCGAGGTGCTGTGTGTTAACAAAAGCCAATAGGTGGAGTGCAGCAAAACTGGGCTAATGCAGAACATTTACTTATCTTTAAGCCAATTGTTTGTGTAACCCATTTGAGCTTGTAATGCTCTCCCAGAGAAACTACCGGCGACGCAAGGAGGTAATGGTGGATGGACGTGTCTGTTGACAGTTCATGGTCAATAGACATGTAACTTGATTTTAGGAATCAAACTATGGATTAAAGAAATTGCTGAATCAGGGCATCCCCGAATTATGTAAGTAGGCGGTAGTAAGTAGGTAGCAGTATCTTAGATAAATATTGGCCAAATAAAAGTTTTTTCCACAGAATATGAAAGATTTTCCCACTGTTTTTATGTAGGGATATAATTATCAAACTCACAATTTGCATATTGGCTTATATAAGCTTACAAATTCATTGATATTTTAAAATGCTTTGTATGTAAGAGTTAGTCCTTGGCCTGTGATAATTAGCATCGAGGTGGAAGCTAGCATGTCTGTGCAGAATGGGTAGCCATTGCTTACTGCAAGCATTGTCGCTCCTTGGCTCTCTGCACATGTCGTCTGTTAGCTATGTGCCAGGTATCCAGGGTGACTGGCCCTATCCCTTTCAAAGCTGCGCAGACACAGCTATTGGGTCACCATGGTGACCATTGTTTTGTCTAGGACGCTTTCTTTTTCTCTTTAGTTAACCAGGAGGCTCACCTCATCTCAGCTTTCCTGTGCACGCGTGTCCAACAGAGTCTATACATAGGAAGCTCTATATATAAAGCCAGTCTTTGTTTGTGTTTATGTTCATACTCCAGTCTGTCCTGGCACTGGTAAAAGCCAAGTGGATGAACTGGTAACAGGGGATTCCCAACCAGCTTCTGTGCGTGTTGTCATTCCTAATAATAGACTGTTCACATCAGAGACACAGATACCGCTCCTCAGCTATCTGTTTGTGTGTGTGTGTGTGTGTGTGTGTGTGTGTGTGTGTGTGTGTGTGTGTGTGTGTGTGTGTGTGTGTGTGTGTGTGTGTGTGTGTGTGTGCGCGCGCGCGCGTGTGCGCGCGCGCACGCTTGCCTGGCCTGATGTTTTTTCCTGACTCATTGTCAAGTGTCTCTGAAATGGCAGGACTTCCTCTGCAGTTATATCATAGTAATCACTACCCCAGTTTCTCAATTATGATTTACGGTACGGTGTGTGTGTGCGCGCGCGCGCGTGTGCGCGCGCGCACGCTTGCCTGGCCTGATGTTTTTTCCTGACTCATTGTCAAGTGTCTCTGAAATGGCAGGACTTCCTCTGCAGTTATATCATAGTAATCACTACCCCAGTTTCTCAATTATGATTTACGGTACGGCCCAGTCTCTCGCTATTTCTTTATTTATTTAACCTTACTTTGACTTAAGGTTGTGTTTGATAACAATCAAATGAAAAACTTGTCATGATGATGATCTGCAGAAAACCATTATAAAGATACTTTTGGGTATAAACATAAGAGAAAACACAATTTTAATCCTGTGACTTCTTTTTTCCTTCAGATACTATGACCAACTGTGTGCTGTCGAGCCTAAGTTCCCCTTCTCTGAAAACCAGGTAACTGATTGAACACAAACACATGATTGTGTGTTAGATTTACTTCCCAGACAGAAGAACTTGAACACAAAGCGTCTCTCTGTTTCCACAGCTCTGCTTAACCTTCACATGGAAGGACGCCTTTGATAAAGGATCACTGTTCGGTGGCTCAGTCAAGCTCGGTGAGTGCAAGTCCATTTCTGGAAGAGTATCTGTGTATGTAACTGCGTTTCCACCAGTGCAGGTAGCTGCAGAAGGAGGAAGTAATACTAAGAGGAGCTGGAGCAAATATTTGAATTTACCCTTGGGTCACATATCTGTCATACTATCTTTAATCATCTGTTACTCTAACACCCACCCACCCAACGAGAGATTTCAAACTTCAAGGTCCTTGTTAGCTTGCATTTAAAAGAAAAAGCCTGACAAGGTGCCTTGTTTGGTATGAATAATAGAATTTGACACTGTAATATGCACATTTTTTTGTCCACTGGCCAGACAACTAGTGAATGTTTAGATTTTAGCAGCCTCTCAATAGACGTAGATTGTTTTTTTGGCTGGTGAGTGAAGCAAATCTTGCATTCCACTTGCATATTTTCACCAACATTTGGGTGGTGGCTGGTGCCACTTTTGTGCCCTGGAAGTTTGTGTGTAATGAAAAGAATAATAAAAGCGAAGAATCGTTGTTGAGTTCAGTCTTCACATTGATTCCGTTCACGCTGAATCTTTTGTCCTCTGGTGAATTGTGGGAGCTCATGACTGGGATTCCTTCCAGTGTACTATGGGTGAGAAAAATGTGGAATGAAGCGGTAGAAAGTGTTGCTTTGACAAAATGCCGACCACACAAAATAAAGGAAGCAGTCAGTTTCAGATGGCATCCAAATGATGAAGGATAGATGTCACTTTGTCCTGTGTGTAATCTTAAGGTGAATTATTCTGTAGTTGAAGTTGCTACTGAAAAGAAACAACGCTTTTAAGATTCACATCAAGAGGACAGCAAAACTTACTCTTGTGTGTTTGTTTTTGTGTGTTGCAGCTTTGGCCAGTTTGGGCTACGAGAAGACATGCGTGTTGTTCAACGCAGCGGCGCTGGCCAGTCAGATCGCCTCAGAGCAGAACCTGGACAACGACGAGGGACTGAAGGCTGCAGCCAGATACTATCAGGTGGGCGTACAGTACAACCACACAGAAATATAGCAACATGTACAGTTATATTTCTGTATGAAATTACAACTGTTAGTTAGATATATGCAGATAATTCAAATGTCCCCTTAATATGGCATATGGAGCAGTCATTGTAATGTTGTTTTCTGACAAAAAAATGTATTTTACATGAGTACGGATCAGAAAATTAGCAGCTCATTTCTGTTTGGTAAGGTCACTTATAATACTGTCCTTCAGGAGTTTTAATTTACTGTAATCTTTGTGTTGTGTCTTGTGTATTTCCGGACTATTTATCAGAACAACGGATATGCCATTTGTTTCCCTGCTTCTCAGTCTTGATAACAATGGGACCTTGACAAACAAGAAAAACTAGGTTCACTGTATGCATGTAAAGACAAGTCAGTTGCATCAGCATTGAATTTATGTCAATCATTGGTAGTTATTAGCATTAATATATATTTACAAATGAGTTTCACACTTCAGAGACGCACAAAATTTGCAACTTGCAACATGAGAGTTTTATTTCTTTTTTCTGTGTTGATTTTGACTTCTCTTTAATTTGAATACATGGCATATGAGAGGCCTGCAGGAATTTAGAAATGAGGACTGTTTTAAAAGTACCAAATGAAGCAGGTTCTCTGAATTCCTGCCTTGGCAATAGTGTCTAATTTTCTTCACTCTTTACCTGTCTCACTGTCCAGCTGGCCAGCGGAGCATTTGGCCACATCAAGGACACAGTGCTGTCAGCACTTAACAGGGAGCCCACCATGGACATCTCCCCTGAAACTGTGGGTACCCTGAGCCTCATCATGCTGGCCCAGGCCCAGGAGGTCATCTTCCTCAAAGCCACCTCAGGTACCATAGGAGGGAATCCTCAATGGTCCACACACACATTGTCTTCAATTCAAGACCGGGGTGTCAACAGATCCTTTAAATGTCCTTAAATAACAATATTTGAATTTGTGAGGTCTAAATTGCCACAAAGGTGTTAACTAATTTTTTTTATCCATCTTTATGTCAAAAGGAAAGTTCTTCTATGTCCAAGTCCACATTTTTGATCTTACAGTCCTTTAAACTTACCATTGAACATCATTCGGTCATTTTACTTTGCACTTTGTACTCTAAATCTAAGAATATTCCCACATAAAACCTACCTCTGCAAGCTTTATACTTACCTGCTGTGCTGAATAAGATTTGTCCAAAGTGGGCTAAGAAATATCTTGAAAAGCTCTTAAAAATAATTCAAATTAAGCATCTGGTACCTGTAGACATCTTGGTGACTGTGCAATCGTTATGATTTATATCAATTTCTGTCGTGCCGCTACTTAGTCTTTTACTCAATAATATGTAAAAGTTTATGATGTGTAAAAGTTTATGAGCACTGGTATTACAAATCAGCCAGATATAGAGGAAACAGAGCAATTGCACTAAACAAGTAGCATCTTTAATTGTACAAGCATGCTCATTTTTGCCTTAATTAATTTCTTGCAAAGGCAGCAAGCAGTTTTGATCCAGGTTGCACATGTCTGTCCCAGTTCTGTCTACAGAGTTGCTTATAAGACTTTTCAGCACAACAGCTTTGAAAGTAACATCATTAAATAAGTTATAAAAACAATTAGACCTATATTTTCTGCTGACACGGATAGTTTTTGTTATAAATAGGTTTTGTAGGGAGTGGGGGCAATTTCAGAAAATAACCCTTTATGTGTGAATGTATGACCAAATAATCAGTTAGCAAGCTGCAGATGGTGTGGTCATGTGAGGTTGACAAGAACACAACTACTTTTCTTGAGTGTTTTTTGTTCAATATGTACTTGTTCACCCAATAGATAAGATGAAGGATGCTGTCATCGCAAAGCTGGCCAATCAGGCAGCGGATTTCTATGGCGACGCCTTCAAGCAGTGCCAGTACAAAGACAACCTTCCCAAGGTATGTGAAGGACACATGTGTAGCTACACACTAACCCCAAAACAAACTCACTTGCAGTCAGCCATGTGTTGAGTGTGGTGAAGATGCAAACACAGTTCTGTATGTTTGGAGTGCGTTTTGTTTGTCTGATTGTGTGTATTGTTTTGTATGTGTGCGTTTCTGGAAAATAAGACTTGAAGAGTGGTACTCAGGTTGCGGGACTGTCCAAATTGCAACCTCTCTGTTCTCATTGGTCCATTTCCATCCTGTTTTCACTCTGATCGATTGGTTACTACTAAGCTGCAGTTCGACTTGTTTTCATTCTGAGGGGTTTCTTAACATCTAATCGCAGGCATCTGAAGTACTTACTGTCTGTCTAACACTAACTGAAACACACACAGCCACAGAAACACACACCACCTCAGGTTTTTAGGTCAATGATATCAAAGTAAAGTGAAAAACATGAAATAAGTCACTAGCAACAGCTGTTCTTCAGTGCAAATGGAGCCTATTTTGATTGTTGAGTGTTTAGCAAGTAAACGCAAATTCGCACTGCCAAATTAAAACACATAGACATACATTTTTGTTAAATATTTCTTTAGCTAGCGATCACTCAATCCAAACAATAAAAATCAAAGACTTGGCACCGTGAAGTTGCGTGGGATCATGGAAGTCGTTGTCTTAATTGTTAAACAACCACCAGTGCTGATGGAAATCTATCTGAAGTGACTCAGGCAGTTATGTGCATAGACAATGTAATATCATAAAGTTCTATTCATTTTATGTTTAGCCTTGTTCACTGACCCCCTGCCTCAGTCTCTGATGTATCATATGGTGTTTTTACCTAAGTTATAGCAACAGGCGATCAAACGAAATGCACCATTACCTTGCATAAAATTTGGATTTTTTGTTAGTTTAATGATTAATAGAGAAAAAAAAAGTTATTGATTATTCAGCTCAAAATATCAGCAGTTCTCATAGGTATAAACAAATAAAACTTCATAAAGAATTGTCAGATAAGTTTGATATGTGCTCAACCCCTAAAAATCTTTGGACATTATGTTACAACACAGTTCATTCCTTGTGATCGTACAGAGCTGTAGCAGTTTTGTAACATTCAACAGTGCAGCCTGATTTAGTACAACACCAGTTTGGTTATAACTATGGAAGGACTTTACGCACAACACTAAAAATGGATTAATGATGTAGCTCAGCTCTGGTCATACATTCTAATCATATGTAAGCTTTAAAGTGATGTCACTTGATTTGCATACAGGAAACAAGGCCAGGGAAATTGATTCATATGTAAAAAGCAGTTCCTGTGTTCACCCGGAATGCATGAAATCAAACACACACACAAACACACAAACGCAAAGCTATGGGACATTTGATGAAGGTGTAGCAGCTTTTGCTGAAAGGTTAAACACTCATGGCCTGTTCTGTTTTCTCTCTCGTTGTCTTCCTTTCTTTCTGCATCCCTCGTGGTGGTGGCATTGGCATTGATTGTCCGTGTCTGTGCGTGCTTGTGTTGTGTTTGCACGCCTCTGAATGCTTGTGCCTCCTTGTGATTGGCTTCTGTGATGTCACTCGTGATTTGACCTCGCTGGTGTGCGCCTGCCATTTTATGGTTTGCCTTGCCATCATGCGTGCGTATGTGCGTGCATTTATCTGTTTGTGTGCCTGCGTGTTGCTCCGTGGTTGCCTCTCCCTGGTCAGTATTTTTATTTTCAGGAAGTGCTGCCGGTGCTGGCGGCCAAGCACTGCATCATGCAGGCCAACGCTGAGCTGCACCAGAGCGTCCTGGCCAAACAGAAGAAGCGCTTTGGGGAGGAGATCGCACGTCTGCAGGTACACAGCTTTCATATGACTTTCAGGTTTGGTCCCACCCAATTCATCTGTCACATCTTGAAATGGCCACTCAGTATTATTTGAATAAATCTCAAATGTCTTATATAATCATCAGAAACTGGACAGATATTAGACATACACACCTTTAAGTTCCACATCAAAAACATAAAATTCATGAGGTAGAAATGTTCTTCTCCATCTTCTGTCCTCTGATTGGCTCTCCAGCACGCAGCAGAGCTGGTGAGGACGGTGGCATCTCGTTACGACGAGTATGTGAGCGTTAAGGACTTAACTGATAAAATCAACCGAGCCCTCACCGCAGCCAAAAAAGACAATGACTTTATCTACCACGACCGCGTGCCCGAGGTCAAAGATCTGGAACACATTGGCAAAGCAGCGCTGGTCAGAGCCACCGCCATCACACCTCCACTCAGTCAGAAATTCACAGGTGAGATACAACATGGACAACACAGTTTGACACGTGTATAGAGACAAAAAACTAATTATCTACACCTGAGCATGAGCTAGGTCAAAAAAAACAGAAACTTCATAGGAATAGTTTGACATTTTGGGGAATACAGCCATGCTAAAAACATGACCTCATACTCATTGTGTAGAGAGCGAGTGACTTCAGACGGGCAATCTCTGGCTGGATTATTTTTTTAAACCAGTTGTTTATGTTCCTTTCTCCTAAGACTTGTTTGAGAAGATGGTCCCCATGGCGGTGCAGCAGTCCATGAGCATTTACAGCCAAAGGAAGGCTGAGACTGTTAACAGACTGGTGGGAACAATGCGGGAGGCCACCAATCTCTGCAACGGGTATGCTATCCCCCGTCTGTATGAGCCTACCTTGTTTTGTCCTCGTTGTGCACGACAATGTGTATCTTCCCATGAACATTTCTGCGAGTGCTTGTATCTGGACTTATTAAAAATGTATAACATAATGATGTAAAGGGTACCATTAAAATGTCGATGCAAGCACTTAAAGTATGTCTGTAGTGTAGTGCCCTAAGTAGCGGTTATGCACTTGTAACCCCCTATCTCTTGATTTTAATAAGTGCTTAACAATTTGAGTGAAGTACCCTTTGGGCAACATGTACTTCAATTCATTTAGGCATCTTTTGAAATTGAAATGGCTGTTTAACTTTATTTTTCGTCAGTGCTAAAGTAATATTTTCACTATGAGACCACAATGACTGACAGATGATCTATAATTGTCCATCAGGGTGCTGGCGTCCCTAAACCTGCCAGCTGCTCTGGAAGATCTGTCTGGAGACTCTATCCCACAATCCATTGCTGAGAAGGCACGGTCCATCGTGCAACAAGGAGGACTGCAGAGCGTTGAGCAGCTGATCAGAGACCTGCCAGAGCTTCTGACCCGCAACAGAGAGATCCTGGATGAGGTAAGACATAAAAGCAAACAATAATGCACTTTGTAGATCACATAACCAGTGAGCTGACCTCTTACTGTATTGCTAACGCTAATCGTGAATTGATTTAGAAAGTAAAGAAGGTACTTTTAGAACTGAAGCCTTCTCAACAGCTTGTTTGTCATATGGCTTTGCTTTTCATAACAAAGCAGCATATGAATGAAATGCTGTTAAGCAGCTGATTTGGACAAGCGTTGGACTTTCCTACCACCATTACCGGAAGAACACACAATCAGTGAAAAGAAATCATAATCGTCCCTAATGGCGTAAATCTCAGATCAGGATCGTCACTGAAAACTAATCCACTGATCTTTGGGCCAAGGACTGTTTGTCCTCCAGATTCTGCCAAACCGTTTTTTTAGACATCTTGCTGACAAACAAATAAACAGACGGATGTAAAAACATAAAACACAGCCTGCTTCCAACTTTGTTGGCAGGGCCACACCAAATTGTCCTAATTTCCCCCCAAAAAAGTAGTCGGTTGTCTTGTTTAAAGAGTCATGAGTGAGAATGAAAATTTGAAAAAAAACAGAAAGGAAAACCAAAAAGCTGATTGATATTCAAACTCTGTTCATGGCTTTTCCTTTTTAATGCATGAAAGCAGTTCTGAAACAGAAACTCAAATAGTTGATCGACCGAAAATTGAACGGTCAGAAAATCAGCAACCATTCCGATAACCACGTTATCAGGACAGTAAGAAGAAATATTTCATGTATTTATGACTTCCCAAAAGTATGGAATTGCTGCTTACTTTCTTTCTTGTCACTGTAAATTGAATATTCTGAAAATGAGTGATTTTCCTTGAGCTCTGTGAACTACTTCTGTGCATTTTCGGGTTCTTTGGATACTTGATAACTACACTGTAGTAAATCAGTCCACAGACAGACATGTAAACATCTAACAAATTCTCAAAAGTGCTTCTGTGATAGTTCCCGGTACAGTGGGTGTCTCCAGGAACACATTTTTTCCATGATGACACACACAGACTCAGGTGAAAACCAGGTGTAACCATCTGAGGATCTAATGTTTGTGTGCTGTGTTCTTCTCAGTCTCTGAAGATGCTGGATGATGAAGAAACGACAGACAATGAGCTGAGAACCAAATTCAACCAGCGCTGGAACAGAACTCCCTCTGGAGACCTCTACAAGCCCCTCCGTGCAGGTACGTACACACACTGATAACATGTCCCTCTTGTTTATCGCCATGTCATCCACTGTTGACAATGCTCCCAGTTGTTCTTCCCTTTGTCTTTCTCGCTTGTCCCCTCTAACCTCACCTCCCTCCCTACTTTCCCACAGAGGGAACTAACTTCCGCAACATCTTGGACAAGGCTGTACAGGCGGACCAGGTCGTGAAGGATCGCTACAGCACCCACTGTGACATGATCGCCCTCCTTTGTAAGCCAGAGAACGAGCTCAACGCTGCCATCCCCTCCGCCAACCCGACCAAGACACTGCAGGGCAGCGAGGTCTGTCCACCTCTAATAGAATCTTTATAGTTTTATTCTCATGGCCTGTTAATGTAAAACTTTTATTTTTATTGTCATTGTTAGTTTTTTTGTGTGTGTCACACAAACACATATACACAGACTCCTGCTGTAAAGAAACACCCAATGGACACTGTGTGCTTTATAGTCCTGTCCCTCCTCCCCACAGTAGCTCCATTTTTCATTCTTTTTGCTGACTTTGCATCGTGTGTCACTGGGGAACTTAAATAACTAAGCAAGCAGAACAGGGAAGGAGTGAGGACAAAGTGCATGTCTCTCCACAGCAACACGGAATTAATGCCAAAGTTAAAAAAGCAAAAAAGAAAACAGTATATGTAGTCATTATAAGTTCGAGAGGTCAGTGACATTGACGTGTTCTCCATCTTCACAGGTAGTGAACGTGCTGCGCTCCCAGCTCGCCCAGCTGGAGGAGGTGAAGAAGGAGAGGGAGACCCTTGAGGGAGAGATCAAGGCCGTGACCTTTGACATGTCTGTTTGCTTCCTGACGGCGCTCGCCCAGGACGGGGCCATCAACGAGGAGCAGCTGTCACTCGCACAGCTCGACCAGTTGTACGGTTCCTACAACCAGAGGGTACAGACCAGCCTCCGCACACAGGAAGAGCTGCTGGGACAAGTTCAGGTAGTTTGGGACAATTGATTGTTGTATTCCAGAAACAAAATATTGATTGAGCAGCAAGGCAGCCGTTAAAGAGACCATTTTCTAATCAGTGGTCTCATTTATAAAACTGTGCAGAGACTCCACAATAAGTGTTTGCGTACCTACACAACCGAGAGGAGAAGGAAGAAAAAAACAATTTTGGCACAAAAAAACATAGCACTTATTAAGTCTTTTATTCACCTAGTCCTCTAGCAGTGCAAGGACAGTGAAAGTATCGGGAAAGGCAGGACAGACATGATCGAAATCCTTCCATTTGACACATCCTGCATTTCAACAGCAGCGGAGCTCCACAGCTGACCACGAGTGTCAGCACTGTCCATCCCTCTCCGCTGCTCTCTGGGGGTAATGTGATGGTGAAACAGCATCAATGATTTAGCTTCAATTTGGTTCAATGCTGCGTTGCCAGTTCCCCGTTTCCAAAATCTTCTTATACATGGGTCAGATTTTGCTTGCAGGTGCGCACATTCTCCCGTCCCGTTTGTTTTTAAACATCCCAATCTTTGCGTGGGACGTAGCGCATGCCTCTTTCAGGACCGACTTTGCAATGCTTCTAAATGGGACCCCTGGTCTGAAGTGAAATGAATCTCTTACTGGTTTCAGTGAAGCGTGACTTATGTAAACAAAAACACATGCAAGCAGATCACAAAGGTCACAGAGTGAGTAAAACACAGCTTGCCCTCTTAAGTTGTGTGTGTGTGAAGAAAGAATTTTTGTTTTATTGGACATAAATATACTTGTGGTGACAGAGGTTAACCTCCTCAAATTCACGCTCCATCTTACCGGCCTGTGATCTTCTTCCAGACGTCCCACCAGGAGTTCAGCAGTCTGAAGCAGTCCAACACGGAGGCCAACCAGAGGGAGGAGGTGCTGAAGAAGCTGGCTTCAGCCCACGACAGCTACGTTGAGATCAGCAGCAACCTGCGCGAAGGCACCAAGGTACTTGCTCAGCACAACACACCTGCACATGTGCCTCAATGAGGATGAACTGCAGTAATTCATAACTTGTCGGACACTTTCTGCTTTGATTTGTTTTTTGTTGTGGGGTTTTTTTGCAGACTGGGTGATTTATTTTCGTCCCCTTTTGTTTCTCCCTCCTCAGTTCTACAACGACCTGACAGAAATCCTGCTCAAGTTCCAGAACAAATGCAGCGACATCGTTTTCGCTCGTAAGACAGAGCGGGATGAACTACTTAAGTATGTATTTTCCTGGTTTTGTTCACTCGATTGACATGCAGGTTTTTATTTTGTTGTTGTCGTGTGTCTCATTTTGATATTTAAGGCTAATTCCAGTATTAGATCCTGGGTGTGTTTTAGAATGAGAATGTTTGTAATTCTCAGATTATGATTTTAATGAACAACTATACTGAACCGTAAGGGTTCGTGAAAACTGATAAATGCATGAATAAGTGGGAAACATTGCAGCACAGTCATTGTTCTAATTTCAGGGAGCTGCAGCAGAGCATCGCCCGAGAGCCCAGCGCTCCAAACTTCAACGTCCCCGCCTATCAGAGCACCCCAGCTGCCCCCGCCGCTGGCCCAACCCCTGCACCAAGGACCGTATTTGTAAGCAGCAACTCACAAAGTCAAACATTGAACAGTTCTGCGGCACATGAGGCCGATGAATATATATCACATATTGATCTGTGTGATATCACCTTCTACCTGCAGACTCCACCTACCCAGCAGCAGCAGCAGCCCCAGGCAAAGCCCCAGCCACCAGCAAGGCCTCCTCCACCAAGCTTCACCCCTCAGGCAGCATCCACCACTCCCACCAGCGCACCACCCACTGGCCCTCCCACTGGCAACCCTCCACCCATGGTTCCACCATCCCAGGCCCAGGGACCACCTTACCCCAGCTATCAGGGCTATCCAGGGTGAGTTTCTCCTGTAGACACTCTGGTTTCTTAGTACAAATTAATCCACATAATCACTCACTGAGTTGATGAAGAGGGCATAATTTCATCCTTCTTCTTAGAAATCCTTCTACTAGCTGTTTCTATGAAGAAGCGTATTTCCCAAAATGTTGAACTATTTCATTAAAATGTTGGTCAATATCATTCTCACATTGGTTTTCTCTGTCATGTGGTCCACACAGGTACTTCCAGATGCCTATGGGCTACAATCCCTACGCTTACGGCCAGTACAACATGCCCAACATGCCCAACATGCCTAATATGCCCTACTCGCCGTACCAAGCGGCTCCAGGACAGGGAGGCTACCCAGCAGCCCCACCCACCGGACAACCTGGCTACCCTGGCTACCCACAGCAACCCCCTCAGCAGCAGCCCTACTACCCTCAGCAATAACTCTTCTCTCGATCCTGTCATTCTCCTTCTCACCAGTTAACACCAAATAAAAGATACCCCCAGCAATAACACTTCATCTCCATTAGCTCCCTCCTCTCTCATCTTTTTGTTATCCCTCACGAACAGCAGCGATGGAAACCCAAGTCATGGGCGACCTCAGAGCTGCTTTGCACTTCTCCCGGATAGGTTTTATTCCTTTGTCTATTCTTACTTTCTCCTCGTCACCGCGCTCTCCCTTTTCCTTTCCTAGATCATGTTTTCTTGGTTCTGACGGCACTTTTCTTGAACTGTTTCATATTCATCGATGCACTAACCCCCTCCTTTTGCCTGTATGGTTGTTTTTTATGTACTCATTTTCTAATGGTTTTTTCATTAATGGTTTAATTTAAACCCTAACTGGTTTCCATTGATAACTGACTCTTTGTCTGGGCTGGACTGCTGTACAACACTCATGGAGGCGCACAGAATCCTAGGATGTTTCCTGGGTCGGGTGGATTTGTTGAGTGGGCGGATGGGTGGTCGTTACTAGTCATGCCACTGATGGGAGGGCACAGCCACATCCTCACTCCCCCACCCACTCAGTCAACCCCCAGTGCTTCTATATCAACTATATTCCTATTTTTGTAATGAATACTGATGCCTCGCTGATATATAAACCTATAAAAACGAATGGCCTGTAGGTTTTCTAATGTAGATGAAGACTGTTGAGAGTTCTGGTCTGGTTTTTTTTTTTTTTTTTGCTCTTTTTCTCTTCTCTCTCACCCAGGGAACGTTGGTATATTTCTGTGTTACAATCAGAGGCTGTTTAAGTGGGAGAAATGATTCTATTATATAAATATATGTATAAATAAGACTCTGTTAACTGAGACACTCTGTGTGCTGCCCTCTCATGCTCTTTGTGTTTATTTTTATTCCTCAGCTCTAATGTGATTAAAAACAACTGCCAGCCAGAATTTGTCAGTCTTTTAAATGTTGGATGTGTTGATAGTGTCTTGTTTTTTGTTTCTTTTTTGTTTTTTATTAATCAAACTGTGGAGATTTGTAAAGCAGCCAGAAGAGGGCAGTCCTGCAGCTCACAGAGGAAGCAGCCGCTGAGCAGGAGTTCACTTGCATTGTTGCTCCTTTCAGCCAATCAGGGAGTGAGTTGTGCCATCCGACTAATCGGACGCCTTTTGACCTCCTGAGCATTGGGGGCAGAGCCCATTTAGATGACATGCAAATTACGTTCCAGCGAGGTCGTGATCTCATCCAATCATATTTCCCCGCAGGTGATTTCTCCACAGACAGATTTCATCCCCAGATATTTATTCAGTGTCAGGAGACGCTAATGATTTCACATATCTCCTCCCTCTGTGTGTGTGTATGTGTGTGTGTGTGGCAGGGAGGCAGATGGCAGCGCAGTGTGATGTCTGGAAGGATGCATGGAGATGTTGGCAGAGAGCTGCTGGTCCCCTGCCTGCATCCATCACTCCACCTCTCTCCATTTTCCCCTCTCTTCTCTCTGTCTAATCTGTCTTCTCGAGTTCCTCTCAGCTCAACTCTTGAAAAAAAAAAAAAAAAAAAATCCTCCCCATATTTCACTTCACTTTCCCCGAGCGCTCTCCTATCCTTTGTTTTCCTTCCTATCAGACTCCCTTCATCATATTTTCCTTTGCTCCTAAGCTTTTTTTTTGTAATACCACCTGTCTTTTTGTATCCTCAGCTGCTCTCCCCTCCGTTTTTTCTCCCCTCTCCCCTGGCTCGTCTGTTTTTGCTTACCATTCGTCTGTCCTTGCTGTCCAAGCCGCAAATCGTTGGCAGTGAGTTGTCTTCACTGGTCAGTATCTCTTGGCTCATAAACGCCTCATAACATCACGTCAGTCTCAAGTGTGTATCTGTGTGTTGGGGAGTGAAACACACGAGGAAGGATACACACTTTTAATCAGATCTAACAGCTCACATCTCTTACTGGAACTGACACAACACATACACACAGCCATGTTTCTCTCACCCCCCTCGCTATCTATCTATACAGCATGCCGTTGCTGCCAAAACCAATTGTAGCTCTGGATGTGTTTATCAAAGGTGTCTGTGCGTCTCAGGCATTTAATTTTAACAAGACGTTCTTCACCGGAGGAGTGTCATATTTTAATTGGTCTGAAACAGAATAAAGGCAGCGAACAGAGCACTGCGGTGACAGGTATTAATTACCTTCTGCCTAATGGCTCCCAAACTCAGCACTCAGCCATATTGGTGCTCACACTATTCTTACTCCCCCACTCTTTCCTCTCGCCGCTTTTCTCTCCTCCTCACCATGTGTTTCACCGCAATAGGGCTGAATCGAGTGTTTTCTTTGGCTATGATGTTGATAATTACACAGAAATACTTGATTAAGGAAACATATTCTCTCATACAATGATTTCCAGCCAGGGGTACTTGTATCCCCAAGAGCTTCTTATGCATTTGCCAAGGGAGAGAAGCAAAGATCTGCAGATCAACACATTTCAGAATTGAGATTACGATTGAAACTTTCATACTTATTAGCCACGTATTGAGTCAGCGGTTGCCACCTGAACACAAGGTGTTGGGATTGAGTGTGCATGACAACTATCCAAGTAAGCTAAAAGTAAGTTTAGAAGATCAAAAAATTAATATTATAAATTTGTTCAGAGAGATATGTCAAACTAATGCTTAAATGGTTGAAATGTACAAAATTAAAAAGTAATAGATAATTGTTTAAATAGATAATGTTCCCTAAAAGTAATGAATATAGTTAAGTAGAAAATAGTTAAGTTGGCTAAGGGGAATAGATTGTAAAAAAAAAAAAATCTTCAAGTAGGATTGAAATAGCCAGCTACTGATCTGTTCAATATCTATTCAAAAGAAATAGATAAATAGTTGAAATGGTAAGCTAAATGTAGGCTAATGGATTATTTTTGGAATTGGAATACTAAACCTAGTGTTAGCGTAATAATGGACAAAAGGTTAAAATCATTAAAGGCTCAAGATTTGGTCACCTTGAATTCATACGCCCAACAAATAGGGGCAGCATATCACCAGAGTAACTGCTCACTGTTGCTAACAGTGTTATGTTTATACATACATGAATTTAGCTTCTGTTAGCTTGTTAGCTAATTTAGCCGTGCAGCTAGCCAGGCTTCCAAGGAGTAATGCCATTTCACTGCTAGCGTAGGAGCTTTGGACCGCTGGGAGATGGAGGCTTCAGGCCCGGGGCTAGCCCGTTTTTTTGTTTTTGTTGTTGTTTCATGTTTTAAATTAGAATTCCTTGCATTTAACACCTTTAACTAAAACTAATGGATACAATAGTTACTTAAAAGTAGCCTATTGGATAAATGGTCGAAACAGTTAGCTGAAAGTAATGAATACATGGTTGAGATAATTTGCTTAAAAGTAATGGATATACAGTCAGAATAATCAGGTTAAAGTAAAAAACAGTAGAGGACAAAAGGTTGAGATAGCTTGAGGTAATGGTTAAACAGTTGGAATAGTTGGCTAAAGGTAATGGATGAAAGGCTGAACTAGATAAGTAAAAGTACTAAGTGATAAATGTTGTGACATTACCCAACCTGAGTTGCTGTTGGAAAGAAATTAAATAATGTGGCTATAATAGTTAGCTAAAGGTAATAGATAAATAGTTGACATATCTTATAGTAGTAGACAAAAGGTTGACATAGCTTAAAGCTATATATAAACAGTTGGAACAGTTGGCTAAAGGTAACGGATCGATGGTTGAAACAGTCAGATTTTGCCTCTCCAAGCTGTGTGGAAGCTGTGATGATGAATACAGATCAAACTAAAAAATAAAAAACAAAAAAAAAACATCATTGGCATTTCATTTGTATGAAAGAACGTAGGAAACAATATGAACTTTTATTAACTGAGACTGTTAAATAGGCAGTCATCGGGTTGAAAATCAACCGAAATGAGCAAATTAGAAGCATGTAGGTGGTGTTGATGAGAGGCTACATGACTATCAGACAAAGCCGATCAAGTTACTTCAGACAAAATAAAGCTCTTCTCACATGTACCTGTGTGAAGTGATTTTATTGTGGTGTAATTGAAAGAAAAGAAGGAGAAGAAAAAAAAGAGACTGCGATAATCCTTCGATGCAGCCAAGTGTGCAGACGCGCTGGCTGTCATCCTGCTTTTTCGCCTCCCTTTCATAAAGTGAGAGCGAAGAAGAAAATGTGAGAATCTTTACAAAAAAAACAAAAAGTAAGAATGACATCGTGCTGAAAAATCTCAATTTATGGTGTTAATTCGATCAGTCCAACAGCTTTACCAGCTGCCATTATCGGTGCGTGTGCGTTGGCTGATAATGTTTTGCCTCAGCGGAACAGCTCTCTGGCCCTGGTATGTACGTTTTATGCTTCTTTTTTTTCCATAGAAGCGAGATGCCTGAAATAGCTCTGATTGACAGGTATAGAGACTCAGTTACTATAACAACTACCTCCTGGCTCTCATGAGCACTTCTCTCTCTCTCTCTCTCTCTCTCTCTCTTTCTCTCCTCTCCACCCCCCTCACCTCTCCTCTTTTCATTTTCTTTTACCCAGCTCTCCTTTTTTTTTTTTTTTACCCCCGTCTCCCTCTCACCCCCTCACTATGTGGTGCATGTGTGTGGGTGTAGAGGGAAGAGATTATGAAAAAAAAGAAGAAGAAGAAAAAAAAGTCGACTGCAATATTCCTTCACATGGTAGATGTTTGTGTTGCGAGATGGAGAGAGAGGCCCTGGCGCTAGCTATTGGATCTAACCTGTGTGGGTGAGGGTAGGCGAGAGTGGGAAGATGAAACACGCTTATACAACACGGGCGAATAAGCCTTTTATATTCTTTTCGTGTTTCCTTTTCGGGTGCTCGTTCCTCTGTCGGGTTGAGCCTCTCCGCTTGTGTAATCAAGTCACTCCGCCGCGCTGTGTTCCCGCTTACAGACATGCGTGCGCGCGCGGGTGTCTTTGCATGCGTGAGGCCACCCGATATGATGGGTGAATTTCAAACACGATAGCATCTAGTGGGACTGACACTGGAGAGCACACCGCGGCGGAGGGAGTGTGTGTGTGTGTGTGTGTGTGTGTGTGTGTGTGTGTGTGTGTGTGTGTGTGTGCGCGCGCGCGCGCTGGCGGGAAGGAGACGGACGTCATTGCTGCCACCTGCTGTAGTGGGACAAAGGCCATACACATACACGCGCGCTCGCAATATGCAGACAGCCAAGCGAGAGGTCAAAGCAATCTCTTAACATAGCATTAATGATATGATTTACTTAACCTTCCTTACGCTCAGAGCTATCTCAGGCCCCTCCGTCCCCTCCTGTCAGGGTCCACCACTCCACTCCACTCCTCCCCCCGCCACCCCGTCCCTGCCTCTCCTTTCATCTCCCCGTCTCTGAGTCATCACACCGGGTGAGAGGTCTGAGGAAAACAAGCTGCCAGAGTTGGACATGCCATAACAATGCAGCACCTGTCAGAGTGTGTGTGTGTGTGTGTGTGTGTCTGTGTCTGTGTGTTTGTGTATGTGTACCTGCGTGAGTACATGTGCATGCAGCTGTCGCGGAGCGTCTGTCAACGGGAGGCAGGAGGGGAACATCTCCAAGCCTTACTGTTAATACAAAGACACATATACCATCCGAATACACGTGTGTGTGTGTGTGTGTGCGTGCGTGCGCGCGCGCATGCATGTATGCGTGCCCTCACCGCTGTGGCTTTTCTCCAGAAGCTGCTCTGCCGCGTCTTCTTTATTGATTGGTTGTCTCGCTTTGTGGCGGGAAATGAGATGGCGGGCCTCAACACCTGTGTGACCCCGCGCCGCAGAGAGCGCCTCTAATGATCTGAGCTCGGCTGCCTGGGTCTCGTGCCGCAACTGGCTCCTCTAACTCGTCTCAGACCTGATCAATAGCACACCCATCAGAGTCCCTACAGCAGCTAAGACAGATACTCCCGCGTGTGTGTGTGTGTGTGTGCACTTCACATCTAATAATAACAGCACCTGTAGTACTCCCGAAGTTAAAAAAAAAAAAAAAAAAACTGAGCCGTGCATCAGGTTGCGCGCGCCCGGGTGCTCTAACATTGATCTACTTGACGCTGCATATTGACCGGTCGCACGATAGTAATCTGCGGCTTTTTTTTATCTAAACTTGTGCCGATGCCGTCATCTCGGTGGCAATTTGAGGGCGTTTTCTGCACCGTTCACACAAACGACGGGCGATAATTCAGAATTAATTAGGCTACGATACACGGGGGAAAGGAGCAGCCCATAATAAGAGATTTAAAACAGGATGGGATCTGGTATCCAAGTGCAGGGTATCCATAGAGACCGTTGCTATGGCGGAGAGAAATCTCACCTCATTAGGAACAAATATAAATAGCCTTGCGACTCAGCTTATGGTCATGATGCCCATGGCGGAGAGAACAGGCTCAGAGGCTCCCAGGTCAGTGATACAGGATGAGAGTCAGGATGCAGCGAAAGAGGGAGTGATAAATGGAGGAAATGATTAAGAGAATTAGAAGGAGGGAAGGAGGTTTGGAAAGGAGGGAGGGAAAAGATTGAGTTCCTGAAGATGGGAGAAACCAGGGAGGAGGAGGAGGAGGAGGATGTGTGTGTGGGAAAGAAAGGGAGAGGAAGATAGATGAGAGAAAAATGCAGCCAGACACAAAGTTTATCACTGCTGACTGACGAGAATCTCTCAAATGTCAGCGTGTTTGTTTTCATACTTGGACTAAAATTGTGCACAGGAGCTTCGTGACCCCAGAGAGCAAGAATCCATTCAATAAATCAATGAAACACAAACGAGACAGAATCAGGCAACATCCGAGAAAAGAAAAGGTCAGATCACAACACAGAAGTGCAAAAGAGAGCATGACTAAAGCGGCGCAATAAGATGGTGTGAATGACTTCAAATAAGGCTCCATCTCCAAGAACTGCCTTTTGCAGAACCGGCATTTTCTTTTTCCCAGCGATGTACATAATGAGCAGGGAGAGGAGAGGAGAGGAGAGGAGAGGAGAGGAGAGGAGGGAAGAGGGAAGGAGAGGCTGGAGTTGTGGGAGGAAAGATTGGAGAGAGGGGGGCTGCGAGAGAGGCTGACAGCCAAGTGGAGAGGAGACAGATGGGCGCAAAGAGAAAACTCGAGACATCCACCGCTGATTGCATCAACAGGTCTGAGCCCCTCCAGGTATGCTGCAGTGCACCACAGTATTACTACAGTATTGACTCATCCCATTGTTGACCGTTCGGAGGTCCTGTATGGACTTTGCATCTTCTCGCTGCCTCTTTTGCCTCCTCTGTTTTACTTTCTCTTTCTCTTCCCTTGCAGCCTGCTCGTGTGTGTGTGCAGCATTTACTTTGACATTTAGTCATCAACTCTGGCAGACAGCTGAAAGTCTGGCTGGTGACATAAGACCAAAAAGGATGTGGGTCCTGGTTGCGTGCATTCGTATTACCCCTTACATCAGAAATCTTTTCAATTACAGTTAGTGGGCGTAATTATTGCATGGTACTGGAACATAACAGCAACTTCCTCATCCCCCTGTACCCTCCGTAATTGCATTTCAACTGATGAAATGTTGCCCTTTAAAATGGGAGACTATATTAAATCTTATAACAAAATCAGTAAGAAATCCATTTGCATTGTGAATGCCCTCACATCAGTTGGCTGCTGTGCAGCCTTCGCAAATTCAGGCGAACCGGTGGGTCAATTAAAGGAGAGGAAGCAGAGAGACTCCCTCCTCTCGATGCAAATAAACCTTAAAAGCTTGTCGCGCCTTTCTGTTCTTCAAAGCTAAATGATTTTCTCTGCCTTTGTTGTGAACAGTGTGTTTTCAACTCGGGAACAAAGGTGTCTGTGACTGAAAGATGAAAACCGCGACAACTGATGAAGATGGTATAGAGTTCAGACGCACGTTTGTGTGGGCTGTCTAATTGAGGAGATTGTTTGATTCCTCTCCCTCTGCATTCCCCTCTCTGAAGACCTGTCAAAGTCGCAATCAGCGCAAAACAACACGGCATAGAAGGATTGGAGGAGCGGGAGGGAAGAAGAGTGGAGATGGAAAGACGCGTTTAGGAAGAAAAGGAGGGAGTTTACGCCCACCGCCTAAAGAGATGAGAAGACAGGCAGAGGAGGGGAGAATGTGTGGAGGAAGCAGTGTGTGAGAGTGCCAGAGCTCATCAGCTTGTCAAACATCCGTTATAGACCACAAACCCACACAGCCATCGCACTGCTGAGGCCTATCACTTAACAGGTGCACCTCCTGTACCTTCACACACATTTCCTTATACATTCTGATGCAGTATATACGTATGTGTGTGTGCATCGATGTGTGTGTGTGTGTGTGTGTAGGTGGCCACATTTACGCACACCGACTTGAGCAGTGTCCACAAAGCACAAGGCAAGTCTTGGATGATTTCCATGCAGTGCAGGGTGATCCACAGTGAGTCACTCTCATTGATCAGAAAATAAAACCGGTCTTCATGCTGATGGTTCCTTCACCCCACTCCCGGGCTCCTAACTGTTTTAGCTCGGCGCTGGCACAATCCGAGTTGCGCACTCTCAGCCCTGCCCACGTTTGAACCCTTATTATTCCTCACTGTGCTCATAGTTTTGTAATTCTGACTGCTGACGCACTGCATCTAAATTCATCATCCACTCTCCCTCGGGGGTTACATCAGGGCTTTTGTTTTTTGTGTGTGTGTTTTTTTTTTACATCAGGTACCCCCCAGATATAGATACAGTTTTAGTCCTCAGGACATTTTCACAGGAGCCCCGTCAAATTAGGTTAATTTTCTTTGTTTCCAATGTGAGTGGGAAATGAAGCAGCAAGCGATACCTCTATGTAGTATAGTTAATCCTCATCAAAGCCTTGAACTGTACCAATAAAACCCTCTCAAGGGGTCCCCTCCTATATCCTGGACACTACATTACCCTGTATTTTGCTCCCTCTCTTCTCCCTGCGCTGGCTTCATGAACAATTTTAAGATGCATTTGCAAAAATCCTTGTTTATGATGCAAAACAGCTGTGACATCTGCCTGCATCCTACCAATGAGAACTGTGATGTCTGTGTTACTAATGTAAACCCTGTTGTGATGCAGAATTGTGACTCTGGGTAGATCTTACACTATTTTAAGATGTAACCTTTTCAGACGATCTGTTTAAAGGTTTCAATTAATTCCTGTAGGGGTACTAAGTAACTACTCAAATATTTTCATGGTAACCATTATAGTGTGATATTAGAGTGATTGCATTTTAAAATCCATTAAATGTAAAATAATTTGCACTACTTGAAGCCTTTTAGAGTAATATATTTTCTGAGGTGGGCAGAATGCTTTATTATAGGGGTTAAAATGTTCTTTCATACATAATATATAACCCAAGATACTTGATGTCAAAAGAATTTGATAAAAATAGAATCAACCTATAGTCAGTGCAGTACCGGTGCAAAGACAAAGCTGTTAAACATCCAAGCAGAGAGTGCAAACAGTATTCAGCGTACATATCATATATATAAGGATAAAGAAAAGTACAAAATGAACACAAAACAGATGGAATGTGATATAACCCATACAGAAATGTCATATATGACATACTTTAACCTATTTCAAGAGTAAACTTGCCCTAATGTTACCATATATTACATTAGATATATACAGATATAGGTTTATTACATATATGAAATACCAATAGTGAAAATCTGTATTAGTACATATGTTAAGATAATATATACAATTCATTTTCACATATATGCGCATAATATATCTGCATATGAACTATATGCATATAATGATCAAGAAATGTCCAATGTGAACACTAAACAAATGAGGTTGTGATATAAGCAGATGTGTAATATATGACACGTATAGCCCCATATCAAGAGTGATGTTGCCATTTGTGTTACCTGGCAAAAAATCTGACTATTGCCTGCATACATTATATATATATAGAGATATAGGTTTATAACATATATGAAATACACATTGTAAAACTGGAAAATGTGTTTATTTCTACATATATGACAAAAGTCTATATATTGAATTTTTAAATGTTATCATATGCTACAGCCACACATGTTAGATGAAATACCCATAGTACAACACAATCTATGCATATACATATGTGTATGTTTGCATATCACACATTTATACAAATGTATATAAGTATGTGACACGTTTGCCAGTTCTGTTATTTACATACATAAACATACATGTTTGTATGTACCTGACAGTATGGTTATAATATAATAACAGCTTTCATGTATGGGATTATGTACATTTATTACATCTGTACTGAAAGGTAGTGAAGTAGCTGTGATTAAAAGATAAAATTAAAAAACAATATACAAAATGTACCATACAAATGCACGCAGCTATGAGATGTCAGTAATGTGACAGCAATATGGAGAGAAACCATAAATAGTGTACAGCAGAATGAGTCTTGTTGTGTTATGCAAAATACAAACAACAAGCAGGCGTTTAGCATGTACAATGTAAAAAAAGATGATTAGTACAGTTGAATATAGTACATGTATTTCAACAAATTAAATACAAATACAATCATCATGTTCAAATGTTTGTTGAAATATACAGCTTCTTAATTAGGACTACATTTTCCATCTGTCTACCTATATAATGTTCATAATTTGAACAGTGTGCAGCATTTGAATTAGGAACCCCCCCACTCAGCAGGTTTACCTCATTTGAATAGAGAAGCTGGAGTTCTGTTGCACAACATCACAAAGACTATTATTCTCAGCCTGAGCCATAGTTCACATGAAAAACAAAATCATAAAAATTATGTATTCTTAATTAGAATTAATGAAGCCTAAAAGAACGGCTGCGCTGCTGCGTCTTGCTGAGGTTAAGAAGCAAAGGAGGAGGTCTATTTGTCTGTTTCTTGTCTGTGGCTGTCTAGTCACCCAGCCACATGCTCCATCATAGTTTAAATATTCATAGCCTGCCCGCTGAATATTCACGAGGCCCCGACATTAATATTTATGAGCTTCACTTGTTGAGGTGTCACTCGATCTCTTGTACACACATGCACACACAGACATTTACACACACTGATGATCAAAGGGGATAGCCATGTCTACACGGGCACATTCACAAGCACTGGTGTAAGTTACTGGAACTGTGATGTCATGGTAAATAAAAAAAACTGTGGCCATCTGTTGGTTATCAAACAACATCTATGATTATTGAGTAGCTAAGTGGTAAAGGAATAGTTTTTTGCTGTGGTTGTTAGCTTAGCAGAGACAGGAAACTGTTGGAAACTGCTATCCTGTCTCCAAAGATCCACCTGGAAGCACTCACTAATGGAACTGGAATCTCACTAATTAACACGTTATATATAAATTCTTTAATCAGTACAAAAAAAAGTGTAAAAGCAAATATTCACTGTTTTACACCAATTATGTGCCAGACAGTAAGTGAAGATTCAAGAAAGTTACCGCTCCCAGCAAAGAAGAAATCAAACACATAACAAATTTACAGATTGTTGTTTTTACACTTTATTTACGGATTGTGTTAATTAGTGTTAGAGGTGCTGGAGTGTTTTCTTTTGACAGAGTCAGGGTAGCTGTTTTCCCCTGCAGTGCTTTCAGTCTCTATGCTAAGCTAACCATCTGCTCACAGTCCAAGCTCATATTTAAAGGGCAACTCCACCAATTATACACATTAATCAGTGTTTACAGGTCTTGTGAGAAAAGTAGTATAAAGCCTTTTGTGGCTCCAGAGGAGGCTGCATCAAATTTAATTAATGCACTCAGTGATGTCTCTCTGTGGCTAAGTTGCATTGTGGGTAATGTAGTCACCGTGTTTTGAAAATGGAAGAAGAGTGAAAATAAAAAGGTGATATCTCTTGTTCTGCTGTATTGATTTTGATAATTTTTTTATTCATTTTTTACACTGCCCATTAATCCAACAGTGTTATTTTTTTAAACATGGTGCCTACATTCCCCTGCAATGCAAATTCACCACTGAGTGACCTCACTGGAGGCAATTTATCAGATTACACGCAGCTTACTCTGGAGCCACAAAAGGCTTTATACTGCTTTTTTCATATATGAAGTAACATACAAATATGGGAGTGGTATCAATCTTCTCATCTAATCACGGCTGAACTCAAAACTGATTAACACACACACACACACACTCAAAGTTCATACAGCAATGCAACACAAATGGTGATGTGTCTGTAGATAAATATTTAATGTTTATTTGATTTATAATTGTATGACATGACTGTCTGTGTCTACCAGAAGTGATCATGAGTTTACCCTTCCTGAGAAGGAGGGCCATTCCAATCCCAGTTCCAGTAAGGTCTTTAGACAGACATCCATGTACCTCAGCTCTGAGGCTCTGGAACTGATGTAACAGTATAACACAGATACACACACACGCACACGCACACACACACACACACACACACACACACACACACACACACACACACACACAGAGTCAGCTGTGCACTTTCTAATGAGGTGTGTTTATATAACAAGCCACAAACGTGGTGGTATTTCCGTGCACGCGCGACGGGAAACGAGCGCCACTGAGTCTCTGTCCTGTGTGCACACATGCCGACCATACTGCCAGAACCGTCAGACAGCAGGTGTGTGTGTGTTTCTGTCATTGGCCACTTTACAGGACAAATCTGAGATTATGTGCACACCAGTTGTCTGTGGATGACTTGTTTAAAGGGCTAAAAAAATTCCCCCAATTTGATTTCACTCCATTTGTGTTGAGCACAGTGTAAAATTGTTCCTTGTGAGTCAATGAAGTGTCATTAAATCATGATAAACCAGTGTGAATGTGAATGTGCGGGGAGATAGCGAGCAGTGATGCACACACACACAGCGATGTCTATTGGCTCTTGGATGACGCACATCCTGAAGCCTGTGCTCAGTCATCTCTGTAGTTTGTGGTTGTAGCATTGAGACTCTTTGGCGTTTGTTGCCCTTGAAGGTCATATGTATATGTACAACATGTTGCCTGTTTTACATACAGTACATGCAGCATCATCTCAAGAGCCACAAGAAAGAATCAAGGTTAAATATCACATTACTTTATGCTCACTTTTGTAATCAAGTAGCACACGAACCGAGAATGACTGATTTCTTATTAAGAACACCGGATTAAACAGAATTCTTGATGTCCAGGATTAATGCTGGGTCTTGACGGATGAGAGGCTGCCAAATCTTATCAACCTGTAAATATCAGTCCTTTATCAAGAAATGCATGCTCTCAAGCGGTACAGTATTGTTTAATTCATTAAGACATAATTTGATCATGGTTACATCCTTTTTTTTGTACAGTACAAGAGAGGAGTACTCTTAGAACTGATTAAGCGATGAGAGAGAATTTGTTGTAGTCTTCTCTTAAGGGGCGAAATCAATTCTGAGAATCCCCAAACTATTAAAACAGGGTCTGGTTCAATATAGATATTAACTACTTCGGAGAGTGTTTTAAAGAAGTTCAGACCAGTAATTTTCTATCTTGGGACAAAGGGTGAGGCTGTGAAGTAGGTTTGCCTCCCCCAGGCTACATTTATCACATATCGGAGATCTCGGGTTATATCTGTGTAATTTTGTCTTTGAATAATGGGTTCTGTGAATGACTTTGAACTGAATGAGACTAGAATTAATGGAATAAGAATGAACCTGCTCGGCTCGAGACTTCATACTCCCATCTCCTCCCAGGATCTGTGTTTGCTGTTCATTAATTTTGCACTTGATTACATTTGTAGGAATTGTTAAACATCATAGAAACGAGGCGCGGCTGAAAGGACCTGTTTATAGCGCAAGACGTGTCACAAACAGAACACTGTGTGGGTGTGCATGTAAGTTTCGAATTTGCTGTAACCTTAAGTTGTATTCGTAGGAAGTCCATATTTCTGACTAAGCAAAAGAAGCTGGTTTCATGCAAATAAAGATTACTGATATTGACATACCACTGTCTTTCAAGACAGTACTGGTTAAACAAGATGATGGAAAAGACGGACTTCCACTTACTGGAGTAATTACCATACACTTAGCCACCCAGAACAAAGCCTCATTTCTTAGCTAAAAGCATGTATTCTTATAATGATGTACAATGTTGGAGCTCAACTGCTCTTACTGCAACAGTATGAGTTGTTTAACTACTGTGAAACAATTTTTATATTAGTTGTAGCACAAGTAGTACAGACCAAAACAAGCTGCCAATCATGAAACCGAAAAAGACCCCAAATCAAGGCTGGAATATCAAACAGGCAAAACAACATCCCAGAAATCTCCAAGCTTATTGTGTATCAGCTGGTTTGTCCCAATTAAACTGACAATTCTGAAGTGAATACTGATTGCACAAGTAGTGGCTCTAGAAAAATGACACCATCCACACACAAATTGGTTCCCTATAAACCTTGTTTTTACAGTGCTGTTTGATTTTTCCTGCAAAAATGAAAGCATGTCCGCCATTGTGCCATATCCCCAGTTAATGACGGAACAACTAGTGTAACTTTAAAAGAAAAGAATCTTGCTGATGGAGGAGTCAAAGAAGGTGAAGAGGGAGAGTGATAGAAACTGAGGTAAAACAAGAGTGAACGTTAGGCCTTCACTCAGTGCAGAAAGTATCAAAACCGTCCTTGCTGACATGTGTTTCCTCTTACCAGTGGGACTTGAGGCAGTTCAAAACGTTCATTCAGCTAGATCAGTAACAAAACCTGCCGACTTATTGATCCAACCTGGTGTTTTACTCTGACTTTTCATAGCATTGATATCAGGTTTATTTTGGTTAAACTGGGATGCTTATAGTTGTTTTTTGCTTTGGACAGTAGCCAGGCTGTTAGCGGTGGTCATGTTGCTAACGCGCCAAGTGTAATACCACGGGGAATTGCTTGGAATTTGAAAAGTTTTCTGTTTCCACTTTGAGCTGAAAATTTGAGTGAGAGTATGAAAAACACGGTGTCTATTTGCATAATGAGATCATTATGGTGTGTCCCTCTTTATTATTGTATTGAAGAGGGTCCCTGTGTCAAAATCTAAATTTTTGAACTTTCCATTTCAGCCATTTTCTTCAGTTTATATGATCTATATTACTAAATCAATGTGTTTAATCAAAGCACCACTGAGTAAATCTAAGAATGTACACATTGCATGTGAAGGAATGGTAGTTTAAAAGGGCGCCAACAGCTCATTTTTGCCCATGGAATTCATGATGCCTCTGAATTGATTATAGTTGCAAAGGGGCGATACAATCAGGGCTTTAGCCATAACTGAATTTGGATGCACTGTGTGACCTCAGTATTTTTAAAATGGACCCGGCTAATCATTCAACAAGATGTCAGTGATGTAAAAAGATATCTTATTACTTATGACTGATGTGGTGAAACCAAAGATAGAAAACACTTCATGATTCAGAGTCAGAGATGCTTCTGTGGAAGTGCAAACAGACATGGGGTAAATAATACCCCTGACTGCTGTCCAGGGCTGGAACTAGCCTGCAACTGAGGTCTTCAGTGCACATGTTGTTTGTTTTTTAAAGTCAATCTGATATTATGTATACCAAAAATACCCACTCAAATGATAAACCTGCCAGTGTGCAGAAATACTTTTAAACATTTACAATTATAAAGTAATTATAATTTACCTGTGCATTCCCTCTTCACACCTTACACTTCTGTGCCATTCAACTTTAGAGGGAACTATTGTACTTTTTGCCACACTACAGCTACAGTATCAGTCAATAAAATATGAAGCATTTTTATAGATTGGATCATCCCAAAGTGTTAAAAGCAGTTAAAATTAGATCCGCCATCTTCCACCAGTTATGGCTGGTGCAAACAGACATGGGGGTGAAGTGTGTTCACATCTTCTGCCATTGAATTGACTTTTAAAAGGAGACAGATGTGTATTACCACTTCATCATGATAAAATAATCCTTTAGCAGGCTATACATGTATTTCCCACCTCTTGTCTCAACTTGGCATTTTCATTTTTTAATCCAGTGTTGAATGGTACAACGTAGCGCTATTGCAGTTTTTACGTAACTGCCCAATCCATAGGCCATATACGGTATTTGTACTGTATGGATCAATGTTACATAATCATGAGACTTTGCTATATTTTTGACTCGTCTTTTCTTCTATGTTTAAATAAAACTTAGTTCTTCACTGCCGTATTTTTTCAAAGCAAGGGGTGGGTGGTTATGGGAATTATTTCCTAGAAAAACCAAAATAGATTACAAGTAGGGTCTTCAATAAAAGTGATGTTCAATTACATAAAATTGACATCTAACCAAAGTTAATGACCCCCAGGATTGATGTTAGGTCTAACAGACGAGGGGCCAAAAGAGACCAGAGACCAACCTCTGCCAAGTTTGTCCTTTAAAAACGATCCAATATTTTCAAGGTGTGCAGTGTTTGTTCATTCATTCAGGTCCTTTTAAGTAAAATTAGTAAAAGCTATACAATACTCTAATGTGGATTAAATTCTAGCACTGAAAGTGGTAGGCCTACTTATGTAACCTATCATTCCCAAAATGTACTATTAAGTGTCAAACTGGCAAAGATAAGAAGGCTACTCAAAGATGGCCCCTGTGAATGTATTATCAGGAGTGTGTAGTCAGCATTTTGCAGTTGTAGCTAGTCAAGGGTGTTCTAAATTTAGCTAGCCTACTTAGAATGGGCTACTGTTCTGTGGTTTAGATGCAATGTGTAAGAACTGGCCACCTGTCCAAGGTCACTACAAATTAGCTAGAGGCAGTATATCAGCAGAGTAACCACTAATAACTGCCAGCTGTAGCTGCTATTAGCTATGATAGCTGTGCAGCTCACAGAGCTGCAAGTGTCCTAATTGGTATAGTTAGCTGCTTAGCATGCTAATGTCAGTAGACATCTTTGACAAAACATTAAACGTGTTGTTTCTTCCCAATCTGCTGATAATTTTAGTTCATTTTTGAATGTTTTTAGCCATATATCTTGCAAATTGCATCTGAATCTGTGCAGGTTATGTGTGTAAAATATTGTTAATGCTGTCATATAAATGTTGTAGCGTACAGAGCAGTAGCGATGATGTATTTTTTCAGCTAACCCTGAAGTTAGCATGGCTGGTTCCCTCGACAAAAAGCCTATGGCCAAAAAATAAGCTCTGTGGCAAACGCCCGTTTATCATACTAACACGTTTTGTTCAGCAAGATAATCTTCACAGATGACCACTTACGTGTTTTTCGATTAGAGGTGGATTTCATCGTTCGATGTCAAGATTCAGTTCCTGTTGGTCAGTTCGGGAGGAAGAATAGTTCATATTGTTATTATTGTTCATATTCGTTCGTTCAGTCGCTTTTCCAGTACAACAACGTTTAGCGGTGAATCATGTAATGCACAGTTCTCAGCTCCTCGTTCTCAAAGGATCGTGCTAATGGTCATAACACTGTAGTTCATGGCAAATACATAGCTGTAACTTCATGATTATATGTACTTTTAGACAACACAACAGTTAACAGCTAAAGCCTGCTAGCCAAGAACGAGTGACTGACTGAACAAGAACACCAGGAGAGGAATCAGTGAACGAATGAGAACGATGAGCTACGAACTAAATGAAATGGTTTTTTTTCATGGAAACGGTTGCTATGCTTTCCTGTTTCTCATTGGCCAAAATTCGATGACAGTGTCCTAGACGCAGCATACGATTGGCTGGCTCTCAGTCCTCCTCACCACTCTGATAACTAAACAGTGAACAACACAGCGACTAGTCTGTGAGAACGAAACAAACGAGAGAGAAGTGAAACAGGGGACCAGTTCAGTTCGCGTTACAGAGTCGTTCCTTCGAACTGATTTGATGTGTGAATTAAATCACTCTAAGTTAAAAGCTAATGTTAGGCCATAAACAGACTATACTGTGGTCACTTGACTGAAACGTCACCACCACTAAGTGTCTTACTACATAATTACTATACACGTTTTCTGTTAAGTTGTAAAGTTAAATTTAGAATAATTTGTAACGTAAGTCCGCTGTAAAGACGGACCAGTGAGTAGATGAGATCTGTGTTCACTGTGATGACCTTTAATGTCCCTGACAACTTCTGTGGGCTCTTTTAGCCGCTTGTTAGCGACCGCCTTTTTCAAGACACGCAAGTGCTTTATAATTCAAGTACAAAGTCAATGTGTTTAATATCTTAAGCCTGTGGTAACCACAGATCTTATTTCAGGCATTTAACCAAAAACACATTCGAAAAGCGAATGGACTTTGAGAGGCGGGAACTTTGAGAGTGTGCAAAAATGCTAACTCATCTCTGGGTTTTAGGACTACAAACTACACCGCTCTATATTAAAATGGAAATACTTGTCTAAAGTAAGCTACATACAAAGTGTTGAAGTAAGTTGTTCTAGTATTAAAGTAATAAAGTATATTTCAAGGGATTAAAAATGAGATGGAGGACTGAGAGAGACAGACAGGAACAGAGCGAGAGACAGGGACGGAGACGGGGAGATGAGTGGGCCGTTGGTGGAGGGAGAGCTAGCTCTCGTGCATTCCTCGCGTGTGTGTGGGCGCGTGGCTCAGGGTTCAGAGCTGTCGGCCCTCCTCCTCCTCATCATCATCCTCCTCCCCCCCTTCCCCACTCCTCCCTCCTCCTGCTCCGACAGAGACAGGCAAAAGGCGGAGGAGGAGCAACGGACCTCGCAGTCAACAGACGCGGGGTGTGCAGCCGTAGGTCGGTCGGTAGGCTACACCGGCAGAAGCCACGGAGGAGGAAGACATCGCCTCACGGTAAGACAGCGGACGTTCTCACGCGGCGGCAGTTGAACATCGCCTAGGTCAGGTTAGCTTGATTAACGGTTGACATCGACGCTCCTTGCTGCCTTTTCTCGGTGTTTTGTCAAAGCTGTTCCCTCTTGCTGTTACTTTTGCGATTAAATCGCACCAGAGTATGAGTTAGGGCGATGGCAGAACAAACACATTAAGCAGACATTTATTATTTAGCTGAAACTCCGCCGTGAAACCGGTTAAATTAGTGGCTCTAACAAGCTAACAGCGCCCCAGAGCGCAGCTATCAGTCGCATTCCCCCTCGGGTTTAACGTTAGCGACATCGCGGACTGAATGATAAGGGCAATTTAGAAGCTAGTAACGTTAATTGACATTTGTGTGTCTGTGTTTTTTTGTCTTTTCTTTTTCTTTAGTCTTTGGAGAAAACGAAGAAGTCAGCCAGCAATTTAACACGATTTTTTTTAAAGCACCTTTTTAAACAGAATATATCTCCTGACTATGTGAGTGTAGAAATGTGAGCCACTTAAAGTCCCCTATTCCCCCGTGTTTATGTCAGACAAAAGTCCCTTTCTGTCGGCAGCTATAATGCCGAGTTCATGTCAGAGCCCCTGCTGTGTATCCTTCGCCCACCGTCCTCCGCTCTCCACATGCAGCTGACAGCGCGGTGAAGTCCCGGAGCAGGAGGTCCACTCCCTGCCCGGGTGTAAAAATAGCCCGGTGTGTCAGCTTAGCCTGGATCACGGTAATGCGACACACGCATACATACACTCTCGGACACGGATCCAGTCGGTTTTTTCTTCATCCGGCCATCCAAGGAGAGTCCCGAAAGTAGATCGCACATGCTCGATCATGCACCGTTACGTCTCCGTCCCGTTATATGGGTCAACAGGATGCCATAAAGTTGTGCATGAAGATGACACCTGTTTGTTTTAGCCCGCATACCGCATCCTCCGCCTGAACTTGAGATCAGTCAATCTTGAGCTTGAGAACAGTCAAGTTTAGTTTCTCTCTGATCTATAAGGGGTTGCGGGGATTAATTTTGCGCGAAGTAGCCCTTTAACGCCAACACTCTGCTGTGCTGTATCAATAGTAGAACGTCTGTGGTTGTATGCAGGTATTTTCCCCGGGTCGGGTTTGAGCTCAGCTGCAGAGCGACACAGCTGTCGCACCCACAAGTCACTTTGTCTACAAGTGCTGCTGCTGCTGTGGCTGCCCAGGTGCTGATGACTCAAAGGACGATGTAACCTAAATTTCACTTGTGCAGCCCACTTTCTGTTCTTGGCTTGTCTTAAAAGTGGAGGGTGAAATTATTCATGCCCCTGTTTGACGTGGATGTGCGGTGGCAAGGAGATAAAATAAAAGCTGGCCAGGAAGGCGAGAATTCAGCTGCAAACGCAAGGTGCAAGCTCACAGGATGCAATATATATAGACCAAAGGGAATGGCAAGTTAAAACTTAAAATACCCTGTATACTATGGGAGAGAAAAAGGAAAGCAGTCCAATTACAGACTCAGGGGCAAAGCCTGTGCAGATTATGGGTAAACAAAGCCTCTAAATTCTCAATTATTATTTTAAACCAGAGAGACCTGCGCTCAATGAATCATTTTTCTAATGAGCTCCGAGCTGAGGGAAAAACATGAAATCCCCACTTAAATTGTACAGCAGCCTTGGAGACAAAACATAAACGGCTCTCTGTGACCACAGGCAGAGATGTTTTTTTTTCTCTCTTTGTGGTTTTCAAGAGAAGGTGTGCAAATCTAAAAAAAATTAAATTAAAAAGCAGAGCAGAAGGTGTGTAGAGATGGCAAAATGTGCAGAGAGGGCAGGATAATAAACCCAAGCCTACAAGGTACAATAACTCTGGTATTCAAATATAGATTTTTCAATGGTATTAATTACAAACAGGATTGTCCTGGTCTTAAACACTTAACATAATTTAGTTTAGCTGACAATGGCCATCTAATGTCGCTTTTTGGATATTTTCCCATTGGCCTGCCCGTGAGCCAGGCAGCTTTTGGCTGGAGAAGAAAGGTGTCCTGGTGAGTAGGTGGCTCTGAGGCTGGAGGCTTCGGTGAGAGCAGCAGATGGATGATGATGTAGCGGGTACTGGCACTCCCTGCTTCCCGCCGCCATCCGTCACGCGCTAATGATCGTGTCACACCTTCTCCCCGGGCGGCCGGCCGCTTCTGCAGCGCTCAGCTCAAAAACTGGTAGCTGCGCTCAAATCCCCTCTTCACGGCCGTCGGCTGAAAAGCCCCGAGACAGACTGTGCTGCAAGCCTCTCGATCACTAATTCTTCACTTCTCTGCTGCCTGCCTTCACCCCTCTTCACCTTTAAAGTCTCTGCAGACTGTTTCCTCATCTCTCTTCATCCCCCTTCTTCCTTTGCCTACCATTCGTCTTGTTTTCTCTGTAGTGTATCTGCTCCACATCATTCATTTCCCTCTAAGTCACGTTCCCATCTTCTACTGCTGTTCCTCTTATTTTAAACACATTTTTTCTTAAATTGTAGTGATTTATGGTTCTCCTCGCACCTCCCCTCTGTGAAGTTTGAGGTCAGGGTCAGTTGCAGTGCAGCACACATGGAGCTGGTGTGTTTGGCTAAGGGACACCTCAGCAAGAATTCACCAACAGCACATTAGGGAGTCTCCCAGGGTATAATGTCCCATAGAGTATTTATGTGTTTCCTGACAGACGGTATATAGACCCCAACCAAGTGAAGACAGCTCTAATAAACTGACTCTAATCAACTACAGATTTTATTCTGGATTGATCAATTTATCGTCATATATCAATAAGAATAATCTCTGGTTATCATATACAATAGTTTTAAATCAGTTATAATTATTATAATTGTTTTTTACAATGATAGTCCCATTATGCAATATAAGACCAACACACCCAGAGATTTCAGATGCCTCTTTACCATAAAATAATATTTATTCTGGGTGGAACCGCTGCTGTCATGTATAATGTTTCGTTGAGGCGGCATTGGAAATAAACTCCACTTTGGTTGCACATGGACTGACTGACAGAGGTCTTTTTTTCTAAAAACTGCTGTTATCTCCAGTCGGGTGTTAAATAACCATGTTATGGGACTGTGCTTCCTCCAAGCTCGTTATTCTGTCCCAGGTGTTACAGGAATAAGTGTCCCTTGAGCTCTTTGTTGCAGTAGAATGTGTCCCCACTGAATGCAGTTGGCCCTTTGGAAAAGATGGTGGAATGCCACTTCCTCTCATGTGTGTGTGTCTTTGGTCTCGGCAATATTCCCACCACCAGGATCAGAGACTGAGCTTGGCATTCTGGGAATATCAGTGTTGGCGGATTGCATGATACCCTCCACAGCTGCTGTTTCTAAGAAAAGCTCGAGGACATACACACCAAACGTGTGTTCACATGAGCTGCACACATGTAAATAGGAAATAGCACATCCAAGCACAGGCGTGTATGTTTCCCGTCACACATGCACACGTACAGTAATACGCTTTAAGCAGCAGTTAACTGTCAAGCCGGAGGAGAGCATTTAGGAAGCCTAGACAGAGGTTAACACAACACACTTAGCTACTTGATGTCATTTCCAGCAGCTATGCTTTTATGCTCTGGCAACTGTTTGATATAAGTGTGTGTGTGTGTGTGTGTGTGTAGCAGCAATGTTGTCTCTGTTGAACAATGGCCACTAACATGGTTTTTTTCTCCTGTGTTTTTCGATCTCTTCAGGCTGATTTCCATTGACCAGTAAAGAGCCGACAGAGAGAGGAACAGTAGAGAAGGCGAGCACTGGCGGAGAGGATAATTGCGTTTCTGGCTGCCCTGTGGGAACATGGGATATATGACCTCATCATTCACCTGTGAGGCTCTCAAGTAAACAACTCCAGACAGGTAGGAACAGCAAACTGACACACACACACACCACACACACACACACACACACACACACACACACACACACACACACACACACATACACATACAAATGCAAACGCAGGCAAAGATAACTTTAAACAGCAATAAAACATTACTGGGGAAACACGCACACTACCAGAGTCCATGTTTTGTCTTGTTTAGAAGGATGACGGAAGCAGCTGTGGAGTGTGCAGATGTCCTCATCAAAACCTGTGATGTGACATCATGTGATGTCATCACCTGCTCCTCCCCTTCACCATCTCAGTCCCTGTGCACGCAGAAGGAGGACGAGGAGTGTCGCCATGATTGTAAGAAGCTGGAGCAGCAGGTGAGTGACACTAAATATTGCTACTGCTATGTATCACATTAATCATATACCCAGGGTGGGAAATTAACATTTTAAAATGTGAACATCTACCAGCCACCAAATGTTCAAATTCACCAGCCGCTTTATAATAAATCATTATTTTCTGTGCTACTTTCATATTTGACTAGTATTTGGCTACATGCTGGTCCTAATTTCCTACTCTGACTATACGCGAATAAAAATTATTCACCCACCCCCACACACACACCGCCACCCCTCACGTTCTCACTGTATGACAAATTATGCCCTCTCTCGCAGAAACCGGGTAACCAGGTGCAACCAAAGAAAAAAGTTAAGGTAAGCTAAAATAATTTTGCTTCTCATTATTCATTCTTGCTGAAATATCGATTGTATTACACTCTATGAATTTGTAATATTTGCTTGCTTGCGTCTGTATTTTCAGGCCAAAGGAAAGTTAGTGCGCAGCATGGCTGTCTGCGAGGAGTCCTCACCATTTGAAGAAACCCAGGTAACACACACACCACACACCACACACACACACACACACACACACACACACACACACACACACAAACAGACACGCAAAGATCATCATCCATCTCCTGCTCCTCATCATCATCATCATCATCACCACTCTCAAATTACTCTTAATTTTCTTCCCTCTCAGGCATCTCCAGACACAAACATCTCATCTAGCTGCCATGACAACGAGAGAACTTCTTGTAAGGAGGAAGGGCAGGAGAAGAGCCCAGAACCAAAGAAACATTCACTGTCCAAAGGTGTGTTTGTGTGTATGATTAGTATCTCATAAAAGAGAGACAAGAGAAGGCAAATAAAATGTAATAAAACTGGATTCAGCACCACTATTTAGATGTAGTTCTCCTGGGGTGCTTAATATTGCAGTGTGCTTTCATTTTTATTGTCTTGTAATACATCCTGCCTGCCTGCCTGTCTCTGTCGGCTCTCAGAGTCCAGCCTGGAGTACACTGACTCCACCGGCATAGACCTGCACCAGTTTATTGTCGACACCCTCAACAGCAACCCCAGAGACCGCATGATGCTGCTTAAACTGGAGCAGGACATGATCGACTTCATCACCAGCAATAGGTGTGTGTGTGTGTGTGTGTGTGTGTGTGTGTGTGTGTGTGTGTGTGTGTGTGTGTGTGTGTGTGTGTGTGTGTGTGTGTGTGTGTGTGGTAGAACACAACCCTTGGTCCTCATTGAGCTATCTCCCTGGATATTGTATTATGTGTATGTTAAGACCTGTTAAAAGCCAAGTATGGTTTTATGCTAATTTAATATTAATTTTGAAGCTCATTTATTATAATTTTGTCCATACAGCTTATTTAGTGTAGCTACTGATCAATAGATCGAGCCATTTATTTTAGCGTGGGTGTGTTTGAGCCCCTGGTGATGAAATTGGATTCAAGCCAACAAATACAACCAGTCTCAGTCTACTTCCTTCTTACTGCTTGTGTCTTATCTCTCTTCCTTCCGTCTCTCTCTTTCTCTTCTACCTTTTTTCCTTCCATCCTTTCCTTCCTCGCTCTCTCAGTCCCTTTAAGAAGTTCCCGCATATGTCGTCCTACCACCGTATGCTGGTCCATCGGGTGGCGGCCTACTTTGGCATGGAGCACAATGTAGACCAGACAGGCAAGTCTGTCATCATCAACAGGACCAGCAGCACGCGCATGTAAGCATAATGTGTCCGTGTCTTTGTGCATGTAAATAGTTGTATTACTGTGAAGTAACCTACTTTTTACGTGTTTCTTAAGACCGGAGCGGCGTTTCCTGGACGAGGTACACAAGGACAAGACAGAAGAGATTCATAGGTGGAAAATTATTTTGAAAAGAGACAACAGCTCAGATGACCAGGTCTGTCTGTCCTCCTCTTTCTATATCCGCCCATCTCTGTGGAATTTCCTCTATAATTGACATTGATCGTATCCAATCGGCGTATTGAACTGTTCTCTTTTCTCTCCCTTTCAGAGCCGACTTCACCCATTACAGGAGAAGCAAAGCAAGTCAATGGAGGAGAGAGAGGAGGAGTATCAACGGGTGCGAGACCGAATCTTCAACCAAGAGGTGAGACAGATAGAGACAGAGAAAGAATAAGACAGACAGGCAGATATAGGAGACTCACTCATTTCTCTGTACTTTCACAGCCACTCTGCACCCAGGAGGGCACCCATGCAGAAACCAGGTAACCTTGCCTGCAGTGTGTTCTCTCCATGCGCTTTTTCAGCTTATTATATTTAGATGAGAACATAATATATGTCTGTGTGTGTATGTGTGTGCAGGACTGTGGAGGAGTACAATCCGTATGCCGAGACCCAGAGGAGAAGGCAGCTCTTCAGGTAGAGCTCTGTCGGCACAGACGCGTAGTCATTTATCATCTTAATCTGGTCAGCCTGGCTGCAACAGAGCTGTTCAGAGTCTGCAGCGGAAACCGAAAGAAGACCTAGATTTGTTTCAGGGTTTGATTACCGGAGACTTCTCATTTTGAAGGAAAATAACAATTTACTTTGGGGAAAGTCTTCATGGATAAAGATTTAAGTCAGTGAATGTAGCATAAACTGATCAACCCTTCATTATTTGTGGCGTGAGCAGGTGTTGAAGCCATGTTTGTCCCCCATTCATATAAATGGAATGCCTCTCATGCAGTAATAAGGTTGTAGGATAATTCTGGATGTGCCTCACAGGGGGAGCCGTGACAGCTCAGGCTCCAGCTGGACAGGCAGCAGCAGGCAGAGTAGCACCGACACTGACTGTCGCTACGGCAACGACCCCCCAGCATGGAGCAGCATGGACTCCGATTCCTCGTACCAGTGGACAAGTCCAACTACGAAACCCCACCAACCAGCAAACCACAGCTGGGATGGAACCTCTGGTGTGGCTTTTAAAAACCTCACGTCAGACTAACATTTAGTAACTTTTGAAGAGTTCCATGTCACACGTTAAAGGTGTAAATCCAGTCACTGTCAGCTGTGACACTTCGCTCCTGTCTACCTGTGTGCGAGCGAACTTATTTGCAGATTTTATCAGCACGCCGCACTTGGGAAAATCACTGTTTATAAATTATGTAGCATCTAATTAACAAAAAGCAGTGCAAGTACTTCTGGTGTGAAAATGTAACTCACCGCACGAATCTTCACACCATAGCTGTAAATTTTCACACAACACCTCCAGTAGTCTTCACATATTCAGGAATTTAAATACGTCAATGTAGAGCAGGGGTGGAGCATGTCGTCTTTTTATCACATTAAGATGCTGAAATTTGTTGTGTTCCGCTCTTTCCACTCTCTCTCTCAGGCTCCATCGCTCTCTACAGACTGCCATCTGCCTGTCCCCACCCCCCGACTCCTCCCATTGTAGATGAGCCGGCTCAGAACTCTGCCTACATCATGGAGAATGGGATCCCACCAGGAAGCATACTAGTGAACCCACATACTGGTACAAAATACATACAAACACACACACAAGATTGCACACACAACACACACACACACACATTTGTCTTAATCAACCTTTTGACCTCTCAGGGCAGCCTTTCTTGAACCCTGATGGAACCCCTGCTGTGTACAACCCTCCAGACAGTCAGCAGCCAATCAGGAGCCAGACTCAGCTTCAAGGCTCTCCCTCTCAACAGCAGGTAGGACACACACAGCAGGAGGTGTTTCACCCGTCTGACAGATACATATACATACATACATATGTGTCTCTGTTTGTGTCTTTATCTCTGTCTCCATATGTGTGTGTCTCTCTCAGGTGGTTCAGTACTCATCTGTCTCTTATACAGCTCCACAGATGTTGCCTGTCGCTCCCTCACAGCCATACTCCACAGTATGTATCACTGTGCCGGTTGATAGCTACGGTTCACACGTGTGTTTAATGGTTTGCATGCGTGTTTTGGGGCGTCCATGTGCGCGCTGACCTCTTTTCCTCTTCACTGACAGATTGAAGAGCTCTCCTCGCAGTTCGCTCACGTGAGTTGTCACTCTGCAGTTGAAGCCCCGCCCCCCTACCCTCCCGGTCAGGGTTACATCTATGCAGCTCCTCCCCCTCCTCCTCCCCCTCCCAACCCCCCCAGCTACTGCCAGCCCTCACCTCAGGTACACACACACACATTCAACGTTTATTTTCATGTCTCCTTTTTGATTATGGCAATGTTTTAAGAAACAGTTGTTGAAATTCTGCATTGATTAGCTTAAATTCTGGCTGTACAGTCAATATTCATTCAGCAATACAAGTGAATAAAAGAAAAAAAATAAAGTCTTTTTATATCATTTTTGTATAGGTGCCTGTTTATTACTATGGCCAGTACCCTACCTCAGCTCAGCACCCATGTAGGCCTGTCTCACCCAGCCAGCACATGCACAGTCAAGCAGTGCAACCAACAGGTACTTCCCAGCTGTAGGCGTGTGTGTTTGTGGTGTGTAAGTGTGAGACAGACACAGACTGTGGCAGTAGAGGAGGGGGCCGTTACACTGTCAGAGATGTAGTCTGAGGGTCTCACAGTGAACCGGTCTCTTTTCCTGCTGCTTCTGTTCAACGCAGTGACATAGATCAAGAAGACACAAATGTAGAGTCTGAAACAGCTGTTAACAGTGTGTACACACCTTCTAGGCATCAGTTAATGATACAAACTTCAATTACTGTATGTAATTACACAACAGGAGTGCATGAATGATGGAGGAATGTGACTATATTTCCCAAGTAGTGTGTTTTGTTGTTGTTATTTCATGATGGCAATAAAAATGTAAGTGTTAATGCTGAATTGAAAAATGAAAATGTATCCAATTAAATCCACCAATTGCTGCTTTATAACTAAGCAAAATAAATATGAATAAAAACTAGGTCTGCACAGCTCTTAAAAATATAATCTAAATCACAATATGACCAAGTGCAATTAAAATATTGCTGAAGCTGCAGTTGATTATAGTAAGTTTTTAAGTTGTTCTTTTTGAGTGAAAATGAAAATTGTGATGCAAAAATGATTATTCCCACTAATCGTGAATCATATCATAATTGAAATATCTGTCAAAAATAATTGCAATATTATTTTTTTAATCATATCAAGAAAACTGAAAACAGAAAAGTTCTTACGCAGCCAGAAAAATTGAAGCTGTGTCCAGTAGTGAAACATTGACCACACTGACTATAAGGCTGTTAGCGTATCCACTCGCCTGTGTCACGTTTACAAAATGTCAGAACAAGCCACACAGTCAAGCCAATATTTGTGTAAATAAATTGATGGACACATTTTTATTTTTTATTTATCAACAAAGAATAAAGATGTATTAATTTATCAACCAACAAAGAATTTGTGTGTGGTTTTACATTGTTCCTCACAATTCTCTTATTGCCTCTAGTTAAACAAATTGCAGTGATGATATATATTATTAATAATCTTGTATGTGTGTGTGTGTGTTTTATAGCAGGTTATGCCCCTGCTGTGGGGTTGCAGCAGCAGTCTTCACACAACCAGGCTCAGGCTGTGCTGGGAACCTACTCACCAATAACCTCTCATCAGCGTAGCATGGTTCAGGTAAACACAGAGCACCCAAAGGTCTCGTTCTGCGTCAGACTCGAGCGACTCCGAGCCCCAAAAGAAGCGCTTAGCAGTTTAGAAAGTGCTTGTGGCAGCAAATTCTCCCCTCTAACTTTACTTTTTTTTTTCTCTGTCTTTTCTCTGCAGGGAGGTGTTTCAGTGTCCTATCCCCAAAGTAAAGTTGTGACCGCGGTCGGTGGGGAGCCGGGTTACTGCTGCGTAGTTCCCCCACCCTCCCACCACAGCAGCTGCCTGCCTCCCAGCTGCGCCAACCTCAGCGCCCCGGCCTGGAGCGCACCGTACTGATGATGCCTCGACGGACGGATGGAGTGATGATACTTAAGTTCCTGCGTGAACTAACAAATCGCACATAGACACACACACACTCAACACAAACACTGTTTTTCACACTCCCTCACCCACTTCACCTACGCCCGCCTTCTTCCTGACGGTGCCCACAGGGTACTTTGTTCACACTCATAACTAGCATGTGCACTCACTCACTCACTCACACACACACACCATACACCCACGCACATACATAAATGTACCACTGTACCAAAGCTTAATAGTATATATCAGAGCTGCTGTATTGAATGCATAATTTATATACACAAATGGAGTTTTATATATTGATATTAAATTATATATTGTGTTTTAAGGAAATGCACTGTGTGAATAGAATAAAGTGCTGTGGCGGGATTGACGACGTCACATTTCTATATTATCCTGGCTCTTTGTTTCCTCTAATGTTAATGATGAGTGGATGCAGGCGTGGAGAGATATACACACAAGCACAGGGAAATAAAGTACATTACATAATTAGAATGGCACTCAGCAGAGCATGTACCTCCACCATGGACCAACAGTCTTTTTTTGTACCCACTCATAGATACCAGCCAGCAGATCCACGCGTTCTTCCTTGAAAAAATTAAAAATGTTACAACACGCACTGTCTGGCAATGTCAAAGAAAGTTAGGAAAAATGTCCCAGACCCGGAACAAAGGTTAATGGCGTCTGCTCTGGGCCGGATCCATCCTCCATAATAATGTAGTTTCTGTTCACAACAGTAAGACAGTCATGATGTGTGTGCACGGTGGGAAAGCAGAGATGTGGGTTGTTAACCTACCACTGAGTTCATAAATTGGAGATGAATTGCATTGCCTTGGTATTTGAATAATTAACAAGGACGTGAAAGATTTTTACATTAATGTGGTTGATCACAATGAGTATTTTGGTATCATCAGGAGACAAATATCTCACATAGGGGGAGATTTCATAGAGTCATTTGAAAAGATGAGCGTTAATGTTCAGCAGACACCACTGAAGGAGCCTCATTATGAACCGTCAGCGCCCCCTCCCGCCTCAACACTGTCAGTACACTCCATACATGCAAAGCACTGCAGGTCATTTCAGCACTTCGGTGAGTGCTGGATTGGTACTAATAATTGTTTCCACTGATTAATCTGTGGAATGTTTTCACAATTACTTTATTTATCTTGAGGAAATCGCTAAAGAATGTCAATGTTCATCAAAACGGTTATTATCACCAAGACGCTCCCCATTTTACGTGTAATATGACAGGAAAAGTTAAGTTCGTCAGCAATCAAAATTCAGCCAATGCTTTATAATAATACAAACCAACATTAACAAATGGTAAATGTATAGTGTATTACATTTTAGTTAATAGTTGTTTCACCGTTGACAAATGATGAAATGCTTTATAAACCATTTATTTAGCAACTGTTTATTGTAAAGGTGCAACTCATGTGTATAAACCTTTGCAATTGCTTCAGAGATGTTTCATAAAGCATGTTATTGTTTGTTAAACGTAAAATAACTATTAACCACAGTTTAATCGACTATAATTTTGCCATTTATGAATGATGGTTGTTATAAAGTGTGACCTTTTTCACATTAGTGAAGCTGGAATTAGTCAGGTTATGGCATTTTTGCATAACAGATGACCTAAACAATAAATTGATTATAAAACTCTATTACTACCTTTATAAATGGGTAAATGATGTTACCCCAGTACCCAGTAGGTGTTTGTTCATCGCAGTTTATCTTGTCACATGTGTACCTGTAAGCCATGACATCGAGCCAACATGCACAGTACCAGTACACTAACACTCAGGCAGCTGAATGGAATTCAGCCATCATGATTTTATTATTTACACGTGATTTTCCCGATGTGACATCGCAAAACGTCTGCTCCAATATACAGATCAGTATACCACTGGATACTGCTCAAACGATACAAGTCTTTATGTTACAATATGTAAAGCGCTCTCCCTTTTAAGTCTTCGGGCGGCTGACATTTTACACCACTACAATATGCCTACTTTCGCTTTCCTCCAAGCAATAACTGCTAAGTCAATGTGTGTTATTGTTGCGGCGCTGGGTAATTCATTTTGTACTGAGAGTGATTCATATTCTGCACATCCAGTTCAATGAAACATATCTATCGTCCACACGAGGCTCTAAAATTAAATTTAGATTTCATAACTCTGGTATTGAATGAAAAATTTATGCAGACACAAAGCCAGCCGGCTCTATTTTTGTCCTCTCCACATTCACACACACACACACACTCTCTCTCTCTCTCACACACACACACACGCGCATGCACGCACGCACACACACACGCACACACACACGCACACACACACAGGCAGCAGCAGCAGTGCAGGTTCCATGATCTTTAATAAAAGGCACATGTACAGCCATAGTGAGATGAGTGAGTCCACTGGCATAGAGACGAAGCATTAAAACACAGAAATACAGGAAGTAGAGGTCAGGAGGAGAGAGATCTATCTGCTTTACAGTAGAGTCTACTTAAGTAACATCTTCTCGTTCAAGTAAGTCTAACACTAACATGTCACCGTAGTAAGGTAAAACTCCCCCCCGTCCCCACCCCTGACACACACACACACTCACACACACACCCTCACACAGACACACACCATCCATCAAAACCCAAAGTCTGATGTTCCAGATAAGTCTCAGCCTGAGAGACCTTTCTTCAGTCTCTCAGACTCTGGGCTCACAGTTGAGGTTAAGTCCCCCTTGTTGGTGGTGATTCATCCTCAGCTTTTGGGCCCCTGCTGCCTCCAAGGTCACCCATCAGTTACAATGATGCAGCGCGCACTGCCCTTGCTAAAGGTCGTTTTCCCAAAAATCCAACCAGCGCTCTCAGTGCTGGCTCAGGTTTTCTGAATGTCAGGTAGTCACTGACTTTGGTGAAATAATTTCATTTGTGTCAGAAAAAAAGTGTTTCCCTAATGATGAAAGAAAAATGTAATTTTTGCTAATGTAGTTCGACCAATACTGGACTCATTCTGGTGGCTGTATCTGAGAGTTTGTTTTTGAACAGCCTATTTATTTTTTCTAAAGGACACCACATAACAAAGTGTCATGTTAAGTATCTTTTACAGTATATATATATATTTTTTAAGGAACAGTGTGTAGGATTTAGATGCATCGAGCAGTACGGTTGCAGATTACGACAAACTACACCAGGGGTGTCCAAACTTTCATTCTTCGACGGCCAAAATAATATTTAATGGTCGACAACAAACCACAAGCAGATACCTGTTGTATTGTTATGTTGCAAAAATGGGACTAGGATCCCGAGACTTCCTGTGCAGTCTCACTCCAGGCGTCATGCTCAGATTATGAAAAATAATTCATTTCTAGGGATACTACATTTTAAGTTTGAAGTCCATTTATACCTCCCAAAAAAATAAAACAGCATTATCATATGGCTTGATCACAACCAAAAAGGGAAACAAATCAGCCAGTCGTGTTGTTGCACCGATGCGCGGTCGACATTCACGACTGAATTGGACTTCTGCTAAGCGGCATTTTTGTCTCTTTCCCCATGGCCCCGTTAGCCTGTAACAATTAACCAAGGTTATTGCCAAGATGGCTGCCTGAGTGGCAAGACTTGTAGACATAAAAAGCTCATTCTAAGAAAACAAAAACACGACTGCCCTTAGTTGCTAAATCCTACACACTGGACCTTTAAAAACAATTGTTGCCGGGATACATTCTGAGTGTCACATTTTACACTTGAAGAATCAAGTTTTCGTGTTTGAAAACGATCTTAAACCAGCATTCTTCTACGACGTTGATACAGCTGCAATATGCCAACATCTGCCTTGCTGATTTGTCACTCAAGGTCTAATTACTGCGTTTCGAACTGAGTGTCTCTGCACATTTACAAAAAAAGAAAAAAGGAAAAAAGAAACACATATGAGCATGATGTTAAGGAGTTGTTGTCGTCATTGTATCTAATGGGTTCGACAAATTTGCATTAATCAAATTAGCAGTAATCTCCTGACGGTGTGAACCCGGGGCCTCGGGGGCCCTTGAATCTCCTGATGGTAAATAGAGCCTTGCCCGTCTCGTCCTCGAGGATTGTACTGCTTTCCACACAGGGATATGTTCACAAGAATCTCACAGTTATGATCTGTTTACACACACACACACACACACACACACACAGAAATAGCCAGTCACGCGCTATAAAACCCAACTAAAAAGAAAAAAGTTCACAGGTACTTAAATATTCAGGGTTAAGAGAAATAAAAATAGTATTAGAGTTGAAGGTTAAATATAACCACAGCTGGAGGAATAAGAACTAAAATATGCATGCAGCCAGGCCATCTCTCCTCATGTTGAAAGGTAAAAGGGGGTCAGTGGGAGGAGGGGAGGGGGCGCCGTCTTTCCTCTGTTTTGGAAAGACGCAGAACGGACGCTTTAGCCAAAACAGAAAGAAAACGTTGATTACACTCAGGCATAAAGTGTGTAGAGGGAAGGGTGAAGACAAACACACACTCGCTCACACACATACACACACATACACATGTCCTTGATGACCACTCGCCTGTCCAAAGAACAGCTCAGTAGAGTCAGTCGCTCTAGTTTCACATTATCACGTCTTTGGGACACTTCAACATAAAAGCAGAGTTTGGGCCACACTCCAGGGTCCGTCGCTTAACTCTCTTTCACGCACTCGCACACACGCACGCACGAACACAACAAACGCACCCAGCAGATCCTGCTTTGGTCGGTGTGTGTGCTACCTTTGGCTGTGGGCGTCGGGGGTGAAAGGTCGCACTCGACCTCAGAGAGCCTCCACAGGTACACACCAACCATCCCAGAACCCCCTCCCCAAACCCCACCCCACCCCTCCATCCCATAACTATGCCCACCCATCTCCTTAGCAACTCACTGCTACCCGAGCAAGGGGTCTCACTATCTTGTAAAAGGAGGTAAGTGTAATTAGTGGTGTGTGTGTGTGTGTGTGCATGTATATATGCGAGTGTGTGTGTGTAGGCGTGTATACCCTGCGTGAATGTGTGTGACTGTGTGAGTGTGTGTAGGTGTTAAGAGGTATCAGTGGTTCAGTGGTGTCTCTCTTTAATCTTCATCACCAAGCTCTCTCTCCCCCTCGCCCCTCCATCACCCCTCCTCTTCTTCTTCCACCTCCTCCTCCTCCTCCTCCTCCTCTTCTTCCCTCACTCTTTATTTTTGGACTTGGAAGATGAACAGGCGCAGGTTGATGTTTTTGGCGGCCAGCAGTTTGTTGCACTCCACCGAGTCGGAGATGGGCAGAGGGACGTAGTCGGTCTCGTTGGTGTCGTTGCTGAAGGAGTGGTGGTGGATGACCGGCTTGATCCGCACGTCGTCGTACGGCCCCTTCAGCAGCAGGAAGGAGCACTCCAGGGCCGAGTTCACCTGAACGGAAACGTGCACGTGTGACTTAATGAATCGCTGATAGTGGAATTACTGAATGTTAAAGTGACACTGATGAAGAGACAGTATTTGAGGTAGAAGTAGAACTCATATCAGAGTTTCAGTGCTGATAAAGATTCAATGCATCTCTGCTGCTAAGAGGACCCGAACATATACTGATATACTTTTCAGGCTGATACAAACAATATTTGATGACCAAGGTATGTACATTTTACAAATGTACACATTACGATGTTGATGTTGTTGTTTCTAAATGATCTTGGACATACAGTATCGGTATCCAGCCCAGTTAACGTTTCTGCAAATATGTCCGCGTTTGTGCCTGTCACAGGCATATCGACATTTGTACAAAACACGTCATATCATATGACATCATATCTGTTACACAGCTGGATATTTAAAGGAGACCTGGGGGCATTTCCAGTCGTGTGTGTGCAACCAAAATCACTATTTTAAGCCTAGTCATTATGTTTTTTAACCCTAACCTAGTGGTACTTGTGCCTAAACCTGACCAGATCAAATCGTTGTGGCGAAATAAAAAAAAAAATTCAACCTTAAAAACTGTTAAGTTGCAACATAAAGAAATGTGAAGTTTTAACTTATCTGAATACAGAATATATTCTGGCGATTGAGTTGTATCTTGTTTTCTGTGCTGACATTTATTATCTGACAACATTTACACAGATATTGATGTGTGATGAGCTAAATATGTCCCCTAATACACTCCATGCACATGTTTCTGTCAGTCTCCACTGTTAAATTACCTTTTCTTCTAAGTAACCAAAATCCACACCCCAACAATGTAATAACATTGATTTAAGAAGATATTTGTGGTGGTTTAAACTGTTATTTATCCAATATTACTATTGTTGTTTCTGTCTGCTCAGAACTTAGAGCATGTATTACATGTCTGTCAATCCTAGGAGAGGGAATGCCTCCACCACTTCCTGAAGTTTCTTCCCTTTTTTCTCATTAAAGTCTTCTTTCTTATCAGTGTCCTTGGTCTGTATCCTGTACAGACTAAAAATACCTCTGAGACAAATTTGTGATTTGGAGCTATACAAGCAAAACTGACAAGATTTAAGAAGATATAAGATTAAAAAAAAAAGTACACACACAAACATTGGAGCAGGAAGAGTGGATGTGAAGTCATGGACTCAAACTGAGGATGTCTATCTCTTAATGGACAAACATTCATAAAGCTGTCGCTGTCCATCTTGATTGATTTTAGCATTGCTTTGTTGCAACTCAGATTTTTCTTCAACTCTGTTAGCGATGCCAAATGATCAGTCTAACAGGTTGGCCTCTTAACATTGAGCATTTAACTTTTCTGTTAAAACCAGATCTGTTAGGGGAGTGGCGCATCACCGGCCCTCTGCACAAGCACATGCTCAAAACCTTTAAAAATAAACCCTGGACGGACAGAGCGCCGTGCGTACCTTGCTTTTGAGGATGAGCTGGAAGGAGAGGGTGCGCTTGCAGGACAGGTTGGGGTTGCGCTCAGAGTCGTTAACACGGGCCTTCAGCACCCACGTCTGGTTGAGAACAGTGAAGCGCGGCGTTTCATAGTACAGACGAGTGATGAAGTCATCAGTGCGGTACGGCCTGAACTGTACCTCTGGATGGACACATAAGTGGACATAAGTGGGAGGAAGAGAGTGTTAACCGGTAGAGAAGCAATGGGAACATTACAGCAGTAGTTTTTCTAGTACAAGTAAGGAATACTTTTCTTGTATCTACCTGTAAAGCCGATCTTTTCATAGCAGAGCAGGCCGAAGATGCTGTTATAGAGCTGCATGTCTCTGCGGTGGCTCTGGTCCATCTCTCCCAGTATTCCCATCAGCTCTGTACCAGTCTTGGTGGGATGGGAGCACTCGCTCTCATGTGCCGGCAGCTCGTGGAACGGACCTTGCCAAGGGCAGCCAATCCTCTTGTACTTGCACTGCGTCACCCTGGCAACATAACGGCTAGTGTGTGACTTAAAAGACAAACTTGAGAAGAAAAAAAAAAGCAAGCTTTATATAAATCAGACCTCTTACAGAGGTGCTTTGTGATGAATACATGCTCATGGAAGGTGCTAATTAACCCAGGTTGAGAGCCGGGGGCTAATTATCACTGTAATAATGATGCGTGTGCGCTGAGAGCAGACCTCAAAGACAGAAAAACATGAATTTGTATCAATTACATCCTGGACAGAGCTGCTTTTCAATGAATACCTGCTACTTTCTTACAGTTAAAGTGACGTATAGTGAATGTGAAAGGTGCTAGTTATCATCTGTAGTTAACTGGCGATAATTAAATCCATGCTGACGCAACTCGTCTTATATCAAGTGTAAAGTTTTGTCTCATATATAATCATGTAACTGGTGGTGGGAATTTGCCATTTTGCAAAAAAGTCATTATGCCTTGACTCACTACTTTGAAGGAGTCCTTAAAGTCGTTAAATACCTGAAATCGCTGCATATTAAAAACAACAGCATCATCTTTATATAAGACGGAGTCGGATCCCGCCTGACCTGACTGAAAAACACCTGGTGGTAACTGCCATGGCTGTTGTCATGGCAACACTGGCACAGGCACCTCTGTCCTAAGCAGGGTCACCTGTTACTATAGCAACAACCCCAAAGGATTTGATGCATGCAAATTCAATCGGCCTGAGCATCACACGCACAACAAACACACAGTCTGTAATCGCGTCAGCTGGTTTTCTCCTCAATAGTCACATGCTCCTCCAGCCTCCCCAAATTATCACCGTGTGATGTTTTGCTGAGTTACCACACACACACACACACACGCATACAGTGAATTTAACCATACTGGAGATTTAGCCATCGTGTGTGTGTGTGTTTTCCCATTTCTGTTTCACTTTTTTGCAGTCTGTGAGAGCTTTCATTCCCTTGATTAAAGTTTTTGTCGCTGTTTAATTGAATAGTTTCGGAACATTAGCAGGGGAAACTGATTGGAACCAATTTTAATCACTGTTGACTACAAGAAAAAAAAAAGTATGTTTTGTGCATGTGAGTGTGTGTGTGTGGTGTGTACCTGTCTTGGCACTCCTCTTTCTGGTGTCTCTCTAAGCTGGAGCGGGGGAACTGTTTGAGGCAGAAGGTACATTCTGTCGGCAGCTCACTGACAGCCTTCTCCACGGCAAGGTTCCTGCAGCACAGGTTCTTGCTGATCTCACACCTACACAGACACGAGGCATTCCTCAATGCAGTCATACAGGTGTACAAGTTTGTGGCGTGTGCAGAGGTGTTCGCACAAGGCTGCGAACAATGCACAACTGTGAAAAACTGTCCGGATAATAGAAAAGTTACGTTTAGCTTTTGTCATTGTTGGCGGTAATTTCAACACATATTGTAGGATTACATGTGCAAAAGAAAGCATTTGTTTCCTGTGACAGTGCATCAGTGGTGCTAGCAAAAGTAAGTCAAAAGAAGCGTCATACCTCGGACTGTGAGAACAGTAAAATAGTAACTTGGTATGTTGGTAGTATTTCCAAACGAACAATGTTAAACTCCTCTGCATTTTCCCTGCACCAAGAGCCCTGGACTTTTATTCTGGCAAAACGCTGCTAGATTACACAAAATGTGTCATCAGGTGGATTTTAGGGCTGTTGTATCAACTACAGATTGTACTTCTGCATTTTTATAGGAGTGCATTCACAAACACACAGAGTACTGTCAGCCCCATTCTTGGATCCAGTGAGGTGCGTCTCAACAAACTCCGATCAAACTGTCTAAAGTAGGCAGTGCTAATAAACTAGAAATCAAGATTCTGTCACTACACTGGAAAAATGTTTTTAGTACACTGTTTAGCTGCAGTTGAGAAAGTTTGTGAACCAGAAATGGTGGCCATATTGTTTATGTACTGTGAAAACGGAGGCTAAAGAAACTAGATCAAGCTGTAAAGCAACGCAGCGCTGATCAAATATGAAACACAATCCTGTTCATCGTCGCCACCTTTAAGCCACCTCGCCAACTTTAACAACCAGAGTGGCTTTTAAGGGGAATATTAGCAAAAACAGTAATCACTTCGCTAACATTTTTACTTGTTTGAAATTGTTCCCGTCTGAGCTCAGTTGGACTTATTACTGTTATTTAACATCAAATACTAAGAGCATCAGAACTGGCAGGAAAAATACAACATTTAGAGGAGAAACTGTCTTGGATAACTTATTTAATGTATCAAAATGTATACCGTCTAAATTATTAAGCTGCAAACGTCATTATTTGTAGCTAACCGTCTGTGGACAGCAGAACAGTTCTGACAGTGTGCGAGCACTCGATAATGTGAACATAACCAAACACCTCATTTACATTCATCGATTTCCATAGAAAACTACGCTCAGATCCCCACCTCCCCTACACTTGTCAACAAAACTAGCTAGCTTCTTCTGACGTATTCCGTTTGCATTTCTTTGTGTACTGCGTTCATGTCTGCAGGGATCTCGGTGTACCTGCAGTTGGGACACGTGGCCTGTTCCTCCTTGAGGCGAGAATCAGCCAGGAGGTGGATAAAGCAGCCTGCACACATCAGGTGTCCATTGGTACACTGTGGGGGAAAAGAAAAGTTGAGGCGAGAGTGAAAAAAAGTGTGTCAGGAAAGTGGGAAAAAACGAAGTACTGTGGATCTTAGGTTGAAACAGGATCTGGGAAAATAAAGGAATTTGAGTGAGTACAAGATGGGAGGGACTTAGTTGAGATTGGAATTAAATAGATAAAACTTTCTCTGTGAAATATAAGAGCATTATTAAGTATAGGTGTGATGATTGGGAATGCTTAAGAATAGATATTTTAGGTGAAATGTTGAGGAAGAAACACTAACTTTAGTGGCACTTTATATTTCCCTCAAATCAAAGCACATGATTTTGGGGGGGGGATGTGCCATCTGACACGATTAGCTCGGCATATTTTCTTGGACTAGCCCAACAGCAATAGAGTAATGACTAAAAGACTGTCTGCACAAACTGTAAACTGTCAAATATTAAAGGACGAGTACAACTTTAAGAAGTGCTACTAAAGAGGAGACTGATCTGGAATTGTTTTTTTTTATGTGAAGAATGGCTTGGTAGTGCGGGAGATATAAATGAACAGGCCTAACGCAATTTACTGTTGTTCTTCTCTAAATCAATATGTATTTATTTTATATATGTATCTATGTGGGGGCAGGATGTTGTGTGTGAAACTAAATCCAACTTAAGTTTACAGTGTCTTGTTAATGCATTTCTACCAGCTGTTTAAAACGTGTGTGGTGTGTGTTGCAGGAGGGCATGTAAATGTTCAAGACTAACTGAGAAATGATTAGTTACAAATGTGTTCACTTGACATTGAGGAGAGCAGTTTGAGGTCAGAGAACAGTTTGAGGTCGTTAAGGAGACTGTTGTGGTGGGTTCAAGGGAAGGGCATACTATCATTAAAAATGTAGGTTTTGCTTTAGTTCTGGGATTTTGGGGGTCTTGTGTGGGGTTTGGGGATATGGCCTTTGCTGCGGGTCATTTGAGGATAATTCACAGTAAACTTGAGCTGGCACAGCTGACCACTCGGCCTGGGTGTGTCTGCTCTCCGAGCCTCATGGCTCAGCTTGCAGCATATAGACATTTGGGGCCTGTGTGGGCTCTAGTACCACTAAAAATACATGGTGCTGGACAACATGTTCAACAGGTTGATACAGGGGATTGGCAGGTGGGACACGTGGGGAGTTTCTAGTATGATGTCCAGCTGTTTTGCAGTTGTTGGACGGTAAGTTTAGGGTTCTGAGGGGGAAGGTTTGTGATTGACACCACGTTTACCTGGTATACAGACGCCTTGGGCAAGTCTAGGCACACGGTGCAGCACAGCACTGAGTACAGTCTCTCCTCCAGCTTTCCTGACTCTCCCTCGGGAATTTTCATCCTCTTCTTGGGTGGCTCGTCTGGGTCAGGTTCGGGCCCTTCTCGCCGTATCCCGACCTCCTCCTGCATGGCTGCGACCCCGGCGACAGCCTCCGCCGCTGCCCCCACGGCCCCGACCCCCAAGCCGGCCGAGGAGGAGCCAGGGGCGGCCGCAACGCCCACGTCTCTCTCTTCCAGTGAAGACATGGCGATGAATTTCTAGAAATGTCTGAGGTGTACCTGCCGCGACCAGGCTGAGCCTGAAATATTAGCAGGTTAGCTCAGGGCTAGCTTACAACCTGTCAAGCTAACGGTCAGCTGACAGCTAGCTAACGTTAGCTAGGCTAACGCTACGGCAGCAGGCTGTCAGAAAGGAATGCAGGCTAACTTATTATTATTAATGCTAACCTCCACTTACGAACTTGGTATTCAACAAGCCAATGATTGTGTAATAACGAGATCATGTGCAAAATGTAATTACGACTTAATTAAACGTTGACTAGTTTTGTTGACTTACAGTGAGGCTAGCAGACTATGCGGCTAGCTACGTTGACAAAAACACAGCAGTCCTCTCCCTTTGCCCAGGCAGAACAAAAACAACTCAGGCGTCTCTCAGCTGTTGTTGTACTCTCGACGCCGTTATTCGCAATGACAGCAGATTACAACGATGTGCACCACCGGCCCAGCTCGGCTGCTCGTCTAACGTCCCTGCTCCGGTACCGGCTGACTGTCCACGGGACCCACGGGACCTGTCGGTGATTAAAGCCGCGGCTAGAGACAGTTCTGCTGGGACTCGTCTCTCTGGCTACACAGCCATCTTTGTTTTTTTCCTGTCCGTCTCCCCCGACTTCACCCTGCGCAGCCTTTACGACTCCGGGTCAGATTCGTTAGTACACAGGCAGCTCCTCGATCGTGGCTAATAATAGAAGTTACGAATTTAAAAGTAAATATTTTTGCGTGTATCTGTAACGGCCCCTATGTGCCAGTAAGTACTTGAGCACGGCCGTGAATTGGCTGACAGCGGAATGTTTATTGTGGCAGATGACTTGGGGTATTTAAAGAGTTTTTAAAGGCGCATGCGTAGTGAGCACCTGCGGGTCAGTGAATGGCAGGACTTGAAAGGTGACCAAAACATGATATGCGACAAATTTAGGCCACGCCAACAGAGGACGCATCCTTTATACATCCATACTGTCGATGCTGCAGACCTTAACAGCACTCTGTGTGACATCAAAAACTTTCAACGCAACTTTATATAAAAAACAAAAAAAAACAAACAAACAAAAAAAACACTATGTTTCCTCATGTCCTCTGAAGTGGTTTGCCTGGTTTAAGGAACCAGTTTTTTTTGTATGTGTGTGTGCTAAGAATGCTTGGATTCTTCAGCGAGAAACACAGGTTGATCGAAGAAAGCTTTATCTGCCCTTGGCCACTGATACTAGGTCAGAAGCATTTATAGGCTTATTCATCCCTTCAGTGCCCCAGATATGCGGCTTTAAAGCCTCAGGGGCTGGGAGGGGTGCATGTCTATACAGGCTGGGGGGGCTGTGTGTGAGTGCTTTAGGGTAGGTGGGGCAGGATGTCAGAGTGTCAGCTGTCTGCAATCGGGAGGGACAGGACTAACCACTCCCATTGGAAGGACAGATATGCCTTATTTGGTCTGTGTGGAATGGCGAGAGAGCCATACCACCCTCAGCTATGCACACATATTTTACCCAGGAGCTGTATGTGGTCACACTTTGTCCTGTTTGCAGATTGCAAATTCACTGGACGTTAGTCATCAAACAGTTACATTGCCAGTAATCAGGACTATTAATCCAAGTCAGCTGAAGAAAATTCATGCAAGAAACACGCTGTCAGAACGATGGCGTTGAAGAGTTTAGTAAACATGGCAAACTTTTACCAGGACTAAAACAAAAAAAAGTTCTCGGTACAGGTGATTTGAGTTTATGCTTGTATAGTAAACAGACATCGCTAGGTAAATGATACTAGCACAGACTTCTAGGAATATAAAAAGAGGATGGGTCAGTGTGTGGTCACACAAGCAATCAAAAATAGCCCCCACTAGTAATGGCAGATACAATAACATCCTCAAAGTTAAACATGGTCTGCAGACACAAATAGAAAAGAACAAAAATTAAACACTTCACAAATGTACTAAAAAGTATTCTCTTGATTACACCGCAACATTTGAAGCAATGACAAACTGCAAATATGTCCTGCTTGATCAACTAGCGTTCACAGTCGTCCTCTTTGTAATCCCACACTGACACATTCCTCGGTCATTACACAACATGTCATGATACATGTCAGGATAAATGGATTACACAATTTATGAGATTTATCTAGCCTCATTAATCACAGCCTATTCAACCCCAGGAGAGTAAATCGCATCATCTGCAGGTCATTCAAGGATTCAGCCACAGAGAAATCAGCTGTATTGTCCGGAACAATGAAACTGAAGAGTCCGATCTAATCACGCAGGAGATTGACGGCGAGGTCAAGATTGTGTTGTTGGTTGGGTGATGGTGGTTTGAATGTTCGGCTCGTTACGGGTTTCGGCTGGTTGGTTTCGGGCGGTGGCTGTGGTGGGGTTGTATGATGAAGAAGCTGCCACCCGGTTGGAGGATGGGTGATGTTGCGTTGCGTGACCTGCCGTTTTTTGTTGGGAGTATGTAGGTGACGGTTGTTGGCTGTTTTGTTTTGATTGTGTCTTAAACTGAGGTGGAGGGTCGGTTTGGGCTGCAGGGTCACCCGGGGGATTGACACCGACACCCGGACTGACTGGACTGCCTGGGTTATAGTCTGTGTTTGACAACTTGGAACCTGAATCCTGTCTGTCTGTAGGTGTGGCCCCTGAAGGTGTGTGCACTTTGATCTGTGAAGCCTGAGCTGTAATTGCTTCTTTGGACTGTTGCTGTGGTGGTCTCTCCTCATTTTGTCCTCGTCCTGTGTTCATCTCATGTCTGCTGAGCTCTTTGCGAGTGATTTCTCCCTCGTCACTCCTGTTTCCTGGTGTTTTCTCTGTCATCACCACTGCTGCATTGGTCTGGACATGTCCCTGGACTGTGTCTGGTTCTGCTCCAGTATCCGCTGTGCTCCTGTGAGTTTTGTCTGTGAGTGCCCTCTGGCTGCAGGTTGAGGCCATAGCTGTCACCCAGGGATTCTGCAGGGTCTGCTGTGCGTTCAGCCTCACTGTGGGATCCGGCTGAAGCAGAGCCCTGACAAGACCTCTGGCATCTGCACACAAACACACACAACGGAATAAGCAACTGATTATTTATTCAGTAGTTTGTAAGTATGGGAATTTGTACAGTATTTATCTTGTCACCGTCTGAGATGGGGTCCCAGTAGGGGGACAGGAAGTGGAGTTGTCCCTGTTTTATTAGCTGAAACAGCTCCTCCTGGTCCCGATCGCGACTGCGAAATGGAGGAAATCCACACAGCAGGATGTAGAGAATAACACCCAGAGCCCATACATCCACTGCAACACCATAGCCTGTTGGATCAAACCCAAACAAGGAAATATTACAGGAAGAGTTTGAAAACAAGAAACACTCATAATTAGTGATGCGAAGATAACAGTACTAACCTGTCTCACAGAGAATCTCTGGGGCTACATACGTGGGTGTGCCACATATGGTGAAGACTGGTTCAGTCACAACCATGGCAAGTCCAAAGTCTCCCAGTTTCAGCCTACAGATGCCAGCGGCTACACACTCTATCTAATGGAGGGAACAAAAAAAACAAGATACAGACAGGAACAGAGTCACGCACAGAGGCAGAGTTGAGATCAGATTTTTAAAATTCAAGTGCCTCCAAGGGCACCCAAACGCTTGCACCTGAATGCAGTGTGGCACAGTTTGACTTTTGAATTTTAATGAAAGTTTTGAAGAAAAGAATATCATAATATGAATCAAAGTTGCTGCTGTTTTGTGAGGTAAACTGCTTTTTAAATCCGCCTATGTAGGATCTCTAATTATTACTTTTTTTCATAATCTACAAATATTGGGCAGAGTGACCAATAATGCAGGTAGTCAGAACTCGGATCCAACTTTTTCTAACTTGTCTCTCTAGTCTTCCATATAGTTTCATCTTCAAAATACAACACAATAGCTGGGTGCCTACTTTTGGTCCCCGTGGTTCACTGCTAATTTTAAGTTACGGCCCTCCAGGGGAACATGTCTCAGCACCCCTGGTCTGGATAAAAGTGAGTGAAATAGATCTGACTTTTGTCACATTTAGTAAGATTATTAACAAAGAACTGATTTAGATTTTCGGTTGGATTTTCCATTGAAATAGAAAATGTATGGATATTTTTTATTTAGAGATCCCCTGCAGGCATGTTTTAAGATGTATCTTAAATAATTCACCTCGATTAGTAATGGGTTTTTGATATGATTAAAAAAAATAAAACTTTGTTGAACCCTTGAATGTATGATTATGCAAATATGTCTCCAACAGAAAAGCTCATTCTCGGTGTTTGCATAATGAAGCAGGTTTCAACATCCACTTGTGTTTGGAGAATACTGAACCAGGACTGATCTCCAAACTTTTTTGGATGCCACAAATCATGCTTTTAGGACCGCCTCTTAAGATCAGATATTCCATGAGCACAGAAAAAATGTTCACTTTCAGCTATAAATGTGTTAAACTCCATATATGTAGCATATCATTAGACAAGAAAATGAACTGGTAATTAATCATTTTGCCTTCTAAATATTAAAGCCACTACTCATAGAATTCAACTTCTACCTATAGCACCCCCTAGTGGCAGTACAAAAAATGTCTAAACTTTATATAAACTCAAAGCAATTCGTCAGAACGATTTAAATATATAATAACAATAATCATAGACAAATTCACGTCATTCTGAAATCACACTGATCCTCACCAGCAGGTTTTCTGGTTTGAGATCTCGGTGGACGATACTTCTGCAGTGGATGTAGCTCAGAGCTTCACTCATGTCCGACACCATTAGTCCTGCCTCCGCCTCTGAAAACTTCCCCCTATCGCTGATGGCCTCAAACAGATCCCCCCCGCTCACCAGCTCCATCACCAGGTAGGAGTGAGTGTGTGTGTGGTGGTGCGTAAACAGCCGCACTATGCGCGGGTGACATAGGCTACCCAGGAGGCTCAGCTCGTTCTGCATCATGTGTTCTCGACCAATCAGCTTGGAGCGCTCGACGATCTTCACGGCCAGGGCTTGTCCATTGTCACGACGACGACACTCTCGCACTACTGCGAAGTTGCCGTCTCCGACCAACCGTCCGATTTCATAGCAGCGCTCGATGTCTGCCAGAATAACATCACTGCCACCTGAGGGAAGGTCAAAAGTCGTCCTCTGCTGTGTGTCCTCGTGTATTTGACCCACATCTGGAGGTGGATCTGAAAGTTGTAACTTGGCAACACTCTTCTCCTCCTCTCTGCTGATTGGTGGAGGAGGTGGAGGGCTGATATGAACGTGCACTTTTCTCACTTCCTGTTCTGTGTAAGGACTTCCTTTCTGCTTCCTCGACACAGGAGGAAGCGGGACCTTCCCTGACAGTGGATTGACCCGCTCTGGACCCTGATGTTTAACTCGCCTTACTAAACAGTTTTCACACAGTGTGGGAGAGGGTAAGTCTGCTTCTCGGAGACCTTCCTCATGTTTAAACGGACCAATGACAGAAGGCTGTCGCTCCCTGACCCTGCCCCTCACACGCAGTCTCTGCAGGTGGTTGGGCAGGTGAGCAGGTTTTCTGTTCTTTTTATGACACTTTTGATCATCTGAGTTATAATTCTCAGGCTGAAGTGCGTCTATATGGTGAAGCGAACGCGTATTGTTATGATTTTTGATGTGTGTATTTGTGTCCTCTTGTGTCTCTTGGTTAGTCTCGCTGCTTTCCGTCCCCTCGCTGTATCCGCTGTCGGCTTTAGCTGCTTTATCCGGTGCTGGACGAAGTCTTTTCTCCCAGGCCCGCAGAGCTTCAGCCCGGTAATGGGAATGTTCTGGAAACAGCTCCTCCAGAGCCTCCTGCACACCGCCCAGGTCTGGACGAGCCTTCCCCAGCGCCAGGAAGGCCACCTCACCTCGGAAGAAATCACAAACCCCTTTCACCTATGAGGGGGAGATAAAATTGCAATTTTAGACGGATCAGGATGACTGAGGCCCCTTACATTTTTTAGTACCTTAACGTACCATTATGAAGTAAACGTTCATAGTAATAGCTATAGATTAATGACACTGTCAGAGCTTACATTCCTTCCTTATAAATCACGCTTTCAATATGCCATGTTGTCTGCCACCAGATGTTAAATCGCTCAAGAAAATGGAGGCTGAGATGTTCCCCCAATTTAAGTTTACTGTACTTATTTTATTTTCAAGCAATGCTGCAAAACTGAGGTGCTAAAACTGCTAAATGTCTCTTTTCATATCCTTAAAGAGTTAAGAGTTTCAGATTTTAATGTGATAGAGGAAAACAACCTCAATGCAGTGCAGTATGACAGCAGAGAGAGGAGAGGTGCCTCTAGGAGAGAGCAACTTTACCTGATACTGAGGATCATCATTAAGGAGCTTTTAGCTTCATTGCATGCAAGCTGGGAACAAACCGTTTCTAAAGAGGGGTGGGAATCACAGAGTCACTCGCTATATGATTCATTAAAACGTTGCTCAAATTAATTGAATTTGCCCCACTCAATAGACAGGTGTCAGCTGAAGATCAATCCATGATGTGTGTTAAGCCCAACAGGGCAGAGTGGAACAGTTCCCTGGGGCCCCATAACTTCAGGAGCCTTGAAAGCCACCATGTTTCAACTTGTCTGAGCCAATTTAACTGACCAGCTACATGGGAACACCTTACATGAAAACAGCCTTAATGTGTCTCCCGCTGTGTTGCCTGATCTTGTGGCTCTGTCATTAAGAAGGACTCCATGTAACAATGTGTCAAGACCTTCATTATTGTTGTTTTATACATCATAGCAAAGCTCAGGCCTGGTAGCATTTCAGCATGGAAATCACTGAAGAAGTTGCAGAGTGTGTGGGAGAAATGTGGGAGTAGTAATTCAAGGCCCATTAGGGAGTTTTTTTACCTCCGGACTCCCTAGCAGGTTAATGTGGCCGCGGTTGAGCCTCACCTCTCGTGCGTGGGTCGTGTACAGGCGTGTGACCCTGGCTCTGTGCCAGCGAGGAAACCCCAACGCCTCGGAGATATCAAGTAGCAGTTGCTCGAAGGACACAACGCCCCTTCGGTTCAACAGGACAGTTACCTTTGAAAACAGAGTAAACATAACAGTTAAGAAGTTGCAGCTGTTAACAACTGAGTTTAGCTTTTCTAATGAGGAAGCCTTCATAAAGCTTTGTAAGCTGTAACTAGTGTCTTTAATAGTGGTTAATAAATCAATTACTCATGTTTGATGGGTCTGTTGTCAGCAATAAATGAGAAGAACATTTGGGTTACCAGGTTGTGAAAGTCTCTTTGCCTGGTTTAGGGGTCTTTTTGACTCGTTAGTTCATCAGGAAAACAGCTATGATGGACTGCCAAATGGGAAAAACACCTTCAGCAAAATAAATCTATCAACAAAATATTAACATTTATAGCTACAAACATTTAAAAGTAGAGTAAACATAATCAAAAAGGATTTGTCAGAACCTCTTAACCCAAGCGTTGTCCTTTTTAAGACCTTATAACTAATCTATGAAGTATAAGTAAAAGATGAATGAGCCACTGATAAAGCTATTAGTCTATGAATCCTTTGTGAATACTACTTTGTCTCAAGTGGTACAGTAAAATGGTAAATATGGAGTTCACCTTGCGTAGCGTGCTTTGACCACAGGGCCGGACGATGGTGACCAGACGGGGCCTCTCGGCGCTCTCCTCTGCATGCCGGGTGTGGAACAGAGGGATGTGAGGAGGAGGAGGAAGAGGGAAGAGGGACCTGTGAACCTGTCCCTTTGGGTGGGGGGGAATGGGCCATGGCTGGGGTGCCCCACCTGCGTGCTTCAACAAGGGGACCGGAGGAGCTGAAGCAAAGACAAAGACAGAAAGCGAGAGGCGGATTATTGAAAGTGGTCTTAATAACGCTGACGTCAGGCGCCATTGTTTTTCTTCTAGACCTGTGTACAAAGAGAAACTCATAAGTAACACAACACCAGTTCCTCATTCTGTGCGTGCGTGTGTGTCTGTGTGAAAACAAATCCGGCTGATGAGATTTGAGTGTTTTCCATCACATGGAGTGCAAGGGCCATTCGAGATTCTTCAAGCACCTTGCCCCACTGGTTGAATTATTCAAGCTTCCTTAAGTCATGCAAACCCACACACAACTTAACAAAAGCTTGGTTGACCTGGTTTGGGCTCAGCTGGATCTACATGATTAATGAAGCATTAGAGACACACAGCATCTTTGACGTTTCACTTTCTGGCACTGAGGGAGACACAGAGATGCCATCCGTCCAGTCAGTGGGGGTTTGTTTTTTTGTTTTGTTTCCAAATGCGGAACAACAGACAGAAACACAAGACCCCTATAGCTCTAACATGACCAGGCCCCCCTTTAACAAGACACCACTGGCCCCCTGAGTGTGAGCAACAGCACACACACACGCTTAACAATAAAAGCTTTTCACAGTGGATGCAGAAAAACTCCACGTCCTTCAGCTTAAACATCTCATAAAAAGCCAGCTGCGGCAGGTCACGGAAGTCTGAATCAGCCTTTTCTCCTGGGTCCTGGGGCCTTTGAGGGCCTTTGTGTGTCTGTTTGTGGAAAGGTTTTTTGACTAAACTAAAAATTAAAAGGTGTGAAAAACATTTTAATTAACTGAAAAAAAAACATTCTAGACTTAAGAAAAAAATAAGTATATAATAAGAAACTATATTATACATTTAGCTAACTAACTACAGTTACATAAAAATATATATATACAGGAAATGTTGTTAGTATTAGTCTTGGTCAACTTTGTCAACTTTGTCAAAAAAACAAGCATGAGGAAAGAAGTGGTACATGTGTCAATTCAATGAGTCTGAACTTTTTAATCTCACCCCTGATAAATATGCTCATCTGATAATAATAATAATAATAATAATAATAATAATAATAATAATAATAATAATAATAATAAAACAATAATAATGATAATTATTATAATTATTATAATTGTAAAAAAACTCAAATTAATAATTAAACTGATACTAAACTAAAAACTATGACTAAACTAAACCAAAACTGAACGACAAAACGACTAAATGACAAAAGTAGCAAAAGAACTAGCAAACCCACTCTGGAAACTAAAATGAAGACAACATTTTTTAGACTGAATAGAATAAAAACTAATAAAAAAGACAAAACTATAATTATATGGGGTGGATGATCATTTCAGGACCCTTCCCACAGCCTAGACAGGGGTCATATAAATCAGCTATATTTTAAATTCTACAATAAGAACTTGCCTGTAACAGTAAACATCTAAAAGATTTTAACTCTATAATTAAAATCTATTCATTTCCACCACGCACTCACCTGCCATCCTGCATTTAGCGTTACGTGCCGCCGCCTCACATCCATAGCGGGCTCTCTGTGAGGGCGTCATGACTTTCCCAAACACCGCCTGAACTAAAACAACTCCGCGACATTTATTTTTCACCAGCTAACTTTTAATTCCCGATAAGTTGCTGCCGCGATGTCCTCCTCTGTTCGCCTCCAGTGGAGGTAACGGGACGCGCTGTGAGATGAGCCGACCTGCTGTGGCTACAACGGTTGCCATGGATACACGTCAAGTTGGACGGCTGGCGGAGGAGAGAAAACCCCGGAAGCGGAGCGGTTTGGCAATCAAAATAAAGTATTTTTAATATCTGAACGTCGTCCTGTGGGTGGCTTTTCTTGCTTTCTGAATAAATATGTGGTTGTCATCTACTCAAACCGCATTAATACGGATATTTTCTGCTATCAGCGGACTTTAGGTTTGACGAAAGATGGCAAAGATTATCAAAGAGGTTTTATGTTGAACTTTCTGACCGGAAGTGTTTTGTTTTAGCCAGCTTGTTGAGATTAAAGCGATGAGGCTGGTTCAGGTGAGTGAGAAGAAGTTTCTGGTACATTTCTTTGATTTATTTATTAAAGCGCCTGTTCAATGATCTAAATGTAACTCTATTTAAGAAAAGCGACTGCCTACCGCAGCGCAGCGTTCATACTGTTGCTGTGCTCTGACATGACAACAACTCCTCTTTCTTCTGGTGTTTGTCGTCGTTTGGTGCATTAGCACAAATGGAACCGCTGGCGCTGCATCTTAATCACCTCGGACAAGACAGATAAAAAACAAATGCGCCAGTTTCTCTGACTTTCTAAGTGGTGCCAATGCCATCAGCACACTGCCAGGTAGGCCTGTGTTTGAATAGTAAATCAACTGCCCTAATTCAAGTTGGGCCCATTTTTATTTTATTTTTTTTTTTTTTATCATTCCTTTGTCCATCTATCAAACCTAAAGCGATCAAGTGCAGAGGATGTAAGAATGATGTGGAGCATTCTGGAGGCACTGGTTCCCAGTCTGAGGGTTGAGGCCCCCACAACCTCACAAGGATGTGATTGAGGGGTTTTGACATTAAAATCAGTGGAATGGGGGATAAACAAATTTCCAGTCATGGAAAGTAACATACTACATTTACTCAAGTACTGTACTAAAGTACAATTTTGAAATACTTCGAGGTACTGAGTATTTCCATTTTCTGCTACTTTATAAATCCAATCCACTCTAATCTGGAGGCAAATATTCAACCTTTACTACACTATATTTATTCATTAACTTTAGTTGCAAGTTAAACTACATTTTTAATTTATTTCATGCATTTCATGCACTTTTACCTGTACTTTTGATACTTAAGTTCATTTATTGACAGAATAGTACCTTTGATAGAGATGAGATGAGACTGAATGATTGAATGAACTCATATTCTGTCGTGCGTTTTTTTATGACTCTGATGAAAGCGGAAATGTCAAGTTGTCTTTACAGTGGTGCCGAAAATAACAACACTTGCAAAACCTAGGGGGGAAATACTGTCTGTTACCACTTCTACAATTTTGACATACTTGGGTCTTTCTTTGTCCTGTTACTTTATACTTCCACTCCTCTGCATGTATTTCATATATTGTACCTAGTTACAATTTACTTTGCAGATTCAGTGTTGATAGACCATTACTTGTGACTTACAACCAATGACTCACTGAGTGAGACCACTACAGTCAGTGATGGAATATAACTCAGTACCTTTACTCAAGTCCTGTACTTAAGTACAATCTTTAGGTACTCCACTACTTTAATTTGATCATTTTAGTTACTAGTTACTTTGCAGAGTGCATGCTGCATCAGGGCAAACGCACATTTGTTCATGTATAATTTACTTTTACTTATACCTTTGATACTTAGGTACATGTATTGCCAGAAAAGTACCTTTAACGCTCAACGCTGTAGTGGTGTGTTTTTAAATTGATTTATTTTATCTGTGATAATTGATCAAAAAACATTCATTCTGATAACAAGTTAAATGCTGAATATCCATTCCAGGCTGATAATCACTCGACCCATAGTATACACAGTGTATAGATACATGTGAAAACAAGCCTTTGTGGAATAGTGCTTCTGATACTTATGTACAATAAATATCAAATACTTAAATAATATCATATACTTTTAATCATGCACTGTTGACATGGGTGACTTCTAGCAAAAGAGTAAAAAATCTCTTTGAAATTAGAAAAAAAGAATACCTCTCACAAACCCTCAACATAGACTATTGTATGTATGGGGCTATTTGTGACTCCACCTTTTGTGAAAATCAAAGGGCGTCACTTTTTGTTGATACAGTGTGTTGATACACTTTTTTCTACAGTCTTCAAACTGGTGATGCGGAGATTGTATCAGGTCAGAGTAGATCAAATAGTTATGTAACGGCTCATCAAAATTAATTTAATCTCAATTGTAAGTTAACATTTCTTGGTGCTATTTTATTTTTATTTTTTTAGCACATTCTAAATTAATAATGCTTTTAAAAAGTAATGGAGACAAAATTGGTCATTGCAAAATGTGGTGTTGACAAAGTTAAACCCTAACCCTAACCCAGTTCACTGAAGGACATGTCTTCACTACTGTGTCCTCAATGCTAGCTACTGCTGTTGTGAAATCTGTCTCTGTGTCAACTGGAGAGTTAGTCAAGGATAAAAAAAAAAAAAAAGTAAAAAATGCCTCACTTCTCACACAGTGCCTTTTGTATTTCAGTGACTGGAAGACAGTTATGTGTAAAATCACTCTGACAGAGGGGGGCGAGGGACCGCCACCCTGAGGGGCAGTTACTATAGTTTCACTGATGGAATCCAATACTGTGCCTCTCTCTCTCTCTCACACACACACACACACACACACACAGTGTCCGGTTGATCTTTTAATACGCTGCCCCCCGTGGCTCTGTCTCCAGGGATACTGTTAATATTGGATCAGGAAGCAACAACTCCTATTCCGGCTTCTCATCCTGGACTCAACACTGAAACTCAACGGTGTCTGCGTATGTGTGTGAAAACAAAAGTGTTGAATAGTGCTAGTCCTCGATCACTGATTTCTTTTTTCCATCATAGTTTACGGAGTGTTTTCTTCTGCATTCTACACCTTTAATACCGAGTGTGAGACTCGGAGGAGGTGAGGGGAGACGGACAGGTGACGACAGGAGTCCACAGAACAGATGACATTAGCCTCCTTGTGATCATAGAAGGACCATCAGAATCAGAACGCCACATTGTTTCATCTTTATAAGGTTATGGTGAAATTGAGTTGGGCTCCTGGTGGATTCATGTTCATTATGTGCTGTTTGGGGGTCATTATGTGATTTTACAACACTAAAGTTTCTCACTATATAATCATAAGAGCACTGTTTCTGTTTTGGCAACAAAAAAACAAATAATATTATAGTGGTAATTTTTTGTTGCAATATTGAAGTACCAAAACAATAAGGGCTCTGTTACAACCAAGGGGAAAATATAAACTAATTGGACACTACAAGGGTCTGGCCACCAGGGGAGGCAAGTGCACATACTATATGTTCCAGTATCCAAAGTGGTTCCCTGGAAGAACTACCCGCCTGCATAAACATGAGTCCATTTATCTAAACACTACATCATAGTGCAGTTTTAGAGATTAAGTTGTCAAATGCTTTCATGGTGTTCAGTGTTAAGATACAGGTTTGATTCCGATAGCATTCTGTACACCATAACATTTTAAAAAGAGGGGGAGAAATCTGACAGACTATCTCAGTGAGGCGTCCTTGAATAAACCTATCCAGCAACGTCTTTCCTTTTTTTCCCCCCAACTTGTTGCAGGCCCAGCAGAGGATTTAGAGAGCAAAATGCAATCTTAGGCTCATCTGCAGGGAGGTAACACAAAATACACACAAAAACTGTACCTTGCAGTTGTTCTGTGTGTTGCCAGGTTGGGTTCTAATCCTCCTCAAGTCAAGTCAAAGCGTTTATTGTCATATGCAAAGTTAAAAACAAGTTTCCCGATACAGTGAAATGTGTCCTTTGCCCTCCACTCTGAATGCTGTTGTACAATGAAACATGAGGTATATGTTATATACTATAAAAAAAAAGTATTGAAAGAAAACACTAGATTAAAAAAGAAATGGAATGAAGCATTTGATCTTTGTGGAAAACAGCTGCAGAACATCTGGACAACTTATATAAAATATAAACTAAAAGTGCATATTTAGAAGTCTTATGTAACTTTCTGTCTGGTTGCTTAAGCACTGCTTGGATCAGGGAGTCTGAATGAGTGGGGATAGAAGCAGACCGAAAGGCTGCAGAATGAATGACTGAATGAACAAGTGTGTGTTAAAGAAGAGGAGTGGCGATATCCAGATGCATATGTCGTTGTATTATTCAAACAGTCACACGCAGATGTGCAGGAAAGCCTCAAGAAAAGCTGGGAGATATATCAACATTCCTCGGTTTATGGCGTTCCCACTTGTCCTTTAACTGCTCTAGGGCTGAACTCTGTTCAGCTTCTCAGGCTGACAGGTTTCTGCTTATGTCAGCTCAATGTATTTACTCTCTCTCTGTCTCTCTCTTTCTCACAAACGCACACATATACTCTTACATACACAGACACTTACAGATGCCCACGTGCGTACAGTCATGCGTTAAAGACAAATACAGGCTGTGCAGGGTTCACCAGCACAGTATAGGGGCCATAACCACGTCTGAGGTCAAAAAAATCAAGAGCAGTCTAGCCTGAAAAATTGATTTTGTTATGTACACATTGATCAAAGTTCAAGTCAATAGGAAGGAAAAGTCAGCACAAACAAAAACGTCACTCATGTAACTGCTCATACATCCGGCTTAGCTCATGTGATGTAAGTTATTATTTAGCTAAAGCTTTCATGATAAATGTATCTTGAGGACGGTGTGTTCTTGTCTGAAACTTTCAGAGAAGATCCAAATGTTTGTGAGTTATGACCACAAGTGGCATCCCAGAGCGCTATATCATAAGATTGCGTAAGAACAAACACATATGTTGAAAAACTTCAGTTGCAGCCACAGACAGCCTGTGAACATATTCTAGTCCAGAGCTCAATGATTCCGACCTTTCACCTCCTCTCTCCCCCCTCTCCCCCCGTTTTTCCATATGTCTCTCTCACACCTGTTAGTGTCAAATGTGGAGATCCATGCACGCCAAAGATTCGTTCCATCACACACACATATGTGCCTGTTTAGACACACCAAAAGACCGGAGGGAAGGGAGGATTGGAGGACAAGGGCAGTGGGACAGGGTGTGTAACATGGTGTGATGTGATGTAACTGCATTCGTTATTGACTTTTTGTTCCCCCTGATCCCTTAATGTGTGTTTGTTATTACACAACTTCCAGAGATCACCAGACCATCTGCAGATGGGGAAATTTTGTCAGAGAACCGTGAGACAGAGCAATGATAAGTGGACATTTGTGCTTGAGAATGAATGCAGCTGTGTGTGTGCTCCAGTACAATCTATGTGTGTGAGGACAGACTTGAATATAAGGGAAGGAAATTTATGGCAAATGAGATGAGACGTGTTGGCCTGTCCCCATCATTAAGTCTTCAAAGGATTCTTTGAGGGAGACTTGGCCGATGGTTAAGTTTAGAATATACTTAATCAATTCAACTGTTAAGTGTGACATTTTGGGAAATACATGAGAACATAATTCCACTCTTATGTCCGTGCGCTAAATATGAAGCTAGAGCCAGCAGCTGGTTTAGCTTTGCTGAAGAAATAGGCCGAGAAATAGTCGCTCATAGAATCACAACTTGTCATTCTTATGCTTTAGCAGTTTTTGTATAAATTAAATAAATGACATGCTCTGTGTTAATGAGCTGTGGGGGTGCTGTTTTCCCCTGACTCCAGCCTTTATGCTAAGCTAAGCTTATCAGCTGCAGGCTGCAGCTTCTTATCTACCGTCTAGACATGAGAGTGGTATCAGTATTCTCATCTATTGGGAATGCAGTATCCTGATTGTTTGTCTGAGTGACATAAATCTGTTAACAGTCAACTCTCAGACGGCCAGAAAAAGCTGCTCCTCAGCTTCTAGTGAATTTTAGGGCCCAGACACCCTGAACGACATCATAGAACTAAGTGGCAAAGAAGCTTGACTGTTGCACCGCCCCACTTCGCCTCTTTCTTTTCCTAAAAGCTAGACTTGAACACACCGCAAAGACTACAGCTAACGTCCAGCTAGCTCGTATCTTCTATTCTTGCATGAACTCTCCATACTGCCAGCGAAGTCTGTCTTCGTCATTTAGAAAGGAAAACTGAAGGACTGCAGACAGAAACTGTTGCTATGATAAACCAGCGTGTTTTAACACCACTCTCATAAATATAGCCTCTTCTAATCGAGAATATGTCTGATAAAAAGTTGAGTAGAACTAGAGACAAGGCAGGCACAGAAATTAAGGATAAACCGTGCTGAATAGGTGAAATGGCGCTCAGCGACAGCCCCAACATTGGCCGACACCAGACCATCAGCCTGCTGAGTCAGGGCCATTAGGATTTCACTAAAATTTGGTTTTAGATCGCTTTTTTTTAATTACATTTTAGATTTTTTTCTCTTTAACATTAAATGAACAAAATTGTGTATCCAACAATCAAAGTTGAAAGTTGAAAAATCTAAGGGTCAAACCACCCTGGCGCCCCGCCTTTATTGGGACTTTGGTGTAGGTGTGGACTTATCACACTTGATTCACACTGACGAGCAAACAACCCCCACCTGGTGTGGGACCGCGTCCTATTTTGATTCAAATGTTGTTTTAAACGACTCTGAAAAAAGTTTCAGGGCATGTGAAGGATTGTAGCTAGGCTATTTCCTTTTGATGTGCTGTTATGTAATTCTATTCCCACCATAATTATCTTCTTTAACATATACATATATACATATGATTATATATATATAGATATAAAGGGAGAAAGTAAGTAGAGTAAGTTTATACTGATCCACCCTTACATTTTTTTAAAGACCGTATATGTCCCCGCCTCTTTTAAACAAAAAGTGTCCTTGCATTCCTTGCATAATATATTTGCCAGACGGATCAGTTCATTATTGGTTTTGATCTTCGACATGTTGACGACAAGTAAAATATAGAATATCACAAGGTTTATCAAGTGCAATGTCCTCCTAAACAACAAAACATGTTTGTGTGTCTGTGTGTGTGTGTGTGTGTGTGTGTGTGTTTGCGTGATTGCCAAATAGCACTGTAGTACGTTTCCCCAGCCCCCGAGCTAACGCCCTTATTCATGACTGCAGCTCACTGTGCTATCACGTGCCTGTGTGTTTACAAGTGTTCGCACAACAAACACACACACACACACACAGTGCTTGTCACCTCGGCGCGGCGGTTCAGGTCAGCAAAAGTCAGACAAGCACAGAACTGAAAACTGAAGCAGGTGGAAAAGCAAGTGAAGAGGCTAAAGTAGCAGAGCGATGACAAGGGCAGAGAGGACTATCAGGAAATTCTTCTTCACCTTCAACCCCCCATGTTAGAAAAAAAATCAATCACTACCCCCTGTCTCCCCATCCCCCTTCCCATCCCCCCAGGCTCAATCTGTTTTTCTTCTCCTTGTCTCCCTGACAGCGGGGGGTTTGTTCATCACCCCCCCCCCCTTTTCTTTTCTTTACTCTGCCTTTTATTCTCTAAAGCTTGGGTGGATTTCATCACACTGGCCTGTTGCTCTCACTGATCCTCACTCTCTTTCTTAAATTCAAGATTTCTTTGCTGATATGGCCGTGAACAAGTAAAGTTATCAGCAGTAATAGTTCAGAATGTAAAAAAAAAAAATACCACATACGTATACACAATACTAGGGGTAGACTGATTATGGGTGACGATATATATAATCATGGTAATTATTGAATTTTATTGCCAATAAAATATATTCATTTTCTAACTCACCCAGTGAGTCATTGGTTGCAAGTTGGTATTGACTGCCGTTGCAAAGACAACCTGACATTTCCGTTTTCCTCAGAGTCACAAAAAACCACAACACAATGGGTTCATAAATCATTCACTCTACAACAGGAATTGGTTGCCGGTTGACCTTCCTTGTCGTGGGTGACAAAATTGTATCATGATAGCGAGGCTTATAACGAACCAGTGTAAATGCAGATGGTGTCATTATTAGATATCCATGACATTGTGCGATCAGCATTTACTTCGCGATGATACGCTGAAGCAGAAAACTTGTCAGCCAGCTCAAGGACAGTACTTAAGTAAATTGTAACGACGCCAAGATTCACATGTTTATTGCAAATATACATTAGTTCAAAATATTGGCTATCATCTCCTTGATTACTATAACCAGTATCTTTATCAGCTCGATAATCTCATACAGGTCGATCTCTACTTGACTTCAGGGGTTTTCAAAGTCTGAGACTGCTTGGAAGCTTGGAAAAAGTCGCCCCCCTCACCCACCTTGTTAACTCTCTACGCTTAGTTGGCCTTCACTAACTTCCTGGACGGGATCATGATTGTTGTGATCCCACAGACTCTCAACTGTGGAGCCGAGATAGCCCAATTTTGCTGTTCGACACAACATCAAAAACACAAAAAGGCCGGTCTGAGAGCATTCTTTAGTTCTTGACTCTAAGGAATGACATAATTTAACTTTCTGTTTAACCACATCACACACATTTAGGGTATTCTATGCGTATTCTATTGTAATAACTGATAGTGTGAAACACTACCCTCCCTTCGGATACCTATGCACGCCACACAACTACATTCCTGAACTACGCAGCAAACAAAACATTCCAAAAACATGTAGTTCACACTTAAACATGCTTCAGTTGTGTGGTAGCCAGTAGTCTGTTTAAACAAGTCTAGCACACACACGCTCACTCTGCGTCTTTCTCCATCCCTCACGTCACCCCCCTTCCCCCTCCTTCCTCCTCCCCTACACTCGCTGCACAGCCTGATGACATCACGAACAGCCGGTATAAATCAGCCAGTAGGATTGCGCCGTAGCCTGTGCTGCTGACTACACTCTCCCTCCTCTCTCATTCTGTCGGTCCCTCACTCTGCAGTCCCTCTCTCATTCACACACACCCTCACACAGTCCCTCATTCCTTCACACCGCCGCAGACATGGCTGAAGCTTTCGTTGGCACGTGGAACCTCAAGACGAGCGATAAGTTCGACGACTACATGAAGGAGCTGGGTAAGTGTGTGTTCTGTGTGTATACAGCATAATATGCGGTTGTGCGAGGGTGTGTGTGCGCATGCGTCTGTAACAGGAGAGGATGCTGGCAGTGCTGCATGTGGGCACATGTGTAAAAAGGGGCAGAGGTAAGATAAAATGCTGCTTCAAAGTATGTTTAAACCGTTCATGCAGCTGGGGAAGAAAAGAAAGAGAGATAAGGGGAGACAATGAATGGGTAAATAAGGGAGGAACCAAAATGGAGAATGTAAAGAGAGAAGAGTGTATAGAGGCTCATAGAAAGAGAAAGAAAGAAGAAAAGGGGAGAAGATGAGAACCAGAGGGGGAGGAAAAAGAGGAAGAGTGGTTGACCACATGGCCTCAATGCTGGAAAACGAGGGAGGGGCTGTCGTTGCAGGGAGAAAAAACCCAACCCCACTGTGAGAAACTCTGAATGGCAAACAACTGGCATTCACACACACACACACACACACACACACACACACTTGAGTGTAATGTGGGTGACCTTCGGTGAAAGCTGTTCATTGTCTGAGGCCGTGGGAGGAGATGAATATAAAGGAGCTAAAGGGACGAGAAAGTGCAGATAAAGTGGGCTTCAAAATATCAGACACACACACACTCTCAGTCACAGTGGGGTGTATGTGTGTGATGTGGGCAGGTGCTCAGACTTTTACAAACCATTTGACTTTGTGAGGCTGTGTGTTTGTGTGTGTGTGTGTGTGTGTGTGTGTGTGTGTGTGTTTGTCAGTGAGTGTGAGAGAGTCATGACCCCAGAGCCATTTTAACATCGCCCTGTCTGCTCTGGTCCCCATAGAAACCAGAGACCCTTCAACCTCTAACCCCAGTCCTCTAGATCAATGATGCGTCACACACACACACACACACACACACACACACACACACACACACACACACACACACACACACACACACACACACACACACACAAGTGACTTTTTGTTGCTCTGAATGTGGGAAAGGATCTGTTGTAGCTCTAGGAGTTGAACCGGATTGTCAGCCTGGAAAAAAAAAAGAAATGATTCCTGCTTTGGTAGCAAATAAGGGTGTGAGTCACTTTTACCCAATGGAATGAACTCTCTTGAACCCTTACAAACACAACCTAAAAGGAAGGGTATTAATCATTTGGACACATACATGTCCAGACAGGCAGTCGGGTCAATTGGAGCCTGCACGTCTACAGAACGTGCTGCATGTTTTGGCAGTCGACAAATAGAGATTAGAGAGTGTGTCAGGTTGAAGGAGACCTAAAGGGCAAATGCATGAGTACTGTTGTTTAACTCTCTAAAAATACGCCGCTTTGTATTTGATTATATTTACTTTACAAATGACAGCATTTAAAAAAAAAATTGTGAGAATATCATTATGCTAAAATGTTTTGGACAGAACAGGGTTAACACCAACACTCTAAACTACCACTCTAGGCATACACAGGTCAGCCGATAGAACTGTTAGCCACAATGCTACCTGAGCTAACTAGCTGATGGCAGATACAGTTAGCAGTAAGTAAGCAGTTACTCCGGTGAAATGCTTCCCCCTACTTGTTTGGGGTGTATTCAACAGCTGGCCAATTCTCACATACTTTACCTTTAACATTTGATTTAGTGACATCAGCAGGTCGAAGTTTTCTCCTGTCAAATAAATCAACATCTCTTTGGTGGATTGCTGCAAAGTTTGGTACGAACGTTCATTGTCCAAAGAGGAGAAATCCTCAAATAAATTTGGTGACCCCCTCACTTTTCCTTCAACACCATGAGGTTGACAATTTTTGGATCCAAGCGAAATATCTCAACAACTATAAGATGGATTGCAGTGAAATCTGATAGAGCCAATAAAGTGTCATGAATTTGGTGATAACTTGTAATTAGTCCAATATGTTTTTTCATGCCGCAGGAGCACTTTGTGTGTATGCAGCTTGCGGATTTATTTAGCCTAAAACACATTTATGCCTAAACACAGCTGAGAGAAGGTGTGGTCAGTTTGTCCAACCAATCTATAGATAGCTGTCTATATTCTCTATGTATCAAGGCAGCATTACTCTTTAAATGCCCCCAAGGGATTAATTACATTACCTATGTGTCTTTGTTTTCTGCAGGTGTGGGCTTCGCTACACGTAAGGTGGGTGGCATGACCAAGCCCACCACCCTCATCTCAGTTGAGGGTGACATGGTGACGCTGAAGACCCAGAGCACCATCAAGAACACAGAGATCTCCTTCAAGCTTGGAGAGGAGTTTGACGAAACCACCGCTGATGACAGGAAGGTTAAGGTGAGAAGTTAGATGTCAGGTTGCTCATTGAGGACAATGTTACTCTTTGATGTAAAGCAGTGGTCCCCAAGAACCGGGCCACGGACCTGTACCGGTCCTGGCCCGGTGGTTTTCTTCCTCTAACAAATAAAGCAATAGACACGTCAATAATCAATTTTAAATGGTCAGTTTTGCTGCTAGAGCCTGACAGTATATCATTTAAAATCATACAGTTGTGTTTACAATGATATATTGAGGGGTACAGGTCATGCTTTTTATGCAAGAGAAGTAGACTTAAACAGTAGTATAAAATAAAAACAGTAGGGTACTTCGATATATGTACTTATTGTACTAGAAATGTAATAAACTAATAAATGTTTTTTTTCTTCTGTTGTCTGCAGTCCATTGTAACAGTAGAGGATGGGAAGCTGGTGCACATACAGAGGTGGGACGGCAGAGAGACCAGCCTGGTCCGGGAAGTCAGCGGCAACGCCCTCACACTGGTCAGTGTTCACACAAAATGCATCCATTTATTATCTGTATGTGTGTGTGTGTGTTGGCGGTTTTCTGAATGTTTTTGTCTGTTTCCATGACAGACGCTCAAACTCGGAGACGTCGTTTGCACCCGTCACTATGAGAGGGCAGAGTAACACCCAACACTGAAACCACCCTTCAGCATCTACCTGCATCATCTAAAGCCCTGCATCCTGAAACTCCTAATACCACCTCAGCCCAGGCCGAGCAAACCTCTCGACATCTCTTCATACTGTACGCTCAGTATTAACATTACTGATGACTGTGACCTCCCCTTTCTGCCCGTCCCTCTCTTTATACTGTTGTTCCTTCTACTGTAAGAAACACTGAATAAATTCCAATGATTTGTTGTTTTTGTCTAAAAAAAATTGCAGGTCTGCAAATTTTTTTCTTTTTTTTAAGAAAATGTGTTATGCATGGTGCCTATGATAAACTTGGAAGTGTTTCAAGTGTTTGAATATACAAGTTTGCCTATTGAGACCTGGAAATATTAAAATAAAAGTGTCTACACTGTTAGACAAAGTGGTAAAACAACAAAAATATGTGTGGTTTTTTTTTTCCTTTTGGTTGGTCAGGTTACATGAATTGTACTCAGTACAGAAAAAGGTTTCCCTTAAGGACATTCCGTAAGTGCAAATGTAACGTTTCACAGTAAAAATCTGAGTTGCTGTTGTGAATTCAGAGTGCGAGTGTCCTTAAAGTACTCCACTCCCAGCCCTTGTTAATTGTGTCCCACTGAAAACAGCAGATCCAAAGAGTGTGACCACAGTTTCCATCACAGCTAGTTTTACACGCTCACAGGAAGGTTAATTATAGCCCCTGTTCCTGTGTGTGTGTGTGTGTGTGTGTGTGTGTAGACACGTGGATATGTCGCCTTTGCCCTGGCTAGGTGAGGGGAAAGATTTGTCAGATTTGTTCTAGGTGTGCTGGAACTCTTATGTTCTTATGTTTGTACAGTAGTTGTGCCCACAGGCTTTCTAATTTCAGATCATTCCGTCCCGTAGTGCACTGATGTCATGTGCTAGTGACAGACTGCCAACTGGAGGCAGGGTGACAGGGTGAAAGGGCGCAGAGTGATCAGGCCACCGTATGCCATCACCTCCCCAAATAACTCTGAACTTAAATGGCCATAAGAAAAGATAGTCATACACACGGCAAATATAATGATCATACATATAGCCTTCTTCCTCAGAAGACTTAGCCTTCATTTATTTATTTATTTATTTTCTGTTACAAATGCTAATATCAGTTTAACAATCTCAATGGCAAGTTGAATCTGTGAATAATGTTGAAAAAAAAATACATATATTTAGTTTTTTATATAACACACAACATATTTTTCAAATTATTTCTCATATGTTATAGTGAGTTTTCTATTCATACCTCCAGATTTACAGCACTTTTATTCATCTTTATACATTTTTTTTTTTTTTTTTTACTTTTTATGGTATCATGATCTGTAGACACAAAAAATGCAAGCTAGCAGAAAAGTTGAGCTACATATAAATAGCTAAAAATAATGGACATCTTTTTCAATAGCGCTCCAAGTGGTATGACAGAACAAACCTACTGACAAAACAAGTGAGCAAGCGTGAACATGGGTAATTCCAGGATTAGTGTGTCCTGTATGGACATATATGTGTAGTGACAGATTCAACACAGCTGTCTGCGTATGATGAGAAAATACGGGGCCATCCGAATGTTGGAGGTGCAGAAATATCACGAAATTGTGGTAACCCTTTAATTGCTACGATCTGACTCGTGTAAAATCAGTTATACGAATGTAATGACGCGATGAAGTGTAGAATTACTGTGAAGTTGGGTAACTGTGTAAATGGACATGCATTTCTATAGCACGTTTCCATTTTACTGACCACTCAAAGCACTTTACAAGTATGAAGAGAATTAATTAAACATAAACTGGTCTGGTTGGTTATTATGCAAATCAAGCTGACAAGTTGTTATTGTATTGTAAAGATAGGCTGTTCGAAGGTAATACCAAGTTGTGTGTGCTCATATTTTAATCGTCACCACGGTTAACCTAAATCAACTTTCTACTGCTGGTAGTATATTTTGTTGCTATGAAAAGTGGGTAGTTTCAACACAAAAAAACAGCAAAAGAAGGCTGGTGACTCACAAGTGGCCCTAACGACTCTGAAACTCAGAGTTCACACGTGACCTTAACGACTCTGTAAAGACACACACACACACACACACACACACACACACACACACACACACACACACACACACACACACACACACACACACACACACACACACACACACACACACACACACACACACACACACACACAAAAAAGTCTGTGACTTTTCCCTCATATTCTCTTCCAGTTAGAAGAAGCTTCTCAGATGAGAAGTGAAACGTCTTCAAGAAAACAGATCCAGTCCAGACGCATATGATACAATACGACACTTGGAACTTTAGCTGTAGATACTTTCCTATGGCCTGGTAACCCACTTTGATGAAATATACATATATGTATTTTATTTTTTTGTATTTGCACAAATATAATGTATATATGTATTATATGTAATATAGTAAAAATGAGCAAATGTACACTATAAGCAGACTTCTTCATGCAACAAGGAGAAAAACAAACACTGGCAATTGGCAAACATTTTATAATTTAGACATATCTTGCCATCCTTCCAGCAGAAGGATGTTTTCAAAATCCAGTGCACAAAGATTTACAAGATCAACTGGTTGATCTCTGACAGAATAGGGAAGAAATTTTATGTATTTCAAGGATATTCTGTGAGGAAAAAACCCAGATTCCCAAGAGCCCAATTAAATACAAGTTGGACAGGTTTTAAGATTCTGTTGAGTGATTGTTTTTCTGCTGTATTCAAAGTATGTATAATGTACAGACACAAGCTTACAATTCTGGTTGTGGAGGGGCTTGGGATCATGTGAAATATTAGATTCATCTTGTACATCTGTCTGCTGAACTGGAGTTCACTGCCAGTCGTGTCTGACCACTGCAGCTGGAAACAATCTATTCCTCCACAATCCTGCAAGTGGCTTGGAAAACTATTTTATCTCACGTTATCTTACTTCACATTGACCAGGGGTTGTGAGTTGTTGTTAAAAAAAAAAAAAGTACTCCTCTGTCCACTTTGTGCAGCTTTGACCTTGCAGGACATGACCCAAGGGACCAGCCTAACCTTCATGTTGTGTAACTCCCTCAGTCCTGGTCCAGATATATGGAAGCCTATTTCTGCCTTAAGAAAATAATTATGAAAAATGAGCCTTGATTCAATAAATATATTCTCAGGGTAAGTCATAATTATGAGATAAATAAAGTCTAAATAGAGACACATTTTGATTACCTCATAATTTTGATTAATGTCATAATTTCTATTCACTCACAAGTATGAGTTATCTAATAATTGACTTATTTCATCTCACTGTTGAAATTTTCATTTATGATTTATCTCATTCCGTCTACTTTTTGATCTGACTTATCATTTATACACATGTAAAAACTTACAACTATTTCATATGTAATCATTTTGACTGTTTATCTCACAATTATGATTTACCATGGGAATATTTTTTTAATTAACCTTTTTTCTTTCCTTTAACTGGCTTCCACAGAGACACCATACGTTAACTTAATACGACCCTGAGATGGACCAGACCCAACCTGAGAATTTCTGATGTTTGTTTGTGTGTGTGTTTGAGTGTTTTGGTCCCCATGGACTTACTTTAAACAACATCACGAGGTCAAGGTCCAAGAACAAAAGACATCAAGAAGCAGATTACAATTAAAAATACCTTTAATGGAGCGAACAGTTGCCATGCAGGAAGAGGGATGTGTGTGCTGTGGGGAGTCCCCTGGGGAGAAGATACACAAATACACACATGTATGTACATACAGAATCACAATAAGCGGCAGACCACCTCAGGATATCATCGTAGCTTGAGGTTCCTGTCATGCTCACTTGTGCTGCGTGACACGTCCTGTTTGTGTTTTTACTACTTCCTATGCGCATGTCAGTGTATCTTTGTCTGTGTATGTTATCTGAAGGATTATGTCAACCCCCCACAAGGCTCAGCTTTTCTGTCTTTATGTTTGCTTAATGGATTTCCCAGAGAAGAAAAAGGATAGCTGGAAACAATATCTGGACAGGGATAGAAACTTGCTTCCCTATTGCTTACACATATCTGATTACACTTGATGTGTAAAGCTCTCCCTCTGTGGGGGGAACAGGGGTTACTTTAGGACAAAGAGGGCTTATCGCCTGATTTTCGTTTCCTCTTGACTCATTTTGTTTACTTGAAAGGGAGGTCTTAATGTGCTTCCAAAGACAAATAAAACTTTCCTTAACTTAAATGGACGACAGTTTCTATAATAAGCGTTTGTTATTAAAAAGATACACAGCTGGAAAGTCTGTCACTCCATCTGTCGCTACCCTCTTCCCCTTTTGCATCCGCCTGATAGCTGCAGTGTGTGTGACTGTAGATCGTGTCGCTCTCTCAGCTGTGTTTGTGTGATTTGTGCTTCTTGTGCTTCTTCTTCTTTTTGTCCTCTCTGTCGGCGGAGCGCCTTCTCTTGGATTTGCACTCGCTATTTCTGCTGCTGTCGCTGTCGCTGTCCGACTCCTTTCTCTCCCTCTTCCTTTTCTTCTTCATTTTCTTCTCCTGGAGGACGAACGCGCAAGAGGAGAATTTGTTGGGTTGCAATAAAGAGAATTTGAATAATGACAATGCAGGAACCAGACAGCAGTTTCAATAACCCAAGGACCCAATCACGAAACAATTGTTTTACATTACACGGAACAAAACCAACCCCCTTCAGACAACACTTTTGACAGTTCCCGTAAAGCGTCCTTGTTTCGCTCAGTTAGCGACCACAGAAGCATTGTCATACAGAGACGTGTGGGTTGTTGCATCAGATGATTCACAACTGAGAGACACAGGAAGAAAGGTGGAGGACAGCTGGAAAAAACAAGAAGCGAGCGCCATGCAGGACATCAACTGTCACATATTCACCTTCTTTTTCTTCTTCTTTTTGTCTGAGTCTTGCTGTGGTGCAACTGTGGAGGTCTGCTGCTGTGGTTGCTGTGGCTCCACATCGTCCTCCTCAGGCAAAAGAGCGTATTGCAAGCCCGGAGCGGAGAAACAATCCTTTGTAAAGTGACCTGAAAGAGTGAATTTAAAAGGTGGTTTCAAGCAAATTTCTAGGAGGAAGTTACAGGAAACGTTCAGTCTTGTTCCTTCAAGACATGACTGCTGTTTCTTTCATTTTGTTGTCGTACCTTTGCAGCCGCACTTTGAACATGTTGTGTTGAGTACAGCCTCCAGTGTGATCCTGTTGCCTGTGTGATCTCTGAACTGCTTACGTCGCCTCGCATCCTGCCTGCAATCACACACAGAAGAAAATGACACACGCTTGTCGATGCTCTCAGTAAGAAGAGTGGTGTGGTTTATTCCAGCTTCGAGTGACCTGACACATACTGTAGTTCCAGCAGGAATTGTGCTCTCGGTATCAGTGTCGGAAAATATTCAAATTCAGAATCAGATGGGAACTGATAAAAAGTTGAATGGGTATCTCTATCATGCACCCATGCAGAGACATACACATATGAAAAAAAACAACTGAAGCACTTACTCTGCCATGACATTATTTGGGTCCATGTCCCGCCCCGTTCCCTGATTGACAGCTTTCATTGAGAAGGACAACTTCACCTTGTCCCCCCGAGTCTGAGGGAAAGGGGACAGAGTTGCAGTCATCCTACTTACTTCACTGGCACAGCACAATGTGTGTGTGTGTGTGTATGTGTGTGTGTGTGTGTGTGTGTGTGTGTGTCGTTACCTCTCTCCCAATGACTTTGATCCACACCTGTTCCCCCACATCGACAATCTCTGAGGCCTTCTCAACTCGTGTAGCAGACATCTCGCTCACATGCACCAGGCCTGTATGTATCAGGGAAATGTATAATTATCAGTCTTCAAAATGAATAATAATGCTGAGCAAAGGGATCATGTTGCAGAAATATGTCTTTGTTTTGCTGAAGATTCAATAAATACCTTCACTGTACCATGGCTGGAGAGTAAAACATTCTGTTTTCTCATTAGAAATCTTCAAGACATACAAATGAACTAAATGTGGGACTCTGTGTTAAATCATTAACTCTCCTCATCAACTTAAGCCAGGTCTAACTTTGATTAAATAAAAACATTTGAATCCAAAACACTTTTTGTTGCAACAATTAAATAATAATGGCATATTTTTTTATCAAGATTTGAACACCAAGGTTCAGCTGCTCTCTTTATCTCATAAACGTGGCTTAGTTCGCCCTCCAGTGGTGGAAATGAGTAGCTGGCGTTCAGTTGACATGAAGGCCAGGGATAAATGTGGCCCAACCCTTTATCATTAAAAAAAAAGACCCCAGTGTAAATTTAATTATGAGACATCCGGAATCTGTTCCACTTCTTAACAACCCTTACTACCCCCAACTGTACTCCTTTCCCCTACATGGTCATTTTCATGGATTTCTTCATCAGGAAGTCATAATGACTGGAAAAAACACAAACTGGGTGGAAACAGGCGTTGTGTTAACATCTAAAAATGCACTTTATTATTTACTCCGCCACATGATCGGTTATTTGCTGTGCCTAGCCCTGATATTGCAAGATGTGCGCTACCTTAAATCAGAACTGATAATCATCTTCCTGCACTCAGAGAAGGAATTCTGGGGAAATGTTGAAATCCTGCTCAAGTAGTATTATGCATCTCAGGTGCCTTACAGTCTCTCCTCCTGACTCTGGCTGAGACAGCACTGAAATACACTGACACAGACACTCAGCACTGTACTTTGGAAGTGAAGGCTGCCTTTGGTTTCCTGCATCCTCTGCACTCACTCTGGATTACTTTTGGCTCTGGCCAAAATCCCATTTCTGACATAGTGGTTTTACCTGGCAGTGGATGCAGCATCTTTCTGTCAGTGCATGTTTCTTTATCTATATGTTTTCTAATAGTTCAACTACAGTAGGTTTCACGAGATACTTACCTATAAAGGTTGATCTGATTGTTTTGTGTCTTTTGTGTCTCTGCTAATTACTTACTCACTCATTACTGAACTGTTTCTTCACACATTAGATTAATCACTCACTTTCTATCTGTGACCGTTTTCCTACAGTATACTTAAACCTTTGTTAATATTTTCAATAACAGTCTATATAGATGTCGAAGCTTTTTACGAACCTTCCTTCTTATATCCAGGCAGCCTGACAAAGGCTCCATAGGTCTGCACAGAAGTCACCTCGCCCTTAGCAATGCTGTACATTGGTGGCAGACCATCCAGTCCAGCGGGCTCTTCTGCCGGGCCATCACTGTCCGACATTGTCACAGTAGAGGTCGACCACAGATATCAATGAGTGGATCTAGAAGATTGCTATTGAATCAAATTTAATTATTTGTAGTATCATAAAATACACGAGTGTCTCCTTTTTTAGAGTCTGACATTCAAAGTTGTGTTTGTCCATCAGAATTCCTGTAGGTGAGCCCAACAAATAGTATTTACTTATATAGTATAGTGCTTTATATAGTTTGCATTTAACAAGATAACATATAAACAGATTTATCAGAAATGTTGTTAATCTTGTTTGGAATACAATATTAATGAAGTATAGTGAAGACTGCTGTACTATTCCTGTCCAACTAGTCCATCTGTCCAAATGAATAAGAGGAAAGGGAAAAGGTTTCATCAATTTGAAGCTTGACTTATCAAGAGCAATAGCATTCAACATTTTGGTCTGTGAAGAAAGAAGTGTTATAGGGACACTCAATATATTTTTTAAAGTTGATAACGTTAATTTTAGTGATATTTCTGGTTTAAAGAGCTATTCATATTTTTGAAAAATAAGAAAAATCTCCAGCAAGATGTCTATAAATTGATTCAGGAGTTTTATTTATTAATCTTCTATGTTTGGTTGTGCATGTATGTACATTTGGTAAACATGAGATTACTAAGGGGGTGAATATAGAGACCTAATGAGTATAATTTAGGCTGAAAAGGTCCAGGGGTTAGAGCAATTAAATCCCTCTTTGAAGCCAAACTCATTCAATCTAATCTCTTCCACAATATTTTTTCATTTATTTATGAATTTATTTATTCTTGCTCGCTACTGAGTTCTCTTTGAGGTAAAATAAAGCAGGTTAAAGTGACTTGAATTGTATTATAGACTCGATTAGGTTAGACTGATCTATAGCAAAGTAGAATAAAAAGACTGCAGTGTGCTATCTGAATTCACGGACGGGCTTTCTTTGAGTAGTAGCAGTAAGGCTAACGTGGCTATCTATATCAAACCTATGTCCGCTGCCGGCTAACATTATTAGCTCAATAATAATCAAATAAATAGGACACATGGCCCATGCGTGAAGTACAAACCACACTCTATAAAAGAATAGACAGTAGTTAGTGTTGCGTTAAATAGGAAAAAGTATTAAATTAAACGTTGTTATTACCTTCCGCTGCAAAGCTACTTCAGTTTCACATCCGGTGCAAACGAGTTTAACAACAAGCTGTTTAACCAATCATCGCAGCCGGTGTGGGCCTCGACCAATCACACGCGTCGAAGCCAGCGGAAGTACTCTTTCTCTTTTCTTCGTTGGTGCCCCGTTCGCTCGACGTCCCTCCAAGAAAGACGTCCATTCATTTTGTAGATTATAGCGTTAAAGATTATCAGTTTTGCTGTGTTTTGCTAACTAAGCCGGGATGATTGAACCGAAGAAGAGAGCGGCGGACATGGCGGTGGTTCCAGCCGCCGTGAAGCGGCCGCGGACGGAGCTGGTGGCGGCGGCTCAGACTCAGCAACTCGTGGCCATGGTGCGTAAAGTAACGTTACCGTAAACCAAATACTGTTTACTATGTTAGGGGCGAGCAACACATATCCACTGTCTTTGACGACAGCACATTTACCATAAGTGCTGCTAAGTGCGGTAACTGGACTAGAAATTGTACTATGTGCTTAAAAAGGGCTAGGCTGCTAGTTAAACGGATATGCAGGAAAACAAAACAACTTTACATAGAATCAAAACCAGGAAACACCGACGAGTTGAATTTACATTCAGAAGTGCTTAGATAGGACTAGAAATGCACTAATATTTAAACTTTAATGTCAATCGGGGTCATTTTCTGGTGGAATCTCTTGTAGATGGCAGTATTTAAGCATGTAATACAGTTTGTAGTCCACTGTGAGGAACATCATCTGAGTCATTGATTTACATAGACTGTCTGACGAGCGTATGATGTCTAAATACATCTATGTATTTGTAATGTATCAACACACGTTTTCATGATGTTCTACTGTTCAGTTTTATGGATGCTCTGGTCTGATCTTCAAAAAACTCAAGTTCAGTGCCAGATTTCTCAAATTTTGAAAATGCCTTTTTATAGAATAGAATAGAATAAACCTGATTGTCCAACCGAGGCAGGAAAATTGTCTTCAATCATACCCAAAAAAATATAAACATAAACATGTCCATTTGATTAAATCACCTTATTAACAGAACAAAGATCTCTCAAATTATCTACAGTCAGAAGACATCAACTTGAAATATTACCTGAATAGAAATGAATTAATCTCTGTGGCCAATATTAATATTTAAGAGCAGAAAATCAATCTCATGTCAATCCCCCCCAAATAAAAAATAAAATAAAATAGGGGCAGCAATAGCTCAGTCTGTAGTTGGCTTGGGGACTGGATGGTTGCTGGTTCAAGTCCCATGCGCGCACCTGTGTGTGTGTAATGTGAGTGGAAAAAAGAATTTCCCCTTGCAGGATTATAACAGTATATAAAAAGAAGACACTGTAACCAAATAGCCTCAGGCAAATCATTATTATTTTTGTGCAAAAACTATTTCTTAGTCATTGGTATACAGATACCAATACACCATGGATAATACACATATGGTAATATCCTGTGAATAATGTGCAGATGTTTGGCCTTGTGCATATGTTGTGTTGTTTGTGCATCACTATTAAGTGTAAACACTTTTAACACTTACAGTTACAGACCCCCCATTCACTCATATTTTCAGTGTAAGCTATTGCTTGAAAAGACAAAACTCTAACAGTAATTTTCTATAGATACTGCACTAATATTGTTATTGTGAATTTGCTAACTTTGCATTAATCGTGTAATGAAAATCTAACATTGTGACAGCCCTATTCACTTCATATCTATTTACCAGTTCACCCAACCAGACAGACAGCCACCATATCTGACTTTGCTGTCTCCCTTAGGGTCCCCCACGCAGCTCCAGCCTGCAGGCTCCCATCATGCTGATGTCTGGCCATGAGGGTGAGGTCTACTGCTGCAAGTTCCACCCCAATGGAGCCACGCTGGCCTCCTCAGGATTTGACAGGCTCATATGTAAGTTATTAACAATTAAACTGGTGCCAATGGTGGACAGCCCTGCAGTTCACACATCCATGTTACAACGTATTCCTACTCCCAGATACTGTTGATAACTTTTTGTACGCTGTGTTTCTTCACTGCAGTGATGTGGAATGTGTTCGGAGATTGTGAAAATTTTGCCACTCTGAAGGGCCACAGTGGAGCGGTGATGGAGCTGCACTACAACACAGATGGCAGGTATGAACACGGCTTTTTTTATTGATCTAATCTAAACTACCAAGCAACATGACTGTTTTATTTAGATTTTTTTCTAATCAATGGAGGACAATACACATTTCAGAAAACAGAAGACAGGGAAGAGACCTGTCAGACTCAGGCTTCATAATTCATGTATTAATCCAGCAGGTTGATTAAAGTGTCCAGAAAGCAAACTATTAAACAACTGTGATTTGTTGCTGTCTGTTTCAGCATGCTGTTTTCGGCAAGCACAGACAAGACCGTAGGTGTGTGGGACAGTGAAACGGGAGAGAGGATCAAGCGTCTGAAGGGACACACCTCCTTCGTTAACACCTGCTACCCCGCCCGCCGAGGGCCTCAGCTCATCTGTACCGGGAGCGATGATGGGACAGTCAAGGTGAGATTTCCAGCTGCAGAGTAGTTTAATTTGAATATCGAATACACATACATTTGCTTATCTACAGTATTGAATCTACTGTATTAGTGCTATTAAAATATTGAATTATATTGTACTGGAGTTTAAAAAAAGAAATATTGAGTTCTACCATATTAGTGTTCAAAAATCAAGGACACTATATTCTGTGATATTACAATAAAGCATTTGTTCAATCAAAAAAAAAATCTACAAAAATGCTTCTGTTTTTGTTCCTTAAAGTGTCACAGAAACTGATAATAATATCAACTGGCTAATACCATAAACTGATACAGTGACACTGTGATATTTTCTCAGACAGTTTTCATCGATGTTTTGGAAAGTGATTCTTATGTTGTTATTATGTAATCTCAAATATTTCTGTTCAGTTGTAGGTCTGCTCTTATTCATATTAACTTTCATGTTTTCTCTGTGCGTTTGTCACTGTGCTAGCTGTGGGACATTCGTAAAAAAGGGGCGATCCACACCTTCCAGAACACCTACCAGGTCCTGGCTGTGACATTCAATGACACCAGTGACCAGATCCTGTCTGGAGGCATCGACAACGACATCAAGGTACTGACCGGTCTCAGCACACACAGAAAAACTTGAAAGTGTTCTTTAAAATATCAAGGTTAGATCTGATAGATATAAATCAACTGTTAAGACATGTAGGTATTGTGATTGATTATCTTTAACAACAAGGAATTTCCTTGCAACGTTTTATAAAAGCGCCTTTGGCCTTTTTCTTAACAAAAAACCCAGATGAAATTGTGTTGCTCAGCCCAGCTTTACTGGGAAATGATGAACATGGAAAGCCTGCTGTCGTCATCATCAACGTATGTTTGTCTTTCTAAATATGAAAATTATAACATTCATTTCATCGCTGTACAAACTAAAATACTCCAATATCATAACACATAGGACACTCTGCGTTCCAATTTGCTATACTATACTAAATACTATGAATAATATGACTATATACACTATACTCTTTATACCCTATTTACGTTTCACTTGTAGATATGACCAAGGGGGAACATTGCAGATAGTAATTGCATCCATAGTTGTAGTACACTCATGTTGTGTAGCAATTTACTTTAGAAGATATATTAAAATATTCATGAAAATTGACTGGGGACAATCTGATTGCACAGGCTACAAGCATGAACTGCACAGGAATGTTGCACAGTGTAAATATGTAATATGTATAAATATGAATATCAGGAGCATGTATACCAAACCAGTGTTTTTTTTTCTCTAACTGGACAACCCAACAAAATCAAATCAAATGTAACTTTTATTCTCCAAAGAACGACATGTAATTGTTCAAAAAATGGGCAGAAGCAGTGCTAAAATACATACCAGAAAAGAAACGGTACCAGGAGAAGTCCCAGGGCGTTATGTTGCGAATGTTTTCATCTGTGACTGCTAGTTTTAACCTAATTACCCACCCTCACTGACTCAAACACCAACAATGTACCACAGTTATTACCATAGAGATTTTCTTTAATGAAAAACCACAACAATAAGATTTAATTAGGTATTTGCAAACAGTGCCTTTAGCTTTTGTCACAGATTACAAGAATTGCTGCAGATATTAAATGTTGTTGTGATAGCGGCAGGAACAAAGCACGACTCACACATCTGGTGAGGGTGAGTTCAGTCATTTAGGATGCTGGTGTCGCATTGAAAACTATTTCATCATAAATCCACATATTAATATGTTTTTGCTGTACCACATTATTTGAGTATGAGCAAAACGAGGTGCTTAAACACGGTATTCAGCTCGCTGTCATAGTGCTGGTAAACTGCCTCCCTCAGGTGATGCTAAATCCCATAAACTGGTGAATTTGCTGCTACATCCTCTTCACTCCTGCATCTTTCATAATGATGCTGAAGATTTACACTGCTGCTTTGTCCTCATTCTGCCTCTTCCACAAACCTGCTGCAGGATCCTTTGGGATTTTGTATTTATTGTTCTGTTCGTGTGCTGTAAGAATATCAGATTTTTACTTTTTACTTTTTCTTCTGGTCTTCTGGTCTTCTTGCTCTTCACATATCGACTGGTAATGCTGTACGTCCTTTTGTACATCCCCCGATTAAAAGCTGTGCGTTTGTGTTGTGTAGGTGTGGGACCTGAGGCAGAACAAGCTGATCTACAACATGCACGGCCATGGTGACTCTGTAACTGGACTCAGCCTGAGCTCTGAGGGATCATACCTTCTCTCAAACTCCATGGACAACACAGGTGGGGTGTTTATGTGAATGATGAAAGAAATGATGAAGAAATGACTCTTCTCGAGTCATAATGCTGTTTCTTCTTTCTCTATGTTTTTTTTTAAATATCTGTGTGCCTCTGTAGTGCGTATTTGGGACGTGCGACCATTTGCACCCAAGGAGAGATGTGTGAAGATTTTCCAGGGCAACGTTCACAACTTTGAAAAGGTAACAAAAATAACTCTCTGGCCCTCTTTGTAGTCAAGGGCATGTGTGGACTACTTGACCTTACAGCACTGATACCACTTCCCACTGCAGAAACCACCCAGCATGAAGGATTGTATATATTTGGGGAAAAAATACATTGCGAGACAGGGCTGGGTTCAAATTTGATTTTCCAGTTCAAATGCAGTAGATTTCCACATGGCGGTTGAAGGTCCCCTAATTCGATATCCCTAAATATCGATATGGGATAAAAAGAGGACATCAGTGGCGATACCCAGCTCCAATGAAAGGAACCTATTATGTTTCCCACCTCGCAGAACCTTGGACCATGAGTTTGCAGCTGTCTCACAGATGCTCTTTCCCTAAAAAACAATCAAATCATGTCAATTTCTAGCGTGCGACAAACAGCACTGCCCCCCCTCATGCTGTGCACTGATGCAGCCTGTAACTTTGTGGCTAACAGCTGCAGTCCTGCTGGCGGTGTTTACGCTTGTTGTCGACCCGCGGTTGCACAACATGGCCTTTCATCGCCTCCTGCCTGTCCCATCACTCTCTGCTGTCCTTTCTAATCAAGACGTTCCTCTTTCCTCCTATTACTGTAACAGTAGCTCTCGTGTAGAAAGGCTGTGTCATGTTGCTAATGCAGTTTTTCTAACATCTGTTCCCGTCTGCCAGAATCTGCTGAGGTGCTCCTGGTCGACTGACGGCAGTAAAATAGCTGCAGGCTCAGCCGACAGGTGAGAGGCAACGACGCAAACACACACAGATACACACACACACACTAGATTTACAAGATCCATCACACATCAGCTCAAGGTATATCATTTTGGCACTGTCATTGTGAAATATTTTCATCTTTTAACTTTTAATGTGAGAAATGATATAATCATTCACATCCTGTTATCTGACGTGGCTTTTTTTCTTTCCTTTTTCCTAAAAATCGAAGAAAATGAAAATGAAAATGAAACGCATACCTCCGCCAAGGCCCAACCGCCCTCTTTAATTCAATCAAGCCTAATCCAATATCAGACTTGATAGCCCGGTATTTTAAACCACCCATCACTGCTTAACCTTAATTCAAGCTCACCAGATCTGTGACAGCCAACCACGAGGACAACAAAACAACGCAGATGAAATCATAAGATTAACAGGTTGATACAAAGAAATTGATACCTTCCGAATCTCCATTATATCAGCTGAATGTTGATGGTAGTCGTAGGTTTTTTATCCCTATTTGTTACCGTATAGCAGCTGAAAAAAGGCTACCCTCTATGACGACAGATTTGAATCTGCTAGACCCAGATTTTTATTAGGATCGGCATCAGCCTGTACTCATCCATATATAGTAGCTACTTCTACAGCTCTGTGCCTCTGCATAAGAGCACTTGCGTCTTCTTGGCCCCAAATAGTTCTGTATTCAGTGTCCATCTTTCTAAACCGGCATCCTCCTTCAATTGATTTTCTATCTTAATCCACCAACAACAGCATAACTTGAAATAAACACACCACACAAAACGTATCATAACGGCAATCCTTCGTTCTCAAATGTCTCAGCTTTGCATCGTCTGACATCGGGAGTCATTCAAGTTGTTTGCCTCATCTCCGTTTATAGATTTGTGTACATCTGGGACACCACATCACGCAGGATCTTGTACAAGCTGCCGGGCCACGCTGGCTCTGTCAACGAAGTGGCCTTCCACCCAGAGGAGCCTATAGGTGAGACCAACACCTGCTCTAGCAGAGTACACCAACATATTGTGGTCATCACCCAACACTATTATGTTCTGTTTTTTGAATTACATTTGATCACTGGTTAGTTCACCTCTGACTAAAAGAAATTAGACTTTAATCATCTTTGTCTCTTTGTCTCTTTCTACACAGTGCTGTCTGGCGCCAGCGATAAACGGCTCTACATGGGGGAAATTCAGTAAAGTGTGTGTGTGTGTGTGTGTGTGTGTGTGTGTGTGTGTGTGTGTGTGTGTGTGTGTGTGTGTGTGTGTGTGTGTGTGTGTGTGTGTGTGTGTGTGTGTGTGTGTGTGTGTGTGTGTGTATGTATGAACCAGTGTGAGTGCGTGTCTGTGTGTCGTGCGCGCGAGGTTCCTGCTTTAGAAGTGGATGGGTGGCGTTCGACAGTGGGTTAGGAGTCTCTGTAATTTCATGTGCTTCAGCTCGTCACAGAACAACCTCAGGACGTTTGTTTGAAGTTTATTATTACACTCAGTCACAACAGCCTCCACAATGAGTTTTTTTTTTTGTCTAATTTCTTTTTAATAAACTTCTGTATTCTCTAAAAAAACAGAGTGTATTTGTCTTTTCTGTGTTTAGTTTTTCATGCGCCCTGCGGCTGGTTTTAACCACCAAACATGAGTTATAATCTGCAAACTTTCTTATGATCTGCTGGGATTTAAAATTTAAGCAGTTTCTTTAATTGATAGTTGGTTGCCTTAACAATCAATTCATTATTCATGAAATATGACAGGTTAGACGTTTTCCCATTATAAAACTGTTTTTAACCACAGACATGATTTATGTGTAATGCAAAATCATGAGTAGGCTTCATTAGGAGTTATGAGAACAGATAAGGTTAACACCAAGTTACCTTGATGATAAATTAAAAAACACAATTGATGACTTCATTTTAATTGCGGAGCTCCCGTCTGTTGCTAATCAACAACTGTCCAAACAAAACCAAACCACCACTGAGTCTCTTAAATGGCTAAAATGTAATAATATCACTTTGTTACTTTGTTACTGTTATTGTAATTAAGTACATTTTCTCACACCATTATCTTTTAATTTTATATATTTGATAAAAAGATACTTTTTGATGAATCCATCTGCCCAGTTGTCGGCTTAAACATTTTTAATCGGTTAAATCCTTAATGCCGATTAATCCATTAATCATTAACATTCATAGCTTGTCCACAGAAAAAAACATGTATTTGGTATTTGAAAGTGGAAAGTTAATTCATCTGAATGTGGTGTTCACTAGTTGCTTTGAAAATGAGGGTTCACAAGGAGTATAAACTAAACACATCAGCACGGTCATATGAAGAAGAAGTTGATCTTGATATGAATTCTGAGGCAATGTGTGCAAGAAAGAGAAAAACTTCTGTGGAAGGTTGAATGTTTTAAATGTGGACAGGAAGTCCAGATCTGCATCGACACCTTTACTTACTTTAACGTATTAGGATTTAAATGAGCCAAACTGGAAAGACTCAAGAAATTGTCAAGGAAAAGTAAAACTAATCTTAATCTCTCTGGGTTGTAAAGGAAAATTAGGTGGAACAAGATATAATTTCAATATAATCTTATGTTTCTTATACTCCTATGCTCAATAAATGCACTTCATTCAAACATGTCTCAAACTGTCTCTGTTCCCTTCAACCTAGTCCTTTATGTAGATGTTTATCTAGATGTTTTCATCTGCCTCACTCCAAAAATAATTTACATTTGTCTTAAATTTCCACATTGAATGAGACCGGATCAATGTTAAGAATAAGTACTTCACTCTTTAAACTCTTTTATTTCTATACATTAATTGCTTTTAAAAACCAGTAAAGGAGCTTTATTACTGTGTCTTTTTCCCCCTGCATGCTGCCTCTTTCCGTGTAGGACTTGTGCTTTTTCAGCCCCTGGATTAGTCCATCTGTGGTGATAAAAATAAGCAGGTCAGTTTAATTAGCAGCACATACAGTTACTGACATGTGACTACAGCAGTTTTTTGTTTTTTTTCCTGCAGCCTAATCGCATAATGAACATGGGTTTACTTAGTTAAGTAGGGCTTTGCTTTTAGGTCACGTCATCTATTAGGATTAAGTATAAATTCTGCTCTGTGGTGAGGCGAGGCACTAACAGTTTATTATAACCATAATTATTGAATAGTTGATTTATGGTTTATTAAACTTAAGTTGATGGTTATTTCACGGTTAACAAACAGTGAAATGCTTTATAACCCAGTCATTCAACAGTTTATTGCAAAGTTGCAACCGATGTTGATTATACTTTATAAACGGCTAATAAATAATGTGTAGTTCACCTATAAACTGTTTATTCAGTCATTAAAAAAGAAAAGACTTTATTTATTTTAGCTGTTTAAACTTGTTGTTGAAGGTGCACTACATAGTTTTGGGGGAGATATGATTTTTAAAGGAAAATAAGAGGGGAAAAGGTCAATTAAAAAAACTTAAAATGGGATAAGACTACTAAAACCTAAAAAGAGAGACTACAAATACAGTTATGTAGCTCTATGGAGAAGGTGAACCTGCTCGTATATTCACTCCTATGTAAATTGGATGTAATTGGTTGTACTGAACTGGATATAAAGTGTGAGGAAAGGCTTTTGTTCTCCACTGATGTCATGTGGAGATAAACCACACTGTGATTATCTGTGTATTCATCAGTGATATCTGACTGACCTCATGAAGCTCACTTCACCGCTGCTCACATTTAACAAGCCTGGTAATTGTGTGTACTTCCACCCTGAATAACCGCAGGCTGAAGGTCGCTGCTCTCTCCTCCGCCTGTCCACACTCACATCTTTTATTACTGACTTGTCTGGACCACCTCCTTCACCTCCTTCTCCACCTCCTCCTCATCGTTCTCCTCCTCCGTAACCTCTTTCTCCTCATCTTCCTCCTCCTCTCTCACCTCCTCCTCATCTTCCCCGTCCACCCTCTCATCCTCCTCCCTCACCCCCTCCTAGTCCCTCTCCTTCCATCTGCTCCCTCACCACCTCCACCTCTCTCTCCTTCCACTTCCTCCTCATCTCCTTCCTCGTCCTCCTCGTTCTCCGTTTTCTTTTGTGCTCCTTCCGACCGCCTCGCGGGGCTGCTGCTCGGCCGCGCGCACGCACGCACGCGGGGCTGCAGATCCATGCGGCTCCTCCTCGAGGGGGTCGCGGTGACTGAGAGCCCCCACCCCCTCGTCTCTCTCTCCCTCTCTCTGTCTCTCTCCCCCCGCGGCTCCTCCTGCGCCCGCCCCGGCACCGATTGTTGACAAAGACGCTGCGAGACGGAGCAAAGGAGCCCGCAGCCCGGTACTGGTGAGCACATCTGCCCGTTAACTTCACTTCTTTTCCCGAACAGTTGGCGGGGAAGGGGAGCGGGACGGCCGGGGGTCGGACCGGGTGAGAGGACCGGTCCGTTCCTAGAAAACCGTGAGTCGCAACGGGCTGCTTTGTGTCCGTAGCGGCTTGCATGTAGCCAGACGTTAGCCCGTAGTAACAGTGCGGGTCGGTCCCCTCCTCCCCGCCGCCCCCGTGTGATCCGGTATCATATGATGCTCATTTCTGTCTCTAGCCTGGGGCCCATTATGACAGCCTTCCGTCTCTCTTTGTGCCTTTGTGTGTCCCCTCTCCAGAAGGTGTGGCCGAGGTGATTCGCTTGTCGGTGGTGGTCGGACCGCAGCAGGCCGGTGTGAAGTGGACGCCTCCCCCCCCCTCCTCCTCCTCCTCCTCTCTCCCCTCTCCTTCCTGAAAACGAGTGGTATTTACCGACAAAACCAGCGGCCAAGATGGGTCTGGCACTGTGAGCGACAGCGCCAGACCAGCGTTACAGGAGGAGGCGGCGGCCTTGGGGAGGTCTGTTCAGCCGGGAATGGTGTGAGCTGAGACGGCCAGGCAGTCTGGATCTTACCGGGGACCCGTCATTCCCCCGGAGCCTCCGCGGCTCCAAGCCGCGTCCTGAGCCCTCCAAGATGGGGAAGTGTGACGGAAGATGCACGCTGCTGGTGATATGTTCACTGCAGTTGGTGAGTGTGTGTGTGTATAGCTGATAAATATATCCCTGTGTGTGCGTGTGTGTGTGTGTGTGTGTGTGTGTGTGTGTGTGTGTGTGTGTGTGTGTGTGTGTGTGTGTGACCAAAGCTGACTCCCTACTCACTCTCCATGAAGATATAATTAGAGCAGCGTGCTACAGACACGCACATTGTAATCAGACATTTTTGTCCAGCCTCTCTGTACAGTCACACCAAAAAAGCTTTGAGCTGCAGCTGCTGGAGTGCCATGCCACATTACAGGCGAGGGTGTGTGTGTGCGTGTGTGTCTTTGAAGCAGAGGGAGCAGGGCAGGGGGGCTGTTTGGTGTCGGGGTGGTCTGTGTTTTTCTGTAGAGAGAGAGAGGGGTGATAGCCCCATTCTGGCAGAACCATGTGAATGTTAAGCACAAGAGGGACAAGGAGGCCCTGTTCACCATCTGGTCTCCATTCTGGAGTTAAAGTTAGCTGTTCTCAGTGCCTACAAATAGCTCAAGACTATTCCTCTAAAATGTAATAAGTGTGTAATATGAGCTGGTATCAGTGGGCATGATGCAGGCATGGACAGCGGCAGTGTGAGGCTTGTTGTCCTGGCTATTGTTTGCTGGACTGATGAGTTGTTGTGTGGCAGGGGGATCCGGCCCATATATCCTCATTAGTTTGGGGGAGCTTTTGGGGGGAGCTCCTCTTTTACAGTCACCGGACTGGCTGGTGCTCCAGGCAGTTACCATGGAAACAACTGCGGCAGACCTGTTTATGTGTGTCTCTGTCACTGTCTGTGTGTGTGTGTGTGTGTGTGTGTGTGTGTGAAACCTTGATTACTTGTGTGTATTGTATTTCTGTGTGTTGTATTTGCATATGTCCTCGGTTTTGTGTGTTGTAAGTATGTTTCGTAAGTATTTCTGTGTGTCTGTGTATATATATATATATATATATATATATATATATATATATATATATATATATATATATATATATATATATATATATATATATATATATATATATATATATACGCATATATACGCATATATATGACCCCTCCCCCTATCCCCTAGGTGGCAGCTCTTCAGAGGCAGGTGTTTGATTTCCTGGGCTACCAATGGGCCCCCATCCTGGCCAACTTCCTGCACATCATGGTCGTCATCTTGGGCATGTTCGGCACAGTGCAGTTTCGCTTCAGATACCTCATCTTTGTGAGTATATCCCTCGCCAATTCCTGTTTACTTTATATTTATAAAACATGAGCCTGCGGATGCACAGACTGATCTCTGGATCTGTTTGGCAGTATGCAGTATGGCTGGTCCTCTGGGTGGGATGGAATTCATTCATCATCTGCTTTTACCTGGAGGTTGGAAACCTGACTCAAGTAAGTGCTGTTTGTGTTTCTGCTTGTGGTTACGCACGATTCCATTAACACCTTTGAGTTAGCTCTGATTAGAAACTCTCTACTGTCTTTTGTAGCTTTAATTGCTTTGTTGGGTTATGTCTTGTTAATCAATTAATTGTTTAACCCGTTAGTAAGGGTTCTCCACTGTCTGCATAAGTCTGCATATTGTTATCAGTTTGCCCAGAGAGTGATTATATCCATGACCAGTTGTTATAGTTAAAGGTTTTTAAAGGGCCTAAAGATGTAAAATTATCCAGTAATTCATTTGGGAAAAAAAGCATTTGACAGAATGATACATAATTTTGTACAGCAGAGATGTTTTCTCTGTTTTCTTTTGCATTCAACCATCTTGCATTGAAACCCCAGAGATTTTGCCAGAGACCCCTTAGTGGGGTCCTGACCCTCAGGATGGGAGCCCCTGGTTCAAGTCATGCATCATGCAAAAATGTTAGATTTTCTCTGGTTCCAGGCCCATAAATATTTGCTGCTTCTCTCTGTTTTATATCATTATTTCTCCTTTTTTCTCTATTTGTTAAATTATTTCTCTTTATCTAACATTGTCTCTCTTTTTTGTAATATCGTTTCTCTTTGTGTATCACTGTTTCTCTGTTTTATAACCTTGTTTCTCTTTTTGTGCCGTCTTTTTAAAAAATGATTTTTATTTGTCCTATATCGTCCTTTCTGTTTCTCTGTTTTCTGACCTTGCTACTTTTTCATATCTTGGTTTCTTTGTTTTGTGTCATTGTAAAGTGATGTCAGGATGAGCTCTGGGAAATTGCGATGAAGCATTTGTCACTATTCACTGACATTTTGTAGACTAATAAGTTTGTAGTGATGAAAATACTCAGCAATGAGATGACACATTAGTTATAGCCATGCATGTGTTTGTTTGCTTGTTTGTGTGTTTAGGACAGGGACTTCCTCATGACATTCAACACGTCACTCCATCGCTCGTGGTGGATGGAGCATGGTCCTGGTTGCCTGGTAACGCCAGTGCTTGACTCTCGAATGGCCCCTGATGATCACCATGTCATCACTGTCTCCGGGTGTCTCCTGGACTACCAGTACATCGAGGTGTTGAGTTCAGCCATTCAGATCCTATTGGCTGTACGTATCTAACTCACACACAAACAATCTTATTTAAAATCAAACACTAATAATAATAATAATGAATTTTATTTGTAATGCACTTTATGTTGAGCAAACAATCTCAAAGTGCTACATCAATAAAACAAGAATTGGAGAGAGAACGTCTCCAACTAGACTAATAAAAAGCTGTCTTAAAAAGGTAGTGTTGTTTACGCTGTTAAAATGCATTTTGATTTTGAAAATGTAATTTGCTGACCCTCAACCCTCTGCTAAAACTATAAAACATAAGAAAGATAGTCCTCTGTCGGTAGTGAGTCATCCTACCCAACAGCAGTCTCTTAATTTCTCCTCTTCTCTAACAGCTCTTTGGCTTTGTGTACGCCTGCTACGTGAGCAAAGTCTTCCAGGATGACGAGGACAGCTGTGAGTGCTTTTGTCTTCCTCTAAAAGATTGCAGATCCTAAAGTGCCTTATTCAGCCAATTAGACTTACTTGTGTCATACTGTTGAGAGGCCCTTTGTGTTAGCGATCCAGGGCTTTGGACGAGAGGGCTCATTGTGTTCTCCTGCCTGAATCATGCTGAGCAATATCGCCACGGAGGATTCCCTCTGGGTGAACTGAGCACTCCATCTGTAGGGAGTATTAAAGATGTCTGCCGGAATATTCCCACCGTCGGAGCGGCTGTCTGTACGCTGGCTGGTGCTTGTCTGTCGGCTTGGGTGTGCCATCTGTGTTTCTGAACAGTTCTTTTCCTCACACGCCTCTTGTGAGTGTTTCACTCTCACTGAGCGGAGGATATCAAATTCAGCAGTTAGAATATGACATCATGCAGTTGTTCCCGTAAAATGAAGTGCATGCCAAAACATAGTGCTGATGATGAAATAACAATAACATGCAATAGAAATGTTTCTTATACATTAATAATAAAAAGCGGCCGATACTGGATTTCCGTGGCTGATATTGATATGTAGTATCTGGAAGTTAAAAAAAATGGGACACATTTTTTGCAATGATCCCTCAAATGGGTTATTAAGCAATGATCCATACGTGATATATGCTGATATTTTACAGTTTGATAATAAACTTTATAGTCCTAAATTACATCAGTGCACTAAACAATAAACCTCACTATAAATGTAGTCATTAGAAATTGCTCCTTTTTTGCATAATGTTCTGTGAAGAAGTATTCATATATGTATATATCGGACAACATATACACTGATATATATGTATCTGTGACAGACTAATATCCACCTATCAGCCAGGCTCTAATTATAATTATATTAAGGGTTTAAATAAAGTCTTGAAGTTTGGGAAAAGCTTACTTTTATTCATTGTGTTTCCAAGGTTAGGGACATGCTTAAATTTGAATATAGTATTGGCCAGTGAATACACCTGATTTCTTGTCAATGGAATTTGTAATAATGTTGTCAATGTTTCTTTCTTGGAAAGGCAATATAAAAAAAGTGTTTACAAAAGAAGTACAAAGAAATACACCTGATAACAATTCACCAAATTCTGTCCAAATGCTAGCTCTTGCCTCAGGAGAAAACCGATCCTTATCTTGTGGTCTTTATCTCCACCGGTGTAGACAATCAGAGACTGTTTTCTTACTCAGCTGGCACCACATAAGTTTGTTCCCCTGAATTGATCGAGAAAGATTAGAACAACGTATCAGTGACATAGGGGCAGTGAGAAAGATGATGTATTGCTGTATCTCTGCAGATTCTGATGTCACAGTGGGTGTTACAAAGGTACACCTAACGCACTATGATACCATTTGATGCCTTAATAGGGTTTCAAAATAGAGTCTGATCTTGAAATACAACACCTGGAAAAAAAGAATACAGATTTAAGGGAAAGTGGAATGATGTCATCCCTTCTCTCTCTCTCTCTCTCTCTCTCTCCTGAAGTTGATTTCATTGGTGGCTTTGACTCATATGGCTACCAGCCTCCTCAGAAGTCCTCTCATCTGCAACTGCAGCCTCTTTACACGTGAGTTACAAATACAACGTTCTCCCATTGGTCCCTCTTTTTTATATTGCTAATAATCATTTGTCTTTGAAGGGGTACTCTTCAAAGTGATTTAGTGTTGCTCTTGTGTTGGGGACCTCACAGATAAAAAAATCAATGCTGCAGAGACTGAGATATCATGACTTTTAGGGCCCAGACACACAAACATGATGAGGGTAAAAGGGCAAGCTGTAACCATGGTTGTGACAACTGCTTGACAGTCTAACATAAACTCAGTGCTTGAGCTTACATGACCTGCGCCAGGCTTGAGTCAGGCTAAAAATAAAACAGAACTCAGGCTCGGCTCAGGCTCTGTTAGTTCTCTATCAAACTTGGTCAGGTTTGGACAGGAAAATGTGGTCAGGACCACACTCTAGTCTACATATGAGATTTACACAGCACATTCAAGCCTCTGTCTCTTTTCAATTGTTGTGCTTTCTTGTTATAAGGACTCTAGTGCAGTCACAGTAAGTAACTTTGATGTGTGTCTCAAAATATGCTGTGTTGGGTCCCCGATTTAGAGGGAACTGGGCCTGAAAAGTCCTTGAATTTGATGGTGAAGCAGGTGTGAGAACCCTGTTCTTGTTGAAGATGCTCCGTCTCAGGCCCAAAATAACTCTGATGATGTCATTTGTCTCCCCTCATGACATCATCAAGGTTATTTTTTCACACAAAGTTGCCTCCAGAGCCACAGAAGACAATATGCAAGGTTTCTCGGGTCCTCATGAACAGTGGTCCAGACTTGTGTAAAATCAGTGAAAGAGTGCCGCTTTCATGCAGTTGTATCAAAGTTCCTTATACTGTAACATTGATGTCTGACAGAGTGCATTCCTCTGATCTCATCCCCTCTCCATCTCCAGGGCTGGTTAACTGCTGGTAGCGCCCCCTTCAGGCCAAACCCTGACAGTGTCACTGTGGATGGAAAGCGGCAGTTGCCTTGATTACACTCACTCTATGTCTCACAGTTTACCTGAGGAACGGACTTACCCCACCCAGAGGGAGAGACGTCTGTGCGCGTGTGCATGTGTGCTTGTGTCTGAGAGAGAGAGAGAGAAATACAGCCCTGAATAGAATGTACAGAGCTCAGGGAAGAACCAGCATGCCAGGTGGTGCGATGAGATGAAGGTGGAAGAGGAGTAGAGGTATGGAGAACAAGAGCTGGGGACACCTCTGTCAAATCACCGAAGACACACTTCACTAAACTGCCAGCTCTCAACACTCCCACAAATGTGTGTCTGTGTATGTGTGTAAGTGTGTGTGTAATGTATGTGTGAGAGTGTGTGATTGTGTAACTCCACAGGACTGACTGGTGCTTTGTGGTTGCACCCTGGACTCATACCACTTGGTGTGTCCCTGTGAATTTTTTTGTTTTTGGGATGGGGGGTTACTCATGTGGGGATGTGGGGGTGGGGTCACATAATAAAAAGAGGCACGGCTCATACCTGTTGTCGTTTTAAAATGTGGTGGTGTCGAACTAGAGCAGTCTTACGATTCCCATTCCCAAAGCCATCTTCCCCTTGCTCTCATGCCATTAAAACCAATGTTGATATACAAGCTTTTTATATTACAGCACAGGTATGCTGATGTTGTAAAACAGAGCAGTTGGAGCTGAAAGGATGAACTGGTTAAAGGATCAGGCTGGCAGTGTTTTGTATATTTCATTATTTGCCTAAACCAACAATGTCTACACGCGTATCGGAATACTTTTGTTCCTGGAGACTAGGGTTTGGCGATAAAATGATAGCACAATATTTTCCCAAGAGGGTACTGTGGAGGTCACTGGGGCAATGAGTATGGTTGATAATGTACTTCTGGTGCTCGGTGGAACGAGCGTAATTAACAAAGGGTCATAATAACTGACGCACCAGCGAGGCTTTAGAAGCGTGAGTGAAGTGGGCTAAGCAATAATAGTAGTAGTTTTCACTTATTAAATTCGCTAACCTAGATCTCCATGAATGAATGATAGGCTGTACCGGTTAGGTGACAGGGCGTGTCGGAAATCAGACCACAAATCTGGCAAAGCATCATAAATGTTGCAGACAAAATCAAATTTCACGATATTTTGACCAAATGTCCTGATGGTGATAATGTGCATATGTAAGAATTTAAGTTGAAAACATTAAAAAATGTACTTCGGTCATCAACAGAATGGGAAGAAGTAACAATAAGGACTTTATGACGTCTGTGTATTGTTCTGCAGAGATACCGACTGAAGTTAGTGTGCTAATCAGCTAGCACTGGCCCGTTCTAGTCTAAAGCCTATTAGTTGGCACTGTTAACACCAGCAGTAAGAGACGCTAGCCGCATGGCTAACTGAGCTAAGTAGCTAATGGTACCCTCAGGAGCAGTTAGTGGTTGTTCTGGTGATATGCTGCCCCCTACTTGTTTTGAATTGGACAGGATGCTAAATCTTACATACTGCACCTTTATCACAATGATATTTAGAAGTCAAACATGCTGATTAGTTCAGAAAATGACATCACTTTAATGTAACGCAGCTATTAAAATCAGGGAACGTCAACGATTATGCCTTATCATGATATAACAAGTCTCCAGCCCTACTGGAGACACAAATCTTTAAAATAAGCATCTCAGAAAAAAGTAAGGCTAAATGATTTCCCCAAAACTGCTGGACACTGTAGATTTGAGCAAATGTCATTCATAAAGCACTTAATAGTGCTTTTGTTGGGGACCATTTGCAGCAGGAGGACAGTCAATGTGGACCAACTCAAAATAAACTGCTCATGTTCATTGTAAGTACTGAACATGTCGGGCAGAGTGACAATGTGGTTCAGTGATGTGTTATTTAAAAAGTAAAAAAAAGAACGCTACACTCCATCGGGCTTGTTATCAGGATTAATTCATTGTTGGTTTTGGTCTTTTCATGTATTTTGTTGATGATTAGAGAAATATAAAACATCACCAGACTCCTCCTTTAAAGCCAAATGTCTATTGCCAGGAAAACAACTTCATCCTACATGAAATGCAGTTGATTAGGGATGCAGATGGCTTTGGGATCAGGCATTAGTGTGTCTATGGGGGAGGGTGGGGAAGCAGTGGGGATACTGTGCATGTAAATAACCAGCCAATGATTGTCTTGTTGGTCCATTTAGAAAAGGAGGGTTGCATTAGGGGATTGGTCGGGCTGGGGGAGAGGGGTACACACCAAAGTTTTCCTTCATACCTGTTTCTCTCGTTCTCAATCCTCACGCTGCACTCTTCTAACCTATCGGCAGCTAAATCTACCCGTCATCTTGCTCACTAACTTCCTCTGCAGCTCAATCGCTGATCTCCACAGAGATTGGCGATGTCATGTCATGAACACACACAGTGACAGGCTCTGAGCAGCTTTTGTAGAGGCAAGTGGAGGCGGAAGAAAAAAGGAAGGGGAGGGAGGGGGCAGGTATGAGGCGAAGACCTTCTTGTGCATAAGGTGACGTTTGAAATAATAAAAATACACTTTCTACATTAAACATGACTTCTGTTGTCATCTGTCGGCACACATTTATATCGCTGACTGTGACTTCAATAAAATGAGTGCTTTCCCTCCCAGCTTTGATTACATTATATTAATATCTGGATTATGGGGCACACATTTTTGCCAGATTAGTTCAGAAGATTATACAAATAATGCACTGCACTCCAGTGAACTGATATTGTACAATGAGGATTTAATTTGCCTAAATAATGTGATGCATTTTACAGAAAAGAAGCCCAACATTACAAAAAATAGAACTGTTACATTCGTAAAGGGACTCGTTTAATGCCTGAAGTGCTAAAGAGTGCTAAATGTTATCATTTCTTTTAAATGTACTTGCTTCACCAGTAATGGTTGGTTGGTTTGCTGGTTTGTTAGCAGGATTACACAAAAACTACAGAACAGATTTTCAACAAACTTGGATGGAGGATGGGTCTGAGCCCAAAATAGACCCTGTTAACTTTTGGCTTGGATCTGGATTAAGGGACAGATCCAGGAATTTCCTTTCACTTTCTTTAACATTGCAGAGAAGACATTTTTTTTACATTTTCGTGAAATTTCTGAGGGAATGGAGCATAGATCTCTACGAAAAGAATCAGGGATATATACGTGGCTTGTATCTATGACTGAGTACAAATAAAAATCTGGATTAAGATGGATTTAAATGTTTATTTCATATTTATTTGATTGAATTATAGGGGAATGTTGGGCCTTGGCAGAGTGCCATCTAGTTCACGGTTCATGGTATTAATCTGATATCCTACGATGATGTGTTGTCATAATCAAGATCATAAAGTTACTTCCTGTTCATCATGATGAAGGTTCTCAGTCATCCAGGTTTTGGTAGTTCTAAGTGCTATTGTATTGAAGGCTACTGGACGTGTTGCAGTTTCTCAGGAAGACGATTCACCTCTTATCCAAGAGGCTTCTTCAGTTCTCACTAACTGGAGGGGAGTTGCAGGCTTTTGAACTGTCTGTGGGAGTGTCCTGTTCCTTTCCATCTTTTCAAAAAGTATTAGGTATCATTCCCTGTGTAAAAAGTGTTGAAAGGTTGTTCATTAGTGACAAACAAATCATTTAATTTGTTATATCTCTCACAATGAACATAACACAATACAACCAATGAAATACTGAAAATAACATCATATGGTGCATGAGAATCAGGATAACGCAGAATTGTGAACCACTGTTTTAACAGTTATTACAGACCTTGTCACACCTTTTATATAAGCATGAAATGTGACCTCATAGGCAGCTTCAGGCTATGAACTCCAACATGACTAGACCGCACAGACATGTTAAACAGCCTCCCATATCCTATAAATACCCATATGATTATCATATGTAGATCTTTTTAGAGGGCTGCCATACTGTAGAGGCATTACGTCATCCACACCCCGGTTAAGGACAGTCTCTGATCCAGTCTGCAGCCTCGGGGTCGCGACTGGCACATTTCCAGCAAGCCAAAGGAGGATTTTTTGTAATTTGGGCCACGCGCTCCCCCTTTCACACCGTCCACTTACATTCCGGAGGTGTAACGGAGCGTCCCGCAGACACACACTCGCTGACCGTGCTGCGCAGCACGGTGCCAGGGATGCCAAGCACCCCGTTACCGTAGAGACCCCGGAACATTGTGTACAGATCACGTAATATCCCAACATAATAGAACATGATGACATCATATTATACAGTGCTTTCCACTGTAAATGCCACTAATGTCATATGATTTTAATATAATATGTGATATGTGATATTTCTATTGTCTCCTTCATAAATCTTGTTTTGTGGTTTTATTTAGTGGCGTCTGTTCCAGCGACACAAACAGCCGTATAGCGAATATATATTGGGAAAAGTTATTTTTATACACCATTAACAAATAATGTGAATGAAGTCTAAACAAAATCCATTATAAATACAGCCTACAATACAAATAGACTCGCACACATAACAAAGAGACCGGTCCGCCTCGGCCCTCCCTCCCCTCCCGGTTGGCGCAATGAACCGCACGCTCTCTCTCATCCCTTCCCGTCATGCAGCGCTCTCGCCTGCTCCTCCGTCGAGCCGCCATGTTGTCGGAGTGAAAGCCTGGGGTGTCAGAGAGAAACTGGGGCAGAAATCCGCGACCATCCACCCTCTCCGCCGGTGAGTATCACCTCCTCTCCGGTCGCGGTAGCACGGGGCATTGCTTAGTGACGCAACGATGCGGGTATTGTCGCCATGGCGGCCGTGAGAGGGGCTGAAGAGGAGTATTTCGTGAGGCTGAAGCGGCTGCCTCCCTTTCTGCCGCTTGCCTCCTTCCTCCCGTTGTGTCGGTCTTCCGCTCCAGACAGCTCTCGGGCCTTTGTTAGCATCCGCGTCACGGGGACCTGTGGGGTTGCAAGGTCGGCAGACAGGTAGAGACCCCCCAGGTGTTAATATATAAGAAAATGGCGATGTTACGGGAAGGCTGCCGCTGTTAAAAACATTGTGTGGAGCCCGTCTTTGGCCACCGGTTCGCCCGGGCTGTGCTTGTGTCGGGAGGCCGTGTTATTGTTGGTAGACATGGGCAGTGAACCCCCCATAACAGATCCGAGACTGGCGTGAGGGGACACGGATGCATGAAGATGAAACCCCCCGGTACTTCGCGACGACCCTTTTCAAGAAGCTTCCACATATTCCCCTTCGTTTTGATGTGTCATGTCTGGCAGGAGAGACATGTTTGGTCTGTGTTGAGACACCTAACGTTATCTCATGCTAGCTGCAGGTTGCCTGCTAGTATTGTCACACCCCTGTCTGTACCCGGTATGCGGTGGATTGATCCCCGGTATTGAATAATCATTAACCCAGTTGGGTTATGGAAGCCAGTTCCTGTTTCCGTGTGCTACAAGTTAAACTTGTAGCATAACATGCCGTGTGCGCTTCGCTTTGGGGAATGGCCACAGTGTTGTGGATTTCCGGGTGTTTCTCTACCTCATTTCGAGCTGTAGCACAGGAATAAAGAGCTAGCAGTAGCTGAATGAAGAGTGGAGCAGGAAAACAAACACATGAGCACATATGTGAATGATCACTTGGCAGGCTGGTTTGTTTTTATCTTTTGGGACTGTTGAGCCGGTCAGCTCGTGTTTTTTAGTCTTTATGGAGGAGGCGTGTTGCACGGTGGTTTCAGCAGACTTGAGAGAAAGCTGCATGCATTTGAAGGCTCCTGGTGTCAGACTATGGCAGAGTTAATTACTGTATACTGCTCAGTGTTAAAAGAACTGCTTGTAATTTCCTCATGTGCTGTAGGGACACTAATGTGAAACTGGTAATTTTAACACAGATTAGAGCTCGTTGGATAAAGACAGGTTGTAAAATACAAATTACCACCCTCTGACTGCTGGAAAAAACCACAGAGCTTGTTGTGCCCAATGTTGACCACGACCACCACACGGATTGGTCCATGCACAAAGCATATTCCTTGGGTTCATCATGGCTCACTCAATAAGGATCTGCCCACCAACCTTAAACCGCGGGTAGATGACAGGGCCCATCTGACCTTTGCAAAATAAGGACCACTAGTTTGTCTCCATTTCTTGGCCTCTTCTTTCTTACCTCTCTTGTGCAAGCTCACTAATGCAATTTTTAAAATGTTCCCATTTACACAGTACACATAGCTTAAAGTAAAGCAGGCTATTATAGTCGGGAACAGTTAATTTTGTTTTAGAGAGATTCAACTTCATTGGCATTTTGGAGTAGGTAGCCTGTGATGCTCTTGAAGTGTATCGTGTTGCTAATATTCGATTTACCCTCGCTGATATTATTGGGTTTGACAAAATATTAGAGACACCTCCCAGTATAATGTAGTTCAACGGCCTCCAAAATACCCTTAAAGTCGATGTAGCACAATTTCAACCAAACTAAACATAAAAACTTTCATGAAGGTAGGATTTATTGCGGGACTGCATTCATTTTGGCTGGGTGTACCTAATAAACTGGCCACTTGAGTATGTACACTTGTGTTGGTGTGACATATAAGCAGTAACAGAAGCAGTGATGTGCATCTTAGCTGAAGTCATGCTTGTACAGGTTTTCATAGACCACGCTGAGCCAGAGAAGGGGAAATACTTTGACTGATATGCAGATCACTTTGATAAGTGTCTCAGTCATGTAGGTGCTTAAATTGGAAGTTATTTATGAGAATTCAGTCTGGGTAACTCTATCTCTATCTAATCTCTATCCCCTTGAACTTTTAAGTTTGATTCCAGTCACACAGGAAGTCAAGTTGGACTGCACAATATGGTAAAGTTATAGTACGATTACTTTGGTAGATTTTACAAATACAATATAATTCACAGTGAGTAAAATCACTTTTGCATCACGATTTTTTGTAACCCCATCAAAATCATGTTTAGGTGACTAGGGCTGCTGTGGTTTACTGTATTCAAGTTATGGCGTGCCACATGGATGGAGGTGCACAGGGTCCCATCATAGAATAGACCCTGATAGCTTTTGGTTTGGATCTGGATAAAGTGACAGATCTAGGAATATTTTAATTGCCAAATAGGTGCTAAGAGGTGGTAGTTTTCATTAATTTTTCAGGGAGTAATACATGGACCTTAATGCAAAAAAAGGTGTATTTATGTGGCTGGTTTATAACGGAGACTATTGGACCTTGACAGAGGTATACACTCTACTGAGTGCCATTCTAGATGGAAGAATGAAAAACAACCCTAATTTTTTAAGGTTGCATCAAGTCTTGTGTCTGCCGGGACATAATATTTTGTGAAAAGATCATTAAGAGTTTGTTCAACCAAAAATAATATAATGAAAAATAATATTACCGTTAATTGTGCAGTAAAGTTAGCAGTATATCATGTGACTGCAGACGGCCAGGCCACTCTGGCGAGTACAGCGATTCTCTGGTTTGTATCTGTAACTGTTGATTCCAGCTCTCATGTTCTGATTATCAGCAATTAAGTAGCTTTAATGACTCCAAGAATGTTAGACCTGCTGAATTAATCGAAAGTGCATTCCCTTTAATGCCTGCAATTTACAATCATATGCAATTTTGGTTCATTAGAAAGATAAAACTAATTAGTTTGATTTTTACAAAAAAAATCAATTTTATTAGTCCTGTGTGGCTGAGTGATGCAGTGATGCATTATATCAGTTATTTTGACAGACCATTTTCAATCAAAGAAAGCACTGCTGTACTGTATTGCCGTGGTGAACATATCTGTACTCTTTCCTACTAAAAACTGTACAGTAATTTTTTGTACTTGCTATGTTTTTTGTTATGCACCAAAGTCCAAGGCAAATTCATCGTATATGCAAAAATACTATGTAATAAACCTGATTTTGATACACTTCACAACTACTATTTTAGTTTTGGATATAACCAGCTGAGAGGCAACATCTTTTATTAGGTGTACCTCCGTAACTGGGAACTGAGTGAATTTTGACATTAAAACCTGTTCAAGCTACATCATTGTTGAGAGATTTTTTTTTTTTTTTTTTGCGTCGCTTGTGTGGCCTGAAGTTGTGGGAGGCCATTTCTATTCTGATATGACTTATTGGCGCCATTTGCATGAGAACACAGCGCTAACTTTATCATTCATATCGGACTGATTATGTTGAAGAGCAACACTGACTGTGAACTCTGATCATAAATCACTCAGAATAGGAAAACACTTAGATGATCCATTTGTTTCACCCCATAATTTATCTGCTCTCACTATCTTTATTTAATGAAGTAGAGTTGTAAAACATTAATTATTGCTTGTCTTTGTCATGATTTTTCTGTAAACATTAACGCGTGCAGTATAAGCCAGATCACTGGCACAAATGTAAAAAAAAAAAGGGTTCAGTGCCTGTGTTATTGTGATATAAAGACGTTTGTACATCTGCATCCTTAAAACTAAGTACATCTAAACATATGCAAAACTCATGGAGTCAATAATACCACAGCCCTGCAATAAATCCTACAAAGGTTACAATGTTCATGATCTTGATCTAAGCGATCTTGAGTTAACTCTGTGGTCACTTTGTTTAATGTACTTTGCTGCTGACTAGTATTTTGTCTGTTCTCATTTATATAAAGAGGCAAAGTCTTAACCCCTCTGGTGTGCCACATGGGGCCTTATTTTTGACAAATGGATGCAGTTAATCAAGAGACAAATACGTTTTTGATCCTATTTGAATTGTGCCACAGATTCCACATATGTTTGTCTATTTAAAAGATAGTTTTGCAAGTCAAGAAAGTTGCAGCCTGCCGTGAAGTTAGGCAGGTTTCATTTGGTTTCATGTAAAACGGCTTGGTGTACTACATCATCTTACTCAATATATGTTACCAACATGGCTATCACCGTGGCACTAGGAAGAAGTGTGAAAAAAATCTGGCCATATTGTTAGCTGAAGTTATGTGAGAGGAGAGTTGGTGTTCTTTTTAGCTCGCTAATATGCAGGACAGGCTCTACAAGGTTTTGTTACGTGTAGTCTTTCTACTTGATATTACCACAGTCCTATATTTCATTTGCTTTATGAGATACTGTAACCTTCACAAGTTGAATAATTATTAGAAATCAACATACATCATATGTGTAATTCTTCAAACGTTATGAACAAAAAATATTTGTCTTGTCATAAACTACTGTACATATGGCCTCTATATAAATGGAGCATATTTATTGCAGACAAGTTGTATTGGACTACATTAGTTTTAATTAGGTGAGCCTAATTAACTGGCATCTGAGCATATGGTCTCCATCCTGAATGAGTAAATTTTGTGTTAGACTTGTCACAGCTTATTAAACATTTTGTTTGTTTAATGTATTGAGCAGGTATATGCCACTGTTTGCATATGACTGATGTATTTCTCTCTGGACAGGCTGTGGTGGAATGAGCAGTGTGTGTGTGTTGAAGAGGAAAGCAGTGCTCTGGCAGGATTCATTCAGCCCCCACCATAGAACTACATCTCCCAGCATGCCCGTGGTGCTGAGCAGCGGAGGACATGCCCCTCCAACTGGGCAGACCCCTCAGGCCACACCCCCCAGCCAGCAGGTAAAACACACCACCTTTACACCTTTTGCATAGTTTGTTCATTCATTGATGGACAAACATCTGTCAATAAGCAACATCTCTCCGCTAGTATGTGGCTGCAGAGGGGGTTCGTACAAAGTCTTAAGACTTTGGAGATTTGGGAAAAAAAGGTTAGCAAAATGCTAACATTGGAATATATTCCTTGAAAATGCTTGATTTTTAGAACTGTCTAATATTCCATTGATCCAGTCACTCAAGTCAACCTTCAATGATACTGGAAATGGACCAATCAAAGTTAATATGAACAGTTTGTTGAAATATACATTGATTGCTGTGGGTGTAAAGGACTTCTGTAAACCTTATTTTTCAGAATTGCATTTGTAACAGTTTTAGTGTAATGATCAAGGCATTGAGAGTCTGGAATTTTTAAAGGTGCCTGAACAGTGCTTGAATTATGCTCTTAAAAATCTGTATGTGGCTCCCCAGTAGCTCAGATGGTAGGGTGTGCATTCCCTGTATATACAGAGGTCCAAGCTGCGGCATCCTGTCAATAAAGCCATGAAAAGGCCCAAAATATTCCTCCGTACAATACAAAAGGAACCAAAAGTTGGTTGCATTTTTATAGTTAAAAGCCTGTGAAACTTCCATGTGTAAGTTTGGTCATGTTCTGCATATCACAACAATAGAAGATAACTGCCAACAACTTCAGCAGGTTGTTTGTTGTCGTGTAGCTAGCATAATCGATATAGGAAATGCTAATCATCAGATTTTGCTGGAAGAGCCTCTCATATGACTTAAATGCTCTTCTTGGCAGCATCATGGTTTACAAATAAATTGTGACGAAATCTACTAAGAGAAGTAAATCAGATGGAATCTGTTGATATTGAAATTGGTCAAAAGCATTAATGCAATTTTCCATATCTGAAAAGATGTCAAAAAGCTCGACCTGTTTGATTCTGGTCATTCGTGAATATCACTTGAAAAAAGGACATGAGTAAATGAAAATTGCAGTAACTTACAGGTCTAGTTAGGTTGGAGCTACACCTGATAGTCGGGGCTCGGTCTTTATTCTCCTGGCCAGTGGTGATGATTTTAGACGTTGTGAAGGACAGCTGTTAGTCTTTCACAGTAGCTGCTAGGCTGGTGGCAGTGTGTCCTAAAATGTTCCCTTTTCATAAAGAAGTTGGCATTTTGAATGACTAATCCTGGAAACAAAAGTCCAGTACATTTGATATGTAACAATTTAGTCTGATTAAAGGACTCCTTGGTCACTTATCCTATTGCATGCTTTGCGTGTACAGCAAATGACCAAGCCCAGCTCTTTCCAGTACATGTTGACTGATTCTTTGATTGTGTCTTGTGGGGAATTTTTCTTACCTTCAAATGAGTAAGAGAGGAAGTCAACGTAGGCTTTGTCAGTGAAATGAAATGCATCCTCCTATCTGGATGTTGGTAAAGACAGGATGTGGCCTTGAATACCTCAAACTAAATTACTGTGATGAATTTTCAAGATCATGTGAAAAATTCTCCTTAACATGTGGTCATCAGGGTAAATGTCCCAGGAGATTGATTATTTAAATTAATCTCTTTGAAGCTAGCATCCATCCCAGGTTCTTTGCTAAGAAATCTAAAGAATGGACTTTCTTGTAGCAGCACACAAACTGTGGAGTCATCTTGTTTAAAACATATCATCATTTTAAATTGGTGTGTTGTGGTATTTGCATTGGTTTTGATCAGTTTTTTTCACCCTTGATGATTCTACAGTACATAGTACATGTATTTGGCTATTCAGTGACATTATATTGATTGATTTGTATGTTCCACATTTAATTTGAATGCAGTCATGCTCAAGTTTTTCATTTTATCGTTTAAAATCAACCCTCTGAAACATTGGTGAAAACTTAGAATCCTTGCTTTACCTAGACGTCTTCTGTTGTTGCTCAGAAGCACTCTGCTTGTTACTGTTGTTGGTAATTCCAGGATAATACGCATGTCTGCGTGTGTGTCTCTAGGGTGTGGCGGGTGCTGGACGTTCCCAGGATGATGCCATGGTAGACTATTTCTTCCAGCGGCAGCATGGTGAACAGCCGGGCAAACATCGCTGGCCCACTGGAGACAACATCCATGACAGCCAGGTGTGTGTGTGTGTGTGTGTGTGTGAGAGAGAGAGACGTGTTAGTGTTGCACAAGTGATAATGTGCTATTGGACCAATGATGCTGTTATTGTATTATGTCACGCACTACTGTTTGCTTGTACTCAGTGACTAAGTGTAAAGAAACATTTGTAAACAGAAAACTTTAAATTGATTCTTGTGTAACCATAAAGTCATGGTGTACACGTATGGTTTCAGGTATAATTTTCAAAATATCAGTATTAGTGGCCATTTAAAGATGGAAAGCAGACTCAAAGTACATGGGGTGCTACAGATCAGGAACTTTGTAGTTTCTGTCACAGATCAGGTCATTATTTTGAGCAGCAAAAAGAAAAGGCAGACAAATAAAACTTTTCTATTTATGCTGCAAAACACCTATAGCAAGAAACTTAAATGAAGACAACATTCAATATGTCCAGTTTGACACCAGACAAGATTAAGTCACTTACATTTCTTCATAATGCACAGTAAATTTGAGGCAAGAAAGATTCAGGTTCACCACCACAAAATGTCGGCCATTATTCTGCTATTAATAAAGGTATAGATAAAACCCTTAACCTCTGGAGCAAAGTTTGCTTCTTTACGCCCACTGTAGTTGTAGTAAAGACATGGTATCCAACAGACAGGTGGAGTTAATTTTAAAGTAATAAATCTGTATGGCTGACTGTTGACATTTACCAGCTGTTTCTTTTGAAGAGAAATTAGCCATGATCTACTCTAGAATGCTAAACAAATGAGAAAGCCTCCCTGGTTTTTAAGCCAGACTCCGTTCAAATATCTGTGTTTTACGTTGTTGTGCTTACCAGCTGAAATAACATACTCTGCAGATTATCAGCTGAGATCTTGGATGATTAGTGATTATAGTCTTAAAAACATTTCATTTTAGTATGGCCCTCTGTAAAGATCGTGAAAAAACAATTATGACGTTAATTACTTATTAACATGAGTAATTCAAGTTTAGTTTATGTTTATACATTGGTAAAGTATAAGAGACATTACTTCATTCCTCCATGTCTCACTGGGCTCTTTGTCTGCAGGTGCGGTCCATGGACGAGCTGAACCATGACTTTCAGGCGCTGGCTCTGGAGGGACGCGCCATGGGAGAGGTGAGACATCAGGGTGGGGGACCGGGGTCACTTATTTTATGGTGGTGAGTTATTTGATCGTGTAGCTAGTTAACTTCTGACATTGGAGCATTCAAGCTGTGGTTACTTGCAGCATGTGGAAACATTTTTTATACTTAAACTTTTGATTTAACTCGCTGGATTCGGCGAGGTTGGATGCGACATCAACAACATGTCAACACTTGACATGAAAATGGCTGCCCTGAATTTTGTACCACACATGATGAATTGCTCAAACTTGAATAACAGGAAATCCAGGGAAAATAAATGGATCAGTGGCTCAGTGAAAAGCCTTTGTGCCAAAAGTAGTCTGGACTTGTGTTGGCATTGTTCCTCCCAAATGAAAAGCTCTGAAAGTTGAGAAGAGACTGAGCAGAGACGCTTTTTAATTTGAGTCAGTTTGACTGGCTGTTTATTAAAGAGTCCATATTCCGTAATTCTGTTAATGTTGGACTTGTGCCCGCAATTATTTTTGGCTCGTTGAACATGGTGCTGATGTACATTTGTTTGAATGAATTTTGTTTGGCAGCCATCGACTGTAATAATCTATAATGTTGTATTAACATGTTACAGGCCATAGTCTGTTTAAGTCCATGTGTAAGCAGTAGTTGTTTCCTGTTGCCAGAAGACACTGATCAGACAAGGTCTTTTTAATAGCGAGAGAGGACTGTAGTAGACTAATAAAAGTGAAGAAATTTGAATAGAGATGTGATATGAAACACAATGAGCTGCTCAGAGTAAGTCCAAACACTTAGAACTACTATTCAAAATGACTGACATTTTTTAAAGTAACATTACCAAGCATAATTGTTGTATGGTTGCTTTCAGAAACTGGCTTTAATTGTGTGGTTGTGTTATTTTGTTTTTGCTCCACTCATCTAGTTAGAGTGGCCTGTACTTGTTTGTCTGGGGTGCAGTCAGGGGGCAAAGTACTTCCAAAACATGCATGTAAAAAAGCCAAAAACAAATGTTAAAGACATTCTGAAGGTTCGTTAGATTTAAGGATCTTTCTACTCACCTGGTTAGTCATACAAACTATTCACTTATGATACTTGTTTTATTTTTCTCATTCTTTTGTGTGCTTGAAATAACCTTGTCTTTTCCCCTTGTCTCCTCTCTGTTGTCTTTGTAGCAGCTGCTAACTGGTAAGAAGTTCTGGGAGACAGACGACTCTGGGAAGGATGGACCAAAAGGGATCTTTCTGGACCAGTGGAGGGACAGTGCATGGGGTGCCTCAGGTATAAATCAATCTGTTTTTAGATATGTGTAATAAGGTGACAGACAGGAGCTTTGCTGATAACATTTTGTTCTTAAGCACATCCACAAACTACTAGTACAAACAATGTCTGCAGTTGGAATAATATATTTATATTCCTGTCAGAATCAAAAGCTGATGTCAAAGTGAACTCACCCTTATGTTCTCTCAGATGAGATTTAAGATTTCTGGTGTATCTTATCAACACAATGCAGTTTTTTCTGTAAAAGAAATATTCCTTCATTTCACAATCAGTCTGGTACACCACTCGTCAACTTAGATTTGTGGGGACAGTGATGCATACATTTGTACTGACTATGCTTTTGGTAGTTGTAACTTTTTAAATTGTGCATAAGACAGCATATTTCTTGGATTTTCGCTTTCAGGACGCTAAACATAATCATGTTTCTTTATAAATCTCTTGACATGGAATCCACATTCGGCCACATTGCTAATGATCGGTTATTTCATGGGATGCTGAAAGTGACAGCATCTAATGTGCCACACCAGACTAACCTGAACTCAGCATTAAATAATCATCTTCAAAACATAGTAAGTTCATATGAACAGCTGGTAAAGTAAACAAAGTGAAAATATGCTGTGCATGATTCTGCAGAAAATCTATAAACTTTATCATCAGATCTAAACTGTTACAAATGCAGATGAAAAAATAAAGACTTAGAATTTCTGGAAATTGTTGGTTTAGTTACCGTGAAAATGCTTGAAAAGGTTCTTGAATTTTGCGTTTTTTATAAAATGTGCAAACCTTGGAGACAGCTACAAAGTGAAAAGAAATTTGTAAGAGTTTATTAGAAAAGATTGGCATTTAAATTGCACAGTTTATCGTCCATTAATAGATTACTATAAATCGTCTAGGTCCTTTTTTGAAAAGATATTCAGTAAACTAAGTGTAGAAACTGGTCCTTTTAGTGTTAAATGGAATCATCCCTTAATGGGTCCAACACCTAGTGTTTACATCACTCCAAGATATAGCTAGATATATTTACAGCATGTGTATACGAGGTAGTTGTGCTCCTGCTATTCCGATCATTCAGACCATCTCAGAAAAAATAAATAAATAAAAAAGCCTGACTTGTTGGGATGATAAAATGTGCAACACTGAAGCAGCTGAGATATCTAAAATGGTGCTTGTGTGTTGGAACATTTTCATGCCTGAAGTGCATAAGGAACAAATGTGTGATCGTTATTTAACAGTCCCTATTCCTCTCATGTCAGATCACTCAGTGTCTCAGCCAATCATGGTGTCCCGCCGGCCAGGGCAGGGCTTCCATGGCGGCGGTGAAGTTGGGGTTGGCTCAGTGATGTCCCCGCGATCTGAGAGTGGAGGGCTGGGAGTTAGCATGGTGGAGTATGTCCTTTCCTCCTCGCCGGCCGACAAATTGGATTCCTGCCTCCGAAAAGGACCCTACGTAAGTCCTGACGTCTGTTCTCTCTCTCTGTCCATCAGTGTTATTGAGTCTCATATCCTCTTTGATAGCTTTCATTCCCTTCTGCATCAATGCATTTCTTTTTTTGTCGTCTGTCAGTCAAAGATCAGGTCAAATGACGATATGTCTTTCACCTTGTCCATGTTAGTCTGTCCACCCTACTCTGTAGCTCTCACTGGCAAGTTATCAGCACCTCTATATTTCGCCGCATCAGTCATTTCTCATCTCTCTCCATCATACAGGGGCAGAGGGATGGAGAGGTGGAAGAGGAGAAGAGGGAGAAACCGAAGGCATCATTTGAGGGAGAAAAATTGAAAGAGTTGACGGAAGGTGAAGCTGATGTGATTGGTGACGTCATCAACCCGAACGGGCTGCCTGTGCAGAACGGCCTCGATGTCGACGTCAAGGAGTTTGGGTAGGACTCAACATGACACAGGCTTGCAACTTGAAGTGCTTCTCACTTTACAAACAGCCTTTCGGATATAAACTGAACTGCTCCTGCTGTCTCACCTCTGCAGTCGTCCCCAAGGCAACATGCCAGCCCCTGGTCCTGAGGGTGACCTGCTTGGTGGTCCTGGGGGTGTAGGGGCCGAGGGCCTGACACCCCTGGGAGGTGGTGGTGGCCCCAAACCTCCTGAGGACTTCTCTGGTGTGGAACAAGGTGGTGTCACCATGGACCCCATGGAGTCTGTGATGGAGCCGCTTCAGTTTGACTACAACTCCCAGATGCAGATGGACTCTGCGCCCACTGTGGGCTTATTTGATTACACCAACCAGCAGCAGGTAATGGCAATCTGCAGCGAGTTATATATGAACATTTGTCACTAGCTCTCTGAGATGCAGCTGAAATGGCATTGGCATTGAAATTGAATTAACCTGTCATGCTGTTTGCAGCTGTTTCAGAGAAACAACGCCCTAGCAGTGCAGCAGTTAACAGCAGCCCAGCAACAGCAGTATGCCTTGGCAGCAGCACAGCAGCCTCACATTGGTAAGAGACTTTTGGTGCATCAGGAATTTTCATTTTTTCGTTTTTCACTGTCAGAATATTTAAGACTAAGAGTAAAACTTAAACTGTCACATCAGGCCCATGATTATCTCATATGTTTGTTGATCATTCCAGTGACTAAATGGTTGCTGAAGTTTCCAGGGCAAAAGATCACAAAAGTACCAAATACCATGTATTTCAGTCCCGTGTTTACTAATTAATTGAGGGTTAACGTTTTCCAGGTTTACTAGCGGAAAAACAAGCATAGAGTCTTTCATTGTGGTCATGGTTCAACAGATCTGGAGGGCTCTGTTTTATTGATTATTATCTGTGTGCTGAAGCTTTACTGTAGAGTGAATTGGTTCCATGTGTTATGCAAAACCTTGAGGCACTGGTTCACCTTTTCCCTCCATGTGCTCCCCAGGTCTGGCCCCAGCTTTTGTGCCCAATCCTTACATCATCAGTGCCGCTCCACCAGGGACAGACCCCTATGCAGCTGGACTAGCAGCAGCAGCTACACTTGGTGTGTTTTGATTTGGACCCTGAGCTTCTTCATGTTGATTAATTTTCTACAGTGCAGAGACACATAGACACACATTTGTCCCATCTCATCTGTATTTTGTATGATTATTTGTGTCTAGGACCGGCAGTGATGCCTCCCCAGTACTATGGTGTGACCCCCTGGGGGGTCTACCCAGCCAACCTCTTCCAGCAGCAGGCGGCTGCAGCCAACAACTCGGCCAATCAGCAGGCGGCAAACCAGGGCCAGCAGAACCAACAGCAGGTCAGTCGGCTGCTCGCCAAAAATCTGGCATGCTGATGGGCACTGGCTCAAGATGCTTCTGTCAGAGCACTACTTAGGTGCCAGCTGAACGTGCCTTCAGTCTTACTGCTGCTCTACTTGGATCTCTTAGCAGAAAACTGATCAGTGGGAAATGTTTGATTTACCTGCTGATTATTTACTTTAGATTTGATCATATATGCTAATGCTACCTTAAGGAATGTGCTCTTATCCTGGCTATTTATTACATGCAACCATTTGTTTCTCTGACAGTGATAGATAACAAATGTGTCTTGTTCTTCTTTCTTTGTGAAGGTGATGCGTGCTGGGGGCAACCAGCGACCTTTGACCCCCAGCCAAGGTCAACAGGGTCAGCAGAATGACCAGCTGGTTGCAGCAGCAGCAGTCAACTCTGCCCTTGCCTTTGGACAGGGGTTAGCAGCAGGAGTCCCTGGTGTGTATGAAACTCATTCACCAGCAGAACTCTCAACAAACCTAGTCACATTTCTGATGACAGCACTTTCACAAAGATGTTGAATGCTGAATATTCGTCTGTGCTTCTCAGGCTATCCAGTCCTCGCCCCTGCAGCCTACTATGATCAGACAGGAGCCCTGGTGGTCAACACTGGAGCCAGGAGTGGCCCTGTCCGCCTAATGGCCCCTGCCTCTGTCATCATATCTCCTTCCGCAGCACAAGCAGGTAAGATGGCAATGCACTCACAGACTTTGTCAGAGACTGAACAGACAGAATAATGAAAGATGTCACACACAAAACAAAAGATTGCATGTTGTGGTCTTTAACAACATCTTCTGAATGTCCCATTCATCCAGAACATTTAATTAAGCGATTATGAGGCTGTACCTTCAATATTTTTGTTCCCAGGATTAAGTGTTGTTTATGCCAATTTTAAACGGGTGTCAATATGATGTAAAGAATGGTTAGTGGAAAAAAATGCTGCCCCAAGAAGCTTTGTGTCTACTTCTTTCAGTTGAATTAATTCAGTATGGCTTTTTATGGCTGTTTACTCAGATTAAACCTGTGAATCTTTCTTGTTTCTCATCCTCCAGTTGCAGCAGCAGCAGCCTCCGCCGGTGGTGCCAACGGTGGTCTGGGCGGTGGGGCCAACGGTCCATTTCGTGCCATGACGTCCCAACAGCCTCAGCAGCAGGGTGGCCCTGGTGGCGCACTGGGAGGAAGCTCCTTTTACGGTTCCTCGTCCCTCAGCTCCTCCTCCCAGAGTTCCTCTCTTTTCTCACAAGGCTCCGGACAGCCGGGACCAGGTTCTGCTTCCTTGGGCTTCAGCCAGCCCACCTCCTCCTCCCTAGGGGCCACGCTGGGGGCCACACTGGGTGGCTTTGGAACAGCAGGTAGGAGTACACAATTACTACATAGCTTTAAAGGCTTCAAATAATGTGTTGAAAGTTTGGAAAATGCTTAATTTGATGATGTCAAGGCAAAGAATATTGGAATTCAAATACAATCCTTGAAAAATGCTGGACTTTCAACATAATATGGTGTTTCAGTCCTGGCCTTGGGGGCTGCCTGCCCTGCATGTTTTAGATGTTTCCCTGCTCTAGCAAACCTGATTCGAATGATCAGCTTGTCATTAAACTCGGCTGAAGCTTGATAATGACCCATTCATTTGAATCAGTTGTGTTTTGGCAGGGAAACATCTAAAACGTGCAGGGCAGTTAATCACTCACGTAAACTAAACGTCTTTTAATATCTGAAGTAATCCCGTTGTCATATTTGTTTGTTTCCTGGCATCAAAATTAACAAGGAATAAATACTCCTGATAAAAACAAATTGAGGTGCCTTGAAGATGTTCAAAAAGTGTGTGAATCTTACTAAGCTGTATTTACCCTGATTCATAATTAACACTTTCATGAACTAATTTATGTCTGTCTCCACCTAGTGGCCAACTCAAGTGGTGGCAGCGGCTCTAGGCGGGACTCCCTGACTGGCAACAACGAGCTCTACAAACGCACGCCCTCTAGCCTCACCCCGATCGGTCACGGAGGCTTCTATAATGGCACCTTGGGCTTCAGTCCTTCCCCGGGCCCTGTGGGCATGCCTCTCCCCAACCAGGGCCCCTCCCATTCCCTCACACCCCCACCTTCCCTGTCCAATCACAGCTCCTCGTCCAACCTTAATCTTGGTACGTGTGTTTAATTCAAATGATTAAGATTACCAATTTCATTGAGTGTGTTGTTTTGACACTTGAATAGCTTCTTTGTGACTCTGTGGAAATGGTGCTAATGCTCATTTGCCAAATCAGAATATACCAGCGAAGAAGACTATAGATTGATATTATTAACTGCACCGATTTGTTGATTGTAATCAAAAAGTGAAGCTTCACACACAGACCTATCTAGATTTTTACACAAGATGGTGTTTATGAATACAAGGATTAAATGGGACATTTATTGTCGACCAGAGTAGGGTAATTTGATAGTGAAGAATTGTATTGCTCACTTATCTACGTTTATTTTGTAATGTAAGATGTATGTAAATATACCCTACCACTTATAGTTTTTAAAATAGTTCTGCTATGTATGCGTCTTACTTGGCTCAAATCAGCTGCTGCTCCAGCATAGATTTTCCTTAACTACAAGACAAATGTGATGGCAGATTTGTAATGCAGCTTGTTTTGACTGATTGATTACTGGCTGAGACTTTTCATGCTTCCTGTGTACTTCCCATGATTGGCAGTTGGCAGGTTGAGGTGTACCAAAAACACTCAAAAGTGTGATGACACATCAATCAAATAAGGTGACAGAGCAAAGTCGAGGCTTTGTAATGACTGTGATTGATTATCAAGTGTTTGCAGTTTTCAACACTTTAGAGGTGTCATATTATACAGATAAGGAATGCAGGTAATTGCAGCCTTTGAAGGGAATAAACCGCACAGAGTGTAGTTAAGGATGTCATGTCTCTGACACTAATTGAAATATTTGCTACCATGCTGTTGTACAGTACAGTCCGGACCATTCTGCAAGGTTTAACTTAACTGTTCAGGTTTTGTTGTCGTCATTCCTAGCTGTATGCCAACTATGTTGGTGCAATGAGAGCAATGTAAAGCTGGTGTCAGATTCCACGACTGGTCAATAATTCTGATTTTGTTATTTGTAGTTATCTTTAGGTTTTAAATAGTTCTCCAGCACAAATATATTTTAAGTATTTTTTACAGCCTGGTTCAGATGTTGCTTTTGAATACATACGTTTTCTGTAATTTGATAACATTTCATTTTAAATGTGTAGTTAAGAGTCAATTATAATCATTAACAGTTATGCATCAGTCAAATGAGGTTGAATACACTACAGAATATTTACATTCGGACTGAATCAGAGTTGTTGATTTTTCTATGGTCTACTTGATAGTAGTATTTTCTGTGTACACAGTAACTTTTTCTTGGTGTAGGCTGCCTGAATCTTTTTAGGCAATGCTGCCATCCAGTGCCATGCTTCTCTGCTGCAAAGCTCTCATATCATTTTAATTTTTGTGTCCAAAATTTAGTGTTGCTGTGTTGTCAATTAAAAAATACAAATAAGTTGGGGCTAGACCCATTATTGGGGCTGATATTCATCATTTTTTTTTACTATCAGAGATTTTTGTGTCTGATTGCAGTTACAATAACTATATAAGAAAAATGCAGTACTTTGTCTCTGGTGCAGGATCATTTTTCTGTTGGTGGTCACCACTTTTGTGGGCTCAGTTTTAACATCACTATCGGATGTCTCGAGTAATAGCCGATCTGCACTGAATAATCTGAACTTGCAAAGTTCCTAGTAGCTAAAGTTATCAATTAACTCAAGTGAAGTTAAAGTATTTAAGTACCAGAATGTGGAATTACTGAAGCATGGCACCTCTTTGAACAAATTGTACGAAAGTACAATTGTAAAAAGACGGTCGACAGTTAATTATTTGACTTGTTGTTTTGGTTTTTTTTATTCCACAATAAGATCTACATGGCGCACCACTGTAGATGTTTGTATGTGTATATGAAATGAAAATGGCTGACATTAAATTTTTTAAATCCATATCTGTCATATTCTCGTCACATGTTTATTTTCTTCAAACCTTGTATTTCCTTGAGATTTTCCCTAATCCTGGAGCTATTCTTGAACAATGTAATTTCTGACAATCATCTCCCTCTTGTCTCTGACCCAACAGGAGGCCTGACCAATGGCAGCGGGCGTTTCATCTCTGCAGCCCCAGGAGCGGAGGCTAAGTACCGCAGTGCCGCCAGCTCAGGCTCCTCCCTCTTTTCACCTAGCAGCCAGCTGTTCCCCTCATCACGGCTACGCTACGGCATGTCGGACGTGATGCCATCAGGCAGGAGCCGCCTGCTGGAGGACTTCAGGAACAACCGCTACCCCAACTTGCAGCTTAGAGACATCGCTGGCCACATCATGGAGTTTAGCCAGGACCAGCATGGGAGCAGGTACGCAAATATCGCTTCAACCTAGAATACAGCACACTAAACACTAATAAGACATGATGAGACATGATATCCTGATTTGACAACCAATCCAGATGGAATCCTCAAAATGTTATGGCTGATGGTCCTGCTTACCCGTGAGATAAGTAATCTTGCAGATTCATGGCTACCAGTGCAAAGTAGCTTTCATAAAATCTTATTTGTAATCTGTCAGATTGTTTAAGATACGTTTTTAAGAAAATAAGATTATAAGATGAATGCTTGGTTAACTAGAGATCTGCCGAAAGTAAGATATGTGGCAGACACAAGTTTATGATAGTAGCACATTTTGTTCAGAAAGCGAATGTTCACAGATGGACACCAGTTTTTTCAAAGCGTTAATAAAATCGCTAGAAATAAGAAGCTAATGTAAGGCTATAAAAGAGTGCACTGCAGTCACATGAATTAACACTTAGTGGTCACCACCACTAAGCATCTTACTACATGCTGCTATACACGTTTTTCTATAAATTTACGAATCTACAAGTTTGCAAAGTAAAACAATTATTTGCAACTATAGTCTCACTGAAAAGAAGGACTTGTGAGCAGATGAGTCTTCGTGTTCAGTGATGGCATTTAATGTCCCCAACAACTTCTTGGACACTTAATGGGTTATTTCATGTCGTAGGGAAAAAAGGGATGATATCTCAAGCCTTTGTTAGCCACAGAACTTTTGAGATGAGATGTGCAAAAATGCGAGCAGATTTCTGGCTTTTAGGACTACAAACTTGCGCTCCAACGTAAAGCTAAAATGTCACTGAGCTATTTTCTTTTTAAATATTTTGTTGGCCTTTATGGCTTTATTGATAGATCAGATAAAGTTTTTGACAGGAAACAGGATGAGGGGGGGGGGGAGTGACACGCAGCAAAGGGACCCAAGCCGGGAGTCAAACCTGGGTCCGCTGCAGCAAGGACAAAGCCTCTGTACATGGGACGCCCGCTCGACCCACTGAGCTAAACGGCGCCCCCTATTTTCTCACTCTTGTTGAAGCACCTCCAAAAAGGGTAGAATGCCCCTTTTATATTTCTGACATTTCCAAAATTTGGCACGGACTGTCAGTTGTCACCTATGTCTGAGTGAGATACAGGATCACCATTTTTCAGTTTGACAACTTGAGATTTCGCCAGAGTTCACTCACAATTTGTTAGCTTATCTCAAACATCCCTGAATCTCTGTGTAAATAACCCCGCTCAAGTTCACTGTGGACTGGTGGATCAAAGCTCATATTTCTTATCTTCAACACTGAAGAGCAGGCTTGTTTTTTCTAATGTTTCAAAGTTACAGCCCTAAGGACATTTTTCTGTCTTTGTGTCCTCCACTGACTCGAATGACCATACTGTCATATTTCAGGTTCATTCTCAATATAAACTGAAATCTAAGCAGTAAATGTGACAGCTATAATTCATACACTGTTCCGTTATCAACACAAGTACTTGTGTGCAAACCTTGGCTTGGGTTCTGGTTTCTTGTTCTGTCTGGGTTAAACCCGATGCAGACTTTACCACTGAAATTATCTATTAATACAACATGACGTCCAGTCTGCAGATTCCAGACATACTCTTTCAGCAGCCTCTTCAATATCACTCTGTTTTTATCTCTTGCTTTTTACCTGGCATCCATCACTATACCTCACAGGCTACTTGGTTTGTTCTCCTTGTCTGTTCTCCACTCTGAATTTCATCTCCTTTTGTCTGACTGTTCCCTCAGGTTAAAGATATAGGAGCAGCCCTCTCTCCCTCTGTCTTTGTACATCTGTTTTACTTTATTGCTCTGTCTCTGTCTGATGTGTTTATTTGTCTTCGTCTTCAGGTTCATCTAAACTTTGTAAATCCCCTTTATATACTAAGTGGGTTTTAGGAGAGCAGGCTGTATACTTTCTCATGAGGCTTTAGTGTATTGCAAACAAAATGAAGAAAAACAAAGTACAGAGGTATGGAACTCAATATAAAATATATCTGTTAATATAATGCTTATCCTCTGTCTCTTTAAAGGTTTATCCAGTTGAAATTGGAGCGAGCCAGTTCAGCAGAGCGCCAACTTGTCTTCAGTGAGATACTGCAGGCGGCCTACCAGCTCATGGTGGATGTCTTTGGAAATTATGTCATCCAGAAGTTCTTTGAGGTGTGTATCATCAACAGAACTGGATTTGAGTCACCAAGATTGAATTCATTGGAACATTTCAGTCTGTGTTTCTCTTCAACTGCACCCTAGGGCCTCATTACAGAAATCGCCTGAGTCTGATATCCAATCTTATTTCAGTTTAAAATGAGATTTAAGATTCTTCTTAGTGTATTTAAGAACTGTCCTAAGGGAAGAATGTCCCCAAATTAGGAATTGTTGATTAAGATGGCATATAGACTCTGTCCTATATTCAAAATAACTGCCACGAATAGCAGCACCACTGTCATTGGTCTGTATTGCAATAATAATGAAAATGGGGAACAACATGGACATTAAAATAATGATTGAAAGGATACTCAAACTGTAACCTTTGGAGAAGCCTACATGGATTTTAGCCTGTCGGAGAGGCTAACGCTGCTGTTAGCCAGCTGGAGTGGGTAACGCTAATGATAACCTGTTGGACAAACTTATGTTGATGTCCACCTGTTGGATGATAAGCTAGCACTGATGTCAGCGTGTTTGCTTTGAATCTCTCGTCAGTGCCAAAATTGAAAGCATTTTTAAATTTTTTTTAGTTTACATTATAGCAAGCTAGCTAGCCAGCGATAAGTGGAATTTGACAGCTGTTTTCATCGATACCAACAGTCTTGCATACATCCCAAACATGGATAAAGGCACGACCGGATGAGTGCTGATTGTAGAATCAAGTTTAGAGTTCCAGTTAGGATTCCTTAAGATAGCATACAAGTTCAGAGTTAGGATACGACACTGCCGTGGGTTTAGGAATTGCCTCTGTAATTTGAAGATTTTCCTACCTTTGAAACTTAAGATAGGGCCCCATTACAGGAAATTGTCCTTACTGTGTGTCCGATTTTGGTGTGCTTTCTGGCTTGTGAGAGTGTGTAATGTGCATGGTATTGAGTCATTAAATTAGTTAGACAGTTTGCAGGCTTATCATGTATGTTTGTGTGTTTCAGTTTGGCAGCCTGGACCAGAAGCTGGCTCTGGCAGAGAGGATCCGAGGTCATGTGCTGTCACTGGCCCTGCAGATGTACGGCTGCAGGGTAATTCAGAAGGCTCTGGAGTTCATTCCCTCCGATCAGCAGGTCATTGTAAGTACACTGGTTCTCATTGCACTGTATGAAATTATAAACAGTGGTAACAGACTGCTCCTTTGCACTAAAATGACCTTAATTAAACTTGTCCCATCATAACTCTGCTTAGGAGTTTAGGAGGAGGAGTTTTTTAAACAAAAAAAAAAACAAGAAAATCCTTTAAGTGTTCCAATTTCAAAGCATATCTACTCTCTTTGTGCATGTAATTCAATCTCAAATGAGGATCCATTGCTCATGGATCGCTTATTTCTGTTTATGTAGCAGAATGCTGCATTGATGGAGGTACGCTCCTCACGCTGCAACAGCATTTTTCATGTACATTATGGGTTTTATGTTGGAGCTGCCTCATGTAGCAGCAGGTTCCTTGCAGACACTCTTTCATCAACGATGAATGAGGCTAATGATACCACAGTTTATATGCAAATGTTGAACTGCAGGTGTTGAGATAACGCTGAATATCAACAGGAAATCATTCTGCTTAGATTCAGTGGTTTTGGAGGAAAGGTAAAACAAGTTTGTGTCTGTGAGAGAGAGAGGGGGAAGGTATCCATCTCCCCTTAATGGACCTCAGTAGATTTCTCCAGGGCAACTGTTCAAAGCCCAGTGTTATTTGTTGGGCTGTGAGCCACTGTGAAAAATTAAGGAGAGGTTGGAAAATGCTTTCAGGCAATATTTGACTTTTCACAAACAATTACATGTCCCTCTTCGCATTCTCCCTCTTCCTCCACCTCTGTCCGCCTCCTCCTCCTTCCCTCTGCAGAGCGAGATGGTGCGCGAGCTGGACGGGCATGTGTTGAAGTGTGTGAAGGACCAGAATGGTAACCACGTGGTGCAGAAGTGTATCGAATGTGTCCAGCCTCACGCACTGCACTTCATCATAGACGCCTTTAAGGGACAGGTGGGTTCCTACTGTGTGAGCGGACACACACACACACACGCACACACACACGCACACACTTTCCACAGTCAATCACTGAAGCCTGCCGGTGCTTGGCTGACATCCACACACACATACTTGTGTGCACTCTGTAGCTGCCTTGAGGCACTGAGCATATTGTCACCGCCAAAGTACATCGACTCATGTACTCAGTCCTTCCCAGGGACAGGGTATGTTTCCATGGCAACAGAAACCTCAGCCCAGTGGCAACAGCCATCTTCTATCCACCAGCTAAATGTTACATTAGCATAAGGTGTTAAAAGAAACATTTTGTTGGTATATGTATTTGCTTTTGTTCAACTCAGATTAAAGGTTTTAGTTTTGAAGAGTCACCCTGACATTAGATCCTTACTGATGCGTGAATCTTTTGCCTCTCAAACATTTGCATGTTGTGTAACTGCATGTTTTCAGCTCGATGGCTCAGATTTGCTTGTGTAGCTGTAAGCATGTCAGGAATTTGCTCTCACCTTCCCCACGGGGGTGGGTTGGGTGTGTGAAAGCATGCCTATGATCATCTGTAATCCAAGGGACTTTCTGCACCTTTAGTGTCTGAGTGAAGGTAAATTGGTGTTTTGTTCTGCTCAGTGAGCTTCAGCCGCTCTTGGCGTACATGTTGAATAAGTAAAGATGTGCAATTATGTGTGTCTCTCAGGTCTTCGCCCTCTCCACTCACCCTTATGGTTGCCGAGTCATCCAGCGCATTCTCGAACACTGCCTTCCTGAACAGACGCTGCCTATACTAGAGGAGCTCCATCAACACACAGAGCAGCTTGTGCAGGTAACACACACACGCACAAGCACTCATTGCTGTCATTTGCTTTTCTCCAGTTATGTTTTTCTGGATGATGACACCTCGTGTTGGCTTGAATAGAGCTTCTCTCAGTCCAGATTTTTGAAGTTGGCTGCGTGTTTGATGTGACGTCAGAAACGCCAGCTGGTATCCTCCCGTTTTAGTTAAAATGTTGGTGTTTTATTTAGGACCAGTATGGCAACTATGTCATCCAGCACGTTTTGGAGCATGGCCGAGCTGAGGATAAGAGCAAGATTGTGGCGGAGATTAGAGGCAATGTGCTGGGACTCAGCCAGCACAAGTTTGCCAGGTAAATTCCAGAGCAAACACACACAAGATCTCAGTCTTATCTTCCCTTTTTCTATGGAAAATGCTTTTCTTTCATTTCTACAGAATGTCCTTTCCTTTCTTTCCCATGTGTCTTAATGCTAATCACTCCCATCCTTTCTTTAGTAATGTGGTGGAGAAGTGTGTGACCCACGCATCACGGGCCGAGCGAGCAGTGCTGATAGATGAGGTGTGCAGCCTGACTGAGGGCCCCCACAGTGCCTTATACACCATGATGAAGGACCAGTACGCCAACTACGTGGTGCAGAAGATGATCGACGTGGCCGAGCCCACCCAACGCAAGATCGTAATGCACAAGGTAGGTGGAAAGAGGAGTGTCGTTGTATGCATCCCATGAAGATACTGGGTTAATGGAGGGCAGTATGTACTTTTTACCAGAATTATTTATAAGCTGGCATGAATGGAAATCTCTCACCAGACAGAAGTGACACACTTGGTGATACTGGTTGAAGAAGAGAGAAGCTTTCAGGCATGAAGTGTTGCATATCAGCCTGGCCCCCAAAAAAATTGATTCTCACCTTCATGTGATTTTGCACTAATAGGAATATAATTTATAAGGTAAGAGAAAAATGTATTTATCCAGAAGGAAATGATTGTGCCAGAGAATAAATAAGAAATAAGATTTATTTAGGATAAAAAACAAAAATGGAACAGGTAGTATATACAATGATATTGAAGTAGTGCAAGGTTATATTTCATCCGATATTGTAAAAGCGATATTGTGCATTATATTGAGAGTTGCAGTTCGATATCCATTGGAACAAACCTTCTGTGGTCTATGAATATTATTTTCCATTTCTGCCCCTGAATCCCCCTTAATGCACCGAACACTGGACATTTTAAGAATTGCTTACTTTGACTCTCCGACTAACAGATGTACCGTTTTTAAATTACAATGATGACAAAATGAACTGGAAAGCAATTTCACATACAATGAAATGGAAAAAACCTATAAATGGAAAATGACTTTAAATACTGATTATCACAAAGTATTGGATTAATTTTGTTTTAAATGACTAATTGTTTCAGCATCGACTTGACAACCTTAAATATCCCTGGAGGGTATACAGACAACTCTCCATCAACCTATAGCCCTACCCTTCATTCACCTGCACATAAATCTTTTTAGCAGGTCGCTGGCGTGAATGGTTCCCTAGGCAACAACACAGAAGCTGACACAAGTGCAAGTGAACATTGATTTTTAGATAAATGGGTGTTGGTGTAGGCATAAAACAATCAAGATTTTTCTTGTGGTTGTTTGGAAAGACTCCACCAGAAAGTATGTGTCTCAATTCATTGTGAACATGTTCAACATGTGTGTATGTCTCCCTGCAGATCCGGCCCCACATTTCCACCCTGAGGAAGTACACGTATGGAAAACACATCCTGGCCAAGCTGGAGAAGTACTACATGAAGAATGGCGTCGACCTGGGTCCTCTCTGTGGCCCCCCTAACGGCATCATGTAAAATTACTCCCCTTCCCCTCCAGCCTGAAATCTTGTCTACCACCTTTATCCTCCCCTCCCCCCACCCTTCACCTCACCCCCTTAAAGCTGTCATGTCTACCAGCCCCACCCTCCTGTCCCTGTCAGGCCTTTCAGAGGGCATTGTGCCCACTTCCCCCCTCCAAATCCTACTCGCTGAGGACCGTTGACAGCCTCTCGGGAGGAGCCTGCTACTACAGGCAGCCTTAGTTTTTTTTTTTTTTTTCTGATTTTGTTTCCCCCTCCCCCACCCGAGTCCAGGCCTTCTGAAATGGGGAAGGGAGGGCAGGGAGTGGAGAGAGGTGAGACCTGTTCCACTCATCGCTTCACTCCCTCCTTTTTTTAAAAAAAAATTGTTTTCCTTACGTTTCCTCCTTTTCTGATGAACTCAAAAATCATTTCACTTTTTGCTACTGCTGCACACACAATCCTAGTGTCCCCCTGCCCCTCTCCTCCCATCCTAGCTATTTACCACTATGAGATGGAACGAGTATTTAATTTGTCTGACTTCACAGAATCATAGACGAATACACACAAACACACACACACGCCATCAGCTAACCAGCAGACAGATCATTTAGCATGGGAGATTCGTTTTCTGGTCTTGCTTCTATAAATATAACGTGTATACTTGGTGTAGACCTTTGCATATATATATAAATATATATATAAAACTTTGTAGTTTTTCTGGTTTTTGATGTTGAATCTGTATCTATAATGTATCCTAGTAGTGACCACATACTTCTGACTGTATAATTGTACATTTGTAAACCCTTGTAATGTAAAAGTGCTTTACCACCCTTTTTGGTATGAGAAGAAAAAAGAAAAAAGCTCACTCTGAAAAAAAAAATCTTAGAAAAAAAACCTGTGCATTTCAGTGTATATTCTCACCTCCTTGGTTGTGACATATGAGTTGTTGTATATTGTAAATTGTAATATCAAATTTTTGTTTTGAAAAGCCCTTTCTATACAGCGTAGTACTTGTACAAAGATTCGCCACGCTTGGTTTTATCTTTATCTTGTCACTGCTTAACTTAAGACGTCGATCTCCCACTGACTCCCAATTGGACATGTTATGTTAGACTTAGTGGTGTCTTCTGGTTTATGTTGAAGGTTTTGTTATTTTGACCTTTTTTTTTTAAGATCTTTTTTATAGGAATGCTTTACCCCATGAAATGTGTCATGTGTATGGGTATGCTGGCCGGGTGGGAGAAATAACTTTTACTCATTTAAACCCCCCATGACTGTTTTCAGAGGGGTAAACCCATGGATTGTACAGAGGAGATTCTTGTGTTTTTTGGCATTTCTCTAGTGCTGTAAGTGCTGTATCATACTGTCTATGTCCTTTTGGGTGAGAGAGGCAGCCCGCCACAGCGCGGTGTACATTTGGAGCAGCCTTGTGTATATTTACTACGAGCACACCTGTAACCATATGTGTATAGTTAACAGAACCTGTGTATGCTTATTGCCTGGGCAACTATTTTTTGTAACTCCTGTTGTAGATTGTCTCTAAACAATTGTGTGATCTTTATTTTGAAACCAAACTGAACAAAAAAACTTTGAAAATTTAACCGTCTCAAGTGTCCTTCATTGTGTGTTGTATGCGCTCACACAGGGTGAAAGGACAAAGCAGACACATGGGTGATTCTTACAAATAGTAAGTGATTTATAGAGGTTTGTTTTTTTTTTTTTTTTAATAAATCTGTGCCATGGTTTCTATGTCAGCCATATGAGTAAATCTGTCAGATGGGGGCATCTTTCTCCTTTCACTCTAGTTTCTTCAACTGGCATCTTAACGTGGCATGGTTAAACTAATGGCAGCCAACAGCGAAGACTGCCAGTTTTAGTCATGGACACAAACAACAGTGTCTGTTGATGCAAATACTATTCATCCAGATAATTATTTACATGATGCCCACTGGATAAGCAATAGTGGAAATCTTTATCTTTCTAGGCAAAAGGAAAAAGGCCTTTGTGTGAGGACAGAATGAGAGAAAACGAAACCCACACAAAAGGTTAATTCTCTGATTGTACTTGTGTCATGAGTAATGACCCCGAGCGAACCATCAGACTATACTGAGCAGGTGTCTTAACACAACATCCTGCTTTTGATCTTTCAGTTGTATTATTTAGGGAGAAATGAGGATAAAATAAACCTGTCGAGCTTTTGTATGGAGGATGCAGGGCCTGGGCGGAAACAGCCAGGATGTTATTTAGACAAGTCAGGTTGGGTGTGTTGCTGGTGGCAGTAATCCCATGGCTTTGTTGACTTTTTAAAGCGGATAAAAAATAGAGCCTAAAGAAGTGAGGGTGCAGCACCTGCAGTGACTCTGAACCACAGGAAAAATGCTGTAGCTTAATGCTGTAGCTTAAGGCTGCAGGGAGCTACAGTAGTCAGACCTTTAGGCTCCTTTATGGATTACCAACTAGGTAGAAGTGGAGGCTACCTTGAGCCTGAGGGTCAAGGCTCTTTGGGAGTTTGCCCATTTTCACCCAGCTGATCCATGGCATTGTTAATAATGTCAAAGTTAAGGTGGGTCCTCCATCTTAACATGCCTTACACGTGCTGCATATCAAAATGTAGGCTAAATGACGAAACCAAATTACAAGGTGTCAGTGGAGGCACCTTGGAGGTTAACTTTGGTTTTATGAAACAGATATTAAATTCATTTTTTTAAATTGTTGCTTTAATATTACCAGAAACCATTTAGTTGTTTGACAAAAGTGTTTGCAGGGTCCAATTCAGCGTTTTTTTTTTTTCTAGGGCTTTCATGAGAGTTGATTGAAAATGGACCATCTCCATCCACTTCGGATGTTAATGGTGCATGACATTTTAGGGAAGAAATTTTAATTAAAAATTTAATTAAACTTTTTTAAATGCCTAAAACAAACTAATTTCTGTTTTTATTAGTAAATAAACAATGTAATTTCATGCTGTTTAATTTTTGCTTTTACCTTTCTAGCTTCTGTGTTCTGGGACATTTTCCTCTGAGACCAGCTTGTTTGTGCAGTTGTGGAAAAAAATATTATTCCTGAATTTGTATAATCACCTCATTAACATTGTAAATATTAAAATTCTAGGTCTGAATTCCTCTCCCAAAATTACATATTTCCTCTGAAGCTAGAAAGGTGGCAGGGTCTGCCAATATATTTGGCAGACCCTGTTTATTGTAATGAAAACAGTTTATTCAGGCATAACAAAATCAGCCAATAAATGAATCTTTTCCCAAACTACATGGTAGTTTAAGTAGAAGATTAGGCTAACAGTGCCTTTGCCACCTGGTATTTGGTCCAGAATCCCTTTCAAGCTCAATTAAAGAGCAGTTTTAGCATGTTAGCTGTTAAGGTAGCTAACATATATCAAAGTTGTCAGCAGGTTTTAGTTTGGGTTTCCATATGTTTAACCTATCTTAATACCAGCTCATGACTTTAAACAATCATCATTTCCTCCCCTAGTTATTGGGTTTAAGCAGCAGTTAGCCTAAATTGCACGGTTGCTTGGCAACCCAAGTAGGCAACGGCACGAGTAGCGCATGAATATGAATTATTGTGACGTAGGCACAGGTGTGAGCTCATCGGGGACTTTTTTCTTTTGCTTTCTTTTTTTCCCCTCGAACACACGTCCTGACCGTGACTCAGCCAATCACAGCGGAGCACCGGAGCTGACCGTCGAAGGTGTGTGTCAATGGGCGTGCAGCCAACCGGAACCACCTGAGCGGGAAACAAAAGGCACAACCTGGGAGCAGCCGGTGAATGCCCCGCGGTGCGCAGTGTACCCAGCGTCGTGCGTGCGTGTGTGTGTGTTTAACGGGCTGCGGGTGTCTAAACGAGCTGCAGGGGGCATCCTCGCCCTTGCTCGCGGAGGTCCCCCACCAACACCACCCTCTCTCCCTCTCTCTCTCTCTCTCTCTCTCTCTCTCTCTCTCTCTCTCTCTCTCTCTCACTCACACACACATACACACACACACGCACACACAGCTCCTCCTGCCAGACTCCCAGGCCAAGCAGCGTCGCCATACGGAACATCCTGCCCTCAACGGAGAGGGGGAGGAGAGAGCGAGACAGACTGTGAGTGTATTGAGAGAGAGAGAGAGAGGTGGAGAGAGGGAGAGAGAGACTGTGAGTGTATTGAAACAGAACGAGAGAGAGAGACGAGGTCTGGCGTCTCCCGGTAGTAAATCTATGAGGTTTGGAGCACACCAACTGGGAGAAACAGAGAGAGAAGAGGCCTCGCGGTAATCTCGTCGTTTATGGTGACCTGGACCCGCAGCACCAGCAGCAGCGCGTGAAGCCTTGGATTAAACAGCCCGAATAGAAGGACGGATGGTCGCGCGGACGGGCGGCGCGCTGTGAAGTTGGACAGACTACCGAGACCCCGAAAGCAGCAGCAGCAGCAGCAGCTTCTCCCCCCCCCCCCCACCTCCCCGAACCCCCGTGAAGGCAGCGGCGGCACCGGGAGGCTGTGCCCGCGCACCCCGACCATGAAGCTGCCCTGGCTCCTGGCGCTCACGGCGCTGCTTGCTCACGCCGCCACGGTAAGCAACGAGCCTCGGATCCCTTTGTTAACCGGGCAGAGCTCTTGTGCGCACAGGAGCCGGGGCATTTGTGTGTGTGTGTGTGTGTGTGTGTGTGTGTGTGTGTGTGTGTATGTGTGTGCATGCGTGTATCATTAACGAGACGCTGATGCCGGTGATCGGTAGGAAATCCTGCACTCGACCTACTTATCAGCCCTTATTGGCCGTCCGTGACTCCCTCTAGGGGGGCTGGCGATTCCCGTGCACCACCACCACCACCACCACCAAGCGCACCCCCCCGCTTTTACGCACACACCCACAGGCGCAAACTCACACACACACACACACACACACACACACACACACCACCCTTTGTGTCTCAGCGTCGGGGTTTATTGTGGCCTGTGTCCCCTCTAAGTCAGACAGGAGGTGCGTGTGTGTGCGCGCGCGTGTGTCGGTAATTAGCGGGTAATCTCTAATTGGGCTTGATTACGGGTCATTGTGCGGGTGCCTCGGTATGTGGTGTCTGTGTCACCAGCTCACATCCTGCCGTTAATTTGAGGGGCTCCAGTCATACTGCGGCTTTAACGACTTTATTACCGGGTAGTCGCGCTGTAGGACGTGTGTGTGTGTGTGTGTGTGTGTGTGTGTGTGTGTGTTAGGGGGGATTGGATGTCCGATTTCCAACCTGTGAGGTGCGCGCTGCCTTCACTATCAGATAACGGTGGCCTCATTGTATCCGAGCAGGGGCATCCTCCTGTAATAACCGGAGGTGTGCTTGTGTGTGTGTGTGTGTGTGTGTGTGTGTGTGTGTGCGTGTTTGTGGCGAAAAGTGGGTGGGGTAACGGGGAAGTTAACTGCGATGCGGTGCGCGAACGAACGGAGGCTGGGATGGAATGATGTCATCGGGAATCGCGAAGAGGGAAGCTGATTTGGAATAGCGAGACCCACCACCTCTCTCTCTCTCTCCTCACACACGCCTCTCTCTCTCTCTCTCTCTCTCTCTCTCTTTCTCTCCTCACACACGCCTCCTCTCCGGAACCATCCACGCCGATCTTCACGCCCCCCCTCCCCCTCATAGCCCACACCTTCCGTTACCGATTAATCCAGATTTATCCCATGAGGAGGAGGAGGTGGAGGTAGAGAAGGGTGGTAGCTCATTGAATCATTGAGAAAGAAAGGAAGCAGGAACTAAAAATAGTCAAAATGTAGATGTAGCTCTGAATGTAAATTTAAGAAGAATACATTTTGTACAATATTCTCATGAAACTCCCCCAGTCTGTGTAATTGGGGCTCAATAATGAGTTAGAAATAGTCTTTATGCTACTGAATGATATCTTATCTTACCTTTATTTTTACCCACATTGAGCTGGTAGGGAGCAAAATGTGCTCCACTTACCATCCACTGTGCAATATTCACCCTGTCCCCCTTAAAGCCACATAATGTAACTTTGTCAGTACTTTTAGAGAAAGATAGTCGATGATGAGTTTCATTACCTCAAACACTTTGGGTTAATGGCTCCGGTCTAACGCCAAAGACCCAATTTGGTATTTGATTTTGATTTTTCAATCTGGGCCCCGGATCGACTCCTAGCGGCCCCGCAAAGGATGAGTGGTTACAGTAATGGACGGATGGACTGATGGATGGAAAGTGACTCAACAATCAACGATTTTTATGCAGAAAAATACATAAGCGTTGCTCGAAGTTCCCGTCAAGTCCAGTGCAACCGATACTCCTTTGCCGGAATGATAAGAGCCTCTCCAGACATGTTTGTTGGGAGGTTTTTTTTTCCCAGTCACTCCTGAGTCATACATCCATGTTAAAAGATATGATTTAAATATGAGACAGAAACTTTCTCCTATCTGCAGACGAATGTGAAAACAACCGTAGTCAAATATTCAAATGAAATAAGATAAAAAGCTTTGATTCATGTTAGTTTGTGGTCGTTTTATTGAACACAACTTGAAGGTCTTTAAAGTAGATTTTAACAAAAGGCTGTTAGACAAAAATGCAGAATCCACTTGACTTAATGATGCATTCTCGTGGTGCGTGATCCCCTGACAAACTTTCATTTAATTGTATTGCTAAAACCAATCTTCGTGCAGTCTTCCTGAGTGTTTTTGTCACCCCTTGAGGTCTGCAGCCCCGGGGCTTTTGATTGCCCTGTCTTGCCTAATCCAGTCTTTCCTCCATTTCCTCGCTTCGGTGCAATATTTGTATTGTCAACATCTCGGAGTGTCATTGTGCTGTCTCTCCTGTGATGCTACACTGGTTTTGACAGCAGCTTTCAACAAGACACACACACACACACACAGCCACACAGAGTGATTATTACTAGGTCAGTCGGTTGCAGTCTTTGCCAAAGATCCTTGGCCTCCGGCTGACCTAATCTGTCTTAAAGCGTGCAGATGGAGACAGGTGTGACACATATATATACACATGCACACACACACACACACACTTAAATATACACTGTGTTAGGAGCACACAGATGGATCCAGGCGGTGCCAGAATAGGAAACACTGGCACACATCAACAATCCAATAATTGCAAGGCTCACCTCAAGTAGCCCAGGCCTTGAACTCACACGCACGTGCACGCGCACGCACACGCACACCAACCACAGTCACATGCTGACAAGATCTTTCTTTAAATGCCTCTTGGCTTGAAACCAGCTGACTCTTGTGCGTGTGTGTGTGATCCCTGGCGTCCTGTCTCTGTGTTGTGACATCATATCCTGGTGACTATATTTTACATGGGAGACCGATTTTCCCACAGACATCTGTTGTGTCCCACGGATAGCAAGTTTGTGTGTGCTTCCGTCTGCCTCCGTGAGAGCGCTCACTGTCCATCTGTCTGTGTGTAGGCTCAAAAATAGTGAATCTCCACTGCCAAATACTTGTTCTCGCCAGCCCTCGCTCCTTGAAAACTGTGTGTGTGAGAGAGAGAGAAAGAGAGAGAGAGAGAGCGTGTGTGTGTGGCGGAAAAGCGTTGTGTTCTTGAGGATCATGTTTAACTCATGGAATGAATCAGTGTTTTGTGCCTCCGATAGCTGACAAAGCCCCCCATAGAGAGAAGAAGAAAGAGAGAAGGAGCAAGAAAGAGGAAAAAATAGCCCGAGCGAGGCGGATCGAGGGAGAGTGTGGAATGTGAGAGGCAATTTGACACAGGAAGTGGGTCCTTCTTGCTCTCCTGGAGGACAAAGTCCCCTCACACACACAAGCTGGCAGGTAGCAAACACTCCTGGTGTGGAGGAGGCATTTCAGGTGTGTGTGTGAAAGGATGGGTGAGGGTACGGGGGTCACCTTGCAGTGCATAGAGGAAATGAAAAGGATCACAGTTCATATCCGCAGTTGTATTCAGATGGCCGACGTCTGGAGGTGAGCAATGACGGAGAGACAGAATAATGACGGCCTTCAGTGAGAAAAACAACTATCTCCCCCTTTCCTCACCCCATCTCCTCCTCTCCTCCTCTCTGGCTATTTATGTGTGTGTGTTGGATGTGAACACATGCTGCTCACTTATATCTGAAAGCAATTTCTTATCACATGGGTAGGACCGGCTTGGCAGATGTGGCGCATTTGACTGAAATTAGTTTTTCTTGCTTGTGGAGAAAGTTTTAGTGTTTGATTCAAGTCTGAAGGAACGGAATTTCCCATTTGCTGGTAGACTGATAACGGCATGAGGAGACGGACAAACCTGCGGCCACAATACCTGCTATTTCTGGCTGTGCTGAGAGAACAATGGAACCTCAGAATTAGCAGCTGAAAACCAAGTTAAAGCCCTGCCCTGAATAGAAAACCATCAGCTCACTAAACTTTAATAATGTGGATAAAACGTGTGGCGTCGTTATCTTACCGGCCCCAAGAGAGCTCAATAACTACTTTGCAGCAATCTGTGGGAAATTTAAAGGAGCAATTTGTAGGATATAGGCCAAAATTTCAAAAAAATTAACAAAGATTATCAGTAGAGTGTGAAGAAACAAAAGTTTTAACGTTATGTCAAAGATGTCTATGTGTTGTTGCTGAGATGTCCACTGAAGTTAGCATGCTAACCAGCTAGCCCTGGGCAGTGCTGTCTTGTAACACCCCTTTGGTGAGAGTCTAATAGCTCCCAGTAGTTTCAGAGATATATGCCAGCAATAAGTGTAATAAATGAACAAAATGAACGTACAAAATGTCATGAAAAGAAAAACTCTTACATCTGTTTTGCTTCCAAAACATGAATGAAATGAACCTCATCAACAAAGTTTTTGTTTGGCATTTCACTGTCACCTCCAGTTTGGTGGAATAAATTCTCAATTCACTGACTAAGATGTAACAATATTCCAACTCTAAGTGCCGTTTTCACCCTCTGCTGATGTCAGACAACCTGTTTCTTCTTGACTTCTTGAAGTCATAGTCTTGGTTAGAGCCGCTGTAAATCACCTCCATACTCTGTCCACTCTCTGTCTGGCTGAGTGGGGCTCCGTCACTGTGGTGAGTCCCACTTCGATCCAGACAAACTCTTGAGCCGCTGGCTCCATGGCTAACTGAGCCATGAGCTAATTAGCCAGCTATTGCCAAGGATAACTAGCAAAGAGCAGCAGGTGTTGGTTTCTCTGCTGGTATGTCTTGGAGCTTCTTTTAAAATCTGGTGATATTTTACAAATTACACCTTCAACCTGTCATTCTAAACCTCGTATTAATACTTTAGCTGTAACATTCAATGTCTTGTCTGCAATTTTCTAAATTGTTCGTATAAACTTGTGCCACATGGTTAAAAGCTGATATTTCCCGATATAATTAGATATGTCAATCTAGAAAATAAAACATAATGAAATGTGATGAGTATTTTTCAGTCTTCTGTCCTCATCTCATCCTGTCAGGCTCTGAACAAACTCCTACAGTCAGATGGCGAGGCAGCCTGAAGGTAGCCTCAGAGGCAAACCTCAGGGCAAACTATTTTTTTTAAATGAAGCACTGTAAATTATTTCGAATCCAAGGAACTAATCCATGCTTTTACAGCCCACATTATATCAAAAATCCTGAATCCTGAGAGCTAATTTCTCCAGCGCTGGCCTCTGTCCATGAGCTGAGTTTAAAATTCAATATCATATTTGAGTTACTACCCATCAGGCACAACATGATGGTGCCCCCCGAGCACATACAGTAATGTAAAGTCTCTCGGGTGGGCAACCACCAACTGGAAGGGTTTACATTCCACTTAATTATTTGGCGCCTAAGGAGGGATCCAATATTTCACGGAAAGGCAAAGATTAGAGAGTGCCCTCAGAGCTTAGCACAAATATCTGTGTTCTTCTTCTTACCTCTCTCAATACACGTCTCACCTCAGATTTATCCAGGTCATTAAAAAACCCAGTCACAGGGGCCATTTTTACTTTAGATACTTTAAGTGCATTTCGTTGATAATACTAAAGACTCCTTGAGGATTTTAAATGCAAGTGTTTTTCTTGGAAAAAATAGTGTTTTACATTTTACATTAAAGGATCTGACAGGGCTCCAGCATGCGCTTTCAAGTGCGACTAAATATTTTCATTGGTCACACTGTTGCGCCTAATATCTAGTTATTAAATAAGTTTATTGCTAAATTACTGAGGTAATGGGATTTAAATAAAGAGAAATGGATTACATAATGTGTTAAGAAATGACATTCAAATGTGCTTTTAGGTGCACCCAAATGATGTCCTGGTGCCCCTAAATTAAAGGCGCACCCATGCAACCAGTGTGAAAAGTTAGTCTGGATCCCCGTCTGAATACTTCAGAGCTGCGATGATTATTATTATGAATAATGTCGGCTTCATTAATCAGCTACAATTTCACTGAAATATATATCTATCCGATGATGTCAATTTCCCAATATTGGGCAGGTCATTTATTGTTTTTTTCAGTTAATCGTCTCAGTAATTTATCAAGCCCCGGCTGGTTCCAGCTTGTTGTATGTGGGGATTTGCTTATTTTCTTTGTCATTTATTTTAGTAAATGAAAAGTATTTGGGGTTTTGACTGTTTATTCGAAGAAGCAGTTTAAAGGCGTCACTTTGGGCTCTGGGAATGTGTGCTGAACATTTTTCACATTTTTTGACATTCGCAGACTAATGATTTATTGTGAAAATAACATGCAGTTTTCATCAAGAATAAAGAAAGTCTTAAGCTGCAGCCCTACTATACTTCCTCAGCTGTTGGAAAGGTGCATTTATTACACAAACTCTCTATTTACTGACACCCAGACTGAGGCACCATATTGTTGTACTTTCTAGTGTAGTGTGTGAATCTCTGTTCACGCTGCCAGTCACAGTTTAGAAGGTACCTGTTTTCTTCAATCATTTGGCTCCGTAACGTTGTGCAACACTAAACCCCCCCCCCCCCCCCCCCCCCCTGTGGAATGCATTCAAGTCATCCCACGAATTCGAAAGAATGCCGAATTCACCTGGCTGGAAACTTTGGCTCCGCTCGTCACGACCAACGACGCACACAAGTGTCGACACGCTCGCTCACATGTATGCACCGATGAACATTAACATTAAGGCCCTGATAACACGCGCACACGCGTAGTTGCAGTGCTCGTGAATTGTCGAGGTGGTGTGCAGCAGTTTTGTTGATTCAGTGAGTCAGAGGGAGACGAAGAATGCTGGAGGTGTTTTAGGTAGGTCAAAACAGGCTAGAAACACAGCCTGTGTAGATACAAAACACACACACACACACACGCACACACACACAAACACAGTCTCCCTTGCAGTAATTGGGCAGCGCTGCGCAGACATACATACATATTCTCTGGAGAGGGGGTTGGATGAATATAGAGAGTAGAGGAGGGAGGGAGAGGAGAGGAGTGGAAAAAAGGGAGGTGTACAGCAGACCACAGGATAATGAGAGAGAGGGAGAGAGTGGAGGGAATAAAATAGAGAGAGGTGAGCATGGAAAAAGAGATAAGGTAATGGCGAGATAACGGAGGGAAGACGAAAGCAAGAAAAAAAAGGGAAACTGATAGAGAGCTGAGCGATCGGAAGGGGATAAAAAAAGAAGTGGGTAGAGCCCAGAAACCGAGGGGGAGGACGCGGAAGAAAGGGTGGGAGGCGAGAGAGAGGGAGGGAAGAGAGGGGGAGAGCGCGGATGTTCGGATGATGGGGACGGCAGAGAGGGGATGGAGCCAGGCCAGACGGATGGAGGTGGAGGTGGAGGTGGAGATGGAGGGATGTTGAGAGGGAGAGAGAAAGAGAGAGAGGGTGGGGGAGGGAGGCGTGCACTGCTCATTCCCAGGAGACCGCACTCTACCTGCTCTCCGCGGCCGTCGCCATGACAACCAGCATGGCTGCTGCTGTCACAGCTTTATCGCCCCTCTCTCCATCCCCTCTTTCTGCTCTCTTTCACTCCGCTCCCTCTTTTTTTTCCTTCTTGGTGTCACCTCTGGAGCGTCTCTCATTCACAGTTTTTCATATCAGATTCTCTATTTTTCTCGTTATACTCCTCTGTCTGTCTCTTTATACGACTCTCACAGCCTCCTTTCTCTGCCGCCTCTCCTCTCCTCTCCTCCTCCTTTCCTCTCCATCTGCCCCACTACTATAAATTAAAAAACAGAGAGGGACAGCAGTCGTGTTTCATCTTTACACTAGAGTGTGTGCTCGTGCGTGTGCTTGTGTGTGCTTTGTGTGTGTTTGTGCTATTACAGGACTCTAAATTAGAGAGCATATACGCAGTGGTGGCTCCCCAAACCACAAAGCATTCTGGGATGTTGGAGCCTTGCTATAAATGACAACCTCAGAGACAGGGCGCCTCCTTCCCACCAACAAACCTTTGTGTGTGTGTGTGTGTGTGTGTGTGTGTGTGTGTGTGCGTGTGTGTGTGTGAGTGTCATAGATCCCCTCCAACAGCAACATTAACACTGTTAAAATGAGATTATCATTTTCACTCATATTATTCATACATCTCTTTACTCTCCTTCCACATGTACTTCCGTAACAATTGGGGTAATCAGGTTAACGAAGGGCCGGATGGGCGGGGTCATGCAGACCTGAAACCCAATGCGGTCCAATGGGACCACCGGAATGTGTATTTCCTGGCAGGCTGGCTGATAAGCGTGGTTTAAAGCCAGTGATAAGGCGGCCTTCACACTCCCGACCAGACCCTGGCCTCCATCTGACCTCCAACACTGTCTCCCTCCGTGTCCCACTCCATCTGTTGGCCTTTTTGTTTGTCTGTTGGTAATTTAGTCAGCAAAATTTACACTTACTTTCAGTTTTTACATTTCATTTCGTACTCCCGTTGAAACTGAGTGTATTGACGAAACGGGATTGGAGCTTTCAACCGTATCAGATGGTCTTCATCAGCAGACAGTTTTCTTAGTTATGTCAGTCTTATGATAGTTCGTCCGAGTCGTGGAGATGGATCTGTTAATACCTGGTCATGGATGATGGGATTGTTTCAGAGCTGCAGCTGTTCGATTGACAGAAAAGTAATGGTTTTCAAGTTTTCTTAAGTCATTTTCTGAGAGAACCATTCTCTGGTTCCTACTCGGAAAAAACCTGAATGTTTACCTGTAAGGCTGCAGAATGTATCGTTTCAGCATTGACATGGTGACAGGTGAGGTAGTTTAACTCAAACTTGTCCTGCCCCAGCTTTTTTGCTGCTTGATACAAAAACAAACTTCTGTTCTTCATAACTAACCTAACTAAGAGAAGTTTCTCTAATTCTGTCCAGCTTAAGGGTCCTTGGATATGTGGGAGTTTGTTCCTTGTGAGTGACATGCAGGCTCCGCCAATCACAACCAATCTTGAACAAGGCCCTCTTTTGTTGTTTGATAAATTCCTTCCCCTACAAATTCAAACCCAATCATTCTAAAGTGATTTCCAAACGGAGCTATTCAAGGTATCTCGTGAAAATTCCTTTGGTAATGTCGGGGCTTTCCAATGTCATGCAGCCATGTTTGCTGGTTTTCTTAGTCTTCTATGATTTCTAACTGAATGTCTCTGACTGAAGAGACATTTGAAAATGTGATGGACCCATTTTTTGCCATGTAATGGAAGAAACAATCAAATGAGAGAGATGTTAATTACTAGTTGCAGCCCTAGATTGTCGTAGGATTTTGACCTTTTTTGAACGTCATTCCCCATCTCTGTCATGTCATTGGTCTCTTGACTAATGAAACATAAAATGGCTATAAACAGTCTCAGCTTCCAGCCTCCTTTCATGTTGAAGATTTACAGCTCTTCTCTGATTTATATCTTTGTTAACTGGAGTTTTGGGGCTGTTGGTAGTCTGGCCTCTGGGAAAATGTGATGGCTTTTTTTCACGTTTTTTTTTTTTCACATTTTATAGACTAAACAATCAGCCATGGACACCTGACAAGGTATTGATTTTGGCCATAAAATAATATTGTGTATGATCAACTGCGCTGTTCTATGATGTCGAGAAAAATAAATGGCAACGCCTTGGAACAAGGTTGTAGATTTCGCTTCGGTAGGCTGATAATGACACCAAATCTTCTCTGCTTTGGTGCTCTTTGCCCTGGAGCTTGTTTCCTCGGCTGCATGTCATTGGCTGAGACGTTTTTGAATGCCTCTAGCTGAAAATTGCTATCACTGTTCCTCTGGGAGCCCCATCTTTGAAAATGGCCTCTTTGGCCACTCACAGCCCGGTAAGTTTGTTTGCACTTAATAGTGTTGGAGAGTGCTGGTAAATGAAGACACAGTGGAAAATAGTGAGTGTGTTGTCCCGGGGGATTGTTTCCGAGGCTCTGCAGGAGGAGGTAAAGATCAAGTTAAATGGGAACAACGTCGAGCCGAATCTTAACAGAAGACATTTTATATGAGTGAGAATTTGCTGTGTGGCGATACAGTAATCTGTGAAGGTACTTTTCTATATAATGAATGGCTCTCATGTGTCATTGCACATCGGGTGCAGGTGGTTTCAGTGTGAGAGACTCAGGTCAGGACTTGAAGGAGAAACATTCAATGAATCCCTGTATTTTCCCAGATGCATGCATACACATGACTGGATGTATAAATGGCTTGTCGCCCAATTTGTCTCGTCTTTGATCCGCCAGCGTCGCAGTTTCTATTTTCAAATGACCTTCGTGTCATCTCCTCCTCTGATAACAAAGAGATTTTGTCAGTTTTGATTTACAGATTTCCATCCCCGATGCATATTTTCCATCAGGCCTGACGGAGAATTAGTTACAGTTTTCGTTCTAATGGTGACTTTGTCTTTTCTGAGGGGCTCTTCATGATGATTTAATTAAAATTCACAACGAGACGGAGATACACTTGTTTGCTTGCCGGTGTGTTTGTGTGCTTAATTGGTCAGAGGTTGCTCAATTGGTTACAGGAAGGACACAGGAAGTGAGTATTTATAGATCCGGCCTTCAAGCTTCAAACCAGAGGGGATTTTCCTGAGTGCTGCACAAAGGTTTTTTTTAAATATATGTGTGTTTTTACGCGTGTGTGTGTTTACATGTGAAACAGAGGAGGCAGAGGAGGCAGAGGAGGCAGAGGAGGCGATGGAGGAAGCACAGGGAGGCCGCCTGTGCGAACGAGAGCGAGGAGCACTGTGTGCGTGAGGCATGTGACTGTGTATGTGTGCGTTTGAATTATTTAGCCCAGCGTCCCGACAGAGGAGTGAACGAGGTCAGGAGCTCATTGCTGCAACGTTTTTCCTCTCTCCATCCATCCATCTCTACACCCTCCACCCACCAGCTCCCTTCCTCCTCCTCTTCCTCCTCCGTCCTCTGCAGAGCTCCTCGTTTATTCTGCCTGTCTTAATAAACAGAATCTTAGTAACAAAAGGCTTCCCACATGCTACTCATGTCCCCTCAATTATCGGCAAGCCGTGAGGGAAAAACATCGATCCAATTAAATACTGACATTGAAACTCGCTGCGTGTGTGTGTGTGTGTGTGTGTGTGTGTGTGTGGACTCTCTCAAGTAAACCTTTGAACCGCGGTTCTTTAAAGGGCTCTTTCAAAGGCGTTTGCAGTTCGAATGAGCCACTGAAGCTAATGAGATGTGTGTGTGTGTGTGTGTGTGTGTGTGTGTGTGTGTGTGTGTGTGTGTGTGTATGTATGGGAGTGTAGGGATTTTGTAATATTGCTTGGTGGTTGCAGCAGGTTCTCTCCTTCCCATAAGGCCTGTCTCTAAACGCCTCCACGCGCATGTACTCACACACGATCAAACACACACACACACACACACACACACACACACACACACACACACACGAATGTTTGCGGCAGCAGGTGATTCATTCTTAATCTTTCATTCCAACAGTTGTGGATTAGCCCTAATCTTAGCCAGCAGAGGCCCAGGTCTGAAAGGCTGACTGACACTGAGAGTGTGTCTGTGTGTGTGTGTGTGTGTGTGCGCGGGTGTGTGTTTGTTTGTCCTCAAGAGTATTGTTTATTAAGCCATATGTGTGACATGATAATTGACTCCTGTGTTAGACTGAGTGGGTCGTTTGTCCGACAGGACACAATATGACTGAAGCAGATACACATGACAGATTGACAGACAGGTCACACAACAGTGAAACATTAGACACAGCAGATTGAGGAGGAGGAGGAGGAGGAGGTGCTGATAGAGGACAGGCACATCTAGTTTTGACATTGCTTCCTTTTTTGATATTTTAAAATTGAGTTGTTTTTAGCTGGGTTATGGATAACTTTTACGGAAGGAGTGGAATAGTTATTTTCATTATAGATTAAACATTTCTTTTTCTTCTTCGTCTCGTGCACAAAACACCATAAAACCAAAGTCACGCCAATGATCACAGATCACAGTTTGCTAGAGCCAAAGGTGATTAAATCAGTTGTTTAACTGATTTGTTTTGTCCGGAGAATCTTCAGTTCATAATGATGTTGGGAATCGGAAAAGCAGCAGATTCTCACATTTGAGAAGCTGGAAGCATCAAGTGTGTGTCGTTCTTGCTCGAAAAAGTTATTCATACCACTTCATTGATTTTCAAGATAGTTGCTGATTCATTTTCTGCTCATCACTCATTTGTTGCAGATCTTTTTTTTTGCCTTGATTCTCATTGGTGGTGAGTAGGGCTTCATACAATACCCGACTGTTAGTGCAGATAGCAAACTAGGAATATAAATTCCCTTTTTCAACAAAATCCTTTTTTGGGCTGCAACTGACTGACTTTCATTATCCATCAAAATCCATTGACTTTTGTCAGGCGTTGAAAAAGGATGACCATTATTTCTCAGATTCCAGTTCAACGTCTACAGATGTACAAAAGCTGTCAAACCAAAAGCTGCTCAATTTACAGACAAAGGCTACACAGAGAAAACAGAACATAATACCCAGTTTACGCTGGATAGAAAGCCCAGTAACACCCACTAACATCAGGCTTTTGTCTTCAGTGGGACTCATGTTGTAGCAATGGGTATTTATTGGCTTCAGCTCTCACTGGCAGTGATGGAAACATGACACCCGGGCGGACACGCTACGTTTCGCCCCCCCGCCCCCCTTTTACCAGAGTGATGCCAAGATGAAGGTCTGGGTGTTGGTGTGTAAATACTCTTCCATCGTCTCCATTCAAGCAGCACTTGAATCATTCATCATCATTCACTCGGCCTTGAGTTTCAAAGAGAGACGGAAGCAGAAGATTTTATTTGTGCCCCGGTGCTTTCATGATGTTGGTCGTGACACATCAGCGAAAAAAAAATAGTCTCTTGCAATTGGAAATCAGTTTTTGAAGAAGAGGGTAGAATCCATTTTTTTCTGGTTTATCCATATAAAAGAACTGCATACATGCGCTCATTTTGGTGTAAAGATTGTGTAAGATACAGCTAGCAAATGTTAGGCCTTTTCACTAAATGATGTTCACATGTTCTGTTGCTCGTGGCTAAAATCAGCCTAATTATAGTTGAAATTAGCAAATAATCTGATGAAAGAATAAGCGAGGAGACTACGAGTCTAACCAGGCATTTGATTAAAACTTTGAGTCCATTCTAAGATAGCACTGAAGTTCAATAACCAGGCCTAGTTCAAAGGTGATAACCAAGACAAAAAAAAAAAAATAGATTGGCACTTAGTAGAGCGCATACCTCCGCCAAGACCCAACAGTCAAGATCATCAAGATCCTTGCGTTATTCACTGAGAAATCAACGAAAATGTTGAAAAACTCCCGATCTGGCAATGTGGAAAAGGTGAGAAAAAATTCCTGGATCCTCACTAAAAGTTGATGGGGTCTATTCTCAGCCGAGACACATCCTCCATCCAAATTTCGTGAAAATCTGTTCAGTAAGTTTTTGTGTAATCCTGCCGACAAACCAACCTATAGCAAACAAACGTACATGGGCGAAAGAAGAGAAAGCATTTCCATCTCCAATCTTAAAGCAGTTTGTCCTCCATTCTTCTATTGTCGCTGCTACAGATTCATTTCTATCAGCGCCAAAACACTATTGATCTTGGGGTGCCGCGGTGGCCTCGTGGTTACGAGGCATACCGTGTGATTGCAACATCCCCAGTTTGATTTTGTTTGTTGCTGTTGTTGTTCTTTCCATCCCATCATTCTCCGAAATGTTCAAACCCTAATGGCGACGATTTGGCTTAGTCATGACTGAACATAAATCGTATTTTAACACCTAACAGCTTCTGTCGACATCCCCCCCCCAACCAAAAAAAAAAAAAACCTGAACAAAGCAGAAAAGGTGTGGTGACAGATTTGAAAGTGATTAGATATTGTGCGGAGACGGAGCGAGAGGAGATTTGAAGGGGAATGAGAGGGGAACCAGGTCAGAGGCAATCGCAGACAAAAGTGATATTAAAGCAAGGGAGGAGGCGGCTAAGTGCAGCGGAGGAAGAACGAAAGAGCAGATTGAAGAGGAGAAGAAAACAGCCGATGTAAAAAGAACTAGACAGAGAAAAGAATTTGTTAATATGTAAAAAGTGGTAAAAAGGATATGAGTGGCTCATCAGAAAAATAGTGCGAAGATGAATGGGGAGGGACTGGCTTCTAGGTAGAGGGGAATGATAAAAGAGCTGACGGGGGAGGAAAAAAAAGAGAAAATGAAAGGG